>JACDQD010000004.1:30322165-30955087 GCA_019843655.1 Lethocerus indicus | reverse complement strand
TCCTCCCTCCGGCCTCCTACCCGCCGTGCCGCAGACCTTCCCCGATACCCCCCGCTTGCCCGTCGACCACTCATCCTCCCTCGACCTCCTGCCGCCATCCGTGCCGCCCAGACCCAGCCACCACAATGCCCCGCTTGCCCGTCGACCACTCCGTCCTCGCCGGGCCTCCTACCGCCGTGCCGCCCCGAACCTTCCCAATGCCCCCGGCCGTCCGACCACTCCGTCCTCCGCCATTCCTCACCGCCGTGCCGCCCCCGACCTTCCCAATGCCCCAACGCCGATCATCATCCTCCCGCCGACCTCCTGCCCGCCGTGCCGCCCCGAACCTTCCCCAATGCCCCCGCGCCCGTCGACCACTCACGTCCTCCCGCCGGCCTCTGCCCATGGTGCCGCCCCGAGACCTTCCCCATGCCCCCCGCTTGTAGATCCGCTCCGTCATCACATCCGTTATCCCTGCCATGGGTGCCGCCCCGGACATTCCCCAATGCCCCCGGCAGCCCGTCGTTGCTTCCGTCGACCACTCCATCCTCCCTCCGGCCTCCTACCCGCCGTGCTGCCCGCCTTTCCCGACCCCGCGCGTCGACACTCCATCCTCCCTCCGCCCTCCTACCCGCCGTGCCGCCAGACCTTCCCCAATACCCCCCGCTTGCCCGTCGACGCTCCGTCCTCCGCCGGCCTCCTGCTGCCGCCGTGCCGCCCCAGACAACTTCCCCAATTCCCCCGCTTGCCCGTCGACCACTCACATCCTCCCGCCGGCCTCTACCCGCCGTGCCGCCCCAGACACCTTGCCTCCACCCCGCCCGATCGACCACTCACATCCTCCCGCCGGCCTCCCCTGCCCGCCGTGCCGCCCCGAACCTTCCCCAATGCCCCCGCTGCGGCGATCGACACTCCATCCTCCGCCGGTATCCTACCCGCCATTGCCTCCCGGACACCTTCCCCAATACCAACGCCGTCGACCACTCACATCCTCCGCCGGCCTCCTACACCCCTGTGCCGCCCCAGACCTTCCCCAATGCCCCTTCGCCCGTCGACCTCCATCCTCCCCTCCGCCCTCCTACCCGCCGTGCCGCCCCAGACCTTCCACAACCCCCGCTTGCCCGTCGACCACTCACATCCTCCCTCCGCCTCCTGCCCGCCGTGCCCAGCCCAGCCGTGCCTTGCCCGTCGACCGCCGCCCTCCTGGCCGTGCCGGGAACCTTCCCCAATACCCCCGCTTGCCCGTCGACCACTCACATCCTCCCGCCGGCCTCCTACCCGCCGTGCCGCCCCGAACCTTCCCCACGACCCCCGCTTGCCCGTCGACCACTCACATCCTCCCGCCGGCCTCCTACCCGCCGTGCCTCCCCGAACCTTCCCCACGACCCCCGCTTGCCCGTCGACCACTCACATCCTCCCTCCGCCGGCCTCCTACCCGCCGTGCCGCCCCGAACCTTCCCCGACACCCTTGCTTACCCGTCGACCACTCACATCCTCCCTCCGGCCTCCTACCCGCCGTGCCGCCCCGAACCTTCCCCGACCCCCGCTTTCCGTCGACCAACTCACATCCTCCCGCCGGCCTCCTACCCGCCGTGCCGCCCCGAACCTTCCCCAATACCCCCGCTTGCCCGTCGACAACTCACATCCTCCCTCCGGCCTCCTACCCGCCGTGCCGCCCCGAACCTTCCCCACCCCGCTTGCCCGTCGACCACTCACATCCTCCCTCCGCCTCCTACCCGCCGTGCCGCCCCGAACCTTCCCCAATACCCCCGCTTGTCCGTCGACCACTCACATCCTCCCTCCGGCCTCCTACCCGCCGTGCCGCCCCGAACCTTCCCCAATACCCCCGCTTGTCCGTCGACCACTCACATCCTCCCTCCGCCCTCCTACCCGCCGTGCCGCCCCGAACGTTCCCCAAGACCCCAAAATAGAGATTATGATAATTAAGTGCCTTCTATTACGTCAGTTTAATATGAGGGATATTTTCTGTACCTATAGCTTCGTTATACCAATAGCTAAATTAAGAACAGAATCTAAATACGTACCATTAAGCCGTCTCAAAATTCCGGGTGAGGTCATACCAAAAGTGAGGTCGCTTTTTAAGTTTTTCAAAATTGAACTGCCTTGTTCATATTGTTTGGCCGTAGAGATGCCGAGATAAAACAGTTTACTAAAATGCAGAGCTCCGGTATGCTGCTGGTAAATCCTGTGGGCTGATGCAGGAACTGTCGATAAGGCCGGGTGGAGGGAGGCTCCATCTCCACAGCTCAGATAGAGACCTCACCCTCTGCCTCAGCCCCGGAATGGCAGCCACGGGATTTTTTTCCCGAAATTGAAACCAGCTCTCTCATCCCCCCGATCCCCAGCCCTCCAAACGGCCTGATCATTTTAAAATGCACCCCCCGGAATTGTAAAGTAACCCTACCGAAGAACAAATTTAATGTCATGGTACACACTCGTTCTTTTCTTCATCCTAAATTGCCGTTCTGATTGCCTAGAACACTTGCACAGATGAATTTGTGAGTATGGAACAATGGGTTTATTTATCGTCGCATTGTAACACGATTGCGATCGATGACATAATGGGGTTTTTGGGCCTTAGTTTTAGGATGGTGTGAAGCGGAATGTAAAATGAATATTCTAATTCCCAAGTGGTGCGAGGTTGGTGAAGATTTGCAGGACGTGTTTGTACTGCCTAACCCGGATGTGGTCGGCCGGATTCTATTTACTAGCGCTCTGCTTAGAAAGTTCGGCAACGCTGAAAATAATACTTGCTGCGGGATGGGGGGAGGTGACCCTTTATGGCCCCCGGGCGACGCGCAGTTATATACAAGACTTACTTTCTCTCACCGCTCCGCCCCCAACTTGGGAATCGACGCCAGGCTCCAACTATTCAATCGGGGTATCGCCCCGGCGGGTAGTGACAGGCCCCCGTCTCCTATGTCCCTGCCGACGCACTCAGAGCACCGTGAACCCAATCCCAATCTCACCCGGAGGCCTCCGACCGTCTATTGTGAATTTCCAGTGTTACAGATGTATGATAGACAACCAAAGAAAGGTCGTAATCGATCGAAAAAAAATATATAAGGGCAGTGGAGTTTCCATTGGAAATAACCCATAATTGGTAGTAAACAGTAACATGATAATGTAACGTGTGAAATAAATAAAAATTATAAATATAACGTATCGTAAAATCTGACATTTTTTAATGGACATTAAAACAAAAATATAAATACTAAACAACAATTCTGATCTATAAACTTAATTTGCACAAAGTTTAACAGAGAGTGAAAATAAATCCAGCGTAATATCCATATTTTATGAAAAGGAGAGTATTAACATCGATATATATATATATATATATATATATATATATATATATATATATATATATATATATATATAATTGCATTAAATTAATTCTGGTCGCCATTCGGATGGGATAAACGTGACGGTTGACCGCTCGAGAGGATTTGATCTCATTAATGCCCGCGATTCATTCAAGTTATCTGACGGCAGAACAGCGTACGGGGACGTTTTAGATCAAGCTGAAAGGGATAGATTCTTTGCTGCAGAGGATATTATCTTTGTTAATAAGATCCGAATTGGATCCGAATCTGTCCCCACCCCCTCCCGCCCATCCGACTCTCTTTCTATCTCTGTCCCGGTTTCTGTTTTTCCCCGTTAAAAACCATGTCGGACCTCTCTCGGACACCGTACCCTAATCGTGATCATTTTACAGTTGCTCACCGCGAGTTAAAGTCCTTTTGTACTCGGGGCGTCGTTTAATTAATTGTTTTTTCCCCCTGTTTCCTTTGCCTTGCCTTTGGTCGGCACTTTCCTTTCCTGGCGGTCCCCGCGGGGCGCCAGCCGTAGGCTCCGAATTGAATCGAGCTCCCCGACAGAATAAGAAATTCCCGCCGACACTTTGTCACACAACTACTTGTTTCGTGTTTGTTTCAAGAAGAAACAACACTAACGTCTATTATTCATATGACTTATTCTAACGCCAAACGGCGAGATATTTGTAGTTAACAGATTTTCTCTTAAAATACATCTCCCAATTCATTCCTTAAAATATTGCCAGAAATGGGTATATTTTATCGGAAGGGTAACAGGATATCGGTTGATATATGTCCAAGAGGCCAACATTTCTCTGGCCGCCCCGGGGATTTAATTCCCGGACCTGATAACTTTATATCAAAGAGTGAGTTTCGGACTTGAAAAACTCAGCATTAGAAAGTTTTTTTTATCAATTTCTTTTTAAATGTATGCCCATTTTATTATCGATGTCAGATTACCCATAATTTTATTTATCATCACTTTATGCTTCGATTTTCTTCAGTTCATAAACCTTTATACTATCGTATATAAAAATACCAATTTGCATTATTCAGTCCCTACAAAATTGAAGTTGATACTCAACATATTTTATGACAACATTAAACTTCAAAAGTTATAAAATGTGCATTGTATTCAATAATGCATTCCAACAAATAGTAAACATCATATATACTATAAAATAGTTTCAGTTAATTTTTTTATTTAAATATTTATTTCCATCCTAGCCTTTGTGCTTATATTTCCATTCCTTCGGTCTTTGTACTTATATTTACCAGAACAGGAATATAAATCAAAGTATCATTGTACGGTTACGCTCTTGGTTATTACTTAATAAAGTATGTTCTTATTCTTAAATATTAGTAAACAATAACGAATACATAGAAAAAGCGGTGGAATATCTGACAAGAAAAGTTATGAATAAATAACAGCGTCCTCTCCTTTCTGAATCCTATTATTCACTTACGGTGTTAGGCGTAATTGAATGCCGAAACTAATACGGGGGTGAAATTGTTACGGCTTGCGTCGAGTGGAAACACCAATCCTGTGAAATGAAATACGAAGAAAGCGATAATACGAAATTGTGGGCGATATTTTTTAATAGTGAAACGGATATTTTCAGCGAGTATCGTATCGTCGAAATAATCTCGGAATTAATATAATTTCGAACATTAAACGGATTATCATAATAAGCGATCAATCTGCCCGTATAACCATCTCTGCTGGAGTGTCATTATTGACCCGGGTTGCTTCATTCAAAATTCTGAGATGTTCAAGTGTATCGGCACCGGGCCGATAGGGAATCGCAATTTCCGTACCGATCATCGGTGACAGTTTAAATAGGAGATAAGTGGGAGAAGTGAGGGTCCAAGTAAGTGGTTGGCTGTCCGCTGAGAATAGGGAAATGGGCACACGTGATGTCTGAAACGAGTGCTCTCCGTACTAATGATTATGACCTGACCTTCTCTAACCTAACTGGACACCACAACTGCTGGACCTTACAACCCAAACACACCCTCATTTCACTCTTTCATCATCCGTCTTGATTAACCATATTATACTAATTACTAAACCGCCGAATGAGAGTAATGAATTGAAAAACGCGCCAACTTCAAATCAAACTTTTGATTTATATACTCCGAGAGATTACGGATTATTCATCTAATGTATCCAGATTTTGGAATTTGTCACTTATAATTCGGCCCAGGGTTAAAAGACATCTAATATTAGCCAAATATGGCGAAGAAAACTCCTGGAATGGGTCGATCCTAGGAGAGATTCGGCGGTAAAAAGTTAATTCGAAATACCTGGGTGGGGTCGCTTAATATTAGGAAAATATTAGAGGTTTCCTAGGTTGGCAATCATTTCGACCGGACTTACCGTCGGATGAACGTCGGTTTTAAATGTAGGTCCGATTTAGGGTGGGCGGGTCGCCCGCCATAATTCAGCGGTGGGAGGGAGCGCCCCGCCGGATATCCAAAATCACTTCGCACTCCGATTTCGCGCCAGCGTAAATCAAGTATTATTTTTTTTTTCGCCAATTTTAATGTTTCCCTCCGCGCGGTCGGGGCTTTATCTGCCCGTAAATCAAACCGCTCTTTTGTAGTCGGCCGAAACAAAAAGGATCGTCCGCGGCCGCCCCGAGATTTACACCCGATTATAAGATGATGGACGATCATCGATAGTTTATCAATTATTTATCGTTAAGTCGCGCTTTTCCGGTTTTTTTCCCTCGGCCCGGTCGTACAATTTAAATGTACGATGTTACTCCGCAACAAATCAAGTCCCAGGAATTTCACAGAATCCGTCCGATTGTCCATTCGACCTGTAGATAGATATATAGGCGCCACCGACTCAAATTACACCCGCGGCTTCGAACGTATAGAACCGATACCGGTCGACCGGTTATTTAACTTATCCTTATCGTCTCATTAAATAGAAGCCACGCTGCGGTACCAATCCCGAAATTAATCGCAAACATTATTCCGAGGGGAAATACCGACAAGAATAATCAGAATTGGGCGGAGCCTTTTCAGCCGTGGCTAGGGATTATTTTGAAAATTAGACGGGGCGATGGTGGAAATATTGTCTGGTGCCCACTGGGGCTGTTCCGGGGTTCGGACCTGTTGACGTCATTTTAATCAAACCCCTCCCCGCCGCCACCCTATTAGCTTTTTCGATTTCGGAACTGAGGCATAGAATTGAGTTTGGGAAAGTTGAGAGAGGCCGTACTGGAGAGTTCTCGGCCAGAACTAATAAGCGGCCGCCAGCTTTTGTCTCGGGGCTAATGAATTAGACCGGATCAGAGTTCCAGGTCGACCCGAGGATATAGATCGATACGGAACGCGATGGTATTTCAATTAAAACCGGTTATACGACCGACACGAAATTCCGACAAACTTAATAATTATCCCAAGTGGCCCCGCATCTTTCCGTATCCCTGTGTCCGAAACGAAAGCCCGACGGGGGGAGGGGGGGGCTGGAATCTATCTCGGAATTGGTGAATTGCCCGAAAATTATTCCCGATAAATTGAATATCGGAATAATGACGAGAACGTGCCCGAGAAAGTCTGTATCCGAGCGTAAAAGGACAGCGGCCCACCAATACGCTCGTCGGCGAAAAAATAGGAGGCTTAGTAATTAGGACGGAATTCGGTCCGGAGGAGAGCGCCACCGGGTCAGGAATTTCAATAATGCTTTAATATTAGCTCGGATAATTATGCCCTCTGGTCGTTTAGGTCGCTCTCGTAATTAAATTCTATTTAAATCTGTCGTCGTCCTTCCAAGTTATAACGGCCGAGATGAAAGTTTACACCCGACCTTTTCCGTTTCGTCTCGGCTCGACTCTTAATTGAAGTAACACAATAAACTTTTTCGCTTGTAATTATTCGAAGGTAAAACCTTTTATTCAGTTAACGGAATAGAGCGAACCGTATAATAGCCAGGATGAGATATTAACGGTACGACAATAAGAATATTGTGGGGCCTTATAAAGAGTTAAACATTTCGCTGAAAATATTACTTGCTCGTAACTTATTTGCGCGTCATTTGTAACGAGCAAAGGTGGTAAAACAAAATAAAATACAGACATAAAATCGAGACCTAATCGCGAAGAAATTATTAAAATATTGATAGCCAATACGGAATGCAGCTGGATTACTGTTGAAATTATTATAAGTAATTTTTTAGCTTTATTGTAATGCGACTGCGTGAATTTAATAAAAATGTTACGGCTGCCCTTCATTGACACGAAAGCGTTGTTTTGTTATAAGTTAAAATATAAATAGGCGCAATTATAGGAATAAAAAGAAATAGATTTTTTTATATCTCCATTGTATAATATCCATTACTGATATCCTTACTGACTCATAATTGAAATAATTCACGAATTACTAAATAGACTAAATCAATTGGGACCGTTGGATTTTCAGTAGTAAGCGCTTCAGAAGCGCTTTTCCCCGCATTTATTTTTTTCAGGGTTAAAATAATAAAATGACGATCTCTCCCGTGGAGAACTATTGTAAGGGCGGGAATTTAGTAAGGCCGGGGACCCGGAGAGGGGAAAAATTGTAAAAATTATGTTGGCTGAAGAGTAAGAGCTCTAATGAATCCGGGGAACACTTTGGACGTCGACGGAACGACTTGAGAGCCCCAACAAAAGAGCCTACTTTAGACAGTCCCTCTACAATTGTTTTCCTTGCAATTGAGACGGCTTTCCTTTTCCATTCGCTAACAAAGAATAAAATTTCACCGCACATGTCCACTCCGAAGTGTGCCTCCGGCGTTTTCGCCTGGAATGGGAGGGAGCTACATCAGTATGAGTTACAATCGTGATCCTTCCGGCAGCTGCAGATCGGGGGTAGCATAATTGTAATTCGTTTGAGCTTTTAATTCTAAACCAATTTCCAAAAACCAAAAATATACAACAATAATCTGCCAACTTTGTGTACAATCCTATACAATTTCTATTCCTCACATTTTTGGCATTCTAGACAACGCATTTGTCAATTTAAACTTACAGAGAAATCGAAGATAAAACATATTTAACAGCAATTCTGTAGTTACCGTTTTTTAAAAAAATTGGAATCCAGAAATAAATAATAAGTATTTAATCGGATGTTTCGAAATTACTTTATTCCAATTTTAAGTGTTATAAATTACTTTCGTAGTACGAGTGAGCTTTTTATCAGTACAAAAAGTGAGCTAATTGCCGGTGTCACTGTAATTTATGATCCTAATCAGTAGGAATTCAATTAATCGAAAGATGAACGGTAACGCAGCATTTATCTAAGTGAATATCAATCTTCAGTTTTGTTTAACGTGACTATCGTATGGTTTCTCTTACAGTGTGACCGTAAAAATGATTTTATAACAATCTATATCCCTAGGTATATTTGTAACGCATTTGAAGTAATTGGCGAAGAAATTGTCGGGCTAGCAGTAACGGCCTGAAAGCCTTAATTGAATTTCAATCGGCGGGGCCAACATCGGTGGAGGCGTTTATTTCACTCGGCCGGGATTGAGCGGACGGATAAGTTCCGAAAGGAATAAACCGGTCAAAAGAGGAGTGTGTGTTGTCTGTAGAGAGGAGCCGGCGGCCTCTTACCAATTTACAAGGGCAATACATCTGCATCGGCGGAAATTACCAGCAGGCCTGTCCCACCCCCCCACTTTCCATCAGACCCAATTTCCACCCCTGCCGGCATTAGTCTCCCGCTCCCCGGCCAACTCTTATTCTGATACCGGCTCCGCTTCGGCCTAATCGATCCCAGACTGGCGATGGGATTCACTAATAATGCGGTATTGCGCTCCAGAAGACATTGTAAAAATCCATAAAAACAAAAGAGATCGTTTTACCTTAGGAAGACATCGTGGGAATCTGTCGATTCGGAACGGTTCGACCCATTATACAAGCCTAGTGTATAACCGAAAAATTAAATTTGAGAAAAGAATCGCCTTAGAATTCCTTGTCTGTCGTTTAGACTTTCCTTCATAGACGCAAATTTGAGATCATCGGAATATTCGTCCGTTAAGTTTAAAAAAAATAGAATGCGGAATATTGCAGGTAGCGGATGAAAAGCCTCATTTCTCTAACCGATATTTGCGTCGTGAGGGTATGAGGGTTTTTTAACTTTATTTATTGTACAATCAACTATATGCTAGTTATAGGTACAGTGGCGGTTTGTTTGACTGGTTTGACTTGTTGGTTCGCTCGATAAAGACGTTATCCAGTGATGGTACTTTTGACCTGTATCCGGCCTACAGAAAGTTTCTAGGCCGGTGGCGTTTAAGCCGACGCGGGGGGGATAATGGATGGGTAGAAGAGGAAAGGGACTGAACGAGTGGATTTGGATGTGGAGAGAGGCGGGAATGGAATTTAAGGAAGCGTGATTTTGCGACCTCGTCGACTGTCGGTATGTTGAAGGATTGTTCGGTTAGAAACATACCGGGGAGCATTAGGGATGGTAGGGTATGACGGTAACTAGAAAAAAATGTTCATTTCATTTTCAATAAAAGAGACCCGTTTCCTGCTGTGGAATCCTTCAATATTGTCATCTGCGCGGGCTCGATTTCGATATGCCTCTGGCGGCTCGATCCAGTCCCCGTCCAAACTGTACTCCATTTTGGCCTAATTCCCAGATATTGGGAACATCGAAATGATATTTATTTATAGGAACTCCGGAAGATATTCCATTTGGAAAATTTTCTATCGGTGGCTTCTCGTTTAGATTAATTTAAACTTCCAAATTATTTCGTGTCAGGAAAGCTTGAACTTATTCGAACATCAAACTGATAAACCCAGATAGTCCACGGTATAATTTACTTGTTACCTAATTAATTGCAGCATATAGAGGAAATTCGATGTGAATTTGACAAGCCTGTAATTAGATCGTTGTTTGTTTGTCATTGACGACTACCTGTTTACTCACCGTGCACACAGTATTAGTATATATCGATGACATTGCTAGATAAGCCAACTACTAATTATTAGATTATTTATTAATAGTGTCAGATCATTTCGTGCGACACAAAATTTCAGGTAATGAATTTACTATTAGCGATCGTATATAATTGGAAATATTCTATAATTATAGTCGCTTGTAATCATACGTTTTAATGTTTAATAAATATGTGTGTGGCGTATCTTAATATATTACGGTAGCTCATTCACGTAAGTTCATTGTAAACGTGAGAAAGAAAGTTATCTTCCTGTAAAAACTTTTACAGTAAATGATATTTTCAGTAATATATACGATGATACAGTATCATTTTGATGTATTATAAATCATTGTATATAATATAATCATTTAAAGGGAGGAAAAAAATGGTTTTAAAAGAATTAATTAATATCAAGTACGTAATTGAATGAGTTTGTGAGCCTGACGGTACTCAGAAACGTATACCGTGAAGAACTTGAACGGTATCAAGTCTAATTTAAATAATACTGAAACTAATATTCCTCATTTCTGCAGAGTACTGTGTAAATAAAAGTAAAAGTTTAATTACAAAATGAAAAACAAATGGAAAGAAACCTAAATGAGGAATTAAATAAAAGAAAACATTTAATTGATTGTTCTATAGTCGGAAATACTGTTTCCAGGTCTGTGTTCGGATTAACACCATATTATAAGACGTTCCCTCATTTGACGGTGATGGGCATTGTTTGACGCCGATATAACACTGTATAAATAGCAATATTTTATCCATTATCATGCATCGTAAATATTGGAGGAATCATCGGCACTCTATAATCTAAGATATTACGTACACCGTAAAAATAAATTTACAGGAATAACGCATAATTAGGCGAGTACGTATTTATGGCTACCTCTCGAAATAAATTGTATTTCTAGTTTTTAGGGCGAGGTAACGTCATAATTTTATGAGAATGTTGCCGGCTTTACTGGCCGTTCAAAAAAAATATAAAAATAAAGAACCGAAAAGAAGAAAGGAAAAAACTGAAACAGAGTTAGTAGCTACAAAAGCGACGATGATAGACTTCATAAAGTTTATGATATTATGTAAAGAGCTTTTGGGCATAACTCGTTTTTCAAGTTACGAAAGGTTGCGGAGGAGCAGGAACGATAAAGTCGGTTAATAGCGCTCGGGGCTCGGTTTAAATCAAAAGAATCGTAACTTAGATTTAATGCCATAACGCACGCTACTTACTTTACAGCACCGTTCTTCCTTGGATTTCCCAATACATTGAACGTTTCGATAAACAATCACAGAATATATACCCTTCGTCGTCGTTTAGAAATTCGTGTCGAAAATAAATATGATTTTTTTCCATACGATTCAAGATTGCAATTAAGTATGCCGATTTATATACCAAACGTGCAGGCTATTTCTTGAGCCGCGTAATTCTTTTTTAATGGCTCTGCGATACATTCATAATGAGATATAAATATCTCAAATTACAATTTCCGATATCTAACGTTTTTGATCTGTGAATAAGTAGGCCTGTCAATTTTTCATTTTCTACTTTATAAATTAAAAGATTCCACTTATACAACAAGTGCAAACTCTAGGCGAATGTAAAATAAACGTTTCTTTCTGAAAACTAAATCTAGAATATATTCGTGCGTTTTAGTCCCTAGCGAGAAATAATGGGCTGTCGAGAAGGTATCGAAAAGAAGTGCTGTCTTTATTTCGAGTCCTTTTGAGGGGGAGACCTTTGACTGGAGACTAGCGGATAATAGGCCGGTCCCGGGAGTTATTCGGGGGTAAGACTGGCAGAGAGTGGAGATCAAAAGAAGTTAGATCGGCGAAGAGTTCATTTGTGACTAGATGGAGAAGGGCCGCTAATCGGGGAGCGCCCCCATCCATTACCGCTCTACAAATGAAATATACCGACGTGGGGAGGGGGCGGGGAGGTTCCGAATTGAATATTAACACGACCGCGTCCCAGCGGCAAGCTTTTTTCAAAAAGGGAAATTGCGCTTTTACAGTTTATTTTCTCCCGGGGACCGGCCTAGGGTGAAGTTCTGCTTAACGGGCTATTTGGTTGGAATACTCCTTCTCCCGCTCTTATTAATCTTTACATCCGCGTCTTTGCTTTGAATAAGGTACTAGAAGTCCTAATACTACAATAGCAAAATGGCTTTTCTTACTAATAATATTGTACACGAGAACACAGAAATAACTGTGTCTTAACCACAAACCACCGTTACACTTCACTATATTACAGTTTAATAGGTGTTCAAGAACTATGGTAAAAAAATACTTGTTCCTTTCCCGTATTCTGTTTCTAATACACTATGACACAAGGAAAATTCGTATTACTTTATTAGGCGTTAATAATGTCATTTTCTTATGAAGCAAACATTCTGACGCGATGTTCATCGGTTGCTGATTTCGCACTATACCTCTAAAAATCCTTCTTTCTACCGGCTAATATTTTCAGGGATATTATTTTATCATGAATAGAGTTTGCCCTCAGGCCCAGAGTACTTAATTCGATAGTGACGTAAGGCTAAAAGCTCAAATTACCGCACTCTTTTTTGATTCTCGCTAACTCGGTCGTAAGCTTTTTTCATAATAAGGAATGTAACCTGAGCGGCTAGGGAGAGGGGGCGTAAAGGATGCTCAAACTGAGTCGGTTAAATTTATTCCGAGCGGCCCACTGCGGGCAATCGGCTTGTGACTGCCGGAAATAGCCGGGTGGTGTGTGTCCGGGCGAGTGGTGGGGTCCCTGTTATGAATATTGAGCCGTTCCCTGAGAGGAGATCTCGACTTACCGATATCTCTCGGGTCGTAAAAAAATCCCGTCCCCTTCGTTTTCCGGGACGAGAGGTTGCCTCTCACCGCACCCCCCCCCCGCCTTATTCACGCTCTCCGGCTCGGCGTAATTTAGTAAAAAGCCCATTTATTTTTGTCGGGCCCGTTCGGTCTCGGCAGTAGGGGTCTGGGGGATATAACGCGTATTCGGGTCGCGGTGTCGGTCTGGATCGCTCATTTCTCCGCTATAATACTGTGCACCTATTAGAAACTCCCCCCCCCGCCCCCGTAGCAAATCTATTTCCTCGGACCGGTCATTAATTTCTTCTCGGCCGGTTGTTGTCGGCCCCGGCGCCAATACCCCGGCGAACGCCTCCCCGCTCCCCTGGTATACCACCGTTGATACCGCGATGATTTATGACCGACGTTCTGCGGTTCCTACCGGTTTTTTCCTTACCTTCCCACTCCATCCTTTCGGGTCGAAGTTAGAATGTCATATGTGCACTTGCACAAATTATGTTAATTAAATAAGTTATCGTATAAGTTTATATCAGAATCGAGCTATCGATCTGGAATATCTAGACAATTCTAATATACGGCCGTATTTCTACTAGAGTATATGGCTGGGGCTGTGTTGGAATGAAGCCGTAATTATTGATTATTGATTTATAAAACCGCGACTCGATTATTTATGTCATTTAGATTTAGAAATATATTGTTGCGTGGAATGAAAGTGACAGTATTTCTTCGCCCCCTCATATTTTTAAAATGTCATAATTGTAGGATAATTCGCGTTCAAAGGGGATTGGCGTTAGGAGGGCAACGAGGGTGCTTGATATGCAGAAGGACGCGTGAAATAAGGGTATCCTCTGGGAGTTATAGTACAACGAGAGGGTGACCCGGAGTTGGACACGGGAGGTAAATTCGCCGAGGGATCGGTTTAATTAAAGCCTATAACTAGGGCCGAACGGGGTCCCCGTGCGGCTATTTAGCCGCAAGTGGTCGTTCGATCCGCGGGGACGGTTTATAGCCCGGGCCTCCCGTGAAAAGGGCCCGAATTTTAACAGTTTTGCCGGCACTTACTTAGCCCCGATTGACGGCCACAGCTTCTCCGGTTCCGCCCCAACCATTCTCCTCGTAAATTCTTCCCAGAGACCAATAATACTCGCTAATACGGAAAGATCTCTTCCACTCTCCCTCTCGCCGTTTCATGGAACGTGTAAATATTTAGTTTTTGTTCGGATTCTTAAACGCGATCAAACACTCATGCGGTAAGAGTCTTCTCGTGCATTCTTGTTTTCAGTCACCGCATTGTTTTAATTTGTGTTAACTGAATATTGACAGGGTTTATTCTACGGAAATATAACAACACGCAAGACACGAGTTTCGAAAAATATAAATTAATTTACTAGTTCAGTTTTCTGGATTTTTAACCCCTCGTTTAATAAGTATTATATAAGGCTTCTAATTGAAGGCAATTTTGGTGGCGTATCGTTGTTAATTAAATCAGCCGTTATCGAGTATTCCAGGGATCTAACTGGAAGGGAGGAAAGTATTTCACTCATGCTGAAAAAATGCTGTAGGTAATCTCAATGTGTGGGTTTTCTTGTATAATGATTGTATAAGATAATAAGGTTTAAAGGCAGCGTACTGGGGAGTTTAATCGATTAGGTGTTACCACTTTTCAAATTTAAATGTTTCGAGGTATTGAATGAGCAATCTGATGTGAACCGGTATTACGGTTTTCCGTTTCGGAAAAAACTATCTTTTGAAAATTGAACTAGTGTAATGTGGACTGTAGCAAAGTCGCTAGACAGTTGGGGGTAAGCCGTCGGACCGCCGGTCAAATATTTTACTGGATTTTATCAGAGCTAAGCTTCAGATTATACCCGGAGTTATAGCGGCGGAGTCGGTCTGCCGGATTCCGATTTATGATCTGCCCGAGGACAACGGCGTAAAAAAATTATTCTATTTGCCCTGAGGGAAGGGTAAAAAAAAATTTACGGCCCTCCGATGTTAAACGGTCTCGTAAATATCGGAGCCGTTGCCCCGTCTCCGGGATATTTATAATCAAGTACAATACGCCGTTGAAATCCAAACGATCCGGAATTAAATTCGACAGAGAGAAATACGGGCCGCCGTGCAATAGACCCCCACCCCGTCCATAGCCCGCCCCGAATTTCCATCGGCGGATAGAAAAGTTTAAATTCGATTAGAATTCATATTCCTGAAACGTATGGGACCGGCTTAAATTAAATTTTGCTCCCTATAATTCATTTATCCGATGCCCGGTGAAATATATTCCGCCGAATCAATGTTATAATTATAGAGGCGGTTGAGCATAATCTGGCGTTAATTTGCATTTAGAAGGAAAAACATTATCCGTTCAAATTAAGTAATATCTTGGAATATTATATAGATTTCTCTATTGTATGCGGACAATTATTTACCTGAAATTGTCGACTGAAAATAGCGCACGACGTAAAAACTACCACTCGTTATAGTAATTGGTTTTGAACTGTTTAATATAATAATTACTCGACCGTGGATGTAAAATCCTCACTTCCCCGTCCCGCAGGACGCATAAAAAATGTAATCGTATTACATTACACGACCGACCACAAGTCATACTAACTGCGCCCACACACAAATATATATCATTGAATAACACGCCTCCCAAGTACTAAAGCATTACATACCTCAGGGCCATCGTCCCAGGGAAGGTCGTTTAGCAGAGGTGGCAACCTCATTAAACAATTATGCGTATAAATGTGTAGTCATTTGACACTGGGGAAACAGGATTCCATGAGCGACGATCGATTCCATGTTAAAACCTCTCGAAAAGTAACTTTATTCACTCATTTTCTCTAGAAACCGTTCCCTATCGCATTACAAGCAATGCGATATGAATTTGTTAGTGAGGTTGTCTGAAACATGAATCTCACGTTAGTCTTTAATGAGAAATGTTTACTTGAAATACAATAATTAATTTAATGAATCCAAAATTCGTTTATATAAAATTTAGCATCCGTTATTTAGTATGCTTGTCGAAAATAATTCATCACAATTCAACACTTGAGCGACATAACCCGATATATATATATTTCCTCATTTTCCATTATGTTGCTGTGAAAAAGTTGTACCATTACAAAGTAAGAAAATACAATAATTAAGATAGCCTAAATCCGACAATAAAATAAGACATTATATAAATTTCGATTAGGGACTAACACACCGAAATTCTGTTCGACCGTGGATTTATGCTTCCCTTCACTCCGAATATCTTTCCCGACTATTGTTTTTGGAAGAATTAAATTTTTGCGCCGGTTTTAGAACCGAATCAATTTATCTGGATCAGTTATCCGGGAGTTCCTGTCCGCCGAATTCTCTAAAAACCACTCCTGTTAAAAGGACCACAATGAAATACAACAGGGCGGTTTTGTATTCAGGCGTGGCTAACATATTTTATTCGCACAAAGGCGGATGCGTAGACTGAAATACATTGAGCTATTATGGTTTGCAAAAGTAAATGTGTCGAAAACTTGCGGCCTATAATTTACCACAAACTTCTCACATTTACACTGCGAATAGCGCCCAGGACGGATAAATGGATTTATCCATTCAACCTTTCAAATATATAGGTAGAAATGTCTACTTTCCGTCGCATTTTTTCCACATTATTTCTCGGTTATGTACAAGTATAAAAAAGGTACAAATTTAGAGAAACATATCTGTTCATAAGTATGTATCATACAGAATATTGCGAAACTATTAATTTCTTATATTAAATTCCGTAGTTAAATTCATATATTTAAGAAGCCCTAGAACATACTAGTTTCCTGCTAATTAAGTAAGAGAGTTTCAGTACTCTCACACAAATAGCTTCGTAGTGGAATTATGCCTCATTAACTTTATTTTATACAAAATGGGAAATTGAAAGGCATGTCGTGTTCACCTTCATTAATGCGCAATTATATTGTTCATAAAATAATATCGCGCGAAATGTGTAAATATGTATATTGCTCGGTGGCCAATAGATGTGAAGCGTAGTTTTGCGTGCGGTACTGCCAAAATGGCCCTGCCCCTTGTGTAGGGCATTCGTGGAGCCGGTCGACGACCGAAACGAATTTGGGGGACAGGAGGGAAAAATCAACCGAAGCAATCAGCCGAGTGCAAAAAGTAAACATTTTACATTAGGGGAACCCGCAGCGGGCTCGGGTAATTGGACCTGACGAAGGGCCCCTGTTAATGAAACGGAAGATGTGGGAGAAAAACCCGGCGGTCATTACACGTTTGAAATTGAATGTGTGGATCACGTAGTCGGCAGTGCAATAAACGAGCGGGTCTCGTGGCCGGCGCACATTGTAACGAGCATCCCGGCCGGGACCCACAAATATGTGTCTATAATCATCGAATATTCCGTCAAAACCCAACCCCCTACCCCTCAGCCTCTATTAAATTTAATTGCCGTTCGTAAACTGCCCATAAACCAAACGGGACGGCCGTTAGGTGGATCGAACATTTTACAATTCAACTTGGAATCGGAATTACAAAATATTCCACATTTTATATAATGGCCGTTAGTCATCGATTATTACAGTTTAGACTACTTAAAATACCTCGGGTGCGATGTATTCAAAAATAATATTTGACAAACCGGTCATAATAATATATAAAAGAGGATTTATAACAAGCTATATAAATTCTCTTTCATTCTGGGTTCGGGTTCCATAAAACACTGATAAAATAAACGCATCTTTTAATTGTATTTGTTAAAATGTAAAGTATTACCTTTTTCTAATGTGTAGGAATGAAGTATTCCGAAGTTACTACGTTTTTTCGTTTATTTTAGCAATTACTGTTTGTAGTGATTTCAATATCTGCTCTGAAGAAATTTAAAAATTGAATACGACGAATGATATAACCTGGGACATTCACTAGATTTTAATCATCCGTTTTTATTATATTAGAATTATTTTGTTAGAGTAACGAATCCATATACATTTATGTTAAGAATACATTTTATTATTGATTAAATTTAGCCCACTTGCTCAGGTTTCAGATATTAAATCTTTACGGTAGGGCATAATTGTAATACCACGGAATAGAAAACACGGTAGTCGTAACTTCACCAACAAAACCGAAAGACTACATTTACCCCGGGCAGAGGCGTGAAAATAAACACTATATCAGTCCAATATAAAAAGAAAAAGGAAATTTTTCGAATTTCCTCTTAATAAAATTTAATCTATTCGCCAGATTAAACATTAACCGGAAGATATACGATCGGGGAGCGAATTTAGTCGGATCCGACTGAAACGAAGTTAATAAATTTGGGAGCTTTTTTGCCTCCCCGACCCGCGGGAGATGGCTACCCGAAAAAAGTTGTTGCTCCGGAATCATCGGTACATTAGGAAATTGGTTATTTACGAGTTTTTCCTGACTCCCGACGAGATGTGTGAATTATTTTAGACGGAGATAGCCGGTATACTACAATAGTTTCTAGGTGTATTTATACGAGTAGTCAATATGATACTTTTATTGTGTACTTTGGCCGGTTACAAGTTGGTATTATTGAGAATTTTTAAAATAGTCAGTCCTCCACTAAAATCGCGCCTATATAATAGCCGAACTTGTCTCGATCTCTCGTGCTGGACGTCCCACTGTGCTCTCTATTCATACAAATAAATAATTGTAGGTGGAATATTAGTTATGCGACTAACCCGCTCGCTAATATCGTTCTGAATTATTATAATATAAAAATTGATTTAATCTTAATTCGCGTGGATAATTAAAATTACGGTTGCGAATACACTGTCTGTGACCGGTCGAGCTCGGCTGGGAATAATTCTTAGGTATTAATTACAAACGCGCAGACAATGGAGGGAGACGTATATACATATACAGAACGGAGGGAGACAAAGTCAATTAGCGTCAAATATGGGGTGCGGTTTTGACGAGCGATGGAGTTAGCTCCCGCCACTGATCAACCCTCTTTTTAGCCCTAAACTTGAGCCGTTACGCCTTTTACGGGAAGGGTAGGTTGTTGTACCGCCACAGATCGAGTCAATTGTTAGCACCGGGCTATAGAGTCCGCTGATCCCTAACTCCGATTTCCCGCTACCAATTAGCCCCAGATAATTAGGATTATTTTGACTGTTTCGCCGAAATCCATTTTCGCTACCAAGACTCCCATTGAACGTTATTAGAAGTTATTATTATTCCTGTATAACCGCCGGTACCAAGGTGAAGGAGAACTAATTTATAACGCTCGGATATTGAAACGGGAAAATAAATTAATAAAGAACTCGGTTTCCCGCAGAAATACAATTTAAGAATATATTAACTGAAAATACAATACCTCCTGTTACTTTCTGTTTCGAAACGACGATCATAATACAGAAAAATATTTAATAACTTACGGAACATATTTCCCAACTAAAATGAGTCGCCTCGGTTTATTACGTAATAGCTCGTTTTTACTTGTGGAAATTGACAACCGAAGAAGGAGCCATCATCCCCATCGTCCTTCACCGGCTACAGTTAGAATCTTTAATTAAACAACAATCCAGAATTCTCAGTTCATGACGCTCGAAGGTATCTTATATAAGGACATACTTTATAATTTTAACAATATTTAAATTTAGATAGATCGTATTAGAATTTATTCTCTTAACTGAATGAGACGTTCAATATATAGTAATACGCTAAGATTATTAATATTGTAACAAATTGATGTTAGGCGTAAAATAGAATATTACCGCGACGGTTATACTTATAAAATAAATGTAAAAAAATGGCGTATTTTAAGGAACAAGGAATAGACCGGCCCAAAACTTGAACTTAGAAAAAGCCCGCGGAGAAAGTTTAAAAGGCAATTTCTTTCGGAGGAAAAATCCGGTCAATTGACCGGAGTGGAGCCGAGCGGGGGCTAGAACAAAACGGGTCTGGAGGACGGAAGGAGGGATCCAGTTGGCGGGGGATAAATGGGAGTGGCCGGCGCGCAGTTAATTGACTTTTAAAGATAGCACCACGACCACGACCCGGCCACCATTTCCAAGTTATTGGCAAAGTTTGCCCCAGACTTCTGCCAAAGTCGAACCTGCCCGGATCGGGCTCTGTTTCGAAAAATTAATAAAGTGCCCCAAGCCGCTCATCCTTCCGGTAATTGTATAATTCGGTTTTGGAATCCTTTTAGAAGTTTGCCGATACCGCGCCGGTAACTTATTTTGCACCCGAATTTGGACTCGGCGCCAGCCCCGCCGAGTAGAATCCCTATCACGACATTCCCTATATTAAAACGGGAGAGTTTAAATTATTTTGTATACATACTTTAGCTTGTTTTAATTTTAATTACGATAATCTATGACTGCCGCGCACTTTAAAACAATATTTAGGGCTCGAAAGTACCTTCGTCCGATTATAAGGTACCTTTATGAACCACAATAACAAACCGACGATTATTTATTTCTAATACATTATTTATTCTAATTAAAGTGCGGTTGCACGCTGTCTAATTTATAATCCGTTTACCTAACACCCCTGAAACATGTGTGACTTCCGCTCATGGGAGAATTCCGTTTCTGGTTCATTCTATGTACTGGGAAATAAAATATAAACACGTTTTACTTAATGAGAAATGAATAGTTAAAACATAAGGATTAAACATACAATATGTGGTATAAAGTATTATCTTCAAATTTTCATTTCTCATTTCCCCCATTTTTTCATCTGTACCCGAGGAATAAAATAATTGCTAGAGAAAGAGAATATTCAACGGCGGTCGGGATTATGAATTATTCCTTTCAAAGCGAAAAGGCTCCTTCTCAATTCGCATAATAGGAGAGCTCTTCTTTCCTTTATTAGCACTTCATCAACGCCAGGAGAAAGCCTCCATTAACCAATCGGGATCCAATAGAAATCTGAAGTTGTAAAGGCCCGGCTAGAAAATTAGACCAATTTAGCATTAGTCTACACCGCCATAGAACCAACAAAGCCAAACTTACCAAATTCAAAACCAGTCTAGGAAAAAAACGTTTTTTCAGAATTTAATATTGAAATTAAAACATCGTTATATATATCATAGAAAATACATGAATGTAATTCACCTCCTATGATAAGATTTATTGCTCCTGAATCATTTACACGATGGACTGTAACTACGTATGTTCTATATTATAAATATTGTAATGTATAATAGAATATATTGGATAAATTTATCAGGATATATTTGTGTTTGTTTTGCGGGCAGATAACGTGGGTTCGCCGGCGAGACTGGCACATCCTGACGTCCGGGATGTTCACCTACACGAACGACGAGAGGTTCCAGGTGCTGCACGCGGAGGGCTCGGACGACTGGACGCTCCAGATCAAGTACGTCCAGAAGAGGGACAACGGCACATACGAGTGCCAGGTAAGTCGGAGCCCATTTGCCCGCATGAATAATGGATTGCCCACTACCGCCCCCACGCCCACCCCCAACGCCCATACCCCGACCGTCGGTAAATATTAGCTTAACTAAATTAGTAGCCCGCGGTCACCCTCCCCTACCTCCTTCGCCCCAACCCCCTTCTGATTTACGACTACTTGTCCGCAAATGCAACCAGTTAACATACACTGAACTCAAATTAAAATGTCGTAATTCAGGAACAAGATAATGTCCTGTCGTAGTTTAAATTCACCGATTTCTGATCATCACCATTTCCTTATACCTGAAAAAGACAACTTACATATAAGCCCTCGCCTTTCTTGATTCCTTACAAGCTGGTGAATTTCGTTCGACTTATCATTTGTTGTAGGGTTATCAGTGAGATTATTTGGTATTATCCGATAACAATGTCACCGGCAGCCATTTAAAGGAAGTTAATGTACTATTGCGTATAATTACCTTTAGTAATTACTGAAAATTAGTCCATCTGAGCCAATAAAGAATGTTTTGAGCTGTAGTAAAACTCATAAATCGCTAAATATTCGTACACAATGACATTTAATACAGTATATTAACATTTCAACTTGACTAAGGAGAAATTTTAAAATAATAAATACTCGCATTTCATTATTATTAAGACAGTAGTAGTACCAAAAAACTAGTTCAGCGATCCGTCCGTCGCTTACCTTGAAATCTGGTACACCGAAGACAAAACCTTTTGCACTGTACATCTAGAGCAAATAGTCATTAATTAATTGAAATGTACTGCTTTTGCTTCGCCTTCTCGTGGGGACAAAGTGATCCGCCTCCGGTGCTAATTAAAATGATGTCGTATTTTAAAAGTGAAACAGCGAAAAACACATTACGTTCATTAAATAATAACAAAAAATTTCTTTCTACATACTAAGGCCGTAAATATGGCCCCACTAATGAGTAGGAAGTATAAAAGCGAGTTTTATTTGCATGGCATTAACTCACCTGGAATACTACTTACTTAATCTATGTCCAAAGTATGCCTTTAAAGTTTAGATATTTTCAACTTTTGACATCAAATAAATGGAATTTGAATAATACAAAATTTAAGAAACTATGTTATTGTTGGCCTAACGTGCCATTATCAATTGTGTGTGAGGAGTTTATCCTCAGTCAGAGTAGCAGTTTCGGATAATGATTCTCAAGTGTCGAATTTCTTCTACGGTACATACGCTATTAAAATTCAAAGGAAATATATCTAATATCAAATATTATGTTAAATTGAAGAAAACCAACAAAATAAGTATCTAACATTATTAAAATCTTGTAAGATTGATATTTCAAAATGTTCAGAAGATGAAATAATTTATACATATTAATATTAGTATATAAGATAGCTACTGACAAATACAGTAAAAATTAATCAAATATATGTTGTAGATGGCTGTATACAGTGTCGTAGGTGTGGATAGGCGATAGATGATTAGGAGAGACTCGGCGCAGGAAATTTAACATGAAATAAAAGTAATTGTAAGGGAAGTTCAGTTCCCTCGGAGGGAAGAACCAAGTTTAGGTGGCCTTTGTGGAGCCAGTGGCCCGAAATTAGCGGCTAAATTATATCGGGCGCCCGCCCTCCCACCAACAGCAAATTCTCCTCAAGAATTCGGTCGATCCTTTACTTGCACTTGAACGAGTACAGCTGCAACACTGTTACTGAAACTGTATTCAATAAAGATTTTAGTAACATAAAGAAATCCTTTCTATCTGACCATTATTTCATTTCATATAAACTTTAAATGCATATTTGCAGTTTTAACGGACAGCATCAATATATAAGTCAAAATCTTTAAATATTTCAGTTTACGTATTATGACAGTTGCTATTAAATAATAATAACAAATGTAAACACTGTAAATTACACAACCAGATGTAGCATGTATGGACGCATAAATTTCTACTTAGTAATTACAATTCTTCTAGTTAATAACTGGCATCTAAAAGCACTTATATCGGAAAGGTAGATTACTTCATGAGGTTTCAGGTAAACATATATCACATAATAAACATTGTGCTTCAAACTTTTTTCTGTTATTTGTGTAGAACTTATTGTACTATATGTATTAGACTAATTGTATTGTATGTAGGTATGTAAAGTGAACCAAATTAAATCATCGTTGAATTGCAATATATTCCAATACGGCGTCATTGGTAAAGAAAGGGTTGGGTTATTCTGTGAGAAAAGTGTATCATAACCGTTGGAAAATATTTTTGAAACAGTCTTTGAACATGACCTATTGTGTTGTATTCGTTTAGTTTATACCAGCATCTTCTGCTCTCGTTTCCTTATTGTTTTTCGGTTTTTCGAATGTTTCTTTCTTCTTCCATCGCTCGGTACTTGGTCAAGAGGCTTATGCCTCTTGTGTTTATTACCCGGAACGTCCAGTGGGTTCCAATTCTTTTGCTAAGGGTTCTTTCGTTCAGGGAGATAAGTATATAGTCGTTGTATCTTATTTGCTTACAGTGGGACATTAATTTGTAGTTAAACGTTTGTTTTGTTTCTTTTTATAAGAGCCTCCTACTAAAACATTAAAAATAAATATTTCGATATCGTAATAAATTCCTTTTCTGTTTCCTTATCTTTCCTACGCCGTAAAAAATCGGTATTTTTTGCTCTCAACGATTTATTGCTTCGTATTGAAATTAATTGTTACAACTAAATAACAATTAGGAACGGTGGAATTATACTGGACGAAGTCGTAATGAAAGGGGAAGGAAGAAAGAATCCAATAGTTCAATATCCTGTTTGGGTTGGACGGAGGGTAGCATGAACGCTTGCGATATTCATAAAAGCTGGGCTGGCTCCCCTTCCCTTGAAATTAAATAAGAAAAGGGCGATCGGTGCCCTCCGCCCCTGACGTATTTCTAATTCAGAACACTTGCACTGTTGTGTCCTTTTTAATAACACAAACTCTCAAATAAAAGAAGCTTCCCCAAGAGCCGACCTACCTCTAATCCGAGTCTGGACTTAGTGCGACTGAAAAAAAATGTTCCTTTTACTCACTTATTTAAGATTTAAACAGCAATTCTACAGTGAGCGTTGTTTCTCCTACCGGTATAAATTTATCCAAGGGTATATTTATTAATTTAATAATTAATCACGTAGAATTATTCCACCGTATAATCATGTATTTTATTCACTGTTACGTAGATTATAAGGAGGCTGCTTTCGGCCCCATGCCATCACCGGTAGATTATTAAATTAGGTTTGTCCTAAAATTACGCTCGAAATCCTCCTACACCAAAGCAAGTATGAACATATAACATATAAACATATAAAAGAAGAACTTGGAATGAAGAAACCTGAAAAACAACTAGTGCCGAGAGTATCGTCACTATTAATTCATTATTTGTTACTTCTTATTGTTTGTCGGTATAGATGTATTAAATATCAGGAGAGATATCAATATTTGCACGCCAGTTTAACTAGAAACTAGTTAATTAATATAATATCTACCTCCTCTACCTGCTCTCCATTGTTTTGACCTATGGTAAAGTGGTTTCGGCTTTCCTTAAACGTCAATAGAATTCTATTATCAATAAACCGAGAGACTCAAGAAATAATCGTATCGATTTATTAATCGTTAATTCGTTCAATTCGTTTCACTTGGTCCAGTTTTGCTTTTTAAAACTAATTCCTCGCTTTCACTTCGCCTAAATGGGTGTACACCTATATTGATAAAGTAAATTGACGAGGTATTTCACTCGTGTAGTGTTATTTTGTAATTATGTTGTCTGTAGATGAGCCTTGGGATAGTGGGGTCGACAGGAAATCATCGAGATAGTGAAGGGAGAAACTGGTGGAGATTGAATTAGGGGGTTAGAGGGGTAGTGGTGGGAGGGAGGCGGGTCCTCGGGGAGTGTCCAGTGCGGGGCACAATTTTTATCCGAGTGGGCGCTAGTTTTTGCACTGGCCGACCAATATAACGCTCCATAAATTATTCAGGGCCGGGGCACTTTCAGGCCGACCTATCGACCTATAAATTGCAAATTTAAAAACGCCGCCGTAATGGCCGGCCTCGTCCCTCTGCGGTCCTTCCACTGTTAATTCGGCAGCTCCGACAAAAAAAAAAAAAACCGGACGGCTTTCGCGTGAACATGAAGTATTTATTAGAGTTTCGGGTGGGCACTTTTTCCTTTTTTCCATTCATTTATATTTGAGTGATGTGGTGCAACGCCGGGACACGCGAGTAGGCTATACCCGCCCTCGTCACACTTTGACGACGAGCCCCCGTTCCCTCAACGTTTCCGCTTTGTGCCCCGTTAGACCCCGATTAAAAAATTTAACCGCCAAAGATGCGCATCACACGACGTGAAATAATCTCAACCAACTAACCCTCACTAATATTAATAATCGGCCGAGCTGTAAATTTTGCGTACGTTGATAATTACTAAATAATGCGCCACTTTGTAACCCCGACCATTAACGCATCCGTGTCAGATTTCTATATGCCTAATTAGGTCCAGAAAGACAAGGTTATATTACCAATCCTTCACACGTTATTGGACTGAATACCGAGTTTGTCTGTGCACTGCTAAGTTCAGTTTGAATGTACATAGGCAGTTTAAAAATATTTAGAAAATGGGAAATTATTTTCCCACAATCCGTATCCAACAAATTTATTCGAATGTGTAAATCGTACGAATAATTATAGAAATAGTCAGATTCCAATTGTTTTATCCCTTAATGCAATCCATTATTGGGACTATTACACTCTAAAACACGTATCACACTGCATATACGTATATAAACTGACATTATCAATCGTATCCAACATAGCTGGTCACTTTGGCTTACACAAAGAAACTCTTAGACGAACAAATCACTATAACCGTTCACCATTTCCATACCCTGGTCAACGTTGTCCCAGCTAACATAAGCGATAAAGTAACCCTTTTACAAAAAAACTATATCAATATCCGGTATTTGCGATTTCGTTTGATTCGTTCTGTGGGCAGATCCGGTTGGAAAACATCGAGGATTAGATTTTTCCCGGTCCGATAGTTAGTTTCGTCACTTTGTTCCCAATGTAGAAGCCCATAAATAATTCAAACCGCCGGAGCGCAGTCGGTTCTATTCAAGCGACCTATTGGGCAATAAATTACTTATTTAAAATCCCCGTTATTCCGTTTTCCCCGTTTCCCGAAACCAGTAGTTGTTTTCCTGTTTGCCCTTTTAGCGACAGCCCGGTCAATGGACGTAATTCCTGTTCGTTTAGCCTCGACGTTAATTAAATATCAGGTTTTACTTTTTTTACTTTTTTTTACTGTTTCATTTCGAAACAAACTGTAGTAAATTGCCAAAAAATACCAATGGTTCAATTGTGTACGTGGCTGGAAGAATATGGAAAACGAATTTCGATATTAATATTATGGTAGCCAAACTCACATTTATACTTTCCATAAATCTAGTCATTCATGGTCTGAATAGCGTTTGTAATGCATGCTTAACGATTTCCAATGGAGAAATACGGTGTTAATGAAATCTTATATTCTAAATCACTATGGTTCCCATCGAGTAATAGAACATAATTTCCGGCAATATTATTAACATTAAATAAATTTATATTGAGTTTATACTAATATTGAAAATTTTAATTAATAAACATTTAATATTATAATTTGTCTGATGAAAACCCCTCATCAAAGCATAACGACGTCGCTAATATACATACGCAGTATGTAATCACTGTCTACGTGTATTCAATTATACAGGTGAAAATCTACTGAAGTGATTAGACAGCGCCCTTGAAACAGCAGAGTAGAACGCGAAATGGCATTAATTCCCCCAGGTGGTATGTTATTAATCGATTTTCTGACAAACGAAGGAGACGTCTGAGGCGGACTTCGATAAGCCGATAACTTCCGCCGTCCGCTCGATAATTTGACCGCTGTGATCCTGAAAATATTTTCCACCTTATTCCGCCCCATTTGCACAGCAGAAATGACATCTATGTCATTCTAACACATAACTAAAAAAATTCCTAAGATCCAGTGATCTATAACTACTCGGCTTAATATCACGATATCGCTAGATCTCAGCTTTAATTTAATTGAAAGCAGTGCTAAATGAACTATATTGGCTATATATAATGGCAACTCCTTCATTCCGATGAAATGTTTCCCCAAAGGACAGAAACTGAACCATTGTCGAAGTGAAGCAATAATTAAAGTCATTGCTAATAGACAGTTCTGTATAAGAAAAGTTAAATTCTCATTGCAGCCTACATTTTAGTTTCGATTAGTCCTTTTTGTAATGCTTCGCCTATAAAAACGTATACAGTTTTACTTTATATAAAGCGAAGGAAGTTTTTTATCGTTGAATAAGTACACAAGTTCGTTCCTTTCTTATATTGCATAGGCTGTTATTCCGAGTGTTAATTTAGGGCCGAACGATAAGAAGGAAGCGATTGCAAGTTTATTTTGAGTGGGCGGGAGCTGTAGGGAGGCGGGAGAGGTCTCAAATTGAAGGATTATTACAGTAATTAAACCGTGTAATTATCTCCGGACCATTATCCTTCGCCCAGTTATTTGTGACGGATATTGTTTATCGGGCGGGGTGGGCCCACCCCCAAGACGGCTTACCTCCGCCCCAACTGCTCTACAAGGTTAATCAGGTCTGAATTTTTGATGCCCTTATTTCCTCGGAGCCGAAAGCTTCCCCGGACCCCAAAACAGGAGTCACTTTAACCGGTTAAATTAGGCTTAAAGTTATACACGCGAAATTGAAATTGTTAATTGGGTTCATTATGTATGCATATCAGTTCCGCTGGTTCACGGCATAAGAGAGTGGCGGAGAGGGAGAGGGAGAGGGTGAGGGAGTGGGAGAGGGAGAGGGAGAGGGAGGGGAGCAGCATCTCCTTTAATGGTGTCGGTCTTACCCCAGTTATAATGAATGTGAACCGGTTGAAAAAACACCGCCTCGAATCAACAATAAACTCCGCTCTTTGCAAATCGTCTCACGATAATAATTGTGTCTACTAGCGAGGATAAGTTCCTTTCTAAATAATAATATTTTAACGCAAACGAATCGGATAAATTAATGAACTAGGTCAAACAGACACCCTGTGAGCATATATGAAATGAGGACTGAAGAAATGGCATGCACATTAGGACTCTTCGGGACAGTTTTGAAGGAAATAAGGAAAAGTAAAATATAGAATAAGGTCGGACTAACATTGTTTACCGGAAAATTTAACTATCAGCCCGGGGGAATATTTAAAATATTCGAGCACATTCTTGAATATGTATACAACATTAATTAAGGTTTAGACTACATTCATTTTCATTCTATAAAGAAAGTATATTACTAATTGCTGACGATGGAACATAATTATCGGATTACTATATTTAGGACATAATATCGACGAAGAAAAAAAATGAAAGTTCCAGTAATAAATAATAATAAGAATAGAATATACAACTGAGGATTATGAGCGTAACAGAAAATATACGAATCCTTGCCTGGTTTTATTGGCTCTAATAATTTTACTGCGGAAGTAATTTTAATTCCTTAAACGTCTCTATTGGTGACTGATCTCTTAATAGGCCTTAGTTTAACACGTTTCTGCGGGTCTGCCGCAGGAATGCCCAGCGACCAACATCAGAAATACTCGACTATAATTAATGATCCCTTCCATCCCATCCCCCACCGAAGCCGCCGATCACATAGCGTTTACCCGCCAATTTCAGTGACCGTTCGCAGTCTTGTCGCCTTTCACATTTTTCTTTGTCAATTAACCCAAATATACACTTTACAAAAGAAAATAGATGGGCTTTTAAAATGTGGTCCGTGTATGATCGTAATGAATGAACTTATCAATTGCCTAAGGTAAATGCTTAGTATTTAATTTCTACAGTCGGAAAAATGAATTTCGTTCGATATATTGGGAGGTACCGAAAGTGAGGATACTAGCAAATACAAAATGTAGTGTTTATACATGAACTAACTTATTGAATCCTCGTATTGTCAGTATTTGTAAACGTTAAATCGCTTTTAGTTTGTACACGGATGTCAACAAAGAAATTGCATCGCCTATTGCTCCCAATCGAGTATTTTTACCCGACTCTTATACAAACTTCATAAACCACGACTTGGGATAAACAAACATAAATATTACTTCCCGGGAGATTTCCCCGAGAGTTTACACACATGAGGAAGAACTTTCCCGAACTGATTTCATACCCGGGGCCCGCCCCCATCCCACATCACTTATTATACGATGCGCGCCGTCCAATTTTCAGCCGGATACCATCTAGAAACCCGCCGCTAGATTTCTGAATATAGAAAAATCCTTCCAGACCGGGTTTCTCTATGAAGGAAACAAATTTAAATCTTGTATCAAATCGTGATATCAACCCTGTCATACAACGTGAAATTTTTCAAATAAGTCGGGAATATTTGGAAAATAAATTAAAAATAAATCGTAACTATTTATTTTCACATTATAATTTTTATTTCAAAACGGCTAGAGCACTTCTACAGTTTCCTATAATTCTAATAATTATGATTGGTATAATAATAATAATGGAATGGAGTTCCATTCTAATCTCTTCTTCCTTTAGAGGCATTTTTACGTTCAGCACACAGCGAAGCGTAAATCGATGATTTCAGCAGTTGGGGGTTGATTGGTATTTTACCTCGAGTAATGCTGAGAAAGCTATGGGAGTTCAAAAAGTGTCCTCGTAATTTTATGAATTAGCTTTTAAGAAAGGTGCATTTTCAGTAAAGTGTATTACATTTAAATTATACCCGCCCCGTTTTTATCTACACATGTATGCTAAGATAATTAAATAATAACATTTTCTATTAATAAAGTATTGAAAGAAAATACACAGAGCTGTTAAAGGAATTATCAAAGAAAGCAATATAAGAGTTTAAAAAAACTTGTATAGTTAATCCCTTCAAATTCAAAGTTAGTCAAATTTACGCTATTGAAGTAAGGGACAAGGAAAGTTTCGCTTTTAGGCCATTGCGCCCTGGGAAGGAATTTACATACTTTAATAACTAGGGCCTTTAATATGAAAGTCATATTATATGTTATTCTTTCATCAGGGTGTCTAAATATAAGTGTAAAAGGAAAGAGGGGAGAGGGCGGTGTTTTTTATTCCCAGGAAATTACTGCCGCTTTTCTGTAAAATGTAAACTGGGAACCGCGGACCCCGGGAGGGGCCGGATATAGCTTTGTTTGCTCTTCCACCCCCTCGCCAGCTACCAGTTACCATTCGTAAAAGCGCCCATACAGTTCCCGCAGAGTTACAGATTTAATAATTTAACCGACCGAATTCGGAAAAGAGAAAAGAATCATTCGGAAATTTCAGTTAATTTTATATGCACGCGCGTTCTTCGTGTTGGAGTTTGAAGAGCGGTGTATTTATTAAAATTTAATGAACCAAAGATCACATAAACATATTTATTTAATGAATAACGGTATTAATATCGTCCATGTCTTAGAATATTTCAGTGGGAGTCCGTGACTGTTTCGGAATATCACTCTCGCGATCTTCTGTCATTTTGTGATTCTCTTATTTACTGCTGTATAATCCGATCTACCTTAGGATCGAATAGGCGATTGGCGAAAGAAAACAGGAACGATTTTAGGAATGTTCCTACTTATTTGAATCATACTTTCAATAGGTAAAAACTGGATAGTTAAACAATTAGTACTCCATTTCTCCAACAATATCGCTATCTTCAAGTCCGCTTCCTATTGAAAGAAGACAATAATTTCGTAATCGGACGAAAAGGGCATATTTCCTGAATGTTATACTTTATTCGATTCGGCAAGTGTTAAGGCTGAAAAGAACGTTAATAAAACAAATTTAAAGTCGGGGCTGAAAGGGACTATGCAAGGTTCACTTGTAGTACGCCCATTGTGCCTCAACAGATTCTACTAATTCCCCTTTTGTGTTTCGAATCAGACGTCAAGTAGCTTTTTGCTCGGCTTGTCTTATAAGACTTCCCGAAGCGCTCCCTCCCTCGGGCCATGGGGGCCCTTAAGACCCTGCCCGGTCTGCCATGGGAAAGTCTGTTACAAATAAATCTACTTTGCAAATAAGCCTCAGCCAGGGAGCGGTCTCAGAGAATTAGCAGGTAACTGAGTTTTGAATTTGTAATGTAGGCCAGAATGAGTCAAATTTAATTTCAGCGTAGATGAATATTAGACTTCTGAGCCTGTTTAATGGCGCGAAAGACATTCAATTAGCTCATAAACCAAATTCGTCGCGGCTCACCTTTTCTCCGGCAGGTATCTTTCTCTCCGTGGGTGAAGAGACCCGAAATTGGTCATTGTAAATATTAATCTAAGGCCTAACAAATTTGTGTGGATTATTGAACGAACGAAACTTTCCTTGACAAGTTATGGAATTGTTGCTATCTAACTCCGGGTATAGAGAGGTCCCAGAGCGAGATCTTGGATCAGTCCAGTAGGAGTTCCAAAACCTAGGATGAAGACCACACTCACGGCACCTTCAGTTGGGAAAGAAATTAATATTTTATGTATTTTCAGAACCTTCACACTGTAATAAGACGGAACTGTTTGGTCTAAAGCTGAGTTATCATTATTTTAAATCTACCTAATATAGAATAATATCCATTTCAACTTTTTGCTGAAATTATTCCATTGCTCCCATAAAACTACGGAACTACTATAAATACAGAACATTGCTCACAAACGTTTAGCACAACCGTAACATAAACATAAAATATAGAGTTTTCAAAAGAGTCATAAATGAACCTATAATTGCGGACGGCCTTTATGTGCAGAAAAATATCAATCCGCGAGTCTGCAGAAAAATATAAGCCGGAGCCTGGCAGAAATCCAATAACCGTTTTATTATATTGTCCAATCGTAAAAGGGGAAACTTCGGTCTATATTTTGCCGGAGAAAATTAACAGGCTCGCCGATCTATAAATCGTCACTTTAATCTACCAAGTAACGTCCTTGCATTCACTGGGCTGAAAATCGGTCAGTTTCAAGAAAGATATCATCACTTTAGGCTACATATTTAAGTCAAAGTTTCATTCGAATAGATGATCTACCCATGCGCTTTCATGTTCTTAATTTATCTTTTGGATACATGACAACAGATAGGTGTGAGGCACGACATTATACCTCGTAGCACACACAGTAAACGACGTAAGCATATACATGAAATAGATAGGGTAGCCTTGTTATTACCAATATATGAAAGGAATGAGTTCGCAGCAACCTATTATCTAACTATAGTCCGACCTTAAAGACATGAGGAATCGTAGTTACCGCGTGTTTCTTAACCAATAATGATTGAGGATTGATCAAATGTGTTTCCATTTTATGACCCTGACTTCATTATGAAATTCTCTATTTAATTTAATTCGTTTTCTTTCCGTACCGCTCGTCATCGTCCCTGTAATTAATGTCGGTTAACTAATCAAGAATAATTTACCACCGTAATAATAACTATAGTTATTACCTTACCGCTGAAAAAGCCTAGAAAAAAGATAAGAGGTTTCTTCATGGAGTATTTAACAGCTGGTTTAGCAGCCAAGTTTAACATAGGTCTTTGAGTGTAAGGTTTGCATTATTAAGCGAAATTGAAGGGGTCGTTTTTCTTCCTCCGCCTAACGAAATGTCACCGGCAGTTTCTTCCCCGGTGGAAAAACCTGTTAAGTGGGCCCATTTACCACCACTGTGTAGAGTAGAGCCCCCCTCCCCCCCCCATCACCCTACACCCAAGAGTCATAATTATTTCGTCCGAGGCACTAATCGGATTGACATCCCATTCAAAGTTTAATAACGACGCTCTGAATTTTTAACTAGAACAAGAATATTGAAGTAAAAGAGTGTAAACATGAAAATATAAACACTTGTCAGTTTAACTCGGTACCAAAAGACCCATCAATGTGTCGGTTGATTATTAATCCAGAACGTATTCAATTACGAACTTTCAGCTTTCATTTTGCGCTGTATAATTAATTTATAGGAAGGTTATTTCTGATTGCAATTTTTTTTAACTCGAGTGGGGAAGTATTATGCCAAAACCTGTTAACAAATGGACCAACATCGCCCTCGTAATCCCACTAACTCTGGAATAATAAGGAATATAGGACAAGTACTTATTAAATATTTATGAAGTTCCTGTATATTGCTAATAATTGCTAATAGTTGGGCCGTGAGTTAATTTTGACCTATGTCCAAACCAAGTCAGATTTATAACTTTAATTACAAATATTAGCAGGTTTAGAGCCCGGCAGGGCTGTGCGTCTATGTGGAGCTGGGAACTTATATCGTATTTTTCAATACTATTTAACTTCCCGTATCCGAATAGCGTAAACTCGAGGTCTGTAGTTTGGGCGAGTGACTGTAGGGTGGGCCGACGATAGAGCTGTAGAAGGCCGGCTTTAGTCCGAGCCGGGTGTCGTCTCACCTGGCGGCGGTAATGTTTTCTTTCTGGGGGGGCAGAAGGAGTGGCGGCGGTGGCCACCCTCACGGCGGGCGTCTTTTTTTTCTCGGTTCCCATTTTTGTCGTATCGATTCCGGCTTTTTTGTAGAGGGCGGGGGTAGGGGGCGGTCTTTGCCCGGTGCCGGGGCCACTGTCCGAAGAGAGAGCGAACACGGCGGCGGACAAAGAGTGAGAGCGAGAGGAGGGAGGCGGAGAGAGGGTCGCCGGGAGCGAGGGAGGGAGCGAGAGAGAGAGAGAGAGAAGAAGAGGGGTCGCCATTACACAGATTGGGTGGCTCTCCTCTCTCTCTCTCTCTCTCTCTCTCTCTCTCTCTCTCTCTCTCTCTCTCTCTCTCTCTCTCTCTCTCTCTCTCTCTCTCTCTCTCTCTGTCGGTATCTCTTTCTCCTGCCGGTATAGCGGCCCTACCTGGGACGGCGTTTGGCTCCCCATCACATTAGTTTAATGAGTCAGAAAACAGGGCTCGGCCCGCCCCGCAAAATCTCAGCGCCGACGCCCAATAAACATATCCCACGCCGGCCCGTTTTGCCGCTTTCCATTTGTCGATTAAAAAATTTTATCTCACCGAAGAAAGACAAAATAATTGCGGCCGATTGTTGAAACTTGCGACGGTTTCAAAGGAGCCGTTAATTCCAGAACTGTAATTATTAACTCGAGGAAATGGAGAGAGATCAATATAAAAATAAATTCCGCTTCTTAGTAATATACATCCTACCATATTTGTGGGTACACTGCTTTATTTATATAAGAAAACTCGTACAATCCAAAACATGGTTCAGAACGTTTTAGCAATTTTCTGTTTCATATTTTGAAACCGGAATGGCCCGATTGCGAAATCATTAGGCACCTAACAATTATCGAAATAGTATGCGTAACTTTAGTAATTGTATTTCCATTGCGGGGGTGTTGAGTGGTGGCCCTCGGGGTTTGGGGGGGGGGGCGTCGACCTTGCCAGATACACGGTAGTAATTCAATTTCGCAATGAAGACTTATTGTTCGGTCGAATTGCTCCCGACTCCGCGGCTCTCGTGATATATAATAACGCTCCGCTTCTTTAAGAAATTAAACAGAGCCGAATAGATATTTTGCCCTCTAGACAGAAAACTAGAGGTAATAAATCAAAGGGCCGTCCGACTGGGGCCCGGGGTTATCATCTCCCGACATTTCACTTCGCACTCCTCGGACAAAATTAAAACGAAAACGCTCGCCGCAAGTTATATCTCGACAAGGTGCGGAAATACGCCCTAACATACCTCCATAATTCACGCTTATTCGCTTTACATTTTCGGCGAATGTCTTATTTCCTTTCCCGCGGCGATAAATAAATAATCCCGACCCGTAATTACGTATTTTGTAACATTTATAAAGGAAATTACAACCGGCACACTTTTAATATTATACTCGTGAAATAAATTGGGACGAAGGAGGTGAAAAGTAAAAATTTCAATCGGCGATGCAGACTGCTGACTGACACGTTTCCTCGGGTCTTCGGGGCTGAATCGCGGCCAGGAGGAATTTAATTAAAATACTAAACCTAATTATCTCATTATCCATTCGGAGCCCGTCCTTTCGCCGAGCTAAGGTTTTAATTTCTTCTCTTATTAATTCAGCAAACGGGCCGCAACCTATTAACTGTAGCAATGTTCGTCCTCAATGTTTATTCCAATTTGTACAATATCTTTTCTAAAAAATATTTCATCTTATCTACTCGTTATTATTAGACGAGAATTGCGAATATATACATTATTAGAGCATAAAATTAACTATGTATAGCTCCTCAGACACCAAAACCGAAGAAAACAACCGTTCCCATATTCTTAAGTAGTCCTCAGGTAAAATTACTAAATCGATAATTGATTTATCGCTCTGTAGACTCTTTATTTCAACTCATCAACATGCCAACGGTTCGAAATATTTTTACAAATTTCTGAGAAATAAAAACTGTTTTAACCCGTCGTTCACTACGGCAAGAAGAACACAGCCGTACTAACAACTCGGGCAAAATATGCGAGAGAATGGAGATGATGGCGAGATACAGTTGTTAGCATAATCTCTCCGTTTCACGATTCTTGACAAGAAGAAGCTTCCCATTTTCCGGGAACTGGGCGCGACATCCGAGCATAAAAATTACTGGCCTTATAAAGAGAAATTTAAACGGTCTAAGCGTCATTTAGAGCGGGGGTCACGTCCTTATCTCCCGCCGCTCTATCGCCCCCCACCCCTGCACCCTCACTTCTCGACCACCACCACCACGTCCCAGTTAATGTACTCGGACCTCTCTGTTTCTTCTGAATATCTTGCCAGTAAACAGCAGAAACAGAGATACATCTAATGCGAAAAACTGATTTATTTCTAGGTGTATGCGTGGAATCTGATTTTGCATTAATGTTGTTTAGTTCCATGACAGGAAATCAAGGTACAAAAAGTTCTAAAAGAAAAATAAATAAATAATAATAAAGTAAATAATAAATAAATAAAGTGGCTATAAATTTGTGAATTTATATTGGAAAGATTCCGAACATAATGCTCTAGAGATATTTTTATAGTCACTTATCATCCGATTTGAGTTCATATTTACGAAATATAGTTTTAATTCCGCAGACAACAAATCACCATCCATATGTTTACCATTATGGAACAAAAATAATATATTTTAAAAAACCGGAACATCCCACGAATCATCACGAAGGTGATATATTTCAAATCCACGCGGGCCCCCAAATATACGTTACAATAAGATACAAAGTATTACAATCCACTATTATAAATGATCGAGTTTTTTACTACGACTCTACTTATATTTGAAATTGAGATACAATATTAGAATAGGGTATAGAATTGAATGAACCATCCACTGTTGTTCACTAGAAATATCACCTATAGCTTGCCTAAAGGATGCGAGCGATGGCGTATTGGTCGAACATTAAAGAGTTAGACATTTCACCTAATTAATTTGGGAAAAATAACCACCGAACTTTCTAATGTCTCCCCAGGCTGGAATGGCGTATCGAGCGGTAACGCGTCACCGTCACAGGTACAAACGGGTATTGTTCGTAAGGCAACAATTAGGCGGAAGATCATGAGCGAGGCTTGGGGTAAGGTTGGCGTTATTATTAATAGCGGGTGCGGCCGGGGGTGTAACTTTAGGCGTGGCACACTCGCCGACTCGTCGGGCGTTACCTTAAACTCTTGGCTTGCTCGATGAACTCTCCGTTCAAGATAAATAATGACTCCTAACGAGCTAATTAGCGCACCCGCCAAAGTGAATACCGGCGGATGCCGAGAAAAAAGTCGTGGGCCGGAAACAGATTTAAGGACGGGTTAGGATGATGCAAATAATGAGAGGTTACGAGAGGGAAGGGGGGCTAGCTACTAATTAAAAGGGCTGAAACAAGGGGTGTAACATTTATAGAGAGAAATGGCTGCGAAAATAAAAGGGGATAGGTAATACAATCGGGTATCGCAGAAGAATTACGAGGTATTTAATTTGTTTATTAAAGAAAAGATCGAGTAAGAATTTTACTACTTTCTTGTTTCCTCCAAAGCCCCATTTAGTTTAATGACTTGTTAAATTGAATAAATCGACTAAAATTCAAATTTTCTCAAAGATGTAAATGATTTCTGTGAAAATTGAAGGGCCTGAAGAAAATTCGGTCCATCATCATAAAAGGTACAGGGGTTTTATTTAAAAGGAAAAAAATAAACGGTCGTTATAGATAGTCTAAGCCGGGTACCAGGGCGAGGGCTAATGAGCGAGTGTAGGACATCCGCTTTCCCTAGGGGAGAAAACACAATAGTGGCTTTACCCAATAACCAACCCTTATCTCCCACAATTGTTAATGCTTCACCGTGCGTGTCATTCTCGCTTGAGAGTGCCGCCTGAATGAAGGGGAGACCGGTGAGAATGGAGAAAAGTGCAGTGAAAAAGCCCCGACCCACTTTGTAAATTAACGCCGACTTTTAAATAGACAGTTTTTACACCTGATCGCGGAACGAGCCACCGATACCTCGGCAGGGTATCGCATTTAAGGAACATTCTTCAAGTGTGTTAAAATGAACAAAATGGATAGGCTCTCCTGTGGATACCTTTTCTCTGTCGCCTGCTAAGGACAGCCTTTTATTTTCAACCGGTGTCCTAATTTTGAGGGGCAATTACGAGGATATAATTTGTGCATGTATGGGTATTTTGTACCGTATCGGAGATATGCAAAATTTTGATTTATTTATCAGATACGATACGACCTATTTTTTTTTTCAACGAACGTCATTTTATCGATTAATCTTGTCTGTTAAATTCGGATAATATTTTATTAATAATTAGTACGTATTTTTAATTGGAAATATATTTTGCATGCTATTCATCGCGTCCGTTACGCAACGCACTAACAGTTGGGCGTTGTATTGTTTCGAACCTGGAATCGCCCTTATTCAAGCTGAAGATAAATGTTCGTTATTTGCTGGGAAGGCGGCCACCGAACATTGAAAGGGATGGGATTTAATATCAAGGAAGACGAGGGGTATAAAATGAAAGGGGATGTCGGTTAGGGGCCGTATCAGTCAAAGTCCAGCCGACATGCACCCTCTATTTACAACCTGCTCATAATAATCTCATTCCATTTTATGAATTATAAAGTGTGGACGATTTCGTAGCATTGATAATGAAAGGTATACCACAAGTATCTTGGGACACAAAAATTTTAAAACACGTATCTCCGGTATTATTTTTAAAATATTCATTAAAATGTATAGGATGTCGTTTCGATAACAGATACGATAAATAAATAATTTATGATTAAATTTGCCAATCAGATTAAACTGCCTCAGAATTTAGATAAACGAAAGTTACTGTGTAAATCATATGCAATTCAGAACAAAATTATGGTATAAATCAATAGCAGAAATTTGTGAAATTTATCTCGTATGATTATGAAGGATAAAAGAAAATACTAGTTTCAAATTCTTCCCTAATCCATCGTACAACCCTTCTTTCTGATGAAACTCTGGCAATTTTGTAAATAGCATGCAAAATTGATTTATTGAATATGTATTTCGAATAGGAAACTGCATCTTAACATCCACAGAATACAATACAATACTAAGAATCCGCAAACAGTGAACAGATCACAAAACGCTCTCCGCCCATAACAGCACAAATCGCATAAATTGCCCGTTACGGGTAAAAAAAAAATAAACTCTGGATTTCTCTGAAGCTGGTCGCCGTATATTGCCGGTGAGATATCAAATTTTCAAAAACCCTTTTTTTTCTTAAATCCCTGCAGTGCGTGAACCGGGGAATGATCTCTATTATGCATTAGGAGGTGCACACTTTACGCAGGCGCGTATCGCCTTACTGCCAAGAAGGCAACGCGTTTATCCGCAGGACATTCTTCAAAGATCTTCCCATAACTGTTAAATAGAACTGAAGAATTACAATAGAAATATTTAATATTTCATTAATAACAACGAAATTACGATATTTGATTGCGTTTCCCCGTGGGATCTTAATATAATAATTATTGCAACCCATTAGGGTCTCCTAGGGTGTCTATGTATCGACAGTATTTTTAGTTCTGCTTTCTCATAGGATAAATAACTTGTAGGATTCACGTTTACTATTATGAAATGAATTTACGGTGTTCGCTATAATTCTAAACTGAATAAAATTCGAAATTCCTACTACGGGCAGAGCATTGTTGGTTCCCAAAGATAGTCCTGTCGTATTCATACCCACGTAAAAGATAGGAGGCGAAAAAAAATCACAATCAGAATCGGATAAGATACTAGGCTTTTTACTATCAGAAGATGGATCCGTCGTGATAAAACGTGTGAGAGACAGGCCGAACAAGAGAAAGAGTGAACAGGGAAAAGGATGAGGGTTAAAGAGCCTGTGCTGTAAAAGCGACTTAAGCAAGGTACACCCGGCACCCCCAACCCTCCGGCCCACCATTCACTATCGGGCCCTTCCCATTTCTGAAACTTGCACCCTTTAAAAAAAAGGTAGGATCCCCGAACTGATTTTATTACAGACTTCCTTCTCCAGCCGTTCTGGGTAATAAGTTTCTGTACGTTTGTAGGTCCTACATCACTCTCTCTAAAGTCGATGGGTGTGTTTTGCAAAATTTAGTTCAACTTGAATCCGATCATTAGGTCTACTTGTAACTAACTCGTTTGATTAGTTTCTGATATAACCTTAATGACACTGTAAGAACACCCGATTGCTCCGAATGCACCTGCTCTATATATTATTTACGCAGAAAAGTGCGAAAGAAATTAGTTTGGTTTTTGAAATTAGGTCCTCTGTAATTGACTCTTTAGTCAAATAACGACGTTGTGGTTTTAGCGGGCTAACACGTTCGAAAAACATCATCGTGGCCCGGTTTCGGCCAGATCCAATTGGCTAAATGGAAAAGTTAACACCGGGAGAAAAAGGCGGCGTAATCCCGGTAAAAGAACCTTCACTGTTAGCTATTCTATTTGGAACAGGGTCTTAATCACGAAACCTATTATGTATCTGTAACTGTGATGAGCTCGCAGAGATCTCGTGTTACTGACGGTAGGTAGGAGGGCGGGGGCCGCTCCGAGCGTTACTTCATCAGTGTCCGAATTAAAAGCAGTTTTTAGCCCTTCGCCCTTTAGCGCCCACTTCCAGGGCAAAAAAGGTAAAAACTTTTTAAAGGAAAAAAAGAGGAGGGAAAGGACTCCTCTTACAAAATAAAACGGCCACGGACTGGAAACAGAAAAACGGTCCGGGAGTTGAAAGCAAATGGCTTTAAATTAAGATTCAGTCCGATCCCCTTTCTCTCTTATTTCAGGCCCTTATAAAAACAATCAGGATCCCTAAAGTCTAATACAGAATGTTTATGGTTTTTTTCAATGCCCCTTTCGTTAGTTCAAAAATCCGGTTAAGTTATAAAATACAAATATTAATTTCCGCAGTAAACAACTCTGCTATAGAATAAAAAATGTCGATATGACGTGTTAAAATGTCACTACTAGTAACATATTCCAATACGGATCTACGATTACAGCTTGATGGTCATTCAAGATGTATTTATTGCAACAATCTTAGTTGCAAGTGGTAGTAAATAACCACTTTCATATTCACTCAATATTGTCAGTAAGGAATACTACCCATGGTACTCATTTATGAGAGCCAGAAATCTTGACTAAATTTTCCGCGCATGAACATTAATTCACAGCTTTAAATGGGGGATTTATGTTACATTCCGGCTGAAATCTTGTCTAGAGCTTAAATAATAGGCAACACGATTTACGCGACGGTGAGATCCATTCATTATAATAAAGCACTATTTACATGAGAATTATCATAACAAATAAGCGAACAGCATCCTCTGTATGAATAATGTAACAATTGTTCTCTCGCTCATAAATAATAATTTTCAATTATTAAAGCCCACTCCATATTTTGGATGAAAATTTAATGGAATGATCAAGTATTGGACACTACTAATGTTAAATATACTTGTAAAATGGTTAATAAAGATGGTGCTAATAAAATATATTTGTTAATTAAATCTTAAAACCTAAGACGAGTTTAATCAAATGAAAAATATTAGTTCCACATATAGTTCCACAGATAGTTCCCAGAGTCTTACGAACTGATTCTCAACGCTTTCCATTTTTCATTAAATTATGAATACATGTTTTCATTTATCATAAAGTTGACTCCGAAGTTTCATATTTCAAATGTTAATAATTGTAAGACAGGGTGCGTTTAAAACGTGTTAGAGGCGCCTGTTTGTATTCCTTAATTGACGGATATTTTTTAATTGTTTTTGTATTAACAGTACCGTTTATTTCTAGTTTTATCGCCCTCAGATAACCATTTTAATGTAAACGATTTTTCCTTAAGGGCACGGCGCTCTCTTTATTGCAGAAGCGGGATTTCATTAAACTCCAAGGCTTCCCAGACATTTCTACAGAGCTTGAGATTCAGTGGACAGGTTGGGCCGGCCTGTAGGGTCGACTACTTTGCGAAGTAATAGACTTCAAGTCGTTACAACTGCAATGAAATGTAATTAATTACTGGAATAAGAGGCTCTAATTTAGAATGGAACTTTCTCCTTTTATTCGGTTTCGGTTGTTCTTAAACTAAGCTTAATGTAACTGTCCCATTTCGAGTCCGATGTCATAGCACATTTTGTACATTTACATAACTTCATTATGAATAAAATAATATAGGTAGTTCATTCCATATTCAATTAACCAGTACCAATAGTACCAATTAATTTCGACTTATTAATTAATATTTTCATGATGTTGATTTCTTACAATAATCCTTTTCTTAATTATCTCCTTTTAGGAATACTGTTAAACAGAGCATCTTTCTACTAACCAAAGTAATGGTAGCAACATTATAGAGGAGAATTTGTGTTCATTTCACCAATTTTTTTTTAAATCGCAGTGAAAATAATGCTTTTAGATTGTATCAACACAGTACTTTTAAATATGAGAGAATCTTACCTTCAAAACTTTCAGGCATTAATAAATTATAAACATCTACCTTTACAAACCCTACTCCTTTAATGGCAATGTGAAGGAATAAGATTATTTATCAGTTTGATATTGACGCAGCTAATTTTGAAATGCAATTATTGAAGTACAAAACGTAAGACAAAAGCTCCGTAGCATTAAAATGTATTTATGAATTTCGAATAATTTTTAAATTGTGGGGTAGGTTCTTCCGTTTCAAAAGTTGGCCGAACTGTGCGCTGTAAGATTAAACTTTTGATCATAGAAGTATAATGCATTTAAACACATAGTATACAGTTAAACACTATTTTGTATATTACGATATATTTTCATAGCAGTTTCTTTATTCACTTTTTCATGAAATTGACTTATTTCAGTGGGTCCACAAGGGATTCCGTACAGTAAATCATCCTGTAGACTGGACTTCACTTGGAGGACGCCCGTCTACCATCATAATCTATAGCCAACATCACACACCATCCATTCCACTGCCAAAACCTTTCTTACAAATATCTTATTTTACGCGGAGAAATATACCATTTAGGCGTTAATTTAAATTGGTGTTAAACGCGATGCGAGTTGGTCTCAGTATTTTAAAGTAAAAAAAGGTTAACCTTATATATGAGTACGCTTGTTCTTATTATTCAACATGGGCATAGATATCTATTGATAGTAGACTCAATGTTTAAAAACTGAATGTCAGATATTTTTGTGATTTCTAATGCGTTTTTTAAACCGCATGGAATGAATTTATATCGTATCATGAAGTTATTTAAATTATATATTTTACGTCACGTTATTTTCTTGAACTTTTATGGAACGCAACTTTCAGACTGCGTTTATATTAAATAAAGTATTCTTTTATGGGCCGTCCTACTTTTGCATGAGCAACCAGATGTAGAGGAGTAAATAAACGCCTGTGCGGTTGACGCTGAAAATTGAGCTATATTAATTCCCGAGTCGAAACGGGCGACATAATATCTGGGCCAGTTTATGTGACGCGCCGGCCGAAAGCCGTGAGCTCCCCGCTTTATTAACCCAGTTGATCTCGGGCTTTTCCAAGTTATTAAATTTCCCCGTACGCTTCTTCTTATACATTCAATTACAAAATTGCCGGCCACCCACAACAGTTAAGTTCATCTTATTTTACACCGATTGTTTATTACTTACAAACACTATATTATAATGCTTTTGGACCAGACCAACAACCTTTGCTTCGAATTACGTTTTTGTTTTTTCACTCACAGCAATCTGTATCAGACTTCTGTCATTCCACAACAAAAAGGAAAAAGTAAAAATTATTAGTTCAGAATAATTATTAATAAGTAATTATTAATAATAATCAGAATAATTAAGAGTGATCGTACCGATTTGTGTTATTTGGTCTAGACCAAGACCAGCATTATCGCATTGAATAAACGTCCGTATTACCCAGTAAATAAAACCCCCGAAATCTTCTAAATAATTTTAAATCCCGGTTTAATATTCTAGTCGAATATCGGTGAATGTACACGCCTAATTCGAGCATATCGAAATCATGTATAGGAGTAGTGTTGCAGCAGATGTTATCTTCATTCGGTGCCGATTTGTCAGCGGATTTAATTCCGATGGCGGTGGTAGAATAAAGTTGTTAGCGAGCCATGGCGGCCGGTCGCTATCGGGCGGCCCCCGACCTAAGCCCCCGGCCCTAAAGTGGCCCATAAGGGAATATTTACTGTGGCGTAGGCTTTTGTTTTGGGGGGTCCTCAGCTAATGCGCCCGACACGAGTGCTACAGCAAGCTTAGGCCGTCCACGATCGTCCACATTTTATGACCTAGATAACCGCATTTTAAGTTTATTATGCCGCTCGAAATTATTCTTACGGGTATTAAATGCCCGATAGAACCTATAATCTACAGAAATTAATAACATGACGGGCATATACTTTTATTTTGTAAAAGCTCCCATTTTACCTTCGATTCCCACCTGGATTGCTAATAGCGTGGGAGGAATTCGGGGTGGCGCTGTAGGAAAGGGGGACAGTCGATTAAGTTCGATGCTCGCTTCGTACCAAAGCGGATCTCGAGAAGGAAGCGGGAGCCGCGTTTATCATGGATCGGTGACGGTTGGTTGGGGGTCACGGGCCACAATAAGCCAGTAAAGGGAGCCCTTTATGCAATCGATGGAAGAAAGCGAAAGTGATCCAACGTGGAATACGACGATGAAACAGACAAAGTGGAAGGGAAGGGAGAGTTCAAAGGGGGAGTTGGGCGGCCCCCCAGTGGAGTCTCTAGAAGTGAGGAGGAGGCGTTTCTTCTGATTATACCCGGTGTCACCGGATTTCAATATAGTGGAGTCGATGAGGCGCTCCCTCTTCCATTACCCAAAGCTCCATTGAGAATCCTCTTTGAGAATTACCGACTCATATCGGTCCGGATTCTTGTTCTTTCATCCAGCGCTTAAGTAAAGGTAATTCAATTTAATGCTTAGTAAGCTTCGCGGAATGGCCGAGCTTAGTTCCCGGAGCATTAGGCACAATTTTGGTTTAATAACGGGGAATCATTTCGGGATTACCTTGTACTTGTCACAGAATAAATTGGTTAAATTGTTTAGAACTATCGTAGGAAGAGCGTAGACTCGTCGCATTTCGGTTACTTTTAATGTGAGCTAATTTTTGACTTTCAATCATCTTTATTAATAAGCGTGGAGAATTATCCAGTCTTGAAAATAGTTAAAAACTACTTAACGCAAATACTACAATTTTAACACTGAAAGATGAGAACTACGGGTAATAATCATCTGTAAATACGTCGTGGATTAACCGCGAACCGCGTCTGTACAAAAAACTATCGAAAATGTTTATGATAAATAAATACATAGTTCCAATATTCTTTAGTGTAGAATAGAATGGTTGTTGTTTGAGTAATATCTCAAATACGTCGGGGAGTGGTTCTGGTGTAAAAAGGAATTTCAGAGATGCAGTCCTTAAAAAGAAAGTGCTTTTGTTCCCGTTTCTTGAATAATTGAACTCAGTACTTTGAGTTACCGAGCGTAATTCTTTCGCGCTTTCTGCATTTTCTTTTTCCATTTCTGGCCTGCCGGATTTCTCGCTTATTCCCGGAGATCGTAAAGAATGAGAGAGTGAGAGAGGGAGAGGGAGAAAGAGAGAGAGAGAGAGAGAGAGAGAGAGAGAGAGAGAGAGAGAGAGAGAGCAAGAGAAATAGAAAGAGAGGGAAAAAGGGGCAAGATTGAGAAACAGTGAGAAAGGGAAGAAAGCCGAGCGCTATTTTTCTGCGTAATAAATTGTTCAAAATAATGTTTGTTCCCGGATCCTAATGAACTGAGAGCCCCGCCGAAAGTCTGCCCACGCCGGTCCCATTGCTTTTACGGTTTATTCACTTTGCATTCGTTATTCTGCGGGGTTTCGAACGGTGAAAGAATGCCCAAAAATTTCACCCTGTCTATAAAACCGTGCTTATCAAAAGCAGTTTATTTTACTTCAGTTAGAATGACCCGATTATATTTTTGAAGCCCGCAATTTTTTATTTGGCGGGTCAGTGGCAGGCAATAAGTAAAAATTAAGGGTGTTATAGTTTTACGAGGTTTATTTGTCCTATATATAAAGATAGGACCAATAAGAAATAAACTATCATTTCCGAACATAATAAATAGGGGAGGATGTGAACATAATAAATATTATTATGTATTATTTTCAGATGCTAGACATCCTCTGTGTTAATTGTTTTCCAAGTTCGATATTATATTGTTCGAAGTTCAAATGGAATTACCCTCTTAACACTATAGACGTTATAAACGATAGATAATCGTAAATGAGTTGTATCAACAAATGTTATACATAGTAACAGAGGATAATCTAACAATCAATAAATCGGAAGCGAAAATATGTTCCGGATCCAGAATTTATTGTGACGTATAGATTGATGTCCTTGCATCTCGGGAATATCGATAGCGGACCGAACCACTTACAACTTATGTCACGTGCCAATGTTTTTAATAATATATTACACCAATCATCCGGTTGAAATTATTGACGGATTGATAGGGACGGGGGAAGGGGTGATTGGAAAGGGGTAGCGATTTCAGGGATGGTAAGTAAGATAAAGAGATGAGTTGTTGTTGTTGAATGGATGGGGTGGTCCGGGCCGGATACAAATCAGGGCCGTCCCTCTCCTAAATTATATGCCGCCAAAAAATGGGCTTTTCACTGGTACCCAAACAAGCCGCAAACAGCCAGTCGGCATTACTCGCACCACCACTACGCCTAGTGCCAACACTGCCACAGAATAAATTACTTATTATCGAAACCCATCGCTAATGGAAACTATGAATCACAACTGTCGCCATTATCGATAGCGAAATGAAATAAGAAATGTTGTTTTATGATTTCATACATAATCCGTTTTTGCAAATATATAAACCTAAAAAAATTTTTTCATATCCGTATTACTGACTGCTTACTATTATAATTAGTTGGGATTATTAAGAAATTGAAAGATAAGATGAACATTCCGTAAGAAAATGTCTTCGCTGTAATATAATTAATTAGAAATGTTTATTGTATTGTACAAATATTGCACTTGACATGAGCGTATCATTTGGCGCCTTCCAATAATAGCAATTAAAACATGATGTAGCTAAACTGAAATGAATCTAAACGCATGAAACACGCATCATGCATGATTATTTTCTAATTAAATATTTGACGTATTGCGCGGTATTAATAACATATAGGGCCGGATACTGCCTTCGTCTTCCATGTTGTCGCGTGGAGGCGGCCGCCCTTTGAGGAGCAGTCGGAGTATCACAAGTGCCGATCTCAAATATCACATGTGCTAAAAGGTTTAGCTTGTCTAACCTCAAGGAGTCCCCTCCGAGAGAACCACCCCCGCGTCTCGTGTCAACCGGCGAATTAGTGAATGCTCCCCGATTATATCGGTCTTGGAGGGCCAGGAGAGGGGTTTAAATTTGCATTCCGATATAGCGTGCTGCACAGGGACCGGAATAACAGTTGAATGCTGAGAGAGAAACTAGAGGCATCGAATTGTAACATTCTCGTTTCCTGTTCACGACATTTCAATTATAGACCACGTTTTCAACACATTCAAAATAAACAAACCCTAATATTCTGCACATTGTAACAAGAAATTGTATTACTAAGTTTAATATTGTCATTCGTTTCGTCGAGCTTGACGATAAAGCCGAAACCCTTTGTATTCATAGTTTATACGCCATTTGTTTTCTATTAATCCTTCTATACTAAGGAGTTCAGTAAGCTTTACAATAAGAGTTGTCCATTTCAACATACATCCTCCAATCTGACATTCCACCTCTGTGTGTCATTATTTTAAACAATCATGAATGAGAGGAAGTTAAAACCTTGACAAAGTCCTGTGACGTAGGTGGCCTCTTCAGCTAAATATTTCCAACTCCCCCAACTTCAGCTAAATTATCAACTTCTTGAGAAGTTTCTTAAGATTTGAGGAACTGAAGAAAATAAGTTTATAGTTGAGTCTATAGTGAAGGCGTGGAAGGTGGGGCGTCTTAAGCTTTCTTCCTAATAGTTCATATGTCAATTAAGTCAATGCATTTGAATTTTCGAACCCTTCATGGCCTGTTCAATATCTCTATTTTCTTTATAAGAACGCTCGGATATTAACGTTTACTAACGCTCTCATTTGTCGCCCTGATCCGCAGGCCGGTCCCCCTTCTGTCCAACAGAATTAACAACTTATTTTCAGTGGCCTATACCGTAACTATAGACGTCATGACCAAAGTGAATTATTCTAATAAATAATAATAAAATATAGTTTCAGTTACGCTTTATTAGTTAAACGGAAAAATGTTATAGGAAAAATAATTTATTTCCTAACGCCATATCTGAATTCAGCTTAAGCTTTTCTAATCCTCCTAGAATAAATAACGAATCCTATTCGAGATAGCCGTGTATTGGACCTGGTGAATTTGCAGATATATTGGTTCAGAGGGTAAAATTGTGTAGGGAGCGGCTCGTATGTAGGCCACTTAACATGGATCTTATGGGAGATCAATCTCTGCCCTCGGGGAAATCATATTTCCTCTGGCTCGACCGCAGACTCTTTTATCTTGCCCCACCGAGGTATAAAGTTAAACATACGGGGGGCATCGAAGAGAGGGCCACGTATTAAAAGTTAAGAGAAAAGTCAACGCATAAAACCCCCAAAGGAGCCAGAGAATAATTGTTATAGCGATATTATTTATACGCCTGGAAATATCTCAGGTGCATCCTATTTCATTTTACAATATGGGTCATCATAGAAGCAATATCACGGAGAGATAGTGCCAGCCACGGCCGGCTGTAGGGTTTGTGTAAAGGGCAATGTTTAAATAAAAACTCCCGTCAATAAACCGTTTCGAAAAACTTGGGAACGTGTAAGATAAGAACACACGGCAATTTAGTGTAGTTCTGTGGTTCAGGAAATGATTATTTCACAATGAATTGAATATTAAAAACAACGCGACTATTACTTTGAACCAAATTAACAACACCAACTACTTGACAAACTTCTTCCAGTTTAAGGAACTGAAGAAAAAACTATCACAGTTAAGTCTGTAGTGGAGTGCAGAGGTGCATTTAAAGCTCTCTTCTGCATAGTTTAACTCAGCTAACTCCATAAATTTTAATAATAATACAACACGGTTATATGTTTATTAATTTTAAACTATATAATTCAAGTTTTCACCAATATTACTGCGCCAACTCAAAGGGGTAATTAAGTAGAGTAATGTCGATCGACATTTATATTACGATGGACTACACGAAAAAAACAAAGCGGGGTCGACTTCGACTTCTCGCTATATATTTTGTTTGTCATTCACCCGTTTTTTCCTCCTATTCCTTTCCATCAAAATGCTTAACGCCAGTCTGCAAAAGGGCCCAGAAATTAATTAAAATTCAACGAAACGGATCTCCCGGGAAATAAATTATTTCTCAGGGTTTCTAATTTGTTAAATGGCGTTGGAGTCAAACGAACACACTAGCGGGGGTGGTTGGGGGTGGTATGAAGGCGGCCGGAAGGGGACAATTATATGAACGATTTCCTTCCACCATTTCCTTTCGGGTCGGAATTTTGAAGTTAAATTAATAGTATGAGATATGCGTCAGGGGAGTGTGAGTGCGTGACCGGACGTGGAGGCGGGGGTGTGTGCCGCGGCCCCTTGTAATTAATTACAAGGGGGTCGCCGGGGGTTTACACTGTCTATAATAGTTTGGACAAACTGGGTGAGCGAAGTAGCGCCATCCCAAACAGATCTCCAGAGCCGGGGCCCACCACCCAAACCCCCAACTGTGTAAACTGCTTTGTCCGTTCACGGCAACAAAGCGTCGTCGGAAATCTGGCCGGTAAATCTCACCTCTTATCAAAGAGCTACAGAATTCATACTGGTTATACGACGAGATCATACAGTAGTTAAAATTAATTAGTACTTTCTATTCGTTTAAATTAACCGAATCATTATTGTTTAATCTATTCTTAAAATCTTGACTAGTAGTCGAATCTCAATTTTTCATAATTTATAATAGTATTAGTGGTATTTTGCGCTACCAGAGCGGACTATCTGTGTCCAAGAAGTGGGACGAAACCACCAACAACCACGACTTCGTATATTATTATTTATTTATAATATGCCACATAATACATTTAAAAACTGTCAGCAATATCCTCCCTGAACCCTGAGCGCAAAAGTATGGGGAAAAAGCCAGCCTTGCACACTCTCGAGTCTCGTTCTTCTTCAAACTCATATAGTACGTATAGTTTAAATTTTCATATCCTCCTTCAGTATTTCTCCCTAAATTGCAAATCTTAGTACCTCAATAGCGTAATATAATAAAAATAATGATTAAAGTTGTGCTTAATAGGGTATCACCAGAACAGACAAAAGCAGCTGGAAACGAGGAGAGCATACTTAGGCCAACTACCCTCGGGTGAGGGTTTTGGGGAGGGCGGGTTACAACTGGTGAATTTCTCAAATGACGGAGCCCTCCCAACCGAGGCCCTACGAGAACATTCCTCTGTTGTAGAACTTCAACAATTGCTTCTAGTTTACATACACAAGTTTGAAGGTGTGGAGCCAACGCTCCACTCTGGCTAACTTATTAGCAGTCCGCGATATGGGATATTGGGCCCGGCCTAGGTGGCAAATCCAACTTCCACTTCCAACTCCCCGACTAATGCAGACAAATTAACAGCTAATTCGCCTATATTATACCGATTTAAATTGGACCCTCAGAACAGTTCAAACTTTTGGACATTTTTCCCAACCGCCCTTCCGTATCCGACAGGGTAGATTAAAAACGTTAAATAACTGTGGACAAAGGCCGCGGTAAATCTCGCGTGATCATTAAAAAACAGGGGGATGCCGTGATAATTGACTCCTTATGTAAATCAGGATAATTGAAAGTCATGATAATATACTGTGGGTTACAAGAAACGTTGGTATTTACACGTTCCAGAAATGCATAAATTTGTGAGATACAAAAAATCGGCATTATCTAATCAAACATGCCAACTGAATTACATTCTTGCTGTTATTCTGCTCAGTCATCGATCGTTTTATTAATGCTATTTCCAGTGTTTCTTTTGTGTTTCGGTTCATTTTGAAAACGAATCATAATTTTGAAAACCATTTATTCCTCGTTTATATCCCCACACTTTTACAAATAACTTTGTATTTAATGATGAAAAACCACACTGAGCTGTCTTCATATAGGACATATAATAATATGTGCTGGAACATTGTTTAGCATAAAAAAACTGCAAATCATAATATTGATAAAACTATACCTTGATAAAACTTTTAATTATATTTATTTTTCGTGAAAAACATTCAGTTTTATACCTTATAATTACAGTTTTCTGACTTGTAGTTGTCAGATTAATTTCAATTAGTGCAATATTTATATCTATTTTATGCTTTGGATTTTTCCTAAACCGATGGAGCTTGAAATCAAAAATAAAAAAGCCTCCGGGATTTATTAAGGAATGGAAAAGTTTTAATAATTTCAATTTTCCGGTACTCGACAATCTTGCTGATGAGAACTAGATGTTAGAGAAACTTTCGGTCCACTGTTAACTAGCTGCCATCGGCAGATCTCGGGAAGAGAAATTGCGAATAAAGTGCCGCTTCGATGAAAAACATTGTGTCTCTGGAGCCAGTTTAGAAAGATGAATGTTCTTCTGTACCGCCTATAAATTAGAATAAATCAAGCTTTACTTTTGTCCATACACCACATTCTCTATGTTATGTTACAACTAATAGCGTGTCTCGCCCGAACTCCTTAACGTAGAAAAATGAACTCGCCATAAATTGCATAAACGGAGGCATACTTTTTGAATAATTTTAGACAAGTCTTATATTTACTCGAAGATGATTAACGTTCCAGGGTATACTGAATGCTTGAAATTCATGAAAAATATATGTACGCTTTAATACTTTTGCTGCTTTCATTTTCTTAAACACTTTAGAATGTTTATAATAACATACAATATTTGTGATATTCGATTGAACAATACTTTTCAATAAATTACATTTTAATCACGAAGCAACGCCGTTTGAAGCCTTCCATGTGCTAATATTCCTAAGGGAAAATGCCACAATCAGGTTATTACCTTAACCTTGAAATTCAGTATGTATAAATTCACGGGTATCACCTAATGCCTTGAGCCCTATGTGTCCTGTGGGAGCCCTGCCATTAGGCTTAGGGTCACCCTTGGGGCTGTCGGCTCTACATGCCGACTTTCTATAAAAAAAAGTAGTAGGTCGTGTTCTTATATATTGCTCAACATTGGACACGATAAAAAATAAAGAACGATTCAACTCCGGATCCACTCCGAAACAATCCACTCGGTAGAAAATTTCAAAGGCTCCTTAGAATTCCAGACTTGTGATGTTTGATAAAAATTGTGATGTAATGTAATCGCATTGCTAGCCCACAAATCTGTCTAAATTATCATACCCGGTATATAAATTAAAAACTCTCAACTAAGAAAAAATATTTAAACTATAATATAAATTCAATACAATAGAATAATATATTTACATTAAATAATGCATATATTTATATATGGTTATTTAAAACGGGTTATGCTCCTATATATAAAAAAATTCACGTACATTACAAAATTGGCGACCAAGTTTTAAATTACATTTCTGTTTGCAAAATGCAGATTTCATTCCGCTGATTTGGCGTTTCTTTCGGAGTTTCACCCTTCAGCCATTTATCTGATTTTATCTTCGCTAACTACCCTAAGTGCTCTTAGTAAGGTGTAATAAAAAAGTTAGAAGTACTACTACTAATGATGGCAGAACGCCAAACCGTACCGGAGCATTACATGAGAGTGGACACAACTTCCGTTGAGCTGTTTGCGGCTAATCAACCGTTAATTAATATAATAGGATCGATAGCATTCATATTGGGGGAATAAAAATTGTGATTTTTCTGAAATTATAAAACAATTGTCTTATTTATTGATTATTTTTTCAATTATCAGTTTGAGAGCAACGTTTGTTTTGAACCGGTTCTATCGGATCGATTCAAATTCATGGTTCCTGGTTTGCCGTTATAATCGCGTGAGTAATTTTACGGAAAATCGATAGCTGTTATTCCTTTCGTGTTCTTGAGCTGTATCATTTATTTTTATTTGAACCGTTAATGGTCCCACTTTCGAATAGTCGGCTGACCATAATTTATGGGAATAAATATTTAGTTTAACGACCGCTTTTCAGGTACGACATCACCGATATCGTAATTTAATTTCCTATTTCGCGGTTTAAATAATTTGTACAGTTCCCTAATCAAAGTTGATCTCCGGAACTGAAAAAAATAGCAATAAATTTAGCATGAATTCGCTAGAAATATTGCACTACCTATTGTTTCCCATGAAATATTTCTCTGAATTCTATGTATTCAACATTGCCAATAGTTTTAATTTAAGTATTCGAGATTGACTCACTGTAAACTTGTAAATTAAAGTAAAATTACTGGATGAATTTCAGCCCCACTTGTTAAGTTCATCCGCTAAACTGAGAGCTGTTTTATTCGAATCAGAATAATGTTAACATTCATAACGGTCGTTCGTATTTATGAAGTTATAATAAAGCTACTCACATCCTGAAAATGTTACGTGGACACGTTCAATAGCTCACATTTTTATCGAATCATGTCAGAAACCTGATGGCCCTCAATGTTTCCAGAAGGAAACATCCTTCCAGTTACAAGGTTGTATTCATAATTTCATTCCGTCCTGCCCGTGGAAGCAAAGGTATTTAGAAACGTTGTGGGTGTTTTTCATTGGGGCCGTTTTACCATGCCAGTTTATATTTAAACAAACAGTGGGACCGGACTAAGCTGTTGTTTGCGTGACAGCGTCTCATTAATATTTCTGGGCCTGATGTAAGTCCTCTACGTAAAATTGGGACGGATTCACGAAAATGGAATAAAAAGCCCGGAAAGTCGGATACAGCTTATTTGTAGTTTTTTCCTCAAATATCATTCCTTCCGAGATGTTTAATTGCTCACATCTTTCGCCTAGTAACACCCGTTCTCATTTTATAACTGTTCTCCTACAGCCCATCCCCCTGGTTTGATCTATCATCTCCCGGAGGGATTTTGTGTTTTCATATAAAATTTCGATAATAATATCAAAAATAATAAATAATAATAATAATAATTTGCAGCTTTTCAAATTTTGAATTGAAGCAATAAAGGCTGATGGAATTTTACAAGTTGATGGAATGTTCCTTCGATTACAAATTTGAATTGAATACCGGAGGAGCTCGTTATATTTCTCGAGATCAGTGTAAATTATTTTACCAATTTTACCAATCGGTGAAAAAGCAACCTATAAGATAAACTCAACAGGATATATTTCCCTGGTGATGTACTCACTCATCTCATTTTTTTCGCCTGAGAGAAGAATAATATCGTGTTTCCGCCATCACCAACAGTGGTTAACGCTAAGGCTTGTCTTCTCCAATTTCATCAAATTCATTTTTACTGAATGGAACTTCTGTTAATAAAGGGGGCAGCAGTAGTTTTCGAGTATCCGATCCGAATTTATCATCGAACTTTCTTTGGTTTCTTAGATAGGATGAATTCCGAAGAGTAAATTTAAAGTGACTTCGTATGGCGATTTTTCTTGACGAACTAGGTCAGAAAACCAACGTCCGTAAAACAAAACCGACAGGAAGTGTTCCCTCTGTATAAATTCAAAGACAGATCCGAAATTGGCCTTCAGGCCAACGGACCGTCACTCTTAACCCGATAACGATAGCAAACTATGTCCCAGTAAAATGAATTATCTCGAACATTAATTGCATTATTAAATTTTAATGATAATTAGTAATAATGTTAAATTAAAGTTTCTCAAGGGGAAGTTACGGACCGGAAGAGCTGCATACACGCTTATGACTACTATCAGGGGAGAATTTTATATACCCCAAATTAAATGGAGTTCAAAACAGTTGAACGTTTGCTTAATATGTTTATGCTGAGCACACATTGCGTGACACGTACCTAAATTATACGTTTCCTAAGTAAAAACTAATACAAATATGCGTAATTTAAATTCAAAATATCGCAGCCCACGCTTCGGACTCTTTTATTATTCACATTTTTTTTCTGTGTTATTTTTCTAATGGACGTGTATATATCTGAAATAAATGAAAAACAGAGGGTTTCTCCAATCCTTAGAAAAGTTGCTAAGCTATTTGACGGAAATGTTAACGAGCTTTCAAAGGCAGCAATCTTCGATAGGAGTAACTCTTCCAGACTAGTCTATTTCCGGGCAAGAACATATTAAATTATTCTGTGTTATATTTCATATCCAAACAAGCCTTACAATATTTTTCACATTTTAAATATTCTTGTTTTGGGGCATATTCGGCAGTGCGCTAGAGACTCAACAGGCAATCATTTCACATTTTATTGAACTGTCTCCGCCAATCGGACGTAAACGTCGGAGACATTTCGTTTTGCATTCATGTTACCTCCAATTCCCAGAACTAATTTTTACATTGATCCCTTGGAATTGACGTTTAAATCTAAATAGACGTTTTCGTAAAAAACATGCGGTAAAAATATGTAATGTTTTGGTATTTTACCACCGAGTGAGTAAGAATAAATGTGTCTGAACAAAATAAAATATTATAATCCAAAATTAGGTTATCTAATAAAAATGTTTTGAAGTTACGATAACAGTAATATACGAGTATATGTTAAAATTATTACTCGCAGCTATATTGAGTCACTGTCAAATCATCTCATTCCGTATCAGCACTTCACATACCTACTAATAAATGTAATAACATCATGACAATTGTAATGAAAGATTTTGTAAACAAAATTGGCAGTCACGTTAACCGTTTTCGTATTTATCGATTTCCACTGCCATTTAACATTCAAGTCAATTGAAGTAAGACAATAAATAGTAGTATGCTAGTGGAGTTTTCCTGTGGCTGGTCGAACAGCACTTTAGATGTAAATGTTAAAACATCACCGTTCTATTGGAGTAAGCACAGTGTTTCCGATGGCAAAATCCTGCTCAATACATGGTAGACGTTTAGCGGCTAGAAATCCGACCAGAACCTGTCTGCTGATCATTGTTTCAAAACAATGTGTTAATTTTGTATTATTTGCCCCGAATTTGAGCGCGCAGATGGTGATACTCCTTCGAGAGGGAGTTCTCATTCGATGGGCAACGCTTTTTGCCGTTCTGAGCTGTCCTTTAATTAAATCCCAACAACCTGAAAACGAAATATGGCCGAGCTGTTTGGGATAGTGCAACTTCCTTAATGTCGTGTCCCAAATTTGGTTTCTCTCCGCGTCGGATTACGGACCGTGAAGAACTGGCTCCTTCCAGCAACATCTTCGCTACATTACCTGAAATGATTCCGAATAACGTTCCACTATTACGTTGCGGGTTCAGAATTTTTTGTTACGCACGCATTCAGTCTAAACTTTATTGTTGACCTAATGTAATAAGTTTAACGAATAACATTATTATCGTGGCATAATTACCGGTCAGCATTTACTGACAAATTGATTTCATCTTCATCGTTCAATCTTCGTTTTCGTCGTGGGTTCGTCGTTTTCTCGTCGCGAATTTTCATCGCGTGGAGGCCCCTTCCTGTAGCCCAGCGTTTGTTGTTATCTACGACCGGGTAAATTAAATTAATCTTTAATTTTGAGACGGTGGGTGGGGGTTGGCAGTGTCCTGGAGAAGCGCCCGGTATTGGATTTGAGGGATGACCGGGTTCGTGGAGGGGGTAGGTATTGTAGAAGGGGCAAGGGCTATTTGGGGGACGTATAGGCGGATTAGGGGTGCGACAGAGAGGGAGAGAGTGAATGTTGGGGCCCCCCAACAGCCGCAGAATCACTTCCACCAATAAACGCCCCCCGATTGAAAAACCCTGTAGGGCGTAAAGTGAAACAACTCGATTTCAACCGTTCTATCCCTTCCCTCACCCCGCCCTAACGCCAACGGTGAATTAAATTTCTCGATTTATAACACGTTTAGTTTTTTGTTTTCTCCGATAACGAAATTGAGATTTAATACGGTTACTGGTCTTATTTATTTCGTATCTTACGAGATTGTTTTATGTTAGCGTTATTATAAAATATTCCCTCCGATCTTGCAATGGACGTCTATTATTTTCAGAATCATTATCTTTCGTTAATGAGAACCATGCCCGAATTTTGCATACTGTTAATGTTAAGTATAATTTAAAAGTATTTTTTCGCCGATGATAACTAAATATTGAAATAATAATCAGCAATGGCATCTTGACCCTGGCGTGGACGAAACTCGCTTGTTTGTCTCTACGCTAAACCGGATTCGATGTGACACCATTGCTAAGCTTTAACAAGGAAAAACTGATAACCTAATCTCGATTACATAAATCAAACCTGGTCCAAACGTCAGAATTTAATATATCAGGCTGGGATACCTAATGCGGTATTTAGAATTCTAAAGTTCGTGCACAATATTGCTCCCGGGAAATGGTCGGAATCCTCTTACAATGGTAGAATATATCACCCTACCTTGGTGTATATTTTATATGAATTACATGACGAAAGTGGCAATTTGTTGCGGGGCCTTTATTGTGGAGACTTATTTCGAATCGTGTTTCGCATTGGAGTAGAACCTTTTTTGTCATATTAAGTACGTCATGTAATCTAAATATTTTAACTCGATACTTTCTTAATTAACGAATTCTCGACGCGGCAGTAATATTTTAGAAAAATGTTAAACTTATCAAGATAAACGTAGCAAATCTTGACAAGGAGATAGGAGTTTCGGCTCAAATTAAAACTTTAATTTATAATAAAATGTAGTAGTGAAAGGATTTCAGGAAACGAGGAGCTAGAAATTAGTAAATGATTATTCGGGAGGGAGGGTGGCGGTGGTTGTCAACGCGTACCGTGAATTTCATATGCAAGCATACTGTCTGAGACAAACTTATTAATATGTACAACTCCTCGAGTGTTTCCCTGAATTCTTAATTGTTGGGAATTCAGTTAGAGCTGCGATGGTAAAGTTCACAGTGAGAACCTCTCGCAACCACCTACCTCCCTTGCGACCACTCTGCCCAGATCCAACGCAGTGAACTAGTCCACAGTTCGACTAGTTGAAGTTTAGAAGGGTTTTGAGAGGAGGCGCGTGACTTTCATTTTAAAACAACCTCTAGGTGTATCCTTATTTCGAACCCAATACACCAGATTCTACCGAAAACGGTGATGCAATTTTTAGTAGAAATGCATGCATGGAAGATAATTTTCAGCAAGAATAAATAGGTAACGACACCGTTTTTAGTTTGATTTTCTTTCATTTCAGAATAAGTATGTTTGGAATATGCCGAGATTTTATATTCTACACGCCCACTTCGTTTGCTGTTTACAAAAGCAATGTTTGAAGGTGCCGTGTAGACCGACCCATAAATTTTAAGCCAGAATATAAGATAAGATTACAACATTTAACGTATTAAAAAGTAATGGCTAAGTCAAACAACGGAAAATTCAATTTTATCAATTGTCGAACCCGCATCTCACAGTAAGGTAATTCCAGTTAACAATATAGTCTATATATATATATATATATATATATATATATATATACGGGTTGTGAACGGAGAGCGAGTAAAAATGTTGGAGCGAGATACCTGTTCAACTAATTTCATAGAAGGGAGAGAGAGGGGCTTCATACATGGCGTAGCGGTCGGTCGGCGGAGCCGCGCGCGTCGAGAGTTATTTATGGGTAAAGTTTGTGTTAAATTAGCCCCTTATCGACAGCAGACGTTTTTGCGGAGCTTATGAACCTCTCTTTAACCCTACTCCGGGGAGCGTGATTTATGTGCATTCAGAGGCCGGGAAAAGGTCGGGCTATTGGCTTAGAGCCGCCTCATCTCGTAGAGCTCCTCCAAACCGTAACCGGTTTTTCGCAAGCCTTCCCGACAAGTCTACACAGAACAATATGAACTTTTATTGCCGACCGCTGAAAAGAGAGATTTATGGTTTCGCTTCAATATTGTTCCGATTCGAGGGCCGTAGTACTGGAAAAGTAATTCATAAAAGGGCCGGCTGAACTTTCCCCCGTCGAGCCTTATTCGACGATTGTTCCCGTTTGTAAGCAAGGGTATTATACTTGGTGTGGCCTCTCGTGTCAGGGATAAATATCGTCATACGCGGCTATTCATTTCTAATTTCTCTTTTGTAATACTATCATCATATTGCGGTGATTATCTCGAACAAAAATTACTAAATAATGAACTTTAGTAATAAATAATTTACTTTTTGATTAAATAATTACCAACGTTACTGCTGAACCCATCATATTGTTTTGCGTTCTAGTCCTACAAGTTCTATATCAATAAATTAATGCTTATACAGAAAATTATGGTTGCGTTACGTAAATTATATAGACGACATCTATTTTATACGTATGCTTATAAAGGGTAATGTTTCTAAATTCTATGCGTTGCATTTCATGCACAGACCATAAATTATCAATTTATCGATTGTTTATTATTCTAGATTCTAATGAACTGTAAACCATATGTTACTGCATACAACCCGATAGCAGAAATAGGAAAATAATTTTTTTATTAACAAACAAAACAACGAATTCAGTTTAATTTACTCAGTTTGTCGTACTTTCTTAATCATTAAAAAAATACCACCGCGACTATGCGGTCAACACTTTGTGTAAACGTATTCCAATAGAAATATCGGATACGTTATATAATAGTTGAGAGATTCGCTGATATTTAAAAAACGGATTTAATGACGGTTCTGCGGTATCAAATGAACCGTATTCCCGTGACCCAGTTACGCATTTCATTAAGTCATAATATCGAAGCGAGCCAACAAAGGAAAAAATAACTCGGGAAAAAACGCAATCACCGAATACCTGGGCGGCTTTATGGGGGCCGGGCCTATTTACGATTGGGGCCGGCGCCCGATATTTGTCGTGAGTGTAAAAAAAAAAGTATCTCGGGCATAAAGGCGGGCGCGTTGTAGCCACGTCGCTCGGTAACGAATCGCGGGCCACCGCTCGTAAAACTATTGGGAGGGCTGCACGGAGACGCCGCGGGACCAGATCTCCGTCCCCCCCGAGAAGGGATGTACATAAAACCTGAATGGGGTTGACTGAAGGTGAACCCTCCCGGTGAAGGCCCCCACAACACAGACCACCTTTCCCCCCACCCCCGCCGATAAGGAACTGACTTAAACGGAAACCGGAGTCTTATTTTCTTCCCCGTGTAACCTATGACATCCACCGCCATGAAAGGAGAAAACTTGGCTGTCCTGCCCGCATCTTCAAATTACAGAGTTTCGATGGAGACGGCACTACAGCTCAGTCTCCGGAGCAGTGAGAGACAAACTTATTCTTTCGCTAATCGATTTATCCACTTCCAATACCGTCTGCAGAATATAGTAATCGTGTCATCCCACGCTTACCCCATAGATTCATTTTTTCTTCACTTTTTATTTTAAGTCTCGACTACGGTTTTGAAATTATATTTAGCGATTTGATAACACAAATGTACTTTTGACTGAGAATCCACCCATGAATGGTACTCCCGCTCGAGCCCTCACTAGATAGTAAAGAAATCACGAGGCCATTTTCTCTTAAGACGGTGCTCGTGATTTCCAGGAAGGTGATTCCAGGAGAGCTGTCGAATCAAAGGATCGAAGTGATGGAATAGTTTTGAATGGAAGGTTTTATCGGGAAGCTGTTAAATTCGAACTGGACTTTTAAAACGGAATGGTTCGAGCGGTTAGAATCGGGGTTGGTCAGATAAGAAGCATAAAAAGCAACGTAGAATTTTAAACTACGACTGTACCGTTGTAGATATTAAAACACGTCGGTATTAAAACGTTGTAGAAATATATTAAACTGTGGAAAAGTTAAATAAATTTTACACAGCCGCTAGAAAATATCAGATATTAGTTTGTTATTAACTTATGATCGTAATTTCCTTAATTTTCAGATTTTAAATTCATTTTAGAGAACAAATACTGGGTAGTTTATTACATTATTCGTACGATGGATGAATAGTTGAAAGAAATTCAGTATTTTGGTAGCCACCGAAAAGAAATTTTTTTAATAATAATCCCAAAATTTATTTATAAAGTAATCTCACAACTATGTCTTTGTTAATTTTATGTTAGATTGGAAAAGCAAGCCTAACGTTGTAGGTACTTTGCCGCCGGCCTCAAACCAGCGCTAGTAATTTAAGGGAGAGTGTTAAAACTCCAGGAAACGGAATTTCCAATCGGAACTTTATAATCGGATTCCCTCTAATTCCGAAACGTGTGAATCCCTCAAGACAAGGTGAATTGGACTTTCTCGATTGTACTCGATTCCGGAATCGCCGAATTTCCATTTAGCGGATTTAAGTATTCAACAAACGCCATCATGAGTCAGGAGTTCGACTCGACAGAAAGAGTAACTTTCTTTCAATATTTAATGAATTAAAACTTCTATTAGAAACGGGCGGAATGAGAGCTGAGAGGCGGAACAAGGGAGGTGCCTCCAGCCGAGTTCAAAACTTGGGAGCTCTAACAATACCTCCCTTGTCAACAACTATAATTACTTATCTTTGTATATTTAACTACGAATAGCTGAGCATTCGAAACATTAAGTAGTAATTCGTTTTTATTCAACAAAATTGCAAATATATTCAAACAACATTAGTGTATATTTCACTAAATATAAAACCCGAGACAAAAATCCCTTCCCCTTTATTTTCAATATTACAAATGTACTTAACGACGGACTATCGAGAAATTCGGTTTGTATGAAAGCGGTACTCGGCGGAATTTTATTTTTTTAAGTTTCAGAAAACAAAAATGTCGCGATCGTTTTCGTCGATATCTATATTGTCGATAATTTTATTTTTCGGTCGGTCGAGAGCACGTAACGATGGATGACGGAGAAAAAAACCCGGTCGCCGTATTATCCTTTCCCTAAAGCGAGCGCTGAATGAATTTATATTAAAGTCAGCCGGCTATGGCCAAAAAAAAGTTGGGGTGAAAAAATTTTAATTTATAAACTCGACCCCTATTTCGGCCGACAGTCGGAACCGGAGCGGTGCGCGGCCGGGGATGTTGCGGACTTTTTAAAGCGCCCGCGTCGGACCGACGTTCACTTTTAAATACATAAAACTGTCAGCGGGGAGCGTTACACAATATCCGGCTTTTTTTCCGACCGACCGACAGCCACCGCCCCCGCACCCGCCGCCTGTCCTTTCGCTCCCGCCTCCTGGGGGAAAAATTGTCGTACGGCGATCGGAGGGAGCCAAATGACAGCCCTCGGGAACAGAACCTAAGGAGGAGTCGTCTCCACTCCCGGCAAACAAGAATGTCACCTCAAAGTCACTCGTCCCTTTGTTTATAGGGGCGCCCACACTTTAATATTCACCCGTCCTCCCTCCCACCGACATAACGCCCACCATTTACCCAACACCCGTCTCCTCGACTACACGAATCGATTTGTTACCACTCAGGAAAGTTTCGGAAAGAACACGATTAGATAAAAAATCGTTTTAAACTTTTCCATAAATTTCTATATTTATTCCCCTACTGTAGTAAAACTTGTTAACACTGGGATTACACAAGTGATGGACAAGGATATTGATTACGGTTGTATTTTTGGTTTTTTTAAGTTTTGGGCGTATCGGCTATATACGTTGCTTCGCGGCAACGAGTAGATATTTTACACCTTTATGACTTCCAACAGTAAGAAATAAGGAAGGCATAATAACGGTTCATAACACAGATATATCTCCCGGAGAACAGATGTTCCCTCCGCTCCCGGTCGCGCCAAAATAAATTCCGACAATTGTATGTAAGCCGCAGATATATTCATCTATTTAAACGCTTCCAAACCTCCAGAGCATGCCTTTTTTATGGCTTATTATGCTAGTAGTCTCTTAAACCTGTCCGTTTAAATAACTGTCTGAGATCCCCACTGTTATAAAATATGAGCACTGAGACCTCTGTGGGTTTTAATTAAGGCCGATAAGAAGATTAATAGAGAGGCGCCGGCGCTTTTGTCCCCACCCGTTTTAATAACCTACCAATACCGAGTTAACTAATATGTCTGGATCAACTCCAATCCTTAGTTAATTTACCAGAGATCCATTATTAGAGCATTTTATCTACAAACGCACACATAAGAGAAATTATACATAGTTGTAGGAGATAAGCAGATAAGAGAACCGGTCACCGACTTAAAGAATTCTTCCACTTATTTTCCAACACTGATATAAACGCCATTCATTAAATTCATAAATTCTTCACTTAACAAATAACTTTATTGTGTTTTCAATATATCGACAAAAATATACTTTTATACCTATGGTAAAAAATGTAACGTCCATACAAGAACAGAACACAGTTTATGTAGAAAACTTAGGTAAGTGATGACTTATGATAAACGTGCAGATGTTACTGCAGAGCTATTAAATGTCAGATGACAATTTTTTTTCACTTAAGATTATTCGACCAAGTTATTATAGATTTAACGTCAGTTATTTTGTCTATAGGCATCCCATTTGCAATCTAATGTACATATCCTAAGCTTGGTATTAAAAATTCATTCTTCCGGTTGTCGTTTAATATAGACCTGAAGAAAATATTCCCCAGTTTATTCCCCAGCATTTTTCAACGTTTTAAACCAGAATTCATTGACCGATATCGAGCAGTTTTTTATTCTATTATACAAAAATCAATAATTCTAATTTGCCTACATTTTAATGAAACCAATACTTTTATTGTAATTAAAATTTACAGAAATCAGGCACAGTTTTTTCACCAAGAAAGTGGTTTTATACCAGAAAGCGGCTGTTTGTATTCAGTGTATACCAAATTATAAGATTTATCAACTTGTTACTTACAATTCTTTTTTTATCTTTTATTCTATTGGCCATCGTGAAAACAAAGTTATCCCCCACCGTTTTTAAGTTCAAAGTGAAAAAAGAAAAGACAAATGGTATTTTTACGGTGCTACAATTTTAGCAGATAAATCAGGATTATTGGTACTGCAGGAGGGGAGGCGTTTTACTGCCGGTGAAATACAAAAATTAAAGTCCCGAGCAAGCTCAGTTTTTATGTTAGTCTTATGGTCGAGAGTCTAAATTGTGAAACGGAGGATTAATATCACTGTCCTATTTCCTTTGGGTGCTTCTAATTTTTTTATCGTCATTTTAAATATATAAATATTCTTTGGTGAAAACAAACAACTCCATACAAACATTCTTACACTAATCACAGTTTTGAGGAAATATTCCAACTCCACCCGATTTTATACCGGCCTTTGGTTGCTACCAAACATTTTATGTCGACATGTCAACGTAGAAGAGCTATTTAATAAATTAATAGATACCTAATAGATAGAGAAAGTTAATAGATATTTTGAATTGGCATACTAGATCAAACCGTGTTTTTCACAAGGAGCTCATTATTATAACTACTTGTGGGACAGTTAATTTAATTGTATGTACGACTTCGACATATATATCAGCGGCTAATGGTCCATCAAACTCTCGCAAATATTCCCCATTTTAAAATATGGACCGGGCGGTTGAAGAGTGGGGGCCTCTCCTTGCCCTCTATAATGGAATTACCCTGGCTAACTTAAAGGAGGATTTCTGCTAGAAGAGTAAAGAAGCTTATAGTCCCTGAGTAATTTACGATGCCCCCGATTTGTGCCTGCACTATACAGGCAGCACTTTGTGTCTATTTAAAATTAATGTTACACTTACAGGGACCTTATTAGGAGTTAATAAAAAGGACCGGAAACCAATATATTCATTAGTATAAGCTGTAAATTTTTGTTCAACGATAGTCATATAATATGATTTTTAAAATGTCCTACTGCAAACAGAAAGAATACTATTACTCTTTTCTTAAAACATTTTCAATTCAATAATTTTAATGGAAATAAAATAGTTCATATGGAGTTTGAATGGTCAATGTTAATCTCTTTCAATATTTCTTGTATACCACACCAAATCCACGGGACCCGACGTTATCCCCGTCTTATGAATCCTAACTAAAAGTCACTTGAAAGCAGAAATAAATGTCTAGAGATGTCTAAATTGCGACGGGTTCCTTACAAGTATCATTAAGTACTTTCAAATTGAGAATCATCCAATTGCGAATTATGCTACAGTAATGTTCAATGAAACACGTACTAGATTTCGATTTGCTACTTGCATAAGAATGTGCAATATTTCAATAGCTGCATGTATCACAGTATACGCAGTGTTGAGGAATGAAAAATTATATTCTTTATAATAAAACAGAGCGATTAGATGTACAGTATATTCATTAAAAATAAATATTCCAGTAGTGGACTAAACCCCAATTAAGTGGCAGGGTCGGTGTCCAATTGTCGTTTCCAACTTATTTCCTGTTCTAGTGGTGGACTAGTATTGGGATTGTTAGGTTGGCATTGGGGAACACCCCTCAGATCCGGCTCCAATTAATTATCGGTCCCCGAATCCCTCTACCCCCACATCCTCACTACCGACCCTTACAGAATAACCCACGTCAACTCTTCCCTCTATCCAAGATAACATTCCAAAATTCTCCCATCGATTGACTATTTGCTCCATATTCTGTTTCACATGGAAATCAAGGAAATCTGATCTTCCTGAGAATTCAGAATATTTTCGTGACCCTGGTTTTACATCCCCTCCAATATTACTTTGTTTGATCTCAGATTTGTTTTCGCCACGGGGAGTTGTTAAAATGCCTATTTAAAAAGAAAATAGAGAACTTTAGAATTCACGTTTGTTTTCAATACGCAAAATTCTGTTATGAATAATACCTGCAATAATTATTATTCGAGTAAACGGTAGTAGGTTTGAGACTCGCTCCTTCGGCCTTCTACAGGGACACAAATCAATTTCCCATCTTATGCCTCTATTGGGTTTAGTTGGGCCTGATTACAAATTTGATTTGGCAATCGATAGAATTATAACCCGGGAACGGTTCACTCAACCCCCCTCCCCCCATCCGTTAAATTATATTGAATTAATACGGTCCAAGTATCGACCCGGATCCGTAATTGACCCCGACGGGTAATAAACTGTGCTAGTACGCTGCACGGCATGATGGTAATAACTTTAATAGAATAAAAAGCAGTAACTTTCTATTAGTTCTCACCGGCCATTGGAGTATGTTGTAACTGACAATTCAATTATAGAGGGTCCAGGGATTAAATAACATTCTGAATTTTCACTTTTGCCTAAAATTAAATTTTATTATTGATTTTTGGCAAGCCAGGATAAACTAGTTTATTTATACGATAAAAAAAGTAAATAAGCATTTAAATACGTACAATAAGTGTGAATTATAAATGTGCAATTATGGGTTTTGTCATGAAATAAAGTGATATATTTTGAAATGTTTTTATATAAATATAAGTATTACGTATTAAGCTATTTGATTAAATGTAAAAAATATTGTAAAGAAAAGTTATCGTTTTCCTGTAAATAACTGTACACTGTCTGCATTATTGTAAGTAAACTGAAGCACGATGGTTCACTGTACTTACGGAAAGCTATTGAAGATCCGAAACCGGTCTAGCAAAACAGCTGAGGCAGATCAGAAGGGTCATACTAATAAGCAATTGTTTTAGATGATACACTACTTCCCAATTAGGCATTGCGAACTACAGAAATTAAAACATAGAGGACAGATAATAAGGAAGATGCCAATTACGATAGTGATTTCTAAAATATCATAGATAATTTTAAGTTATTAGGTGGAAGGTGAGGACAAAATATTATACGAAATAATTAGCAAGTTGAATCTATTTACTGGTTACACATAAAGCCGGGGTTGCATGAAGCCTATTTTCGGGTTGGCCCAATCAATAATGGCCTTAAGAGAAGGTAAAAAGGGGCCGCTGTAACCTCAGAGCCCCTTTCTAATTAATTATTGGCTCGGTAACATGTCGGATATCCGAGACCGGGCCGCGCTACCTCCCAGTAGTCCTTAACGCTTTATTGAAAAGCTGAACCTTCCGCTGGCCGGCCCTTCCGGTTCGCCTACCTTCCGGGGAATGACCGTCCACCGATTATCCTATATATCAGAAATTTAAATTTACTCACAGTCGGTTGTGAGGAAATATATAGTCGGAATACATTAGAAAATATGTTCGCTTTATAGATGTTTAACGTTAATAACGTTAATATCTCCGTACAATTTATAAATAACCAAACTTTTAGTGTAATATGCCTATAAGTCTGAGAAAAGTCATAGAATGGTCAGAAATCCATTTTTTCACTTAATCTTTTATTATGGATCGTTTTGAAAAAATCTGCTTCGGCTCCAAACAAGGTCTGCATACCCTCAACCACAAAAAATGCAATGTTATTCTACACCCATCAGTACACCCGAATCAGGGAGTAAAGACAGATAACAAGACATTTATTAACAACTAACCCATAAAACAATTCAAACGATTACACTTGTTTTAACTAAGTGGATGAGCGATGGTTGGAATATAATGCCAAGGGATTGGCGAATACTGGTAGGGTTTTTCCTGAAGGTCTCAGAAGCCTTTTTTCTCTTTTTCTGAAGCCTTTTGATGCAAGGTCCTCTCCCCCCCACCACGTCGGAAGAGTGGCAGAGTCCACGCTCCAGTGAATGTATCGATCTCCGGCTAAGACTCGCTAGGTTCCTAGACCTTCGATTAAACAGAGACTCTCGAGTAGAGACAAGAGATAGAAACTAGGCAAGTATAAGGGCTTACCACCATTGATTGCTGAAAAGATTACGTGGTCAGGAACCAAAAAAACAAACTAACCGTTAAAATTACATCTAAGAATTTACTCTGGCAAAACATACCCCAGTCAAGACAGTGAATATATAGGGCTAGAATGTGCTTACTTTTAAAAATAAGACAGTAATTAGCACTTATGTCGGGTCATCTCGGTGCAGCATTATCATTAAATTTGATACCGGACTTGAGTAGGACAAGCGATAGGGGGTAATAATCGGAGCGAGGGGCCCCTTAATTAGGTCGGCAGGTGGAAATATATTCGGGTTGATAATCGACGCGACGGATAATGCTGGTAAGAGATAATGGTGGAGGGGGTGGGGGGTGGGGCACTAAATCCTAATGATGTTTTAGAGGAGCGTGACGGGTGGTGGAGCCGGCCGCTCCTCTGAATTAGCGCTTTCGGCGTCAACATCCCGTGGACCGCCACCGCTAATTAGGACGAATGCCCCCTGACCCCAATAACCCTACCTACTCGCCTCCTCCTATAAACACTCCAACGCTCTGGGCACACCAACTAGCATTTCGAAAATATGAAACCCATGGCCCATTTTAATGATGACCGCGACTTGCCGCCATTTGCCCCTAAAACATGGCGCTATAACGCCAACCGCCACAAATTTCACCCTATTTATATCCAGGAATTGATGTGTACGTTACCTGTTAATTAAAAAGCACTAATCTGGCGAGTAGTTGATTAAGAAAAAATATATCCAACCTCAAAATTTTGAAGCTATTTATAATAGCTGTTTACATCTCTGAACATCCAACCGGCATTATGAAATGCTTACGAAGTCCGCGTTCAGAACTGATAGAATAAATAATAATCAATAAATAAAGTGAGTTTCTGAAAACTGTTTAACCGATCAACTTTAGTAGATTCGTAATCATTTAGTAATAAAGGAAAAGTTCGGTTTGAAGCTAAATTTTAGAACGATCGGAAGGTTCTCTCCAACTTCTCTTCTCTTCAATTTCAAACTGTCCACGCTATTCAGTTCGATAAGTTCCTCTCCGGATGTTAATAGTAAATAGTTCAAATAAGCAGCGACGATATTTGGAATATCTAAATTCTACTTTACCTTGTCTTTAATTCCACTTAAAATGAATATTTATAAAACGTCTAATAAAGTGTACATTTATATGTTCCACGATTTATAAAAAAATCAACTATCTGATCATCGCTGTTAAATTCATATTACCAATAAATTCTAACAATGATTCCACTATTTTAATACGATATTCGTGGCCATCATTGGTCATTCATTTTCGTCAGTATCACAGCCATTTGGTGTCAGTTACCGAAGTAGACGAAAATTAAAGCTTCAAAATAATCTTAATATAATCGCAACACTGTCGTAATTTTTCCCACCTTTAATAATGTTGGAAACAAGAGTTTTGGTCCTCTGCAATATTTCAGGTGGCCTCAGCATTAGGTTGAAATATTTTGTCTAAAAGGACTGAAATGTTTTCGTGATTGATAGAGGTTCGCTTGTCGACGAGCGTGACGTTCAATTTCCAAACAGTCCCTCCTTTCTGGAAATGATTTTTCCGTACCGATACTATTTTTACTGTACAAACCCTTTTGCCTTTTCCCCAACAAAATTGGACTCGCAAACCGTGTTCGAGGCCTGGTCAAATTATGAATTCTGAAATTTAAGAATCTGTTTCCAGAAAAATTATAATGTTGAGCCGCTCTTCCATTACGAAATAAGGAATCTGGAATTGATTCCAGAACGTGAATCGAGCATTCTCAACACGAATTAATCCTCCGTATCCCATCGAATAACAATTTAATGACATTTAAATCGTTTTATTATTCCGAATCTAATCAATTGAAGTTAATCGTCAATTATGCACCGGGACCTATCCGATAGTTTAAGCGCGGACGCCAAAGCCACGCTTCCCCGAAGTCTGTTAAGACAAGTGGTATTTCCACTCTGCCTCCTGTTAATGTATTCCGGCTTCAGAAGTGGGCGAGAATGTAAATTCCGGGCAAAATAAACGAGTTAAGGGTCGGTAAAGTGAATTATTCGGAGAGCTCCCCTGTTCGCCTTTTGTTACGGCCGGCCGACGACCGAGGACACTGGGCAGCCCCCCAACCTGGGATTTAATGCTTTCCGAAATTCGGGGTTATTATCGAGGACCCCAACGCCGATCCCGGATAAGGGATTCTTAATTACATGTTTTAGTAAAGCAAATATTCCCAACCTAGAACCGATCCACAGCCACACGGTCGAACTACCGCACCTCATTATGCTAAACTGAACTCTACAAAGAATTTGTAGTTAGTTGCGGTGGAATACTTTCCTTTATAATATTGATGGTTACAAGGAGACTAAAATAAAATTATATCCGAGAACTTGTTACAGTATTAAAAAGGAAGCTTAATAAATAATAAAAAATTGTAGAAATGTTTTTCCAATAATATTGATTTTCGAAAGGAAAGTTGACCCCTCGATGGTTAACTTTTAGATAGGATCAAACGTCCAACCGAGGGCTGATAAACTTCATCTGGTTTTTCTTTTGAGTTTGTCAACTGGTGAAGTTTGCGAGAGCCGGGAAGAGGCGGGGGAGGGGATTTCCGCCACCTCACCTTTTCAAAAACTTTGCCTTGTGAAGAAGCCGTGACGATAAATTCGACCTATTGACGCGTCGACTTTATCAAACAAAGGTATGCTTTTTGTACCTCGGAGGAGAAGAAAGTTGAACAACGTGAGAGAACTCAGTCTAACACGGGTTCTTATCATCAATTAAAATTGAAACTCTGTTGACATTTTACATACGTAACAAATATTCCTTAATTTTAATATTATGTCTATCCGGTGTCTCTCGAATAAATAATTATATATTCAATAAAAATTAATAATAAGTGTGTGTTTTATAAAATGAAGTAACTTGATAAGCGATTCCATTATGTACAATGTACGAGTTGTTCTTTTGTCGAAAGACAATGTATGAAATAACTAAGGTTGTATCTATTGGGGTTACCAAATTCCGTACTGTCGGCCAACGACTTTCTTTAAGGAGGAGGAATTTCCTCATTTCCGCGAATTGTGTAGCGTTGGTTTGCCGAAGCGGGTATTGAGCGTGCTCGATAGTACATCCTATATTTGTAGTCAGTATTGTATGGCGCTGAAAAGCTCTCTAATACAGTAGCACTTACTCGTCATTATTCAAACTCCGGATCAATTGTTTTATACGGATGATGGGTGGGTGGGGGCGGTTTGGGTCCTATCTATTTAGCGTGGGCTACACGCTTTCATTTCAGAAGCCGGCTTCTCTCCTCCTCAACTAATTGATTTCCACTTTAATTAATACTGCCGGGAATTCGTTTTCGAGGCCAATAAAAGAAGGCGATTCGTCCGTAAATTGAGACAAATTATAGGGGATTACGATTCAATAGGACGGGGCGAACGATAGAAAAAAAAATTTTAAACCGTTTCGGATAATTAGTGTTATAATCGACATTTCCGAGGACAAAGAACTGTTCTCTTTCCTAACGGCGCTTCAATTAAGCTTAAATAATATACCATTCCCCGTTCCAAATTCATTACAGTATTATTTCCAGTAGCAGATAAAATCGATATCTCTAATATTGAAAATTGTTAATTTTGAAATATGAACCTTTGTCATTATTCGCAAATAAGCCTATCGATATAACAGTCAATGGGATGAATAAGAGTTTTAATTTGTATATTTATATTTTTCTGAGACAATCATTGACACGCAACTTTATTTCCGCACGTAATTAATCTCAAAACCCAAGTTCTAGTTTGGGGTATTGTGACAACTCTTAAATATTGAGGAGGCGGTGTTATAATGGAGAATGAATAGCGAAAAGGTAGAGGAAGAGAATAATCCACCGTTTCTCGAACCGAGAGTTTCAGATCTGCACAATGTAACTGAATGCCCGGTAAACGCTTTTGACCGAGAGCTCTCGCCACATTAATGGGCTTATCACGAAATTACTTGTAATGCCTTCGGAACGACATTTGCTGACTCAAAATCCCCAAACCCGGAATGAATGTCCCATTTTTCTAGAATGCAGAAAAATGCTCGAAAGATGCACGTTTCAACAGTACACTTCTAAGAAAAATTATGCCGATAAAATGTGGTATTGTCCTGTTTTATGTTTAATCTAAGGTTGTTCCAATGGACAATTTCTATCCAAAATGGTGGTTTAACCCAAATTGTTATGCGTTTGACTAAATGCCAAGAAAAGATAAAACTGGTAGGAGCTCTGAAACGGGTTCTTAACTCGGTCCCTTCTAACAATGGGAGTCACGGAGTGTCGATAATGGAGGAATGAAAACTATGGATGCGTGTTTTACGTGGTCGAGCCCACCAAGGCGCATACTAAATCCAACTTTATCGGATCCAAAAATACTCGATGAGCGAACTAAAAAATATTGAATAGGGCACCCAACGATTTTCCCTACAGCAGGTGAACAATGAATGGTTGGAGCTACTACTGGCATGACAATACATATTGCGCTACGGCTGTACTTACTCCTCTCTGATTTAGAACTTGCACTACAGCAGCGGTGCAACCAACCGCATATTGCAAACAAATAATACTCGATATTATATATATATATATATATATATATATATATATATATATATATATATATATATATATATATATATATATATATATATAATATCGAGTAGCGTATATCTTCCTATTGTGCTAAGGTGTATTTTTTCCTTCGGATGCTAACTTTTCCAATTTTTTTCTCTCTAAATTTTAGCCCACTCTCCCTTTTATAGTTGTCCAATTAAATCTCTCATGTGCGCGAGTTCATTTAACTTCTAATAACTAATATAATAATTTACTGATGATAGTGATTTAATAATCACTCTCTTCTGTCTCCAGATGAAACTGAACTATTTTTGCCTGGTTTGGTAGACAGGTTTTGGCTACTCGCCATCTTCAGTAGGCTTTCCGAATTTGGGGGGCCTGCGCTGATGCTGCAACAGACCAAACCAGTGTGCGGCGAAGAAGATTTCTACTTCGTCGTTTCTAATTCACCGATAACCTGTTCATGGGGATGGAAAATCAAGATTTAAAATATTTCTAGAAATGAATGTTGCACAGGATAAACGTTCTATTTAACTGATTTCACCATTGTTAGACGGGCCGAAAACCGCCAGTCTCTACCGGTACGGTTGAGCAGTTCCCTCCTCGCAGTTCCAATCGTAAAACTCCCCGGGGTACTGGCCCCGGCAATTAAGAGTCACAATCAAGCTCGGCTCTTCGGTCTAGCAATCACTGGTCTCACTGGCTTTGGCCCGCCCAACATCAGCAACGTGATTATCCTCAGGAAAATCGGATTCGGAGATTGTGGATGGTGGGGCGGGGCGGGGTCATCATTTTGAAATCGACAAAAAGCAACGCGGACCCGTGATCTAAATCAGTGCGCCATTCGCTTTTCTTAAGCTGACGAGGTCTTGTTTTTATTTGAAACTCGTAATTAATTAGAAGAACGTTAGCTTGAAACAATTTCCGGCACAAATTAAAACTGAATTAAAATTTAACGGCATACAGTTATCAAAGTATGATTGGCATAAGTATTCCAATTACGGAGATTAATCTTTTTATATAATTGTTATAACGACATTGTTACATGCGGTTTTGAACATTTACAGTATCACATTGGGCCTCGACCAAGAACCTCTGAATCGAACATTGAATTTCCTATTTCTTTGTCTTACGTTAAAATGTTTGTTATCGTCCATTTATTTATTCGTCGGTTAATTATTATTTTAAATTTATTTTCGAAGTATTCATTACCTTATTAAAGCGAAGAACATTGGAATTCGGTTTGTGTTATAATACATTTATTCTTAATGAAGAGGAACTCTTTATTTTTATTCTCCAACAAGTAAGGGTTATCTGTTCCCTCTGGAAAGAATTCTGAAGAAGTATAGACTAGTAGTTTAGAAAAACAAATTATTCAAAATGTATCATTACAGATTTCTAATCAGAGAATAATTTCTCTTCAAATGTAACATATTAACAGCATAGTTTGATAATAGACAGATAATCACACGGTTGTTAAGAAGTAAAAATATTTCTATATTACATTATAACACAATACCGGACAACCGGATTATCGGAGAAACTTCATGTAAAATGTTGGAAGAGAAATTAGCAGGGAACCTGAGTCTGTTGGTAAAATGAAATTTTCCTAATTAAGTAGGCCGTTATTAACGCTGTTGTGTTTACCTGGCGATCGGGTCGACGCCAATAATGAGGGTGATGGGGGGGCGCAAAGAAAAACAAGGCGTTGGGCCCCGCCCCCTCTAGTTTCGGCCCCGACACCGTCCAAATACAAACTAGACCTCGCCATAGTTTGCCCACCCGATAATGGGCTTAAAATTCAACAGAAATAACAATTATCGCTTTTCAGTTATCCACTGGCTCCAATTTTGTCCCCAATTAATCGCATTAACGGTCACATGCCGACAACAATGTCATTTAGACGTCAGTCAACATAGTCAACATTTATCTTTACCTTTAAACAGACCATTAAATACACCCCATAAAAGAAAACAGTTATTTCGCAATAATAATTGTTCTCTCAAATTGTTACTCCCCCGCCAACTAAGAATGAGATTACATATTGTCTGTATATAACTTAAGAAAGACCATTTACTTGCATCAGCATACTAAGTTTGAATATTGATTTTAGAGTCCGGCGTGCGAAAATTAATTTGGATTTTTATTAGAATTTGAGTAGAGTTCCCAGCATAAAACATTGATAATACCCCGTTATTACATAAAACCCGCTGAGTGCGGGTGATTTGTTTTGCCTATAGTATTTACGATGGGGCCTCAGAAGTTAAGCAATTCTGACATTAATTACTAATATCGAGCTGGCAAATATTCCATTAGCCTTTTAATCCACACACCTCACCTACCGGGCGAAGAGTGGTACGAAATGAGTACTTGAATACATTTGTTTAGAGTATTTGATCAAAGTTCAGATGCTATTGGTACAATATAACTAGTTAAATAGACATGAAAATAATTCATTTAGAGATAGAACGTTCCTCGTGAAATATAAAATACAATTATTTCAACCAAAATCAATCACTGTCGTCATTAATAAAAAAAAAACAGAAGATACATATCCAATTTTTAACTCTGCTGTAACAACATTCTATGAGCGTTCCTACACATTATTAGAAAACATAGATTATATTAGTAACTATTTTTTTATAGTTATGATTATCAGAATATTCTACACTAGTATTAACTAGGGAGGGTTTACGTGCACATTCCTGGAAGCCGAGGACTGAGTCCGGAGAACCAACGACGATGTACATTGTATAGATAACTCTATTATCCTTAAGAGCAAGAGCAGCAAATCGAAGTGGAAGACCTAAATTCCGGACACGGTCGGCCTAAACTAGACTACCATAGTGAAAACGTCGGAATTCCCGGAATGAGAAACGAGCAAGTCGCCGAACGTTCGAGGAAACAGGAAACCGAAGGAAAAGAAGACGAATGATTCAACTAAATCGATTTGTTGCGACGGACGAGCAAAGTGCGCGAATATAATGTAAAAAGCGAGATTTTAGACGCGACCAAGAAAGCGTTCCGGTGGGGCATCCTAAAGATTGGGCTCTTAATTCCTGTTGTAGACTGAAATTAAGAGGGGCTCGTTATGACGGCTGGGGGAGCAGTCGAGGAGCGATGCCCGTTCATATTGATGGCCCTATTAATATTTAGCCAGGCCATGGCTAAAGCAGCTGGCTTCTAGCTGGTAACCGCCCGACCCCGCCCTCCGTCCCATTAATAAGCATTACTAATTCAGAGGACCGGCTCTCCTCAGAATACCGATCTTCTTCCAGAAAAACCGGCCCGACGTTTGTTAGTCGGGCTGTATCAGTCAAAAGTCAATCCAAGGGAGAAATTGTTTGAATTATATTCTCATTTCCGCTGCAAAAGATTCCAGTTAATTTCAACCTAACTATATTACTATATATTCAATGTTTAATGCAAAGTGTCCTATTCGAGAAATGCAAATTAACATTATCTGTCAATTATAAGTAGGCATTGATGATAGAATGAACGGATAATTTATGAAAGATATTATTAAGTGTCGCAGACCCCCACAACTAACACGAATTGGTTAAAGACATGACCACTTCATATTCACTCATGATTTACTAGTGACATTGGTCATTTTACACCATCTACTGAAATAAATCAACAGATTCAATTTCAAATACAACACCTTGTTGAAAGAATACAAATGAACTGAAACTTGCTTGATTGAATTTATTGTCATAACGAAATAAGACCAAAATGTAAATGACAAATAGGGAATACCTCAAAAATAAATGTACCGCGACAATTTCTATTGCTGCAGCGCTTCGTGTTTTCTTTTGCCAGAAGACAACGTTAATGAAGACAATTTAGTCCAACTGTTAAAATCAAGGTAAACTCAAAAAATGGGTGATGAGGGCCGTCCCCTATTCAAGGGGAGAAAGGCGGCGGTACCAGTTTAATGAATTTTGCATGTTTCACCGGCCTAATGAATGCGCGAAACAAAAATTGCCAGCGGGAAAACCTCAGTTCGGACGTGTGAAAACCCCTCCTTAATTACGAAACACAGTCCCGTGCAATAGAAACTTGTACACTTGTCGAAGAAAGTGCGACGAGCGGAATGATCTATTGTCCGGTCACTTTTAACTCACCCAAAGATTAGTAATGCTTTAGTGAAATACATTAGGAACTGAATTTTCAAAACAAAAATTCGGACGAAGTAAGACGCGGGTCTCAGAACATTGCTCTTAGTTAATAAAAAATTGAGTTGTAACGATGTATTTAATTTTTAATCACTAATGAAAGTCAGCCTAACTTCCGTAATCTGTGCTGCACAGATTACAAAAATGAAACTGAAATGCCCAGTTTCAAATAGGTATTCTTATCGACCTAAGACAGACCTATTTTCCGGAATAATAATTATTATTAAAGGTACCTACGATTTGAACCATCTTTTAAATTAAGTTTTATAAAATATTGCTTTTATCAACCCTCCGGTACAACCCCCTTTTTAGGTACACTGAAGTGGATAAGTAAACGAGGGAATTGTTGATTCCGGCAGCGGTATGTGAAATACGAATAGAAAGACTTTTTGTTCGTGTCAGATTAATCCCTAATCGTTAACTTCAATAAACGCGCCAAAAAAGAGGGAATTTTGAAATAGGGCGCCACTCAGAAAGGGTTGAATTTAACGGTGGGCTATCCACCCGTGTGACCGTGAAAAAAAAGTGCTCGGAGCCTTCAATATTGAAACCCGATATCGAGGATGCCTTTAATTGGGTTTAAAGGCAGTCAACGTTCCGAATGAGCGAAATTCCTCCCGGCCTCCCGCCTCTTCATTCCCGATAAATTTATTTTTATACCGCAACTCTTCGCATCGCAGGTGTGAACAAAAAAGAAATACCGATGACCGGGAAACGCTGGGGTCTTTTCAAAGAATAAATGTTTAATAAAAGAAGGATATTAGATATGCGTACGCTCCGTTTAACTGAAATAAATGGCGTATAAAAAAGTTAGTCATTTATTGTGCAATAAATAGTTTTTACCCGTTTTTCTCGGTACACTTTCGCGCACTTCCTCGTTTCATCTAACTTATTCGGGTTCAACTTATCTAACTCCAACATTGAAATTCGGGTCAATAATTCAAATAGAATTGGAATATACTTACGTGGTGCTTTCATCTCTTAGAAATTGCTAATTCACAATACTCCCCCACCGGAATTTATAGTATAGATGAGAATGAAGAGGTATTTTTGAGATAGGACGAGGCGCCTTGAGATGTGGCCAGATTTGTGGTTGGCCTGTATGAAGACCTTGTCAAAAAGTTGGCGGCCGCTGTCAACCCAGTTTCGCTCCTCATTTCTCATCAACGATTGTGGCATGACTCCCGTTCCCACCCTTATCCAACTTATCTTTTGCCCACTTTGGCTATTTTCTGAGCCTTGACAACGCCCATGATTTGTCACTACTTGTAGAAACCGAAGCGACAGTGAACTGTCACGCACGCGGTCAAACACGCACTGTTACAATGCCTTTTCGTCGATACTGATACCATTTTACACTCTTCTGTTTTACTGTTATTAACTCATACGTTATACAATATATAGCGTGCGCTCCGCTCCTAATTGTTAACACGCATTCTGAGTGTAAGTATGAAGTTAATATCGTGCCTCTAGAATTTAATTATTTCCATATTGACTTTTATTTTGATATCTGGGAGTTTTCTTTTTGCGTCCATCGATTGAAAGTGGCTTTTCATGTTTTCCACTTCGTTACCGGTCGGGTTTGTATGTAGTTTTGAGGAGTTAAATCCTAACTTACCAACGGAATTCTACTAAACTGCGAGAATAATGAAATAATACAATTTAATATATTTTATAAATAAATTTAAATTTCTATTACAATTATTAAAAATGGAATTTTGGTTTGAATTACAAAATACGAGTTATTGTTAGTTGTTCTATTGAACAGTTCTGTTCAGTCTGTGTATACCCTTAATTGTTACCTCTAACTATAATTAGGTTATTTCCGAGAAATATTTCAGAATAGCTAATTATTTTTGCGATTATGGCGTTACTGGAACCTGAAAAAAATTTGTCCACCGGAAAACATAAAGAAGTGAGGCGCTGATACTAAGCCATCAATGCCAAGCAATGTGGGATTGCATACATCGGCGCCGTGACTAGGAAAATCGTTACTGAAACATTACAGTATTCTTATTCATAATCTTGTCGTACGTATATGTGTGGGTTATAATTGTGTTATAATTATCCTACAGAATTTAGAATATTATACAATTAAATTCAGAATATAGTGTTACTATTTGAGGCAAAAGAGATAATTTAGATTAATTAATGAAACCGAATGAAAACGTGTTGAAAATATTATGTTTTTGAAACACAATATTAAAAGAGTTATATGGAAACTGTTGAGGAATTAGGATATTATAAATAATGATTATATGACGAAAATTATATGTAACCTTTGTCGCTTAAATGGGTATCGCGTCCTCCAAGTTAAGTAGAGTTCGAAAACGAAGTTAGATGATTACTCAAAGCATATGTGTTGACTATCGGAGTTGCGGTAAGAAACGGAAGACTGAATGTCGGTTGATTGGTGGCGGGATGGTGGGAGGGATGGTAGGGGTTGACGGCGGGGGGGAGGGCGGTCGGTCTACGTTCAACATGTGGGACACGTCTTGTTGCCGCCTGGTCAGCGGGGTCCGCTGTCCGTGCCCGTGCCCGTGCCCATTCAAACCACGTGATGCCCACCTGAACCACCCGCCATTCACCTGATTTAGGTTTAAACACCCCCGACACACGCTCCGAATCCGGAATTGCCTCCCGTCTGGCATTTATGCCGGATCACTAGCCGCTCAATTGATGCGAGACCGGACAACATGTCATGTGCATAATTTCATTTAGCCCGGCGTCAGACCGCCCGATATGAGTCAATATTCGTCTTAATTTTACTTTAATAATTTGTCCAGTATTAAGAAATACTGCAAAAGCTACAAAAAAGCTACAAAAGATAAAACTAGCGGACGATTTGGAATAATGCGGATTATCATTCTGCCACTATAAAATTATTCTTATTTATTTATGTACAAAATACAATATATTTCCGAAACAAGCCCTAATTTGCATGACATATTGAACATCGGGAGTGATAGCGGGAGGAACTGACTAGCATTGAGGAATTCCGTAAATATTTCACTGAGGGTCGACCCCGGGTGAATCTAAGATAACGCTGATCAATAGCTGCTGCTCTTTTGTGTTATCTGCGCTTCCGCACAACGTAAATATGTCACGATACCAACCGGCAGTGCGTCATATCAAAGTCATAAAACAGCGTACGACGTACTTTTTGTCCGTCGATGAAATTTAAATTCAACCATTTACGGCAGCCACAAAACCTCCCGTTACTCTTTGAAGACCAGGTTACCGAATGTACATTGACCATTGTATCATTTAAAGGCGGTGTCATTAAAATTCATAGTAACTAATATACTCTCCATAATGTTAATGACATTATGTACACGTAATGTTGTGAAAACGATCATGACAATAAGAATTTTAAGAATTAGGTAATATTACTAAATCTAAAAGGATTATAACGTGTTTGGAAATTCCTCCGAAGTTTTTTATAGCGACTTATTTAAACACGACAACTGTATTTTTGTTTAATATATATGTTTCATATGTGACAAATAAGGAAGTGGTAATCATTTCAGGCAGCCACGATACAATATATAATTGTTTCTGTTGTTACGAAAGTTACCATGAGGTCCCTCCATAAATGTAATAGTTTGATGCCCGTGCACCTTCTGTGCCGTCTTGCACAGTATCGCCCCGTCTTGCAATGACCGGCAAACAGAGATCTGAAAATCCAGTGGATTGCTACGACTTGTTTAATGGTACTTTCAGATCGAGAGGCTGACTTTGGCGATGGGCGTGTAATTGTAGATTCAGAGCACGAGCCTCTTCTCTGCGTTGGCCGACACCGACCTGTTACTTCTTATTTCCCAAACTGATAACAGCTATCCGAGCCAATACAATACCAAAAATATTCAACGAATCATCTGTCGATTTAGTCTTGCATATCAAGCACAGACGTATTAATATCATATATTTAGATCATACTAAATACATTATTTACTGACCACCTTTGAAAAAGAATGAATATGCATTACATAGGTTTCAAATGCCATTTAAATTTACTGGACCTTAAACGCGGCTTACATTTCAAAGCGTTTAAAAATTTAATATTCTCTCGCTAGTGTCAGGGCACTGTGTCCAGGAAACATCCAAGCAATAAAGAATTTCCTTCCAGATTTATGTAGGAAATTAATTTCATAAAGACCAGTATTCTCACAAGCGCACTGAAATCTCTGAAAGGATTAAATATCTTAAATTCTTTTGTCGTTTCAACAAGGTCTTTCTCATATACTCGTATTTTTCATATAATTCATCCTGGCTTAAATAAACGTTTAGAAGTGTAATAAGGTAAACACTATTTATTTATAATACTTTTAAGTAGTATTTGTTTTTCGGAATAGTCTCGCTCGGAGTTTTCTTCGAAGACTGGCAAAAGCTTACTCAGTATTCACGGTCGCACTTTACGACATTTCGGTACGACGGTAATTATCCGATGATATTGTACAAATAAAACGCGGGTCGTATTCTTTCGGGGTCGGGCCGGCGGTGGAATGAATATAAACGCACAAAATGACGGGCCGAGAATAAATAATTCAATTTTATACCTCGGAGCCGGCTTTCGGGGGCATTCAAAAAATAATATTACATTGGGATGTACGGTGATAAATTTACGGGCTTGGTTATTATCTTTGACGTACAGTGGATGGGGACGCAACAAGCAATGGAGCTAGACGTTTAAAACTTAACATTACCGAAAAACAATTTTCCTAATGAAATATATAAACCGACCAAACAAAGGTTGGGGTGCGTCTGTGCGTGTGTGTGTGTGTGTGTTTGGTTTAACCCGTTCAAGAAAAGAGAATGTGGGGGCTATATGTCGCGTTCCTATCTTTGGGAGGTGCTCGATTTTGGTCTGAGTCCAAAGGAAGGGGAATGGTCCGACGTCGACCATAACTCTAGCCGCGTAAGCCCTGTAAGGGTCGACCCTTCAGGTACCCCGACACAGGAAGCCCTTAATCCAAATATTGTCCGCCTGGGAAAAATCCATTTAATGACTCAAAACGGTTTTATACAATCTCCAATCCCTAATTCAAAGGAATGATAATGCCCTAAACTTCTCAAATTAACTCAGTTAACACGAAATATTACTCCGACTAATATTTCTCTACCAATATAAATACGCATTGGTAATATCATGTATTAGCATGAAAATCGTTCTTCCTAGAAGTTATGGACTGGAAGATATGGTAGTGGATATGGACTGTATATAAAGGTATCGGTCCTTATTGAAATTGGAATGTGGACATGAATTTTTGGTTGGGGCTGTGGTGGCTCCCTCGGGGGGCACCGCAGTTCGCTAACAATCTAAACGAGGACGCCACCAAAATTATTTGATGGACCCACATTTGAGGACATCCTAATAGGGAACCAACTTCTATTCTGTTTGTTACTTTATTTCCTTTTCGATCAGCAACGGAGCACAACCCTCCTATAATCCAACAAGTCCAAGACTTTCCAAGACGTTTATTCCCGTCGTCCTTTGATACATTATAATAGAATTGATAAGAGATGGCTAAACGCAGGTGTTCGGGGAATGGGCAGGACTGATACCTCGGTTATTACGTCCATATTGGCATAAAGGTGAATTTCGATGAAGGTATCCTATACTCTACCTGTGTAGGGTGCCTTTTGTCCATCGATAACATCCATATATTAATATATATATATATATATATATATATATATATATATATATATATATAGATTTCGTGTTATAACATAAATTATGAAGGATTTTGAGCGTTAACAGTCTAAGGAAATTTAGTTTTCTGGTATGATTAATAGAACCCTTTCAAAATTAATCATTTAAAAAAATGTTTGGTTGGAATTGTCGCGTAAACGTTTAAAACATCTAATTAAGAAAATTAACGGACAAGAGAATCATTACCGTCGGTGAGTACTAAACTAAAGGCAGAACGAACGTAACGTAATTCGTTAGAATTATTTTTCGTAGAAACTGATCGGGTCCGAATGATAATAGTGAATTGGACCGGCCGCTTTCTGGATAAGGGAAATTCTGGAAAAGGGGGGGGAGATTGAGTGCTCTGTATAAGAAACTCTTGGCAAACAACTCACTGCAGCATACAAGATTCCGTATTCACAGGTCCCTCGGGTGTATTCTCGAAAAGCGTCCCTAGCTCGTGCCAAAATCAGTGTCCTCGCATTTCATTAACCAGACGACTCGGCTGCCTCCGATGTCCTTATAAATGTGTATATATATATATATATATATATATATATATATATATATATATATATATAAAACCAATAATAGCTTACAAATAATAACTATTATATTCTCATTAAAATGAGAAATTCTATTCTTTGATGTTTTGGGCTTTTCGTGTGTTTATATTTGTCCACATATAGTAGAGCCCACTATTTATTGGCTCCAGAATAAAGATCTATCTCCGGTGTTCCGTCTAGTCGGGGTCCACTTTGTAGTGGATGGATCTGCGAGCCCGTCGGGCGTGATGTAATTGAATTGGACAGAACTCCGAAATCGTGATCTCCGGCTAATGCCGCAACAGTTGACCTTAATTGAAGGCTTGGACCGATGAAGAAGGACCTAGCTTCAAACTCTTAGGCAAGGCGAATATAGAGAGGATGTCCGTCCCCCTACCACCCTTCCCCTCAACACGGCCCCTTTTACCGCTTCCGCCTTCCTAGATCCTCCCACTAGACAATACCAATACTCTCGGTCCACTCTATTAGAATGCTTTCTCAAGGAATCGCGGTGTACCGGCAACAAAAAACTTGCCTCTCCTTTCTTTACACTAAAAGAGATACAAAAATGTTGTAGCGAAGAAAACGAAAAAACATCAGGTATTGAATATAATCCGGCAATTGAAAATAATTTACTTATCGTCGGTACATTGTGAAAATGAGACTTGATGTCAATACTCGTTAATTGTAATTTCTGTTAGGGCAATTAAGTTCTAACGGTTCGGTCGGACAGTAGCGTGAAATGGATGCGTTAAACTCGGCCAAACGGTAACTTTACGGACGCTAATTGTGTTCTATTTCCGAACAACTAATTGCCCTTGTTAACATTTGTTAGCTCGTAGGCGACGAGTCTTTCCGACCGAACGATCGGACCGAAGTACATAACGGCGTAATTGATAATTAATGCACGACCTCTGTTTGTTTGCAGGTGGCTACAGCCTCCGGTATAATGTCTCATTTCGTCAATTTGGACATCGTCGTGCCCGAAGCTTTCATCGTCGGAGCCTCCGAGTATCATGTCGTCCTCGGCGGTACCATCAACCTAGTCTGCATGATCGAAAAGGTAAACCAGGCCGATTACTATGTCGCTTTGGCTTTAAACAGTAAGTAGATAGTCAAACTTTAATGAAATATACAGGACTATAATTGGGTCTAGATGTCGTCCTTAACACGAATATTCAAAATTGACGCATTAAAACAGCGTTGTACTCTTTCTAAAATATATAGCGATCACTTCCAGAGATCACGAGGAATGTAATATATCCGGATGTGAAAGTTAACTCGAGTATTTGTAACAGTAGTCCATTTCTGGAATTGCGGCGTAGGTCTGGGCTCAGGATTGGCACAAAATGTGGCTATGTGATCTCGGCGGATGGTTTGCCTGTTCTTGACAGTGTTAAGGCCCTGTTGTGTCGTAACCCCCCGACCAATTCTCCTTCAACTCCAACTCACCCCGCCCTCCCTACACCTCCAACCTTCATACCAGATAACATTACATCAACGCTCGCCCATATATAATTACCCCCGAGAATGCCCATTAAATGCCAACACTGAAACACCGCCACCAAGTCACGTTCAAGATGTAGGCGTATTTGAAATTCAATAGCAGATAAGAAGAGGAGATGAATCTAGATTAAATTTCACCTAGAAAATAGTAGCACGCTTGAAGATTATTTATTAGGATTTATATGCGCATAAATAAAACACGAACATATATTTCTAATAAAAAAAGTTATAAAAATTGCATTCTTCGAAATGTTTCTTCAGAAAGAAATGCCCATTCACATTTTTCTAGAGGACATAATTTGACAAAACGAATACAGTACTCCTTCTACTAACAAGGCTGCGTGGATACAGACCATTAATTATGCAGCATAAATCTCCCAGTAAATTGGGTTATGAACTACGAAAATAACTGAGAAATTGATAGCAGAGATATCCTTTTTATAGCCTGACATCTAACGAAGATTGGGAGTTTTATTATTTACCTATTCTAAGTATAGATTATAACCTACATTATATTTTTATATTCCACTTTTAAGGTAATTTATAAAGCGCGGCATCTCGTTACAATATTTCCTATTTTATAGACAATCACAATATTATAGTACTACTTTCTAAATTGTGATTAACTATAATCAGTGTGTATATTAAAATAACTTTCTATCACCAATATTGTACATATACGATCAGGTAGGTATTAACACCAAAGAAATTATATCCGAAATATAATTCTATTAACGCTAAGTCAAAAATGCCATCCTATTTCGATAAAGTGCTACTTCAGAAACTTACTTTTCATCGATGTTTCTTATTTACAATACTTATTTACAAAACTTATAAAATATATTACCCCACTCCCCATTGTACGAGTCATAACCGTGCCGCAAGTCCCGCATTATTACCCTAAATAAATAAGTGCAGAGCATTACTAATTCGTATTTTTTCCCATAATTCTAATTACGATTAACTTCTAGTACGATATCGAAGGGTAAGCGTTCGAACAATATAATATGGAAAACGTAGGAACGGAAAATTAAGACGCGACAAATGTGTCAGGTCACGGCCGTATCCCAAAATGTTTGCATGCCGGCAATCAATAAACCTCCCAGTTCGGCTCAGCAGTAGCACCATTACAAAGGGTTCGTAAGAAAAAACACGTTAACACGTTAAAATCCCTACTATATTTAATTGAAACTTTGATCAGTCCTTAAAACCCATAGCAACCCTTTTACCCTTTCACCAACACACAGGGCCAGCACAGCATTCTTATGTACGCAGTTAATTACAACGCGATAAATGTATATTTATTGCACGTCGCTGTGCTTTTATGACTTTTTTCCCCGTCATTCTTGCAATTGGTTAGTGTTATATAATATTTCGCGTTGTCATCCAAACGGAATATCTAGTTCCAGGAAAGCAAAACGTATTCAGAACAGCGGTAGATTACCGTATAGCATAAAAATTGTTCTATTTCTGAATGAATAAGTAATTTAAAAACCTTCCTATCTTAACAATTAGTATTTTTATTTCCTCTTGTCCTGTGCTGAAACAAAACAATGATTTTGTGGATTCATAATTTTATCTAACGAAAAGGGCGTTCGTGGGAAGCCGGAAAACATTAACTTTTTCCCGTCTCGTAAAACAATATCGGCAGAGGCGTATTTATATACTAAGACGCCGGTGTTTCCATTAGAACGTGCTAGTAATTTGCAGAAAGTTGGGGGGAAGTGGAATTAATTTCGGTCGGGTTTTTTGGGCCGGGTTCCAGGGCTGGCGAAGAGACAAAAAGGACACCGAAGGGATATTGGTAGGGAGTTTGTGTTGAGCAGGAGGAGGGGGCGCTTGTTTCCAGAGGCCGCTCGGCCTATAGACAAGCGCACAAAACACAACAATAAACCCGCGCCCCCACCACCAGAGCAGTCGCGCAAATGAACAATGTTTGAATGGGTCACACCGCCTCTGGCACCACTGGTTACTTACTCAACCCGCTGATATATTGCTACGCCAACCTCCCTAGAACCCAGAGCCCGACCGATTTAATTTACAAATAAACAAATCGCGCTCCCTTCCCTCCAGGTAAAAATAAGGGTCCTATTCGATTTTCTGTCGCCTGATCATCGACTATATTTGTTTCCTCGATTTGACTACAATCGCTAAGGTTACACTCCAAATAAGGAAACAATAAATCCAACTCGTAAGTAAAATGAGTTCAATTTGAATTCCGCCCCTCTCCTAGTGGAATCACTCGGATAGAGCCGGTGGGCGCTTATGTCGATGGGAGACCACGTTAATGTTTACTATAACTTCGTTGGCTAACAAATAAATTACTTACAAATTCTACTTGAAGGAAAATTCGGTCCACCACCGGCGTTAACGGGTTGGCTGAAAAACTCCAACTCGTTTGAAACTATTTTACCTCTGCCAACACTTATAATGAAATCGCAATCATTTTTTGTTAATTATTTTCCAACTTTTTTATTTCTTCTGTCAAAATTAGCTTTGATGTTAAAGTTTTAAAATAATACACGGAGGATTATTTTTTAAAATTCTGAATTATAATAGTCGTTTAGGAAATACCTAAGAAAATTAAGCCACAACCATTACATAACCATAACGTTTTAAATTCTTTATCGGACAGGAGAGTTAAAATTAATAACACATTTTATCGATATTTTTATTAATAAAAGTGCGTTTAATAGGCACAATTGGAGAATTTAATAGAGCAAAGGACAGAGAAACCCCAACATCTCAATGGAATTTTAATCCTCCCTAATTACTATTTCTTTCCTCAGTAAAGTTTGCAAATATTTTCAGCTCCATTAACATGTTAATTATAAAACTTTTTAAATATGTATGACTCGGCTGATTTTTAAACCTTTAATTTGTAGAACCCTATTTGATATGATTATTATTATTGTTGCTATTAAGCACCTTATGGTTTTAAGGAACTTGATTCAGAAATCTCAATTCCACCGAAATTTTTCAACTGACTATTCCCATGAGAAAGCTGATAACGGTTATAGTTTTAAGCGTTATGGGTATTATATAAGCGTAAGTGTGTTGCAAAAGTGATCATAAATTTCGAAGGTAGTAATTATTTTCTTTTTAATAACCGCTAATATGGGAGTACTTATAATGTGTCCGGGTTCTTATTTTTATCAACCAAAGAGTTATGTTCCAGTGCGAAATTTAATTAATTTACTCCACTCTATACATGGCCTGCGCTAATTACTCGGTAAACCTCGAAGAAAATAGCTTCCCAGAAAGGGATTTCCGCACCACCCTCAGGGGGGCGCTAGTTTATCGGTCTAAGTGCACTCAACGAACGATTTTTGTGAAACTGGCGCCCCCTGAGTGTGGTGCGGAAATGTGCTTAACTAAAGTTTGTTGCGTGCACTTGTACCGATTAACTAGATTACTAAAAATGAACTTTTTTCAATAAATTTTGGGTAAACAGGAAAACTTTTATGATCGTAAATACACAATACCAGAAACACACAAAATTTACGAATACAAATATGTAGTATGTACAATAGTAACACCGACCAAGTAGGAATCCAATAGTAGGAACGTAGAAGGGTACAATAATTATAACTTTTAAGATACCTTGCTGCTTTCTGCTGTTCCGCGATCCCCGGGAGTAAATGAATATCTTCACAACGACCACTTTAAATGTTGACCTTTTTCGACTGTTTGCATAAGTTTACATAAATTCATATATCAAAGCAATGTTCTATTTCCTTTGATTCGTATCGCTAATTGAAACTTACCTTGTTCTCGAAAAAATTAAAATCCATTGTGTAATTGCGGGATATTTCAATATTACGCTTATCTTTCCTTTAGCGCAACACATTTTTTACGCCATTAGTAAATTGCTTCCGGCTTCGGTTAATCTTGAAAAAATTGTAGACCCCTGCGCTTCCTCTCAATAAATGAAAACTCGGGTGCATTCAACTTGTGCTCCTGTCGTCCTTGCCTTTGTAACATTTTGCCTTTTCCGCGCGGCGAGTAGTTCCTTTCAATATGTAGGTAAAACAAATTTTGATAAATTAATCAGGTAAATTCTGTCAAAATAATGTTTTTTTTTTTTTTTAACTGTTTTATTTTGCACAATCAACTTATACAGTTATGGGTGCAATTTATACATGTATTTATTTCCGCGTGTTAGTCTTGATAAAGAAACCACCCAGTGATGGCGCTTTTGACATGTTTTAACTACTGCCCGCGGTGATCTCTGGCCCAGTGGCGTTTAAGCCGTCGTGGTGGGGATAGTGGATGGGTAGAAGAGGAAAGGGACTGAACGAGTGGGTTTGGATGTGGAGAGAGGCGGGAGTGGAATTTAAGGAAGTGTGATTTTGTGACTTCGTCGACTGTTGGTATGTTGAGGTCATGTTCGGTTAGAAACATACCGGGGAGCATTAAGGATGGTACGAAGGACTTTTGATTGGAATCTCTGGATGCGGGCGATGTTGGATTTCTTAGCGGAACCCCATAGCTCCATTCCGTAAGTCCATGTCGGTTTTAAAATGGTTTTGTATATTGTAAGTTTGTTGTCTACTGTCAGTTTTGATGTCTTTTTCAAAAGCGGTCTCAGAAGTCCAAATTTGCGGTTGAGGTCTGTTCTTTTGAGTCGCGCATGGGGGTCAAAATAATGTAGAGATATCGTATTCGGGTTGTTTAATGAAAATGTTCCTAAATGCCAATTGTTTGCAGCGCATTCGTGGTTTAACTCAGTATTAATATTATACAGTAGTATCCGAGTTTCCATCGTTGTTTTATTTGTGTTACTTTATTCGGTTAACCTGTTCTGATTCTGTTGACTGATACGGTGAATGTTATCCGTTCGAGGTGGAGGGGAGGTTGGATTATTACGTCATAGTCAGCGATTGAAGAGGTGGTTGAATGGTGGAGAGAGGTTGTTTGTATTGGGGAAGGGTTGCATTGAACTGGCTGTGACGGCAGGATATTAGGTCCTTCCTGCAGCCAAGGAATCCGTCCCATCTCCCTTCTCTCGCTCCCCCACTCGAGCGTTTCTCTGATTTCAGTCTGCGCTTTAACTGCAAATTACTCGCGTTCATCATCGCCAGACGATAACACCGACTGATGTTTACGATTATATCGGCGAATCGCTCGCCTCCGCACCGGTTTCCCCGAGAAATTATTTACGGATTATTGTTTTGTATCTATCGTTGCAATAAAATCGTTTTTTCTAGCCTCTCATCTACTTCATTCAAGATGTTCACAATCATTTTATAGTTTAGCACACCCCGCGATACCGTAACCTTAGTACATGATATATGGAACTACATAAAATTAATTTGTAAATAATGTTCGCAACATTGCATTCGTAAAATTGCAACAATAAATGAGGAGAGGTTTTCACTAAAATTATTTCAACGGAATGAAACCTTTCGGAAGTATATTTTGAATATTAATAAAATATTTTACCTATCGTATATTCGGGTATACATTATAAACATCAGAACAGACATTCAAACTCGTGCATTCATACGGTGCAATATACCTGTGTATAGAGTATGGTAATTCAAGAATCTTGTTGTCCGCAAAGAACAAAAAGATACCACACCGCCCGAAACCCAAAATGGGATCTAATATTCAACAAATAAACGGCAACACTTTTATTGCTACTAAAATCATAAAGGGAAGTTTGTCAGTGAAGGGCCGCGAGCCCAGAGATAGTAGGGCGTTACGCCAGAGACCGGTCCCGGGTCTCCGCCGCTGTAAAGTAGCTTTATGGTCTTTTCGACATCGCAGCCAGCATTTTTACTGGGGAGGGAGGGCGTAAAAAGGTCCTAAATAACAGCGCAGTATGTATGTAGGTGCCGCTAAAAACTATATGCAACACACAACAGGGCAATATTTCCCATAGGCCCACGCCAAACCGTTATACTCGGGCCCAATCCCCGGATGAATTGTGATGAAAGTGGACCGTCTTACTGTCTCGTGACTCGAGACTATCTAGCCTAAATTACGGACTATCCGTTCGAATATTTAAAAATAGATAGAATAGGCAAAAATACATTTGCTAGAGAATTCCTACTACGAATATTTCGTACATCACGGTGTCTTTATTGAGTCAGCCACGTCTTGAAATTCTGAATGAAGGTCAACTTTCGTGATATTCATCAACTATTAAAAGCGAATAAAAACTTTTGCCGCTGAACGGTGCCGGTGGGCAGAGGGTGAGAGATTAGGAAAACGGTCAAGAGGGAGGAAACTAGGGGCGGAGCATTGTTTGGGAATAATGGTGGTATATTGTAACAGGCCGGGGGTGTCGGCCGGGGGACTTTTAGCGGAAATCACAAAAGAATGGGGGGCGCTGATTGCTGGCGACAATGGCCCCCTCGAAAACCGGTCGGCTTCATAACGTCCCCGTAATCTATTGTAAAGAGGTAACGCTCCTCACCCGACCAACTCATACTGGCGACTGCCCTCTTCCCGCAATTTATTTTGTTACGGATTGGCGTTTCCAGAAGAACAACAAACGAATTGTATTTCCCCCCGCCCCCATTCGGACATTCGCGCCGCCAAAACCAATTTCCAAAACTTGTTACTTCCAAACACCGCCGGCAGGCGTTCTGCAATACTTTCGGTATTTAATTACGCTATTGAAAAATACATTTTCTAAAACAACATTTACATATCTACGCGTTGAATTGCCATATTCATTCGGTCGAATATCCGAACATGTCACTGTGTATTATACATAACAAAGTATATATGAAAAGTTAGGTATCGCACACAGTTATCTGCATTCAAATTTACTACTTATTGTAAAAACATCCTAGGAGATTGGATCTCGTGTGTAAAAAATCAGATTGGGGAGGACATATAAGTATTTCCGTATGTTACAATAAACACATTAGAGTGCAATAACTTTAATTTAGTGTATAATTTATTACTCGTAAAATAATTTCCATAACAGATTAAATATAGGTGGTAAGCCGATCAAAGAAGGAATATTATAAAAAACTTAGGGCCGTTTTTAACTTTCTGCTACGGGGTTATCATTTTATTAACAAATAAAAGAAAAAGGGAGTCAACAGTCGGAAGCCAAGTTGAGACCTGACCGCTGTTTTATGAATGTTCCCTGAACTTCTCCTAAAACATTTAATAGTCTACGTAAACCTCATTAAATATTCAAAGTCTCTCCATTTCTCGTGAGACCTCCGGAGCAGATACAGTTGAATTCTCGTTTGAAACCCAAAAAAACGTGGATCGCGTTGGGTTAAAAAGGTATCTGACGCGAAAAAAGAATTTACTATGTTCAAACTGTATCTGTCTCATATCCCAGTGATATTTCCGCATGAATATTAAAGGTGTTGTTCCAAGTTGGCTTATTATAAATTTCTAATTTTCACGGAGCAATTTTTTTTCGTATACGCTGGCCGTAAACCGGAAGACCACATGCCAGATAAAAGAGTTAAATTTGCCCCTGTATCATTTCGATGACATATATAATTCATTAAATAAATAAACAAAAATGTCATAACATAAGCAACAGGAAACGTGCAGAGAAAAAGCAAAAAAGAGGCAGAAAAGCAAAAGGAAAAAAAAGCAAACCAATCTTTGTAACTAGACACAAGATCGCATCAAATTTTTAAAACTGCCATGTCAATAAAGCGAACATCTGAAAAATTCATTTTAAACAACTTATAAAACATTATAACAATAAAGGGGAAAACATTTAACACTCTAGAATTCATAAAAATAGCAAACCTATCCAGGAAAAATCATAATCACGAAACTTAAGGCATAAGGAATGCCACAGCTCGACAAAATATCGCGAAAATATGTTATTTTATATATTATTTTACACTCATCAAAAAACACACGGAATATGCGATGCGGCCTTTGTGTATGTAATTAGCCCAAATCTGGTTTAGATTAGTACGTGGTTATTAACGAAACATGTACATCAGGTGGGTTTAAAAATAAAGAATAACACTATATTGTTCATGTTAGTGAACTAGTCTTACGTCTGTCGTAATAAAATCTGGCAGATGTAAGATAGCCAAAAAAATCGGTGGCCATAAAGCCCTTTCTCTTATCATCGGATTATCTCTGGCAATATACCCGGTTTCGGCCCAAACGCTTCGGGGAGGCGATTACCGCTTTCATTTTCATTCGCGGCACGTTTTACCGCAGCGCTGGCCTGCATTAAGGAATATTTTAAGAAATATCTCCTCCGCAGTCTTAATATTTTCGGCTAAAACAAATAATCGGGCCTTGGGTAAGACCCACTTTCCGGCCGGCTAGCTAGCTACTAGCTAGCTTGTCTGCCCGCTGTTTTACTTGTCATTATAATTCTCTCCCTTGCTCCACTCCCCAGCGCCTACAGTCAAAATGTTTATGCAGAATTTACTTACTGTTAAAGGTAGAAAAATCCCTTCAATAACTCTCCCTTTGGCAACTGAAACGTAAAAATATTCGTTTAAATAATTCTTTTACCGACTGTACATATTTAGCTTTGTTTTTTATTTAAATATACCTGAGAAGCATAATTAGATTTCGTATCTAATATATCGTATGCACAAACCGAATATTATTTCTGAAAATGGGCATTGGGACGATATAAATCGTCGTTTATATTTCTCAATTATTAAGTATCCTTCCTTAAATATATCGTCCGGGGTAATAGAATACTTAAAAATACATCTTTAATCCGGGCAGGCATCGACGTTACATATTTTCGAATGATCGGACGAATATTCATTCGTCAATATATTATGATAACAGGCATTGAACTAGTAGGAATAAGGCCATCAAAACTGAAAGGGCCCATCATTCGTACCGGTTGAATTATTCATCGCCTTGTCATAACACAACCCGAGGCCCCTTTCCTACACTCGTCACTCAATAATATTTTCGTTCCGTCGTAAAATATCAATGCATTGAAAAGATGAGGGTAGGACGGTTTTTGTACTCAATGTATGTACGACGTTCGGAAGTAAGCCTTAGATAAATAAAAAGATAATACCAACCTTGATCAGAGTAAATTCATAAATACATTGTCCATAGTTGTATGTTCTAATCTAACTATTCTTACTGTGTGTCATATCTATATCCTTTACTCTGTGTGATTAATTACTAATGTGAAACTGTTTAGTAATGGAAGTAATCGTTAATAAAAGAAATTTGATTATAAAAGTATGGAACCACTCGCGTTTTTTATTCATTTATAGACAAGTTTGGCCATCGTCTGTAATAATGAATAGAAGTTCGGAAATAAAATAAGAGTTTATGATCACCGGGGGCGCTCGGTTGGTGGTGTAACTAGGCGTCTTCCGATCGCAAAACAATTAATATACCTTAGACAAAGGTGTTCCATGAAGGGACCAGTACTAGTCGACCCAATGGGCCCTTTAATAGATGGCTATCTCTTAAATTGGAAGGATCGTCCACTTTGTGCATCAGATACTTGATGCGCCCGACCATTGTTGGGACTGTTTGAATTATGGGGACCAATTCATTATAGAGTTCGTTTCGCGTTCTTGCATGAAACAATGCCGGAGTCGGCCATACATCAAACGGGACCCGACGCCCGCCCAATGATTGATAGTTGGAGGCCGCCGCTCACTCGCTCCGCCCGCTTTCCCCTCAAATCAACTTGAACCGAACTGAGATATAGTGATGCCCCGGGTCGATATCCGGAGCTTATGGCAGCGGTTTCGTGTACAACAATGCGAAACCGAATTTTTAAAAAAATTCTCCCTCGAAACGGGCTAATTTTTTAACATTCGGGACTGGGAATTTACACAAAATATGTTTAACGATAGGCACCTGAAATACATTTCTGGAGACTGATACGGAGTAAACAATATTTAAGCAAACAATATCTTCTTTTTTTGGTCACAAAATCATTTCATTCATAGTTTTATGTATATATGTATACATAACATGTACCGTGTATAGTTTTATGTATAGTATTTCGGGATAGTATAACCTGGGAACGGAAGGCGCTCGCCCTTACAGGATAGTCCACTATGACTGCGCAATATCCGGCATAGGTGAACATTCGGTCAGAAGATTTTGAGGCCACCATCTATTGCCCATTTATATCGTTTAGCAATTTAAAAGCTATACATCAATAATGCAGGAGTTAACTACTTGTGGGATTTAATTACACTCGCTGTCGCTAGAGTACAGACCTTCTCTACGACGACTTCTATAGCAACATACCTGACGTAGCGTTGCCGAACGGCAGTAAGCGATGCCTAGGTCGGTACTAGGACGGGTTTGTCGGTCGATCGGGGAAAAGGAATGGTTTTGATGGTGAAGAGGAAGAGAGCGAGAGAAGAGAGATAAACCGAAGGGGTGCCAATGGGGGGTCCCGCCCTCTGATCAGCGCCCCCTATATATAATCTAATTCACCGACCCCCACCCTTTACTAATCGTACGGCAACCTCATTCCTGACCTAACTCTGGCACACTTAATTGCAACCCCAGATAAGGTCTGCAAACAGTAACGAGAATCTCTCGCCATATTGGAAAAATTTATTTCTAAAATCTCCACCCGGTAACGGATAGGAATGGAGACAAATATTACTTTAAATTACCTCGATTACCCTATAACTTTTTATGGGGCATTCCGCCTTATCCGAATCAGAAAAAGTGTACGCATTTATCGTGTCCTACTTATTATATTTTATACTTCTTCGGTACACTTTTTTTATGAGGTGTTTATAACACGAAGTGAAAAAAAACTCTATCCGCGAGGTACTTAAAAACTTGAAGACGTCCGTTATTCTTCATAAGTGATTTATAATGCGATAAATTTGACTATAAAACAACGCTAACTTTTTTCTCTTTTTTTACTTTGACACTCCGTGACTTATTTAATAATTTTTACGCGAATGATGCACTCGTCGTAAGTGGAGAAATTAAAATCTGACGCGAGTTAAATTCATACTGTCAAGTTAGATTTATTTTCATGTGGCCGTTCTTATATAACCTTTTCTGATAGTGTATCAATTGTACAAACTATATTGTCTCTTAAACTATAAACAATCAATTAATGTTCAGTCCAGTTTAACTTATAAATAATGATGTCGGCATCTGACATCGAGAAGAATAACGCAAAAAAAGAGAACAATATCGACAGCAGCGTAGACGGACTAAGAACTTATTAAGGGGAGAAAGCAAAGGTCAGCTACTGAGCCAGAGGATTTGGCGGAAATGGAAGGCTTCCTCTCGTTTCGCGTTTGCATAGCCGGGAGACAGAGACAGATATAGAGCGATACTGGGAAAAGAGAGAGAGAGAGTGAGAGGCGGAGGATTAACGTATTCTGCTGAACAATGGCATTCGATAACTTGTCTCCACTACGAAAAGGCCCTCACTGGACAGTTGTCAACTTGCAAATATGTGTCCTCTGTATCACATCGCTCCGTTGATACAATTCTGTATTTTAGCACAGCAATAACTAACATACTACCTCAAATTCTTAATTATTGGCAACATTAATTACCACCTGTTTGTTGCATTCGCGCTACCCCTTTATTTTAGTAAATAAATATAAGTTAATACGAATATAATAACATATGTTAACCATGCACTATTATATTTTATATATTTAAAGGGTAAATTTAAAATAAGCTTAATATCTACAATCACCCTTTTCTTATATTATAGATATAGAATCCAAATTTGCAGTCGTGAACAAAAGACAGTGCATGAACTTGAAATAGAGAATTTTGGTCGACTTAATTATAAACGACACGCGAATAAAAATTGCATCGGAGTTTAGAGGGAAGTAGGGACGGGAACAAATACGGCGTTCAGTTAGCCTCTCGCGTGTTCAAGTCGCTTTGCCCTTCTCAATATATCAAGTCGCTCGTCGGACAGACCCGCATCAACTTTTCTGTCCGTACATGTCGTTTAACTAGAGGAGCCTCCGTTTTCCTGCTCAACATTGCACAAAACCAAGCAAGCCGCAACTTATTTGGGCTTGAAAGAAAGAAGTAGCACAGTACATGAACACAAGTGGGGAGAGTCATTTTAGAGGAAAAAGCTCCCCATTTGAGAGCTGTACTTCCATCGTGAATCACTAGAATGTATAATATAACGAGATGTTTAAATACCCTTCAGGAATAATAATATCTGAAACATATCGGCTTTTAATTCGTTGTTCCTGATATACTATTACAAAATGGTAAGGTACGAAATAAGAGTGTGTAACATACCACCAAATACATTTTCTTTAAATCAAAACCTTTTGTTATAAATGCCCAATCCGATGATATTGAACTTTATTAAAATACATTTTAAAAGATTTGAATATAATAAACAAAAACTTTTCTTACTCAGATAAAACGGCACGATTCATGCAGAATCATGCGTCCTTTCAATAGGACTTTAAGTGCGTTCTGCACTGACACTACCGATTAAAGAATAATTTATTGGAGAACTAATTAGGCGTCATTTATTGCGCCTTCGGGTTTAAATTACGGAGCGACGTTCGGCCTCGGTTCGAGAATTAATTACTGGGAGTCGGAGTGTGATAGCGCCGGGAGGATAACAGGCCGGGATCCCAATAGGCGCCCGTCCCAATCCCCCACTCTTTAATCTCAAACCGGCATCTCACAAGTGGTTCAACAACCCTCCTACACACTCTACCAGCAGTAAATAGAATGCCCTTCACGGATCATATAACATAAATATTCTGCATATTCCTCAATATTTAATAGATACAGATGATAGCAAACGGATGATAAGGTTCTTCGAACCAGTGTATCCGTTCCTTACGTCCGGTTAAAAGCAAACGGTACACTTTCGAAAAACCTTCAAATAATCTTAGACTACCTACGTCGAAATATTGCACGAGGGCGTAGTTACAATTTCGATTGATCAAATTTAATTCGATTTTATTTATTTAATACACACTTCTTTTATTCGGCCGATAATTGTTCTTTCATTATTTGAAGCATTCCTCGAGGAAATGATTTCCTTGTTGGCAGATCCTACTGTATAGATGCTTTTGTAGTCATTCTGATAGGCAAGCTGAAAATTGCTTAATCTTTGCCAACATACTTCGATTTGTAAATATCGTGAACAGTCCCAAATGACTGACACGGGTCAGTTTAATTATTCGAGAATCACTTAGATGTTAAATGCCGTGTTCTATGCCGGACGTAATGTTCGTGGTGGTTTGTATTGTTAATATTTCATTCTAATCGCAGGATCATAACGGTAGGACCCTAAATCTGGCTGTAAATGAATGAACATATCAAGTTGGATGTTGTAATCTATGTTCAGGCCCAACTAAAAGCCGGTTCGGCCTCCTGATAGATAGCGCATTGTGACTAAATTCTTGTAATTCATCCCTTAATTAATATACCTCCTATCAACAGCCTAATTGTTCCCGTGGCGAAACAATATACGTATATAAAAATCCTGGAGGCGGATATTATCGTAGTTGTCTTCACCGCCGAACATGTATAATATTCGAATATAATTATATCCCTGAGATACTTTACAAAAGCCGTTTACAGAACGCTCCTGATACTACATACTTGAATTGAATACTACTGATACTTATAATTCTACGCCTTCTACAAGTGAGGGTCGTATAAATAGAAACAGCGATGCGATTATAAAAGTAAACGAAATATTGAATCGGCTAGCTAGTGTTGTGACGCGAGATTTGGCCGAAAACATTAACCTTTTCCCATCCCCTAGACGAAAGCGGACCTCTATGATTTATTACCCAATAAAAACCAGCATCCTACCTCGGGTATACAGGAATGAATGTCGGAATATGCAATATTGTTTTCTGGACTAATAACTTAACTCCTCCATCTTGCTCGCCTTATATAATTCACTCGAGATATATTTATTGTGTAATTTTCACTTACGGAGAGATGAAAAAGGAGAGGTACAGACTGTACCCAATGCCTAGGGTTTCTTGATGGATGTTATGTAAATGTCTAGTATACAAAAGCCGAAATTATTACTACAGAAGCAGGTAACTATGACTGAAAACCTATAGAAAAGTCAGAGACAGTGTACTGTAAATTGTAAATGTATCTAAATTCGGTACACTGGGCATATTCTTCTTTCACTATGCCACTAGCTGTGGAAACTGAGCCTCTAGCTCATAGTTAAAAATTAAAATATCTTTTAAAGAAACCAAACTAGTGATTAGTGATTCGACAGTACGAGGTATTCTCCTACAGTATTCCCTTTGGTTCTTTGCCCGATGAACCCTTAATCCAACTTTGACATTTGCTAAAGCACTGAACTGCCTCTCGTAAATTCAGGAGAGACGCATTCTCATTTCTCTTTCCCTTTCATTTTATATTCTATTGTATCAGTAACATAACGGATCGCTTACTACAACATTTAATTGTTACCAGAAGCCGATATTAAGTTTTGCTGTAAGAAGCGGGTTATCTGTTCTTTATACAGTGTTACTGTTTCGGGCGCATTATTTAATTAACTCGATATTTGTGCTCAATATTTATTTGCTACCCACCCAAAATTCAAAAACAACTCCAGACTTCCAGAAACATTATTTGGATTTTATTTTCCAACATTTATTGAATTTTGCAGCATAAATTTAATAATAACTGACACATTAATTTATGTTTCCTTTCTCCTCATGCCATGCATGGGAAACTATAATGAAAGTTGCCTGGTAATACAGTGGATTCCCTTATAGAACATAAATCTATAATATGTAGTTGTTAATATAAAAATAATTCTGGTAATATAAAAATAAAAGTATCCCCGCGAGCTACCGGTAGCTCACGATTATAATTTATATGATAAATCTGTGGTACTGGGTAAGGATCTCTATGGAATAATCATGAAAAGTCTAGACAACTCAGTATGTGGAAGTGGGACCAAAATTGTTAGCATAATGTACCAAAATGATGCGTCACAGTATTTGTTTTCAATATGTTAATTAGTCGTGTCGCATCATAAAACGAAAAAAATTGGAATATGTTTGAAAATTCAAAGACTTTTTTATATTATATAACATGATATAAGATGGAGTAATCTAATCTATACCATCCGATTGCACAATCCGATTCCATAATTATGCGAACAGAACTGTCTAATGGTCAGACATTACTGGCGCTGTTATTTATATTTAACAAAACTTTAAATGTGCCCACCAGTTTGAATCCACTAAAATGTCGGTACAAACAATTTGTTATTCTATTTTACAAACGGGTAATAACAAGAACAGGTAGCGACCGGTTCGAGCCGTACTTCCCTGTATTTTAGTTGCAAATAAGTTATAGCTTAAGCTTAAGTTGTGCATTGAATTACGGCGGTGTTATGGACACTTAGTTTACTCGCTTAATTTAAACTGGCAGAGTTTACGCTAGCTCGGTCTAACTTCGACCTTACCCCTGTATTCAATAGAGTCAGTAACATAAAGTTACAGAAGTTAAGAACCATCATATCTTAAAATAAGGTATGATTAATATTTTGACTGTATATATTTACATGCGTCTGTGTGTGTATGTGTGTGCGAACCTATATATTAATTCGTACACAAGGGAATTTTTAACACAAGGGAGCTTGTCCAAAAGAAGTAGGGCTCAGTGCCCGCTCCAAGCATAAAATGACGAAGGGCCTGCAAGAAAGGAAAGAAACAACTTTCTCAGTTCGGGAGGCCGGCCGGCCCAATGTATACTATACACAATAATATAATCGCGGTAATCTATTATGATAGGATTGCCCAGTTTGAAACATCGTACGGCTGCTGTCCGCTGAAGAGACTTACCGGTGCCCAGACAACATTTAACAATCCTCAAACTAAATAACAATTTCCTATGCCCGCGTTTAACTGCATTGTTCGTTGGGGCCCGGTGGACGGAGAGCCTGTTTCCTTCCACCATATTAGCCTTATGTGACATACAATGGGTTAAATGGAAATTAAATTGTGGGACGGGCCGGTGATCACAGGGTGGTCCCATTTCCCGGCCGGCCACTAGATCAGTAAGCCCATCCGCGCTAATTTCCAACCCGCCGGGAACAAGTTCAAATGTTATCTCTACCCGCTCCTACTCTACTCCCGTCACTAACAACTCATTATCCAACCAATACATTCACCTTTCATAGCCGGGCCCAACGTTACTCCTCTTTGTCACTTACTCTGTTGGTACTTCCGCTTTAAAGCTTAAATTTAATTTACTTATCCCGAAAAGTCGTCCATCATAAATAATATAAGGAGGCGTTTCATTTCTTTATTAGTACCTCGTTATTTCAAATTTATCCCGATATTATAAAATTCTTTTCTTCCTTTAATATAGCCGAACACGCCGGAACGAAGCCTCCGAGAACTTCACGAACCATCTCGAATATATTATCAATTTAGAACTCGGATTATAATCAGATTCCGGCAGCTTTTCTTAGATATTCCAGGCTTACAAAATACAAATTACGATATTCCATTCCGAACTCCCCTCAGATCCCGACATCGAAACACCAGCCACACAAATAATCTCTAGTAGCGGTACTCACAGTCCTCGTGGTTGCATCCGCTGTGAGGAAAATGATAATAAAGGAAATAGTTATGTCGAACGAAACGAGAATAAAATCAATCGGCTCAACGAAATATTGCGCGACTATGATTAGTTGTAATGATTAGTGCCTGTTGTGTTACATTGATAGTGTGTATGGAGTTTGGTATATTTGCAGAGCCCCCAACCGCCGCAGTACGTGCTCTGGTACCACAACTCGCGTATGATCAACTACGATACGTCGAGAGGCGGTGTCCAAGTGAGAACGGAGCAGGGCCAGAAGACGGAGAGCCACCTCACTATACACGACGCCAAGTACTCAGATTCGGGCAACTACACCTGCAGCGCTTCCAACACCCAGCCCGCCTACATACATGTCTTCGTCTCTGAAGGTAACAGCCCGATCCTTCTCTCTCAGGCCTCCTTATCTCTGTTTGCCGAATATTAGACCGATATACGATTCGCATCTCAAATTGGAAAATATAAACAGGAAATGTCTGCACGACCCGCATGTAACGCTTAATCAAAATATTTTAGTTGACTTCCTTTCTCTTCACGAGAAACACTACTGATAAATGTGATAGTATTAACAATTATAAATGAATATTAGCCCACATTTTAAGCATATTATGAGGAAAGATGGAAACTGTGAAAGTAAACTCTTCACCCGACTTGTAAAAGTTAATAACAAGAGTAACTCATTAATTATTACATAACTGAATGACTCTATTTTAAAGGAAACAAATTTTAAAAATTTTAGGGCTTCAAGATTTTAGATGATGTTAGAGAGAACTATTGTCCTCCACCAGGAAATAAATTTATAAATTGTCTTTACTTATTTCCATACAGATCCTCATCTCGGTACAAGAACGGCTACATTACGAAGTTTCTAATGCCCCGGCACAGCTCCTCGTATTTGTTCATTCTATAAACATTTCCGGTATCGGAAAAAGTCTGGCTTGTAAATACTGAAAAGCAATCGAGAGATTGATTACTCGTTAATTATTAATAGGGGAAACTTGGCTATAAAAAGCGTCCGCGGTTAAAATCTCGACTAATGGATTTGCGTGGAGGCCGGTGGGGTTTTAATTTTGCTCGGGGCTTGAGTCTGTCTGAGCGGTCCAGTTCTGTGCCTCTGTCTGTGTTCACGGCCGGCACCGAGTACAATTAAAAGGTGGTACACGACCCGCCCAACACCCACTGCCATATCACGGTCTCAAAAAAGAAACAGACTCCTTTGTACGCTCCTGTTCCGTAATTAACTGTTGGAGAATAGTTATCCCGCTCGAATATATTTTATTTCTTGTCAAACGTAGGGGCAGCTGGTGGAACAGAAAATCTGAAAATATTAAAATGCGGTTTGTTCACTTCTATTCCGGGGCAAGATAAACTTTTCATACATTTTATTAATATCACTGTCCCCATTCCTTGTTTTAACCGTAGTACAGGTTAGAGGGTACATTTATTACTTTATTACTTATACTGCATTGACTCTAAGAAGTTGACTGCTCAATTGGGTTAATCGAAAAGAAGATTGAAAACAGATAATATTCCCCATGTTTAGGTTCGGATAGTTATAAAACGGGTGGAGTGATTATTTGGCGTGCTAAAAATGTAGCGCGCGGAATCGACATTTTCTCGGAGGTCTACGGGGGCTAATTAATATGCCGCCTCGGTACCGCCGAGATAACGCAACGTTCAAGTCGGTTGAAGTCCCCAAAAATATATTTTGTAATCTCGGTAAAAGTCTTCCTCATTTCCATATTCATGTTCTCACCGGTGTAAGCCGTTTAAGCGCAGACGCCGGGGTTAAGCCGGGGCTGCCGGTGCAAGTTAAGTTCCCGGAGTGGGACCAACTTGCAATGGCAGAGCCTTCATTGTAGCTTCACAATGGGGTCGCTCCCTATCATTAATAAACCAACTTCCACCCGATACTGCACCGCCCCGGACATTCTCATTCAGAACTCGGATAACGCCAACCCGCTGTATCCACTTTTAAACTATAATATTAGAATTTAATGATTCGGTCGCATTTGTTTTCTGGAAACCCATGTCGAGGAGTCGATATTAATAACAGAGTGTGTACAATGAACGACAGGCATCTTTCTGAGAACGAGTTTGTACGGCAAACCCGGCCACGAGTAATCCTGCAGTCAATCAAGAGTGACGTTTCGAGTGTTATAAAGTATAGAGTCTGTTTTAATATTAATGAGTAACGCCGGGGTCAGAACTATAAATCAAGCCGAAATTGGATGATATCCGGCAGTGATTTATAGAGGCCGACGCTTGTGCCCCCACCCCCACCCCCCAGTTGGGGACTATTAACATTATAGCCCAAACGTGCCAGTCGTTCGTGATCTAATAAAACGGGCCCACAGCGTGTGGCTTCATCGGGAAAAAATGACCATTAATGAGAAGGAATTTAATAATCGTAACTGAAATATTAGGAATATTAAATAGCATTATCGCTTAGTGATTTTAAGCAGTGTGCGCACGAACCAACACTCTCTGCATAGAATTTTCATATTTATAGATTTCTACACTTCTAGTCTTAGTGTGCAATGTACACATTTATGCACTTTACTCAGGTTATCAGAACGCGAAAATGAATTATTGAAGTAGTGTTATAGTTTAGTACCGAATATAAACACGCAAACCAATAACATCAACTACAAGCTTATAAATTAAGAAATAATAATTATTTAATATATTTCAGTGTCGCCTACTCTTTGTAAATAGGAAATAGTTATATAAGAATCTAGTTGCCGGTGAAAATCATTTTTACGAGTATAAATAGCGCCATTTAAATAATTTAAACCTTAAATAATTGTTTATACAGTATATATCGAAAGATAGCTGGATATTTAATCGTTTCTATACCATTCCAAAATTAAAAATTTCGGGTGATTTGATACTACCACCCCTTAAGATAGACTCAAAATTTTAAATTACGCCCGAACAATTTAAATTCATATTTAAAGGAGTGAATAGCTCTTGGAGGACCTTTTCGCGTTCCTTCGGACCATTTACTCCAGAAAGAGGGCTAAATCGCTTTATTCTATTAAGTCGGACTTGAGCCTAATAAAAAGTTAAGGGATAGTAGAACTCTTTTGGGGCAACAATTAGGGGAAGAAAGCTATTTTTAAAATTTAATTAACGAACAGAAAGTGTATACTCGAGCTCTTTCTTCGGTGGAATCAGTTAAATGTTCTTAGGATGAGAAATAGTACTCAACGTAGAATCCGTTTAGCTTAGCAAACCCTTTAGAGTAGAGAAAGTCACAGTAACCATCGTTCCTTAGACTATCCGAAAAAGAATTTTTAAAAATCCATTTATTTGTGTAACAAATTTTTCGAATTTCTATCCGAATTATCGGAGAATAAATGAATTTATTGCACCGTGAGAATGAACTTCTTTTTTTTTATTGATTAAAAAACATTCGGTTAACATGTCCCTAATTTGGTTAATCACAAATTAAACGTTATTATTTGTGATTAATCGAATATTTTAATTAATTCATAAAAATTCAGTGCACCAACGAGTATAAAACCTATGCATATTATATTTCAGTGAACACAGTATATTACAGGTAAGGTATGTAGAAGTAAGGCTGTTTTCGAACTGTTACCTGTCGTGTAATTAACGCAGGTTCTGTATTATTTAAGTGTGTGTAAGTATTTTTACGTGTGTGTTTAAAGCGTGCCTCAAGGATCTCCGGCAAGTGGGTTAGACTGAATTATTCCTCAGGTTCGGAAGATAGAGAGTCCGTGCGAGGGAATATGAGGAATATTTTATTCCGGATAACAACTTGTTAGAGCTTCCAGTTGTTCCCGGACGTGCTGTTATCCCTCCAGTGCCGCTATAACTTAATGCGCTATAGAGAACTGCAGAGTTGTGAATATATAGTGCGGGCTCACAACTCCCCCATCGCCACCCTCTCTTACAAGCTACGTGGATCGTTAACATTTTTATGAACAAAAAAACATCGAAAACATTTACGAATAATTTAAAGTTTAGGAACCCTATTTTTATCTCTTAAAATCATTTGCAATCGATACATAATTTATTTATGTCGTAATATTTACTTTGTTTATAAGCAACGGTGATTTTAAGTATTTGCCTATACGGGAGTGGCTTTATACAATAACAAATATTAATAATCGCTTGAAATTGAAAGTCCTACATAATTCAATAAATGAACAAAATACTTAGAGTGATATAAGTCTGTCGATATACTTCTTCATCCAACAGGTTCAAGTAAGACTTGACTGTAATTTTAGCCTAATTCCAGTAACAAAAGAACTGAAAACTGTCTAGTCCCAAACCAAAGGGCGGCTACGAAACGAATATTCTTTGTTACAGTCTTCGTTTGGTAAAAATATTGTAAAGAACAGTAAAAAGAAAACATTCGTGATGTTGATTTAGATGTTTTTCAGTGCGACGCTTCATTATGCAAATTATTTACTGGGAAGGGGCGCTGAGAGGTTATTGAGAGGGCGAACTGTCGCGCGAATAGTTGAGTGTTAAGCGGCACAATTTAAGATTGTCTTGTTGTACTGTGGCAGGTGACAAGATGGCGGCTATATCGAGGAGGAAGTCTTCCTCTTCGTCGGGGAGGATCCTGACGGGTGTCGTCTGGTACATCGTGCTGCCGACACTGCTTCACAGGTTCGCCTGCTGAACCGCCCGGCCCCCATTTGCTCAACAACAACACAGCATCCCTCAACCGCCAACCCTCCCTCATGATTGTCTCCCATATGGAAAGTGTACAAACGAAAAAATAAACGGCAAATGTAAAACGGACACAGAGACAATCACATATCATTACAATCGGGGTTATTTGTAAATAGTCTCTAAGTTTTTCATTTCAGTTCTTATACTCCCTGCGTTGCTCGTATCGATTATTTTTCTCGATGTGCTTCTTTGATTCGATATTTGAGGGGGTGTACTTTATCTATGCGCGTTAATTTTTCGGTCCGAGAATACTGTATCCCGTTGTAAGGCAAACGGAAAATTCCATCGGAGTTTTCCAACTGTATTAAGCTAAAGTTACAATCGGTCTCTGTCGGATACCGTATGTTCCACTTATCTCTTTGCGTAGCGACCATTTTTCAGTTCGAGTTTTTCGTCTACTTCGTGTACTTACGGCACTAGGGTAATCTGGAATACCGAGGCACAAGATATAAACATACATCGAGCGATAAGAATATATCGAAACGAGTAGTTGAGGCAATGTTGTTTATCGTTTTGATTAGGAAAATGAATTAATTATATACTGGGAATGGCGAATTGGAGTTAAACGGAACCCGCCGGGTCTCCCCTTTTGTCCCCCGATCCTGCCAAAGCTTCGAGTATGCCCCTCTCCCCGACCCCGACGCCCCTAAAGTCTTCGGCTTAATCGGTTAGGTCCCGCCAGAGATAGTAGGACCGACAAAACCTTCTATTAAATAGTAATGCATTTCATGTAACTTTTAATTGCGAGGTTAAAGGCCCCGTATTCCGAATATATTGTTTTCCTACTAGTGAAATTTTTATACTAAACCATCTATATCGAATGGATACAAACTGTCGGTGGAGTTCTAGTAAATTAAATTGGAACATTGAACACTATATTATTCCGATAAGTGAAAAAAGGATTACCTCCAGGGGCCGTGTTGAGTTTTTTACTACAGAAAAGTGGGTAAGTTTCGGTATTATGTTTCTGTTGTAAGGAACGGGCCCTTTAGGTAAACATAAGCACAACACAAAACGATAAAAAAATTAGTTAATCGATAGTTATCCGAGGATGATAACGAATGGGTAGACATTTAAACTAAAAGTCACGTGTCTGTAAATACGTCTGAATAGGGTTTTCCGGAATATTGAATTTGTACAATGTATGATAGTAGAATTAAAGGTGAATTAAAAAATATATTTAACGGTTTGTACCATAATTTCTTCCCCTATAATAGGTACTGAGTTGACATTTTTTTATGCGTACCATTTGTATGTAAGACGCTAAACTGAGGCTCACGAACGAGGCGGGGAAAAAGAAAATTATATATAAATATATAGGACAAATTTTCGTACTACTTACAAAGCCTCATCCATGAAGTTTATATTTTCAGCATGAGCTTAAAAGAAACCTAATTAAAATTATTGTACATATTATTGTATTCGAAATATTAGATTAAATGTGACTCTGAGTTTCACGATGGTTCGATTACATTCGAAAAGCATGCGCAAAATAGTGGTATTACTTTAGTACAGATTTATTGGGGTCGAAATACATTTTAAAAACGTTCACCGTCCGTAGGAACCGATCTTTTTTTCTCATTACCAGTAATGTTTCAGGATTTATGTCCAGGCAATACGGGTGAAGTTAAAATTGAGGGAAGAATGCGTAATAAATATAACTTCTCTTATCTACATTTATATTATGTAATCATAATCTGTTAAGCTTGCCAATGAAGACTAAATGTAATGAAAAGTTTTTAAATCCTACATATTTCGTCAAAAAGAAGGTATATTGTTAACTGCACAAAAGAAGATGTTAACCACGAACTGTACTTTTTTATACGTGGTCTAAACTAGTAGAAATAGTACAAACTGCGAAGTAAATATTCAGGTATAGTTAAAAAAACATGGTTTTAGTGGATTTTGAAGAATATTTAAATATTAATTTAAATTTATTAAATAGTTATTCTAATCACTCAGGACAAAATTCATATCAACAGGAAAGTGTATTTTAACAAACCCGCAGAAAAAATGTAGGAACATAAATATTAGTATTTATTTATTATCTATTTCATTATTCGATATACCTTAGCGTATTCATGCACAAATTTGATTAATGCCGAAAGCAAATTTTTTGTAATTGCTATTATTCTATTTATATTCATTTTCAATTCGCGATAACATTTTACAATGGGCTTGGGACCGTTCGTACACCTCTATGGCTAGTTGGTACCGTAGTAATGGGCCCTCTTTTCCGAATGAAAATTTTCAGATCAATCCGCGTTTGAGATCGAAGGGGAGTGTTGGGGGTGTTCTGAGGAGGGCCATTCCTGTCGAATTGTGTAAATCGGGATCGGAGTGGTGAGCATTGTTTGTCGGGGCCGTCCGCTCGGGGAGCTTCCTGTTTTTGTTCTGTAGAATAAGGCCTAGAATGGAGATGCAAATAGGGCTCCACTGCTGTCTCGCGTTAACACACTACCTCCTCCGGAAACACCGACAAAATCTCATTTACACCGCGACCCACCCATTGAAGTTGATACTTTATTTTCTATGACGCTACACCATCGTTAGGGAATAGTTCTGTCGATTGGGTGACATTTAATCGAAAAGCATAATACTCCGAAATTCCACAACCCTAAGCCCAATCAGGTCGGTACATTTTGATCCCAAGATCTCGAAGCCCCGCACGATTGGCAGGAGAGTGATCGATAATTTTCAAATAAATTCCTCAATTGGTCGTAAGTATCGTAATAATCCAGGCGGTTCGAGATGTGAGCGGCATTATTTGTACCACCGTTGTGCAATCTGGAATGTTCGGGATTAACCCCTTTAACTTTAATTTTGTCAAAAATAACTGAATCAATCTTTTCAGTTTCGATCGAAGTGGAAAATAGCTATCGCCCTTTTCGCACTCCATTAATCAATTTAGAACGGCGATTCAATATAATCAGCTCATGTCATCTGCTTTAACCGCTTTTTATATTATTATTCTTCCATTCGCCTATAGTATAATTCTGATTTTATTTTAATTTATCCAGGTGTGTATAGGGAAGAACGACGTATAAGCTCTCGCATACATTAATCACCTTATTGCAGCCTTCTTTATTTTTTGTTATTTACCGATCGAGCCGTGGCTACTATTATTGTTATTATTATTACCGCGGTTCTAATTATTAATTTCTAGCCAACTGTGTTATCATTACTGTCATAATTTCCTGCGTACTACTAATTGGGAGATTGGCTTAGGTGGGAACTGGTACAGTTGTGACAGAAGGGATGGGCGGATGACTGTATTTGGGAACAGATGCGGGCAAAATTAGTTTACAATGTGGGAATCGGAAATTCGAGAGTGGACTGGGAGCGGGCCTGCGGTCGTGAGCCGGCCACCTGGAAATTGGTCCGATTAGATACCCGACCCCAACCGACCTATTACACCACTCCACCTACTTTACACGCATTGTCCCTACAGTTACTGCAGTAAGAAATTATCGGGACCATCTCTCCCCTTTCCTTTTTTACTTCTCCAAGACAATTTCCCTCGATAAATCGTTCCATTTTTCGCTGTTCACGAATCCTCCTATCGCCACTGGGAAACGATTTATAATAAACATTCAATATCGGTAACCTGTCCTTCTTTTTAATTATTCTAATCAGTTTTACCCTTAGCTTCCTATAATTAAAGGGTTCTAACGACCTCTTTTCCTAAATGTATTTAATACATTAACATTAATTACACTTATATTGATTTTCCATGCTCGGTTATTTGATTTCTTTTTAATTGCGACTCCGAACACTTAAAATGGACAGTAATAAATAAGGTTTAACGCGATAGAGGGGTTTAATATTGAACACGAGGGATGTATCCTCAGTGTGTCGTTTTCCATTGCGTTTCGAAAAAGGGATTTTCTCAAAACGAGTTCCGCCGTACACACTAATCAACGAAGCAAAGGACCAATTTTAACCTAATCAGTTTAGGAAAGGCGAGGACTACAAAAGGAAGGAGTCTTTTGAGGTCTCCGAATTCAGTCGTGAAGGGAGAGGTACCTCTTGTCCGCTAGCCAATAGTGTTCGGCACCCATTCTAACGGACAAATTGAAACTTCGGATACCTCTTTTAGTTACTACTAGCGGTAGTAATCCCGAGTAGTTCACGGATGCTGGGTTTCTAAAAATGGGAATAGAAAGAAGAGGACGAGAGGTTGGGTAAGGTTTCTAGGGGAAAGGGTTTTGACCGTATTGCACTATATAATGGGAGATAGGTCTGATTGAGGCGTTATGAGTGTGGGTTGAGGAAATTCGGTAATCTGTTACCAGCTAGCTGGGGTGGTTGGTGGTTGGGCGGAATCCGATATTTGGAAATAAACGTTGGGAGAAGGTCGAATGTCCGGCCCACCTGGTGGCCGACCTAATAGGCGCTAACCCGGTACATCCGCTCATAAATTAGGGCCGAACGACACCCTGCTCGGAGCTACGTGCCTCCACATAAATTAACCCCCCACCACCCTAACGCCACAGTCTTAGCCCCCACCACCTTATAAGATCAAGTCTACCCGTAATACGTTTACAAATTGTAATTATATTCAAAGGCTAATTAGGTTTACTAATCTACTTTTAATTTGTGCCTCACTGAGCCGGCTTTCAAATATTATCTCGTCCGAGACATCATATGAACTGAAATTTGTCTCTCTCGGTTCTGTCGCCATTCTCCTTCGCTTTACGAATTATACCAAGGGTGGTCTTTCCTCGAAATGAATTTTAACTCGAATCATTATTGTGTATACCGGTGTCCATCTATTATCTAAAAGCGTGTTCTTCGAGGATAGTGATAACAAAATAATCCGAGTATAATTTCCGGGATAATAATTTTATTCTACATCATATCCTCTCACAGTTAAGTTACAATTACGAGTTTCACACCAAACACTCTGTAACATTCATTGGTTTAAATTAAGCCATGACATCCTTTAATAATGGGACTATAGTAGCTCGCAATGTAACTTGTTAGGAAACTGAAAACCTATACTGACCGGCGTATTAACGCAAGATGAATGCACCTGTTAAAGCCTGGTAATAAGATCAATAAGCATTGCTGAATACTGAAGCTTAAAAGCTTATCTTATAAAATACAGCTCTGGGAATAATCGTTCGGAAATTTATGAACCGTAAATAATATGGGGTATATAAATCTCGGCTTTGGATCGTCTCTGCTGTGGACGTAGACTGGGATGTTAAGAGGCATTTTATTAATGCTATTTGTTTTCTTATTGGACTTATTGGAGAAGCGTCCATTCTGAAGAGGCCGACTTCACGATCCAATATGGATTTCTTATAAATGCTTACAATTAAACAGTAAAAAATAATTAATTCGAACCGGTTAATTTAGCGTTTCATATTTGAAACTCGGAAGTTTCTTGCCATTTAATGTAATTACATAAAAAACGTTTCGAACTCTCATTGAAAGTGTGCAATTTAATATCGAACTATTAATATATGTTACATATTATTAACGTGACAGTTAACAAACTTCGTCCCAAGTAAGTTACCCTTCACAATTTCGGGAAAAAAATCAATTGCCTGGACCACTATTCCGCGTATGCTGTTACAGATAATTGCGTATATACGCAGTATATGTATGAAAGTACGAACCATCAAAAATGCAGAATATTTTGTAAATGTGTCTACGGTTCTGGAATTCAAAAGCTTATTTGAGTTTATTTTTCAGAACGATACGTAAATGTGTGTATTTCACTCGGAAAAAAAATATATATATATATATATATATATATATATATACATAGGTATATAAATTATACGGAAGAAACATAATTCACCTCATTGTAAATATAAGTTGAAAGCTGGACTTTTTTCCAGTCTAAAGGTATTGTTTTCGATATTTCTCTTGATTTTGATCTTCGTGTAACCTCTTTGAGCGGAGGAGGGCGAAAAACGCCAACTCCGATTCTCCCCTCCCCCACCATGTTCTACTTTATGTGATAGAAAAATTGTTAACTATTTCAAAATATATTTAAGCTCATTGGTTGCCAACTCGATTTGTTATATAGTTTATAACGCAATGTAAAAATTAAAGATAAAAATGGATAATGCGTGCGGCAGAAGCGGAGTGGACATTTAATAATGGTGTAAATATTTTAGAAACTTTACATATAGAAATGTGGATGTGTCTGTTAGTCGATTTGGCCATCTACGGTCGGAATATTGCTGACAACCTCTAAACTGTTTCCACGAAAGGAGGTCAGATGTCAAAGAATGATGGATATGTGAATATTAACACGCTCAATATAATATACTCACTTTTCTTTGATTTCATATCATAGAATATAGTAAATAGGCACATGCATAAAATATGTATCAGTGACTCTGTAATAACTTCAATAATTATATCGTAATTATTTCCCTCATACCTTTGAATGTCAATTAGAGGAGCCAATGTTATGTAAATAATATCCATCTCTTTTTTTTCATTACAGTAGCTAAGGAAAAATTCTACGACCTCCATAGATCGAAATCTGAATCGATTATCTATAATTGTGTGCAATGGAAGAGAAGGAAAACGAAACCAATAATGTTTCGCTTATTCTGTTGTCAGGGAGTTGGCACTGAAAATCAAATTGGTTGGATTGCGTAAGAGGTCGTGAGGTCACCTTTCTAATTTCTAGGTCTCTTTCTTGATGACCCCTTTGTAAATGATTCAAAAATTTCTCTACGGGAATGAAAATCTGATTATAAGAAAATTGATCAGGAATAGACCACAGAATATTCTTAATATTGTTGAATCCGCCATACATATTACTGATGAGCTGAATGAAGAAAGATAACTGACAGTATATTCAGATTTGTTATAATTACTTTCATTGTTCTGAACTACATTTATCAACTATAAACCACTGGAATATAGTTTTTAATTAGCGTCCATACATTTCTTGCTATTAGCAACTTTTTAGCTTTGATGAATCCAAAATATGTAACCACCCTCAGCAATTTAGTTGGTACACTGGGATGATATATTTGAAATATCTTCTATTTTGCATTGTATTATAATTTCTTGAGCGTAGTAAATGGCCCTTTCTTCTAGCAACTCATTCCCGTCTTATACACAACTGCTGTTATGTTCAAAATAACAGGTTATTTTGAAATGACAAAAATTAAATAGCTAATATTACATCGGTCTTTACTAATTATCTGTTTCTACAATTTATGAGGAACGTTTTTCCACTTACATTTTTCACTATACTCCAGAGAATGTTCTCTTTTTCATCACAATTTCTCAAAAAAAATGGTTACTTAATTTCAAAAAGACTCCGAAATCCGACCGTAGATTTGTTAAATCGTACAAAACAGTTACCATTACCAAAACTATAAAGTTTAAGACAATTCTGTATTAAAATATATTTTTTAAGGTAGAAAATTATAATGCACTCGATATATCTTTATGAGAAGAACATGTAAGTGACCGCCTCCACAAAACCTCTGTTCTCGTGGTGGCGCTTTAGCAGTGTTTGAAATTTTTATTTCTCCTGGAACTTGCAGTCACAGTGTCTACGTTTTCCAATCACTTTGTTATATTTAAAGAAATAAATGTTTTAATAGTAATTGAGTGTTTGTACTACCTTCAGTTGAACACATCCCATGCCAGTGAAAGGGAAAACCCTATCAGGTATCTGTAACCTTTCTTCATTTGTAAAATTCGCCATGAATAATTTACCCATGTATACCGTATATTTCGCGTGTTTCTGTCTCCTTTCTGCGTCAAGCGGATATGTTAATATTGTAAATGTTGTAACATTTAATATTGGGTTTATATACCCAATACACAATAATTGTGTTATATTTCTAGACTTTCTGCTAACAAAAAATTTTATGTTATGTTGAAGTTCATGTTAATGACACGAACAGACGTCAAGATTGATGTTTCTATTTATCCGTACACTAATTTGACTTATAATCAACATTTTTCAGTGAGCATTGTCGAGTGAACCTTTACATTGTTTTGCAAATTTTTCCGTTCGTTGTTCATGTTGAATGTAGCTCTGAAAATGTATCAATCTGATAATGTCGGATACGTCCAACATATCCAATTCATTTTGTCCATTAATAACGTTTCATGCACTTGTCTCGCAATCTTTCAATACCTTAAAAGAATTAAATACGCCCAAGGCAGCGACAAATTCTAACAGAAATCGACCCAGGTGTTCGCATAAGGAAGTACAGCTTTCTTTCAAAGTTTCACAGAATTTAAAGGAAAAATAATATACCTAGTGATTCATTAAAATAGTGAAGTAAGATAGTTACGCCCGTAGTATCCGGGGTTTAAACTGGTTCAAAAACAAAGTAAATCAATGTGACTGTGATAATCCACTGACATCAAATATTTTATATAACAGATACATAATCTTTACCGGCTATTTTCACATTAAATATTCTACTGACAAGCATTGGATGTAACTTCCAATGATTTTAAAATGATGGTCATAAATAAAAGTTCATTTTCTTTATGATTTCAAAATCTGGTTTTCAATGAAGGGAAAAACTTCTCGAGAGAAAAAGGCTAAGTTTCTTTTGCAACGTCTCTCTTATAAACAAGCAGAAATTTAAACGATAGTCTGGAAGAGAAAAAGGAAGCTTTTGTAGACGTCCAATTGACAGTCGGCCTCCCTTTCTTGCATTATTTCTGCCACAATTTGATTTTACTTTGAAGGTTAAATCCCCGCCGCTATACGTAGCCTCTTCTCTTCAATTCGGTGACAGCCTTGATACCTTGTTGCACCCCTCCTTTCATTCACCCTCTTTTATTCCACATCCTCTGTCGCAACTCCTGTAACTGTTATACCGTGCTGTTATAAGAAATTCATATTGACATATCAAAGTAAAGCGAACGTTTAAAGTAGTGTGTAGCACACTACAGTAAAATATATTATTTATTTGGGCATTTTAAATTAGTTACACAGTTTTGTTAGCAAAGCTGAATTCTTTGAGGATTGGTCTTTCTAAGAGCGGTAATTCATTATAATAAGCTTGGTTCGTACCGAGGAAATATTGTTTGTGCTTTAATGGATTAATTGATTGTATTATAAACTCCGAATTCTTTATATTATTATTTTTATCGGTTTCAATGCACACTGTCATACCCTCTACAATAGTTTAATTCAACAATACGTGTACCACTTCAAAGAATTATCCTTTGGAAATTGTTTATTGATTACAGTTAATAAGAGACAGTACATCATATTCCAAATTTACATTAGACTTATACAAAGAATGCATGCGCGTGTGTGCATTTACGCCACATACACGTCTTGAGTTATGTGGGCCAAATATCATTCAAACAGGGACTGGTCGCTTCCACGAGACTACATTTCTCCTCCACTACAGTCACACAATACTCATCTTCGCTCATCATTGCTCATCTTCGCTGCTCCTACAATGGAGTACTGATATACTTCAGTGTGCCCTATATTTTGTGTCACTCGTTAAGGTATTCACTGCAAAAAATAACGCGCCCCCATTAGCCCGGAAGGATGTGTAACATTATATTATAGAACCTTCCTTCAACAAACATTGCATATATATATATATATATATATATATATATATATATATATATACACTACGAAATATAATAATACATCCGTTTATTACGAATTAAAAATATTGTTGGGGTTATAATTTTTTTGCGAGTCCCAAAATTTTTATGTCTACACGTTTCGAAGTGAAAAAGAAAAGCGTAGGAAGTTTGCCGCCGACGAAAACGAAAGGGAGGGAAAGAGGAGGAGATGAAGAGAAGAACGAAGGTATCATCTCATCTAATAGCCCCATTGTCTCGGCGGGGAACAAAAGCGGGACCCCCAAAATGAGAGTGGTTGTCCACGGTGATAAGGGCACCGGCCCTATTAGAATAAAGAAAGGGCCCTTTGATTGGATAAGAACTGTATCCAGAGACCTGGCAACACCGGCCTCGGGCTTACTTTGGAACTACCCGAGTCCTATAAATAAAAACAGGACCACCGGCCTCCATTCAGCCCCCCTTCAATGAGTTTCATTCGCTCGAGGATTCTTTTCATTTGAACCGTGTGTGAAGCTTTTTTCGATTTCACCGCTCAAATAGTAAGACTTCAATTAAAGTAATTATTATCCGCTTACACTAGTATCTTCGGCCGGATAACGACGTCATAAAACTGGAACTCGAGATGTTCATATTTTATAAACACGCGCAAATTTTATAAATAATGGGGACCTTTCTTAATAAAAATTTCGTCGCAATTAACAATTGCAATTTTGAATTAATATAATAAGGAGATTACAATTTGATTCTATTTGGGAATGTTAGAAATAATAAACAATTTGTGTGTGTATTACTTTTCAGTGTTTAAGTGTAGTTTATTTTGTCCTAGCGTAACATTAGCTCAATTATATTGTAAAAAATTCGAGTAGCCTCTATCTTAATAATTCAGTATATAAATCTAGAAAGGTGAGATCGAAACTGACTATTTATTCCAAAAAACAGAGAACTGAGAAATGTCTTTGCCTTAGACATACCGCCAAAAAACACAAAAATTCGACAGACCGAGCAAACGACGCACCGCAATAGAAAGCGACTGTGTTAGCGACAAATTCGCGCCCGAACTATAATAGCGGTTCCTGATTATCGGTAACTGTGCGAAGACCAATAACCTCTCAGGTCGATGACATTCGCCTGCCTATAAATAACCGCAGAGTGGAATTACAAACACAAATGTAGGTCAGGCTGGATTCTTCGGTTTGTTGAACTGAGCTGCGGCCGTTTGACCTTCGGTGGCGGAGAGCCTCCTTCCCACAGATAACTAGCGCTAAGGTCCGGATCAAAAGCGAGTCCACCCCAAGACCTTATGAAATCAGTGTATCCGAACATCGTCTACAGTTCAGCTATTTTCACCGCTTTAAGGTAATGTCTTCAGACATATGTGTAATTTACCAATATAATCGTGTGTACAAGCAGATGCAAATCGATAAATACAGACATTTACACGTGATCGCATTAAACTTTGTGTATTCACCAAAATTCTTAATTCATTTCCACTAGCTGATTTGGCCCTACGTTAGACAGGTTTAGGTTCCACACCATCTTCAATAACAGTTCAGAGAGAATGCCTCATATTCAACCGTCTCTCCAGTTTCAGCTGAACATAGTAAGGACCACATCGGCGTGTGAAGATTCCCCTCATTTAGCGCAGTAAAATACAGTACACCGACTCGTATTGAAGCTTGTCACCGTCGTATTCCATATTATATACTACAGAGAACATGATGCTATCTTATAAAATCACCAAGAGCTTCATTAAAACATATGAGAATTGCATAGACATGGGACGTAAATGCGAGCACTTACGCATACATATTCAAACAATGCACCTACAACCCGTACAAATTGTTACCACAATTTTTTTCCTAATTCGTTCGCCGAGCCCGGGCTCTGTTAACATATTTATTTGAACGTATTTACGCATTTCAATGCACAAATCGTGGCAACGGTATGCACTTGATAAATTAAATACGCAGAATGAGCTGAGGTAGAATAATGCGAATTAATCGGTTCTTACTCAAATGCCAAAGTGATATTGTCGAAGCGGTTTCATAAATGCCATTCGGCAGAGGGAAATTGACGGGAAAATCGGAATATTACTGCCCGGAGTTCGGCATATTTCCCCCCTCGGTCTTTCGAGATCCTCTGAGTTGTAATTAAAATTCTTCCGATAGAACTATGTAATATCTGCCGTTTGCTTAGCTTAATTCCTACTTGTGTTATTTCAATGATGATATAAAATGTGGATGGAATTATGAAAAGGCTTTCATTAGAATTCCTGGTTCCCCCAAATATCCTATGAATGCACTATTTTAAATGTTAAAAAGGAGTACAGAAAGTCACTTATTATCATGGCAAATATAGGCGTTTAATTACTACAAATAATAATTACTTGTGAAAATTATATATGCGGGGAATTATCAAAAGGCATAAAATAGTTTAACATCGAACAAAAAATAACAAGCAAGCCGTCGGGAATCAAGATTCATTTTTAGCATCGCAATACATAAAATTAAGGTTTCTTATAAAAGCACGTTTTCACGCTTAAATGTGTGTTTAAATCCAAATGTTTAATATCTTTAGATTAAAATGTGTAATAATATTAATCCGATATTATAAAAGTTTTTTTAAAATGGAGTCTGTATTGTCCCCAATTGTGTTATGTACGACCTTTTTTTTATGAATAACACATTACTGTAAAATTATTCGTAATATACCGCCCAATATATTTATATAATCACATTTGTTAAAGATGTGATATGAGCATAGAATAAGAAGAGGATGATCGATACTTTCTAATTTAGAAGTAAACCATCATTCGGCAGGCACTTCAATACTGAACTTTTTTTACTACCAAATTATATTAATATATTATAATTATATTTAACTAGCAAACTATATTTACTTTGTATTCATAATACGAGTATATTCATTTACTAATAACATTCTGCTTCTAAATTAAATGCGCTTATCTATATTACTTCTACCATTATCGGAGGATCTAAATTTGGCGATACTTTAGAGAAATTTATTAGAGGTCAACATAGCGCTATCAAGGTTGGTTGCAATAATTTCTTTATCGTATTCAGGTTGATCATTGCATATTACATATCATAGTGGACATTACCCCCTAAACACAAATAAGACAAATAACACCCTCCAAAACACAATAACGAGAGACGTATATATACACAGGACAAACAGACAACCACCACAGTACAAGCGACAGTGCAGTGAGGATGCCCAACAAACATCCAAAGTGACTAACACCGCTACTGAAGATGGTGAGCAGCCGAAACCGGTCTAGCAAAAGACCAAACCAGCGAGAGGAGACAGAAACACACGAAATCTATGGAGTAAAATCGTTTAAAAAAGATAGATAAAACAACAAATGTTCTTTTAATCGCTGTTTTGTAATATGTTCACCTTCACAACAGTTCATGAAGTTAGTATTCTGTATAACGGCTTACTAGACAAACTAATTAAAACCTACGCTGAGGGCAAATCGTTGCGATTCATCGCCAGCAGTTCTCATACCAAAAACGTTATTTTACGCAGGGTATCAAACATTAACTATTATTATAAGCGACGATACAATTCCTAATATTATTGCCTATAATCGACTTCTCCAGGCCTGTTGTCCGCCACTTTCGGTCCGTTCAAATCAAACGGTAATCAAGCGATAATTAACTATACCAATCCCAGAATAGTCGTGACTTATTTTAAGGAAGAAAAATGTGTCTTTCGAGCAATAATCCAATTACGATTTCCCTCAGAGGGATAGCGGAAGATGGAAGGTTTGCCGATGGAAATAATAGCGAAGATCCTGGGCGTGTTGGGATCGGATTGGGAGAGCTTGTGGGCGGCCAGCGGTGTTAGTGTCGGCTGGTGGGAGGTCATCAACGGACACGTACTGGCACCACTGGGCGGTCTCATCCTCCGCCCGCCGCTCACACCCACCACACCCGCACACTATTCCAGATCGTTCACCCAACTTCATATAGTCAACCTCACCGACCTCGCTCCCATTCTACCCGTTTTATCCTCCAGTAAGTACCAATTACAAAATGGAACCAGCTCCGATCTCTGGAGGTGGGTCGATACCAAGAATATTTGTAACGCCGCTTTCGCGGTACTCGTACAACAAATAAAAGGTTCCACGTCTCCAGGTATTCCCAACGTATAGCTAGGGAGATTGGGGCTATTCGGGGAAAAATAATAGTTACGATATATCTATTCCATTTGTTGATAATATTCTTGCGGTTGACATGAATTCTTTTTAGTTTCTGAAGCCTGCTAGCGTATTGAGGGTGAGATTGGTAAAATTCGGGAGTATATTTAAGTGGCAGTCCTTCCAGTCCAGGGGGACATCTCTTGCAGCCACACCGAACAACGACCCTAGCGCTGCGCCAGTTCCTTGATCCTAGTAACAGGACACGACTCGCTCAATGCTCCTCTGGACAGGTGGGGCCAGTCGGGCCACTCGGCAACCCCGTGCGGAGGGGATGAAGGCGAGATTGAGACGAGACGCCCTCCGGGAATCTCTGCTCTACGATGAGGCGAGAACAGTAGCGGCAGCGCTATACCCTTTACAGCGCGGAAAATTAAGATTTTCCCTCAGCGAGGTTTCTACCATCGCCAATAGACGTCGCGAACGCCTCCGAGTGGGGGGATGGGGATAGGGTGCTTGAAAAGCGGAAAAATAACCCTAAAGTAGATTGGCAGGGAGAAACCTACGTTAGGAATGAACACACGATGAAAAGAAATAAATTAGTTACGATGTTAAAGTTAAAGAACCAGTCGCCAGGCACTATTGAGAGCAGAACTTTCACATATGCCACCAAGAAGAGAGAATGAACTAAAAAACATTTTAGTTGAAGGGATTCAGCTTCGGTTGCGGATGTTTATAATTTGGTTGAGCCGGAAGCCCTTCTGATAGATTATTTTAGTTCTTCTAACATATTTGCTGAGCGAGTTTTTGCACATTAAACAACAATAAATGGTCAAGAGAAAGATCGCTTTAGAGACATTCTCCCCCTTGTTATTCGGCAGGAAAATAAGAAGGAACGCCGAAGAAAAAATAGACATTTTCTTGAAGAAGACATTAAAAAACGTGAGAAGAGGATGAAGATGACGCGCTCAATAACGTCGAGACTGTTTTTGTAACCCCAAACCAATTTCGATTTAAGGTTGTGCACTCCTGATACGGCTTAGAGTGCTTAAATTTACGACGTCAAAAAGTGCTAAGGAAGCTCCAATTTATCAAGTCAATATAAAAATAAAATTTTAGATTAGTTATAGATCGGTACGCGCCAAAACAACATTCTCAAAAGTGATTATATTTCCAGCACCTTACAAGATATTTAATCAGACTTATAAGGGGAAATTTCCGTTAAGCATTGTTACGCAAGTTTTCTTATTGTTCGATAATCATCCTACATCCTATAATTTGTTTCTTTCTTTTTCCCAGATGTAACGGAAGTTTACATTGGTTTCGACACAAACCCGGGCATATTGGAATGTGGTTGTCTAGCGGCAATATTAAACATTTGTAATAATCTCAAACGATTGGTAATAAACAACTCTTACTTGACTGCTTCTCATATACACACTATTCTTCAATGTCTTCCTCCAACTCTTGAAGCTCTGAGGATTTTTCTTCAAAAGCAAGAAGACATAGAAACCGCTGGTGTTAGACTTCTGAATGATAACAAAGAAATTTTTAGAGAAGCTATTATAGAATGGAAATATCCCGTACATACCCTTTATGGAATTTATCCCAACGAATTGGAAGAAACAAATTCTGAAAAGTGGTCTTCGAATGTTTCTACCTTATCTCTTGAATGCGGAGGGTTGCCGGTTAGTAGCCTTTCCAATATCTGTTTTATGGACCACTTACAGGAACTGGAATTACTGGATGTATCTAAACTGAATGCTTCTGTACTAATTTCTGTATCGAAACTTCCATTAGTAAAACTAATATTAACGGGGGTTCAAAAAGTTTCTATGGTAGATTGGGTAACTGCATTTGGGGGTGGGTTCTCAATTCTTCAGTCACTGACTCTGAAGGACTGCAATAACCTTTCAGATGACGGTATACGGTCTTTACCTACAAACCTAAAATACCTTATGTTGGATTTGAGACAAAATATGAACATTACAACACTTGGATATTTTGCCTTATACAGTCTGTGTAAGCTGGAAACATTGGACCTTTTCCTAGTCAATGATAAATATGCATTGAATATTATTAGGGGTGGTGTTTTAACTCACTGGAAAAATCTGAGTGCTTTAACAATTAATGTTCATCCCAATTTAGACAATTCACTAAACATTTCAGACTTTGAAAATAATGCCAAATGTGATCTGCTTAGGTGTTGTAAATTAAAACTTATATCAATACAATATTATTGTGTGTTAACTAATTATATTTCAACAATAAATGCACCTTATGGAATGATTAAATAATCTACTTAAAAATTATTATTTCGAATTATTTAATTTTTCCAACTGTACAAATTTCAAAACAATCCTAGTAAGTGCCCATCACCTTAAGTAAATTGTACTAGTATTTATAGTACAGTTTTTGTTAGTGTTTTTAACTAACAAAAAAATAACAAACAATCCTAGCAAAAATTATATTTGGTTTAATTTAATTCTTTAAGAATCCTATTTTTTCAAAGTGGTAATAGCTAATCTGAATCATTTAAAAAACTATATGACAAAAATATTTATATATTATTCTAATTACTTATTGTAAAATATTATTAAATGTAATTTATTTTACATGTATAAAACTCAGAATCTGGAACAGTTTATGATTTATTGAGTAGCATGTAATAAATATTACAGAAAAGTTACAACGTATGTAAATATTATTAGAGTAGTATGATATGGTACTCATTTAACAATATTGAATTAGGTACCCTATTCTAATTTCGCACATACATGCATATACATGATATATATATATATATATATATATATATATATATATATATATATATATCACTATGCAGGAAACAGGCATTATTATTTGAATTTTACCTTAAATTCTACGAGATACATTAAAAATAACAGAGAGAAAATAACATAAAGGAACTAATAACTGTTATATGAAAACTCCCCCATTTCTAAAAAGTAAAAGCATTGATTTAACAAAATGAAATGAATTTGTATGGTCATAGATTAATACAAATAACCTAACAAATTATTATTTAATTAAAGGGAGAATTTACTTTTATAAGGATAAAGCCTTATTGAAAAAACATTGTACTGAAATAAAGGTAATTACAAATTACTATTACTTCATTTCTACTATTATCAATGCCATCCACTAAAAAAATATTATTACTTTCAAAATAAACTTTTGAGTCCTGCTGTAAGCCTATAGAGAGTAATCAGTTATTTTTTCCTTGTCGCTTTTTAAATAAACCTTTATAAAGTTACTTCCATATTTAATGATGGGATTTTTGGAATGATAAAAACTAGTGTAGCACCTGTAAGTTGAGTTATGTAACATTGCAGATTGATTTGTAATGCATTAAAATAATATGAATTTAATATATTCTTAGATACATCATACTTATCTTAAAATACAATTGCTGCTTTTAATTTCAGCATTAACATAAATTGTATTCTTTCTTTTATACAATTTGAGAAAGCAAAGAACTAATAGATGTTTTACCCTTTTCCTTTTACCATTTTCAATACATATTTTATTTTGTTTAATTCATTTTGTAATTTTTATTTCTTTCTAATTTCTATAAATGAACTATTGAAATCTAAAATACAAATAAAATACTTACTGCCACTTAGATAGTCAGTGAAATATTAAGACTACATAGGGTGAGAAAGATCTCTCATAAAAAATTTCAAAACAACTAACAATTACAATGATATTTAGTACAAAAATGGGTAGCTTTATACTAATCCATGAACTGTTACAATATAATATTAATATTTAGCTAAATCTATAAATATCAATTCCATAAGTAAGACACAGAGAAGTAATGGGGATGACATAAGAAAAATCGGACATGAACTTGAGAGTAATCATCACATCTGATGTAAATCTGTAGTAAGAAGGATAAGGGAAGGTAAATAAAATGAAACATGGAGGAACAAAATATAATTATTCATTAACATAAAATATGCCTACAATAGAATTATGTACGAAAATGTACAAATGATTAACAGGAAATTTAAACAGAATTAACTAAATAAAATGCAGACAAAACACTGAAAAAGTGCAATATTTAAAATTAATTCATGTTCCAGGAAACATATTAAAAGTATATTTTGGGAATTCAAATATTGTTCCCTTAAAAATGGTTATTTATTCAATAAAACAGATGTTCTACTTGTTTCCTGATTGTCAATACTAAAAATTGTTATTTTGCATATTAGATATCATAGATTCCAACTTAATAAGAACTATCAGATGTTAAGCATATCTTCGAGAAAATAAAATGGACAACCTACGAAAGGTTCAAAACAGAATACAAAGATCCATCAATAGTGAATCAGAAGTTACAAATTCTACCCACCCAAACTGAAAAAAACAAATGTCTTGTAGTATAAATTCCAAAATAACAATATAGAATGCCTAAACAACAGATACATGTGTTGAATGGGTTGGAATAATTAGTTAATGCAAAAATTAGGGCACATTGAAATATGGATCCAACCAAAGCTTCTATTGATATTACATAGAATTATTAATACATTATTAGCGTATAATCGATAGCACACACAGAATAACACTAAAATACGATAGTACTTAAAAACTTTCAAATAATATTTGTGAAAAATGAGAAACAAGAAGCTTCTTGGAACATAACTGCTGCCATATTTGCAGTGCAGTTTTCTCATTAAATATACTACAAATCCACATTCTCAAAGCCACAAGAACCTTAATTTCCCAATGAACTGGTTCAACTAAAGAGTCAAAATAAAAGTAATGCTCCTATTTCTGAATTGTCAAATAAAATTAATAACAATTTTTGTATTATAGATAATAGGTACAGTAAATCCTTATTACTTTTAAATCAGGTCTATTCACTCAGAAGAAGCTTGGACTTTTTCTTTTTTCTTTATTTTTCTTCCAAGTAGGTCAAAACGAATATTGTCTTCAACATCGGTGCTTTCATCACTGTCTTCTGCACTAGAGTCATTGTAAGTACCCAGCCCTGGAAGTATTCCTATACATCTCAAGCTACCAGTAGTCATTGGTCGCTTGACTACACTGTGCTTATCACCAACTAAAATGCCACATAAATATAAAATATAAATTGATATTAATAATAATTTATAATAACATTTTAAATAACTCACTAAGTTTGTATACAAAGAATATGACTTAATATTTTGTATTTAATATTATTTGTACTTAATTATACATTTTGATAAATATAAAATTTTTCTGCACCTAAGAAAAAGAAAAAACTCTAAATGTTCCACCTTAGAAAACCTTCTATAGTCATCAAATGCCTCATTATGTTATTAAATTTATTGAACTACAATTATTAAAAATGTTTAGAAAAGTGTACTGTCAATGTGTACAGTGTATATATAAGTATAACTGTTTCACAATTAACACTATCAAATACATCGCTGGCCTAGAGATCTTCTTAGCCCGTAGAATTGCTATACCAAGCCGTAAACTATTTCATGCATTGTGAAAAGTGCCGTCATTGGATGATTTCTTTTGTCAAGTCATTCGAGTGAGAAACATACACTCAACACTTGTACACATAATTATGCTATAATTGATTGTACAAATAAAAAAAAATATAAAAAAAAATCAAATACATAAAATTAATTTACCAGTTAACTTCAAATTCAGTAAGAACTGTGTGGGCAGATGAAATGTTTGAGAAATATTTCCAATTTTTTCAAATAAAATTACTGATTTATAAATAAGAAAACTTCCTTAAACAAAATACTATCCTGGTTGGTAAAAATATTAATAATAAATAAAATAATAATAAATTTAAAAAATTCGTGATCTAATGTTTTTAATGTTATAATAATATTAGAAAGTTAAATTCACCTTTATCATCAGTTTCAGATAATGGTCTCTTTACAGCTTTCTCTTTCTCCGGGCTATTTTCCAATGTTTTTTTCTTAACTACAGCACCTGCCAACAGTTTTGTTTGAGATGTTCGGCCACTGAAACATTAATAATCTTTTCAATCATAGACAATACATGTCCATTACAATTGAGTATTGTGTAGACAACATTGCTTAATATATTTTCAGATAGGATCAATCAATAAAATCATTTGCATGTTTTATAAATTATATAATTTAGGTATTAGATGGTAAAAGGTATAGTGGAATGTGTACAAATCAACATAATAACATGAACACCTAAATACAATTGAACAACTACACAGTCAAAAAGTACACACATACATTAGTGTAACAAATTTAATTGTTTATTATTATATTGTTATTACTTTGAAACACTAATATAGTAATAATTTATTTCTGAAATTGATTCAAGGTTAAGAAAGCAAATACAAACACACCTTTATTCAACATTTTGTAACACTGTAGTTCCAGGATGATAAACTATGATGTTTCTACTATGATAAACAAATAAATATTTTATTTATTAAAATGTATATAGCAATAATTAACACATGATCTTTTTTCTTTTTATTTTGGAATTCTGAAGCTCATTCAAAATTAATTTTGATGGATTAATCGTTTGTGAAACTTCCACATGCAGGATTAGAATCTAACAAAATTGTAGTGTGGTTTCTATTTTATAAAATGCAATATCTCCAACAGTTATCTCAAACAATATCAAAATAACACGTCACACTACACACACGTGTGTCCTAGGACACATGTGTCCTATTCACCAGATTAGGGGTCTGCTATTTTTACTGTCATAATATTAACATTACAAATTTAAAGGCTATCTATGCAAGTGTATCATGGGCAGTTTCCAAACAAGTGTTCCCAGGTGTTTTCTAATCATTGTATGAACACTGTGCTGATGTGTAGTGCTGATTACCTTGTGGTAATCAATTAACATTGATTTATTGAATGAATTTTCTTATCAATTAAAATTTCTTATTTGTGTGTATAAGTGAATAACAATAGCCTTCGAGCTTATTGTCTGACTATGTATATAAACAAAAGCATTACCTTGTTATGGTATTGTTAACTTTAAGCGGCTGTCGAATTTCCTGTTGTATCCTTTGTTCCAAACATTTTTCTTGTAGAGATGCTACCTTATTTCTGAAATCAGCCATTTCACGTTCCTCCTCGACAGTCTTCTTACGTTCTTCTTCAAGTTTGGAACGATCAACCAAGTCCAGGAATTCTACTTCATCATCATCCAGTCCTTTGATCATATTTTCTGAGAAACACAATAAGTGTCTTTATAAATCTCTTTATAATTGAAAAATGATTATACAATTCATTATTCACAAAATATAGAAATTAATTATTAACCTAAAACATTATCTGCCTAAACCCAAACTTATTACAAAAATTGATAATCTAATTAAAAACTGAAACTTCAAGGGTAACAGAAGATTTACATTCATAAACAAAATAAGTCAGATTTATCAGAGTAGTAATCTGAAATATACAACTAACTCAATCGATGTGCCTCTTCATATTCAAACTCCTTTCTCTGTTTCTGTTCTTGAAGTCTTTCATACAGTGAACGATGATCATATTCTTCCTCAGGTGCTTCTGTTAATATGAAAATTAATAAAATAATAGGTTTACAAAAATCATTACACTGTTAATATTGCTACCACCTATAATACAAAATGAGGAGTATATTAATCTAAATGATTTCATCAAATTATTGAATTCAATGCATCAAATAAAAACAATCAGTTAATTAGGAACCCTCTGACTGTATCTGCAAGATATATGAAATATTACAGATATAACACAACATAAAAATAAAATAATATAACAATTTCAGAATTGCTAAATCAAGTCATTAGCAAAATATTTATTGGGTAATATAATGTAAAAATTGTAACTTACCTAATGGCTGGTTTGGCTGCCTAACTTTTTCCCATTCTTCCTGCCTTACTCTTCTCCTCTCTGCTATTTCTGCCTCCGATATGAAACCTGAACTCATTCTGCAAATATTGGACACATAAAAATTTCAAGAAAGGGGTATTATTTGTCAAGATTTCAGTAGACTAGTTAAGAAATATTAACATAAAGAAAACACTTAACGGTCGTACACAAATTAGTTTGATAAACGAATTATTGCCTAGTCTTTACAAATCAGAATGTTCACATAGCATTGAAATTCGGAAAGAAGAATAGTTCGATTTTCGCTGCTGATTTTATTTTATTAAAAACTGAAATACTCAGTTCTTTCACTTTCAGTAAACACATAACATAGTTTTACACTGTACTGTATGATAAATAGTGCTATTGGAGGTACGTAACCTAACCTGTGGTAAATAATTCTCGACAACCTGCCAACTACCAAAATTAATTGATTGTAACCTTCCGTGAGGTTTCCACGTTCAAATCTATTCAGAAACGGGGTTATTGCATAAAACCGATTCGGTTATTTAACTGTTGAAAGCTTTTAAACTGCAAGGCACAATAATCATCAGATTTTATACCCGTTTTAGTTCATATCTGCAGATCTTTGAATCTACGATGTTGGAATCAGAAGTTCCGGATAAGGAAACCCTAATTAAAGATGGAAAAAATAATGAAACACTATTCTGCCAGAGGTGCCCGTGTAAAATACTCCACGAAGGATTGGGCACGTTCAAAGAAATAAAGGTAAATAGATTGTACTCGAGTTTAGAATGTTGTTGCAGGTTTTTCTTATATCATTGTTCAAGCTATAGGTTTGAATAGCACTTCTGTTTTGACTAGTTGTGTGTGTTTTATATAGACATCAGTCTATTTGTGTTTAATGTAATTAATCTTAACAAAGTTTTTTTAATTATTTTTCAAATCTGTTTGATATCTGTTCAACTATTTCATTTCTGGAAAATTTGATAATAATTAGTTACTTTATGTGTGCTTGAATTAATATTTAACGTTAAAAAAATATCCCGTTTAATACAGATTATTCGGTCTTGCAAAGTCAGTCCTACCTTAAACACTATAATTTGTAGTCCATTAAACAATTACTCATAATCATAATTACTACTCATTTTGATCTGTCTCATGTTTGTCTTATTCTAATGTATCTTTTTTAAATTTCCTTCTTTCAGTTTCCTCTTCCACTAATGAACTACAAAGCTGAAGATGACATGAATTCTGAAGAAATAAGTGAATATTGGCAAGTCAATGACATTTACACTTTTGAGAATATAGGTTTTACCAAAACTGTATTGGGCTTAAAATATCTGATTTGTGCGGACTGTGAAATTGGCCCTATAGGGTGGCATGACATAAAGACAAAGGAGAGTTATGTTGCTTTAAGTAGAGTAAAATATATATATGGGAAAAAATGACTATTTTAGGTAATTTCTACAAATAAAATATTCATTTATTAACTTTATTCTAATTTCTAATGCTGTTTATAGTTTCCATTAATTTCAGTATGAATTTTAATTTTTTTTCATTGATATTCAAAATCTATATATTAATAAAAATGTATTTTTTAAACTTCTAAAAACAATTAGACAATGTTTTTATAAGTGGAACATTAATTATTGTTCGATAAAAATATTTTTGTAATCAGGTTTAATCGGGTATATACTGAAAGATTCCTCAAAAGCACATTACTGTTTTTATTTTGTAACGTATAATGTCATGACTAAATTTGAATAATTTGATATAATTTGTTTAATGTCGGTAGTATAATCTATGAATTTCAATAAATGCATATTTCATTATATTCCATCAGTTTCTTCTGAATTTTCAGATCAGAAGAGTTAGCAATTAATTAATTAAACGGAAGAATCATGGTAATTAAACAAAAGTAGTGTTCAGGCCTCTTTCATTATAAATAATTAATGAAAATAATGCTCTTGTTACATTACTGTAAGAGTTACCAACTGTAATAACACCGTCTTGATCATAGTCTACAATCTGGAGAATTTATAGAATACACCAGTTTAACATGTTCTCGTTGTTACTATTATGATAAACTGCAACAATACATTTTGAAATGTCTAAGTAAAATAATTTATTTATAGTTTATAGTTTATTTGTAGTTATTAATAAATAAAAATATATATAGCACAATTGGCATCTGTGGCCATTATGTCACAGTAAATCGCATGGTTTTTTATTCAAGTAAAAAAGTTTTCATTACTTTTTCAAAATTTCCATTGATATTATATTCTCTTTAACTGTATTGAGGAACAGTTATCCTCTTGCTTAAAAAAATTATTAATATTAATTAAAAGGCCACAACATTACATGATATATTCATAATATTACAATGATTGTTGTTAACTGGTTTGATTAAATTAATATGCTTACTAAATATTGTTATTGCATATATTATATTTACAGGCATTAAGTCTTCCAGTTGCATTTATTATTTGTTTATTTCATCTATTTATTTTATTTTCTCCTGCCCTGAGCAGCAAAATAGATGAAATTACAAAATACCAATTTGTGTGGTGGTTGTAATATCGTGTTTATTTATAGAAAATTGCATCACGTTTTAATGAAATTTCTGAAGGAATTAATTCAGTAAATTTACATAACCATGTTTATATATAAAAATACTACTGTTTATATTTAAATAATAACAATTGTATATGTAAGGCAACAAATTATTTAAATTATTTTAAATATCAAAACAGAATAATTGGTGCAGCAATATTTCAGTTATTAACCATTTGCAAATTTGAGAGCTAATACCCAGAGTTAAAGTTGTAATGCCTGCAGACTGATTAAAATGTACAGGTCTCAGTTATACTAAGCCACCATACAAAATTAAAAAATGGTATCATTAGTAAGTAGTAACTGATAACTATGTTTTATTTGCTTGTAAATTTATGTTAATTATTTTTATATTACAATGCTAGTGTTCTATTGTTTCCTGTAACATAGTAACTTAGTAATGATCGTGAATATCAATTCATCTATAAATATTAATAAGAGTATATTTTATTTGCCTAGATAGCTGATTTCATATGTTTATACTATTTCATTTATTGATTATCAGTATATAATATTTCTTTATACATGCAATTTAATATTAAGAATTGCATACATATTTAGACTTTAAAATAGAACTCCTTAACTATTATACACAATTTTTAATGTTTGTAATCTTATTACAAATATGAAATTAATAGCATTTATACTTTTAAATGCCTGATTCATATTTATGTTTGATTTATTTCTATATTCATTTGTATCATTTTCTGTCTGGAAATTCAATGTACATTCAATTTCTTAGTTTTTAATACATGTCTCATGATTGTTTCCTACTTTTAATGCACCCTCTAGTCTTAAAAATGTTTACTTTATAAATTACCATTAGCAAATATAAGTTATTTTATTTCTTATTTTTTCTTTGGTATTATAATGCAAGAAATACATCTTGTCTCTTTATAACATTGAAAATCAGTCTCTGTTAACCTTAATTCTTACAATTTATAAATTTTTTTAAATGTTTATAATTTCTCTTTTCTGATTAATACGCAAAACAAAAAGTGTAGGGTTGTTAAAGGAATTTAAAGCCTGCTGTTCAATGTGACAATAAAATCCATTTATATACTGCAGATAAAATTAGGATCATTGCACAGGCTTCACACGCCTATTTCCTATTCTAATAAATTTAATCAATTGAAATGAACAAATGGAAAAAATTTTTTATGCAAAAATATATTCTGTTTTTTATAAGTACAAAATATTAAAAAGTATATAAAAAATAAAAATAAAGTGTATCCAAGAAGAAATTATCATTAACAGTAACTTATATTAAATAAAAACATTCATTTCCAAGTACTTTTTTCATAATCCCATTTTGATGAAATACCAGTAACAGGATTCATCCTCAGAGCCAATATTCTTTTTAATTGGGCCTGCTGCATTTCCAGATTGAAACTTTTTGGTCGTTCATGCTCACCTAGGTGTCATCAAGATATTAAATGAATAATAGAATAGGGCACTGATAATCAATCAATTCAAAAATTGTAAATATGATGAAATGTTGAATAAATGAATTAAATAACGTACAAATGATGCACTGAAGCAGATATAAATAAATTCCTAATGAAACAAAAATGAGTGAAATGCCCACAATAGACTTCCATTCGCCAGTCGGAGCTTCCATTTCAGCAAATGTTTGACAAAAACTGATCCTGTACAAACATTTCTTTTCATGCAGAGTTAATGATCTCCAATCACCTTTTTCTTTTTCACGCAATGCCTGTTCACATTATATCAAATATTTAGACTTTTTTTATATCTTATTAATATTCATACTAAGGTGTTTTTCTTATTAAAACAGTCGCTATAAAAATATTTTTAATAAAATTAAGACATTGTGTTTCAATAGAACATGCAAAGTAAAGGCGATGACATTTATTTTTAAGATAATAATTTTATAAACAATTATTTTATAATGGAAATGATACAATAAAGCGATCATTTCCTTTGATGACTGGACTTTGATAAGTCTATTAACTTTCTGGGTATACTACCTTAAACTCGGAATTTATTTCTCGAAACCTAATGGCAGGATAAGGAAACATAGGAGTGTCCACATAAATTGCCTGTCCATTTATCCCATGACCGACAACTTCCCTGGCTCCTATTTTCATCGGATCTATGTGTGCCTTTACAGCCAAGGACACAGAGAACTGCCTTATTGATACAAATCTAAACATTTTTATAGATTTGATGGGACACAAGACTTCTTTTATCAAATAAATTCTTCTTCTAAAAGAATTTCAATCCTGAAAAAAACGAAAGATTGCGATGGTAGTAATAAGTAAGAATAACAACACATCGTAATACATATTTACGAAGAAAAATATTTCGAATGTGATTTAACAACCTAAATTTGGAAAAAATGTAAGCGTTATAATTTTAACAGACTCTTAAATGATACGAACTCTTAATATGAAGCTATAGTTCTGGTAATTAAAAACAATACTTTATTTAGAATATTAAAATATAATTAAAATGATATTAAATTATTACCTACATTACGGTATTACCTTATTTTGTCCTGGAACGCAAAAAATTAAAATTCGAAGTCTACAGCTGACCGGAAGAGTTTAGAGAGGAATTGGAAGAAAATTAAAATCTGGCAATATAGCAACGTTGCCAGACTGCTGTATATTATCTCAATATTACCTCTCAATACCAGCAAATATACAATTATAAATTGAATTACTACGAATATATTATTTCATTATTAATATGTTTACTTATCTAATATTTTCTCTTTTCTACAGCCGGAAATATCTTAACTTCAATCACTTAGTCAGTTCAATTTATCGTATCAAGATAAATAACATGCATGTTTTCAGAAAGAAAAAATTACTACTAACGCTTCTCTAATACGACTGAACAAATAAAGGTTGTATATATTTCTGATTATTGAATTACTCTTCTAAGACTTTTATCTACTTCCAACACAAAACAAAAGGATGGTGAGTGGAAGACTCCAAAGTTTTAGAAGAGCTAGTTTTAATTCCACTTACTATAATACTAGAAGGTATTACCATATAAGAAAAAATTTGGATTTTATTATCGTTAAATATCGCATTTAACACACTACAACCAAAATGTATACGCGTGAATTATTTGATTCCGAAAAATTAAGGAACAAACGCCTTATCGGATTTCGTTACATCTTAATACTGTCTTTTTCCATCTTTGGTGTTAGTTGTACGAAAAATGTTAAATATAATAATAACTTCGTGTTAAATAACTTTTTAAATAAATATAAAATGTCATCTTAATAAAAGATAATCTTATGGCCGAAATAATTTTAGAGATATTGTATAAATGTACAAACTCGTGAAAATAATAATTTATTCTATATTCTATTCGCTAGAAAAATTAGCGGTACAAATGGTACTTGAAATGAAAAATAAGTGCGCGATAACATTACATTTCATAATCAGGTAGAGTCGTAAAAGGTTTCGCATCAGCTATTTACTGATATGACAACCACCAAAAATAATATTCTATTGAAAGGAAAAAATGCCTAACTCGCATTCAAGTATTAATATTTCTGTTTCATAATATTACAACCAACAACAACAAGATTGGAGGGATTGTGAGCGTTCGATACTTTCTGTGTTTGCGGATTTAGATTCGAGGATTAAGAAAAAGATAGTAACTGAATGTAGATTTTATAGCATAAGAAGAAGTACAAGTTAACCTGTTCTAGTTATATTTCCGGAATGAAAACTTTCAGTTACTACTACGATTTCTCTCTTCTTTAGATTTTCTTAAGACTTTTTTAATAATTCAGAAATAGAAAAAAGTAAATCAGTACATCTTCTCTACCTTTAGCTGGTTGTCTGCTGATAATTTTTTGGGAAAATTGAATACGGAAGTATTACATTGATTCGTTCAAACAATTTGTGATCTATATGACATATTTATTTGTAATTACCTATCGTTATAAGAAACGATTCTCCGGTTTTAAGTAATTTAATTTTGTAAGCATCAAAATATGTTTACGATTTATATAGCAATTCATGCGCAAGAAATTGATTCTCGCGTGAAACCAAAATTAGAACAATGTCGTCTAATTTTAATTTGGAGGTCAGGAATCCTCTACGTCCTCTGACACTGCTCTTAAATGTAAACACTAAATCAAATTTGTTGTCTATGCAGTAACCAACATTGACCTCTGGGATTGAGAAGAAATTATAGTAAGGTTTCTGAAAAAAGTAAACTTATCTCAAGGGCGCAGACCTTGGCCTATTTAAATTGAAACAATTGGAGCGGGCTAGCTGGCCTTTTTACTAGGCTAAATTTTTAAATAAATTTCGTACATGTTAACGTTCTGCATTTTGTGGGTTGTATAATATATGTTTATTATATTATTTGTTCGCACCGAATAATGGATGTATGTACCACGAAAAACTTTTCTGATGATTTCTGATGGAGACCAAATCTTGAATATCTCAAACATTTTATTTGTGACCATATTCGTGGAAGTTCAGTTAGCTCCCTATAAATGAAGCAGGTACTTTTCTTTTCATTCGTGTATACTTCTCTCCCCTTTATTTCCTCGCTATTTCTATTGTTACCCTAGTTTGTATTACATGGCCGTCCCCACCAACGGTACTATCCAGACAAGCGTTGTTTTCTTTTGGAGATGTAATCCTTTGTCACCCTCAACTGTCCTTCCCTCTTGAGTCAATGACAAGACTAACATATCAAGATAAGATAACAAACAAATTTAAAATAGTGTGACAGTATTGACAACAATGTCGATATTGTGTCGATTTCAGACAAAGAAAAACTGCACTAAATAGTCGCATTTACCTGAAGTATTAAACTCAAAGACACTCGCTTAACAAAATGGTCAACAAAATACCTAATAAAGAAGAATAGAAACGAAAAATAATTACAGCGACTGCATGGTCGTAAGGTGGGTAATAACCCACCGTTGTGTGAGATTTACGGTTATTAAAACTAAATACGAAGTGTAACACAGATTCGAATGTTAAAAAAAAGCACCTTCCTTTAAATAAGGGATTTCGGAATGCATGTATACTTATGCGTTGTAGTATTTGTTAATAAACGAGAAATAAGAACAACTCAATATTTATAGCACTTTGAAGAAGTGAAGTAAAGGGAAACAAAGGTAAATGGAATGGAAGTTCACTTTTTTGAGAAAAAAATCACGCCCCTGCTGAGATTCTTGCTTCTTCGGTAAGTTACAATTCCGTGTTATCTGCCAAACCAATCTACTGAGACAGAATATCATAAAAGTTATGGTAATCCAAACTCTCGCAGAACAAACACGCATTCCAAATTGTACAATAAGGGCTTTCAATTTGTTAAGCGTCGATTACGCTATGCTGTTTATATTTTAAATTTCAATACGGTTACTGAGCTGATTATTATAATTTAGAGGTCGAGCTTATTAAAAGTTAAAAATTTAAATCGTAATATCTCTACTTCGGTTTTTATTGGGCTTATTTTATGAAAAATGCCCTAAAAGTCAAAATGTTATGACGGAGAGCCACGTCTTACCAACTAGCTCTTATAGTTTCTGTATAGCGATACTAATAACCTCAATAATATTTAAAATATTAATATAAAATACTGAATTACGTTACCTACATAATTCGAAGGTTAGTAGCAAACAGGTTGCATATATGCTCAAATACAGAATGTGGTATTTAAAACTTATTATGAAAAGAACTCACGAATGAATAATAATTTTGTACATTTGAATAACTAGACTTATTTCAATAAGCCATAAACGATAAATTATATTTTTGAGGTAATGTTGTGCTAAAATATTGTCATTTCCTACGAATATACGAATATAAATATTGAACTAATATTTCTAGTCTAACCGTTTTAATACGGGAATATTATAACTGAGCCAGTGTACGTCAATTTAAAAAAGCAGAATTTGTTGCGTAGAAGCTTACTTAACTATTACTAGCCATATTTATAAACGAGTAGATATAATAATAATTATTTTTAAAATGTATTTTAACGGCAAATCTAAAAGTACAATGTTATTTCGAGAAGAGTTGGTATTACCAATGAACACTGAACCGCACCACAAGCTCGGAAATGAAACGCGATTTACTCTATACGAGCTAGATTTTTAAGGAAAATTTCATTCCTGTATGGACCAGAGTTCCAAACGTACAGAATACTTCACTCAAAAGTGTATTATAAGCACATAATTTAAAGAAAAATGGCAATGTTTTCCAGACAAACTCAATCGAAACTGAAGTTCAGAGAGAATAACCTTAATATTACGGGCTCTGTGGGAACAGAATTCTTTTCTTTCCGCGTATAAATACTCGGAAGACGTAGAGGAATATAATAAATGTGTAAATATTTCAAAAACATGATGCGTATACAAGAATTTAAAAAAAAATAAGCACAAGTTAATACAGAATTTTACAGGGATAAATGATAAACAAGAGGAAGGATGAGGTGTGCTCGTGACGGTCGGGCCAGAGCTATTAGAAGAGAGGAAGAGGACCAGCAGAGATATACCAGAATCATGACGGATACTTCTACTGAATTGGCAGGAACGCCTGAGGCCCAACCTACAGCTACCACTCCGACAGTCACTCCGAAGAAGAAAGGTTCATCTGCAGGCAAAAAGAAGATGGCCACAATCGGCAAGGCCCCATCTCATCCTCCGACATCTATGATGGTCAACACTGCTATTGCAGCACTCAAAGAAAGAGGCGGTTCGTCGCTTTACGCTATCAAGAAGTACATTGGATCGAACTACAAAGTTGAGACCGAAAAGTTGGGACCGTTCATCAAAAAGTATTTGAAATCAGCTGTGGAGTCCGGTGCGATTATACAGACCAAGGGTAAAGGTGCCACCGGCTCTTTTAAACTGATGACCAAAGTTAAAGCTGCTGCTGCTGAAACTAAAGCTGTTTCTGTCGCCCCGATGAAGAAGCCTGCAGTTGTAGTCAAGTCCACAACCAATAAAGAGAAGACTGTGCCGCCAGCCGGCACGGGATCGACTAAGGTTGCTTCTGCTGCAAAGAAATCGGCATCCAAGAAGAAAGAATCGTCAGCTTCGCCCTCCAAAGCCAAGAAGACGAAGAAGCCACCTACCAAGCCTAAAGTACCCAAAGCGAAAAAGGTACCTTCAGTAACCTCCGCTAAAAGCCCAACGAAAAGGTAGCTGCCACGCCCAAGAAGGCAGTTCCCGCTAAGAAAGCGAAGGCACCTGCCAAGAAGTGAATACTACACGTCTTATATAACTTAAGCAACGGCCCTTCTCAGGGCCACAAAATACGATTTGAATCTAGTTCCGAGAATTTACCCTTACCTTATGAGGGAAAAATCTGATATTCTCAGAAAAAGCGTATACGTACGTATTTTCTAATTGCTAATTTATACTCTAGACGAAACAAACAAAAATAAAAGACCCTTCAATTCTGCCGGGATTTTAGAACCATAGTACTCTTATGTTTCAGTAAGTTAGCCAACTAATACCATAGCCAGCACATTATTTCAATGGCAATGTTAATATCATCTGGAGTTCATATTCGGCTAGGGTTGCATTAAACAGACATATTTTCGGACTGTAGACTGTTCACATGTAAGTGGGGCAGCAGATGAGAGAATGGGTATCTGCAAATAATAGGATTTATATAGACGAGATGAAACATCTCTAGGAGCCGTGCTAAAAGACAAAATTTGATCTAATGCCGCATGCCCATTAGAACCGTCCCCAATACCTATTCCACTCAGCCCCTCTATAAATTCATTCAATATAGAATAAAATATTTTTCATCTCCTACTCAAACCAAAACCAAAAACCCAAAGTACTCGTCCACTTTACGGAATGTACACCGACACACCCCAAACATCAAACTGTACTATAATACTTTCAGTGTGCTATGGAAGCAATTTCCGTATAGTTGTCAAATGATAAAAAAGAAGATAATTATTTTAACCCTCTATGGGCTGAATTTTTATTTTAAACCCGAAAAAATTGGGGGAACAAAAAATCAGCAACCAACCTATATTAGAAAAAAATTGATACGATATTGGTTGTTTTGACAACGTTATAGGATTAAGATTTATGCGCCATATCACGAAAATAGTTATAATTATTTGGTAAAATCTCCATAAATTGAAATGTGAACTGAAAGTTACAAGGGCCCATAGAGGGTTAAATAAAATACAAATCCGAACAACACTAAAGTGTTTGTTTTGTTTTGTTTAATTCACAAACTCGTTTGAGAACTTTTTCCGCGCACGAAATAATATTGTTGCGATAAATTTTAGTTACATCCGCTTTCCTTAATTTCTAGTATCATAAATTAAAACAATAAGAAATGCAATACAAAGTGGATCGTCGACTAAATCTAGGAGTAGTAGTAAATAATTCCCAAAATGTGGAATTATTTCTAAATAGGCTAAGAATATATTTGGTGGCCCTGAGAAGGGCCGTTTATCGAAGACTTAAGAACCCGTATTGAGTTTAACCTCCAAATCCGTACAGAGTGCGGCCTTGCCGTTTTAAAGCATAGACCACATCCATGGCAGTTACAGTTTTCCTTTTGGCGTGCTCTGTGTAGGTGACGGCATCCCTGATTACGTTCTCTAAGAAAACTTTAAGAACGCCTCTAGTCTCTTCGTAGATGAGACCAGAGATACGTTTAACTCCTCCTCGACGGGCCAAACGTCTGATAGCGGGCTTAGTTATACCCTGGATGTTATCGCGAAGAACCTTCCTGTGACGCTTAGCTCCTCCTTTTCCCAATCCTTTGCCACCTTTGCCACGGCCAGTCATACTGAATTCCACCGATGTACGAGAAATGTGATGTCATACAAATTCAAAGCCACATTATATAGGACGTACCTAACGCTTAGCTGCAGACCATTGGCCCTACATATTGACCAATGAGAAGGAGGCTTGCTCGCTCATGCGCGTATATATATAAGTAATATTGAGCGTTGTGTCACAGACGGCTATCACACCGAAATGGCACGTACCAAGCAAACAGCAAGGAAGTCCACTGGAGGTAAAGCTCCGAGGAAACAGTTGGCGACCAAGGCAGCGAGAAAGAGTGCTCCCGCAACCGGCGGTGTGAAGAAACCTCACCGTTATAGGCCTGGCACCGTCGCTTTGAGGGAAATCAGGCGTTACCAGAAGAGCACTGAGCTTTTGATAAGGAAACTTCCCTTTCAGAGGTTGGTCCGTGAAATCGCTCAAGACTTCAAAACCGATCTTCGTTTCCAGAGTTCCGCCGTAATGGCTCTTCAGGAAGCCAGCGAAGCCTACTTGGTTGGCCTTTTTGAAGACACGAATTTGTGCGCTATTCACGCCAAGAGAGTTACAATCATGCCAAAGGACATCCAATTGGCTCGCAGGATCAGAGGCGAAAGAGCTTAAAGCATATAGCTCGAAAAAAACGGCCCTTTTCAGGGCCATCAATCTAATTTTTACCAGTTAATTGAAATTATCCTACGTCACATTAATACTCCAGTTCATATATATATATATATATATATATATATATATACACAATACAGTTGAATACTCGCGTGTTTACTTTTCTCCATATTGAATGTTCTTTTATGTGGCTAATTTTAAAATTAATTTCAATAAACGATCGTTTTGAAACTACGTTTGTTAACGAACGGTAAATTTCAGCACATCTATTTAAATAAGTTTCCTGCTACAAACTAGGGCTAGAACACTTTTATTATACTTATTTCTATAATGCACACTTAACAATTTTATAAACGTGTTTTATCTCGTGCTCCAAGATCCTGACGCCGATATAGTATTTATGGTGCACAATCCCAGGAAGTCGGCCATTTAGCAGTTTGCAGTTCATACTATAATATTAAGACCACGTATAAAAATTCTTGTCTGTTGAAGATTCCACGGAGAAAATAAACTAAATAATAGTAACCCTAAATTTCCCATAAAATATTTTAAACAAGAAAATGATAATAGGAGTGATAAACTAGCCATCGTGAACTGATAGTATGTCGGGTTTTCAATAAACAACCCTACTTAGGGCAAGACACTTTCGACATATAAAGTATCGAATTTAAAAACGAATTAGTTTGTATTATTGACGAGCAAGAGATGAATCGCGCCTAAGTAATAGGATCAAAATAGTTAATAATTCCAGAGCGACGTAGGGAATAGAAAATTCCCTATATTCGTATGTCCATTTGAAACAATATTTCATACAGCATATGAATGGATAAATAAATTTGATTTGGCATTTAATATCAGTAAGGACATGCCTATTATCTTACCACCAAATATTTTACTGTGCTCTACTGATCACGCTTCATTATTTTTCGCCTCTTTTTTTATATAGTTTTTCTCCGAAATTAATACGCAAGTTAACATAAATAGTTTTGATAGAATTAATATTTTTTCTGAGATGTATCCTTTGTATAGTTGCCAACATTGAACTCTGGTCCTTGATCACTATTTGTATTTCGCACTTTTAACTCGTATGGAACAGTCTCCTGTCCAGAATACATGTCATGAACGAATCTGGGGCAGTTTTGGTAATATTACCAAAGCTATGTTTCAGAAAAGAACATTTTATTAAATATATTCTTCTATTAAAGAACGGAAAAAAGCCAAGAACGGCACCGGATATTGACTCAAAAATAATTTTGTGTAAATCACAAACATATTTAGTGATAAAAGTAACTAATAGACGCATTAAAGTAGATAGGGAGTGTTCATTATAGAATATGTCCATTCCAGAATATATTTCTTTAAATTTCTACGTTATTTTTTATTGGCCTGACTTTATAATAAAATATTAGAATACTACAATAATTAATAAATGTTAAAGAATTAGGCAAAAAATGATTTTCCGAGGAGTTATACGAAATCATTTCCAGAGCGCCATCGCACCGAATAGATGATAATAATATATTTTTTTCAATGTTCAATCGCCTGATTGAATTATTCTCCCTGCGGGAAGTATAATTTGCACTTCGATCATATTTTATTATGTTTTTATTATATTTCATAAACGATTTAAAAATATCTCCGCTATTTCAATGAGTACGCAATGTCGTGTCTTGAACCGCATCCTAGGCCCAGATATTAACCGTGATATTCAGGCATTTACTTATTTTCTATCGATCAGCTCGAATAATATGGACAGCAGAGGTTCCGTTGTGTCCGTGAATATTCCGATACAGAGGTTTCTATGATAACTTTAAGAGAAAAACGTTCTTGTTTGCGAAGCAAACTCATTTTTGATCCTCGTTGAACGAGAACAGGCGAAATTATGAGGGATATATGGGCATTAATGAAATGTTTCCCCCTTCTCGTACGTGTCAGAGGTAAGGATGAACGAAATAAAGAAGTAATTTGTGAGATTAAATCATCCGGAAAAGAGAATTTCGAAGAAATTACACACAAGTTAACACAGAATTGTACAACGATTGAAGATAGACAAGAGTCGAGGTGAAGGTGCGCTCGTAACGGTCGGGCTGCAAGGATTATATCGAACGCTGTTTTCAGTCCAATCACAACCATGACGGAAACAACAACTGTAACTGGTACAGCTGAGGCTCCACCATCCTCCGCAGCGGCGGCAGCGACGCCTAAGAAGAAAGGGACTACACCAGCCAAGAAGAAGGAGAAGACCTCGAAGCCGGTTAAACCTTCACACCCACCGACATCGCAGATGGTCAACACCGCCATAGCTTCTTTGAAGGAACGCGGTGGATCGTCTCTACAGGCTATCAAGAAATACATCGGCGCCAACTACAAGGTCGAAACTGAGAGGCTGGCACCTTTCATCAAGAAGTACCTGAAATCTGCTGTGGAGGCTGGTACCCTCACCCAAACTAAAGGCAAGGGTGCCTCTGGCTCTTTCAAGCTGAAAGCTCCCGGCGAGACGAAACCTGTTGCGGGTCCCAAGAAGAAGAAGCCCACTACGACTGTTCGGCCCAAGCCTGCTCAGAAGACAACCAAGAAGGCAACTGCTACTGCCGTAAAGGCCGCCGCAAAGAAGGCTCCTCCCAAGAAGAAGGCTGTTACACCGACCAAGGCTAAGAAGACTAAAACTCCGCCGACCAAGCCGAAGACACCGAAAGCGAAAAAAGTGACTCTGACAGCAGCGTCCAAATCTCCGAAGAAAGCTGCTACAGCAGCCGCCCCAAAGAAGAAGACAGCAGCAAAGAAGGCGCCGGCGAAGAAGAAGTGAATATTATTACTAAACGCAACATAGATATTCACAAACGGCCCTTCTCAGGGCCACCAAAATTAATTTTATCCTAGTCGTGAAAATCGACCGCCTCTTTCAAATTCCGCCATAAAGAACTACATGGAGGTGGTAAATGAAATTTTCATACTTCTAAAAATCCAGTACCAAGCGGAGCAATTTTACTTATAATCAAAGTCCGGGCCTCAGTGCAGCGGACGCCCTTGTAAACTAGTCTGGTGGAGCACCTCACAAATTCATAGGGGTGGGAAACTAAATTGTAGACAAATTTCGTAGAGAAATAATATTGATAGAAACACCCGAATGCAGATGACAAAACAAATATATACTCAAAAACGTAAGTTTATGGTTGGCGAGATGCGGTAAAGCTGATAGGACTGCGGCATTCTCCATTGCACTAAAACAGTCACTCCCAATGTGTTGTGCAGTGTACGAATTGAACTCAATACCTTTTACTAATAGGCTAAGACGTAGCTTGCACGTAGTTTTTGATATTTCAAATGGGACCTAGTTTTGTCACAGGTGGCAGTTAAGGCCAACAATAAATTGATCAGTTGACTAGATCCATACCTTCGTAATTAAGCATTCATTCAGTTGTAATTAAATTATAAAAACTAATAATCGCTAATAACTAATAGTTCTAGTTGAAATGAACAAGTATTTATTTAGTTTTAGAAGTTGAAAAAGTTACAATGACAAATAACTATTAAATTGTTATGGATTTATTCCTATTTATTGCTTGGCAATACCTAATATTACTTAAGTTTGTTACCTAATATTATTTTCTTTTTACTTGAAACAAGCCATTGTTTTTAAATACATAAATTAAAATTTATAAGTAATTAAGCATTGTTTTCCTAAGTGAAATTAAGCCATGCTGTTATACACCAAATCATTACCAGATTTACCTATGGTGTTTATATTCCATAAAAATATTATGGCTAATATTATATTATTTTTTTATCATATAAAAGATCAAAAATACTTAACAGAATCTATCAAACAGTATAGTCATCAAGCAAATAATTGATCAATCAACAATAAATAAGTTGTCATTGTAACTAATTTATTCTCAACTAGAAAAGGTATTTGTTAATTCCAACTCGATTTTACACATAAATTTATCCACAGGAAAAATGTAATCTTCTAATTTTTAAGATAATCAAAGGCCTCGCTTGCACAAAATCCATGAGAGTTACAGTGGCAAAATCGACACAATGAATAGACACACACACATATATATATATATATATATATATATATATATATATATATATATATATATATTAGATCATTTATAATTTTGATTATCCCTTCATTATAACCTCCATTTAGACTCAGAAAATAAAATGAGCTAAAAATATCTTGTTTACATAGACCACAAAAACTGAACAATTAACTCATAATATTTACTTATGTAACTCAATTTTCAAGTTGGTTCAAACGTGGTTTGTATAAATAAGGTTCAACTATCAGAAATACGTTTTTATTTTTAAAAAATCACCTACTTACAATGACATATTCATATTATAGTACAAGTTTAACATAACAAATACATATCATTAAATTTTATAACTAAAACCTATTATTAAACAACCATAAGTCTTGGTGCGATGTTCATAGACATGAGTTCCTGGAAGAGTAGCTTGGCTGCATAAGGAAGACGAACCTGTGAAATCTATATAAATGGAAACCACAAACATTAACAGAAGTTCTCACAGCAAAGTTTACAAGTGTAAATAATTGTTTAGAAATCTTTTTAAAATTCTAAAACAGAGTTATTTTAAAACCATGTATTCATTTCTTTGGGGGTATTAAACAGATTGCTTTTAATTATTCAGATACAAAATGGTCCAAATTACAAGTCTATGGACTAAATATATTCAATTTGGGAAAAAGCATGCTTGAAATTAAAACCTTCCTAATTCTGGTAACCCTATTAGTCTTATTTTTGTTTGTTTTTAGAAGTAATAAAGTTATGACATTAGAATCAATTTCTTTAAAATTCATAAATTGAATCAGGTCACTTATACAATAGACACAATATATATAAAAAAACTAATGTATTATATTATTAAATAAAAATTACCTGTGTCTTATTTTTACATCCTTTACACTCAAATGTGTTATTCCTCAAATTCGCAATTGCAATGAGACCACAAAGATTGCAAACATGTATCCTGTAAGGATCAGACACTTCAAATAACCTCTCTCTTAGAAATTGGGCAGCACCATGAGCTATCTGACAGTCACGCTCCATTTCACCAAATCGCAAACCTCCATCCCTATAAACATAATAATAATAATAATAGTAATAAAAATATATATAATTTTAAATTGCTTCAATTTCCCCAAAAATGGGTAGGGAAATACTGAAGGTATAGCTACTTCAAGAAATAGACTAAATCAATAAAATCAATTTTAAAAATAAAAAGAATCACTTATGACAACCTAAAAAAAATTTTACCTGGCCCTTCCTTCCATAGGTTGTCTTACAAGTATCTGAACTGGACCTCTAGCCCTTGAGTGAATTTTATCATCCACCATATGTTTGAGACGCTGGTAGTATGTCGGTCCCAAGAATACCTGGGCATTGATTTTACGACCGGTATGTCCATTATACATTACTTCATTGCCCCTTAGGTGATAGCCATATTCTTGTAATAACGTTGATATTTTCTGCACGTTCACAGCATCATTGAATGGTGTCGCATCACCTATTTCACCCTTGTTCGCTGAAACCTAAACAAGTCAATTAAGAAAACTCATAAACAATAAATTAACAAGGTTAAAACAACAAGATCCAACATAGTTGTTCAAATTCAATCTACACCGATGTTCAGATCTTTCAATGGAGATTATTGCAGAACTAATACGGATAGAAGTGAACAGAACAACATAAGATTTGCAGGAAAATTTGTAATTTTTAATCAACTCACTTGAGTCATTAATTTATGCAAAATGTTGTGCGACTACTGTTACTTTATGATACATTATGCCTGACTACTCTGGACAGGGATATTTTCAAAAATGATGAACCAGCAGAAATGAAGTTCCATAGAAGGGGATACAGATAATATGAAGGTTTTAATTTTTTAAAGCATAAATATTATTAAATATTGAATGATATAAAATATATAATAAAATAGATTCTGATGCGTTTCAAATATTTCAAACTTACTTTGCCCTGGAGGCATTCAATCAAGTGACCAATTGTCATACGAGAAGGGATGGCATGAGGATTGATAATAATATCTGGAGTGAGACCTTCACAAGTAAATGGCATATCCTGCAACAAATGGGTATTAAATTAATAAATATATTTTATAATTTGCTTACGGACTGAGAAGGTGAAATGGGAAATATAATAAATTACTTCTTGTCTGTACTGAATTCCACATGTCCCTTTCTGCCCATGTCTGGAAGCAAACTTATCTCCAATTTGAGGAATACGAACTGATCTAACTCGAATTTTACAAAACTTGTAGCCTTCTGAATTGAGAGTTAACATTACTTGATCAACTATTCCTGTTTCACTATTACGCAAAAATGTACTTGCATCTCGTTTTGTGAACTTCTTCGTTGTCCCTTCCAACTGCACAACAAAGACAAATAAATGGATGAATCATATCCTAAACAGAAGTTTTAAAATAATCAAATTAACATAAATAAATTAGATTAATTGCTTTCATTAATTAATGATCCAAATGTCTTAAACCCAATGACTCTATCCATTTGATATTAAAATAATTCAAATTTTATAAGGTGAATTAGAAGTTACTGATACAACAATAGCTACATCAATGGCTCCTTCGTTATTGTTCTGAGAATATGGGTCAAGAACAGCTTAAGAAAAGAAAATTATTAAAAAAACATTTGAACTTTAGAATACCTCATCATCTGTATCAGGAAGAGAAATCGTTTTTCCAATTACCACATCATCTCCAGAGACCCTAAGGCCTGGTGCTATAATGCCATCATCATCCAGCTTATCATAAATAGCATTCCTCATACCCTAATAAAAACATTGAACAAGTGTTAGGAATAAAAATGTTTATTTTCTGGTCTGCGAGGGGTTGAAATACCATAGATTTTGTGTGTTTCCGTCTCTTCTTGTTTGGTCTTTTGCTAAACCAGTTTCGGCTGCTCGCCATCTTCAGTAGTGGTGTTAGTCACTTTGGATGTTTTTTGGGCATCCTGACTGCACTGTCACTGTCAGGACTTGTACTGTGGTGGTTGTCTCTTTGTTGTGTATATATGTGTCTTGTTATTGTGTTCTCTGGGGATGCCATTTGTCTTATTTGGGTTGGGAGGGATTCTGTTAATCGACTTAAAGTCTTTGTCGGATTATTGGTCAAATATATATTTGATCACATAAATGTGTGTGTATGTATGTGTATATATGTATATATATATATATATATATATATATATATATATATATACATATATATGAAGGTGTGATTTTGGCCAGCGGGCGGTCCCAATAGCGAATGTAAATTATGTCGTTGATTGACATTACATAAACACTATTACTATTACCTACTATACACAACACAAAACACAAAAATTATATTTAACCCGGTCCTCCGGGTTACATATATATTTTACTTCAAAAATTATTGTGAACCTTCCTGTTACCTGGCAAGTTTGTCTTTGAGGTTTTTCAAATTGTTCTTCTTGATCCCCTATCCGTTTGCATTCAGCATCCTTATAAGATCGGAAGAAAACAGATCTGTAATTTCAAGAATAGATCAGCATTCAACTTTAATTACAGTTTGTTGCATGTGTGCATCAATGTAGAAATTGTTAAAAAAAATTTTGAAATCTATATTAATATACCATTAATAATAGAACATATATCACCAGCAACATGATTATTTCAAAACAAAAATATAATCTTTCTTTAATCTGTATATTAACCTAAAAAATCCTCGCTCAACAGCAGATGCATTCAGGATGACACTATCTTCTTGATTATAGCCAGTGTAGCACAGAATTGCAACAACAGAGTTGATTCCAGCTGGAAGTTCTCTAAACCTAAGGTATTCCATAGATCGAGTTGTCACTAATGGCTTATGAGGATAGTATAGTACGTGGGCTAAAGTGTCCATCCTCACATGAAAATTAGTAATGTACACACCCATGGCCTGTTTACCCATAGCACTCTAAAACATTGAACATTTCAGTTAGATTCAATTTGATTAAAATGAAATATATAGTTTTAATCTAAGCCTATCTACAGAAGACAAAAAGAAACAAAATACCTGATAAGTGTTTCTGGGACTCTGATTGTGATCGGGAAAAGGAATAATAGAAGCACACACTCCTAGGATCATAGCAGGATGAATTTCACAATGAGTGTAAGTTGTACAATATGCATATTCTTTATCCTGTCGCAAATCTTCTGGTGATATAGCTATCATTGTTGTTTCTTCTTCTAAAGTGTCAATATACTCCACTACACCACTTGATACCAATTCATGCCACCTTAATGTGTAAAGAAAATTATTTAAGCGTAAAATAAAAAGTAATTTGTCAAATAAATTTTAATTTTTTAATTTAATCATTATTGGATACATAATAATAAATTTAAATCTAAATAAAAAACAGAGAAGGGAATATAAAAGAATGCCTACTTGAAATTATTGTATTCTCTTTCTTTTAGGTTGTCTATATGTCGTTTTTTCAATAACAAAGACCCATTTTCAACAATTAGAAGGGGTCTACAGATTCGGCCAGCATCTGTGTAAATTCTTATTTCCCTATCTCTTATATCACGAATAATTGACACTTCACTAACAATAATGTCCATCTGACGCCTCAGTTTACGCAGTGTTCCCATCAACTGCTCTGGATCACGGTGTATGCCGACCTAAACAAAAGTGAATCTTTTTCATATACAATTGGTTTTGTTTTGTCACACATTAATACCATTACTTTCCTAACATTCATTCAAGAATTTAAAAAAGTTAAATTTCAAAATGACAGGCTGAGTAAATTTCTGTTAAGGACCTGTGAATATGAAAGATGAGTGACTGCAATGTGAAAAAAATATTATTGTGTACCACTATTGTATGTCTATAAAACAATTATACATTTGCGATTATTTATAAACATCAAATTTAGTTATACTATTATAATTACTGTTTAAAAAATTAATACAAATTGCTAAAATTACATACCCAACAACCATTAACAAAAATCTTTGTAGCATCAGCAATTGCAGATGGTGCTATTTCTTCAAGATTTTCCATACTCCATTCTTCCAAGAACTCAAGGATGGGAGATGGTTGTGAACCAACAGATATATATGCCATAAGAGCTAAATTTTTTACAAGACCCACAGCAGCTCCTTCAGGTGTTTCAGCAGGACATATCATACCTATAGATACAAATAAAACATAATAACATTTATTAACATAATTAGTATGGATACAATACAATTGAATACAATAGATTTGTATTTAACTACCATAAATATATAATAACAATTAAACCAGAATGAACATTCCAGCCACAATCAAACTCCCACCACCACCAATTGTTTTTAGCCACTGAGCCACCTATAGTCCCTTTCCAATAAGTTTTATAATGAAAAAAATAAATTTACAATCTGTGCTTAACATTGTTTTCATAAACAGCATAATTATAATACATGACTTATCTCAGAAATAAGACTATACTAATGAATATACATTATAATTATTGAGAATTCAGTGTTAATAAATTTTAGAACTGAAAAACATACCCCACAGTGTGTTGTGAAGTTGCCGAGGCTTTGCTAATTTTCCATCACGACCAATGGGGGAATTAACGCGCCTCAAATGTGACAATGTTGAAGCAAAGGTTAAGCGGTTCAATACCTAAGATAACAAGTAAATTTCAATGTGTGTTACAAAGTGTGTATTTTATGAATTGTATGCATGATTACTGAAAATGATAGAGTATGTGAAAATACAAAAGTAATAATGTATTTTAAAACCCAAGATATTAATTTTTTAGATATTCAATCATTTCATAATGTAATTGATGAATGATCAAAACAACAAATATAAACAAAATATAACACTTTAGTCTAATTATGGAGTCTGAAAATTTAATATATATGAGTTTATGTTACAGAGCACAACAGCACTAGCATCTTTCATTCAAAATTGAAAAATATGTGTTAATATTCCTTGCACTTATTTGTTTAATGCCCAATTAATACAATAAATAAACAAGTGTCTTAAGTATTTAAATTATAGTTTCTGACCTGAGATACACCTGCTCTTGCCTGATGAGCTTTTTTCTGATCACCCCAGTTTCCAGTAGCCAATGAATACCTCAATCCATCCGTAATTATTTTTGTCTTAATAGCAAGTTCCAAATTAAAATCTTTACCTCGATCAATAAATTTTTGGGCGTACATTCGAACTTCCTTCATTAAATTTTTGAATAAACTGTAACACAAAGAGACTTAAAACATCCTTAAAAACTGTTAAGTAATATTCAAACTCTGAACAATAAGACTTTAATAATGGGATAAATAATTAATATATCAACATTCTTGTGACTACTGAAGGCAATTTACACCTAAAAAACTCCCAAAGTAAACTGCAATGTCACAATTACTATTCAAAATGTAAATTTACACAATGTAAATTTATACATTTTTTGACATACTGTGATGAAAATATTTAAAAATTTGCTGACCCTCTAAACAGAAATGCAAGTAGTGGTCCAGCCAAGTCCAACCTCTTATTACCATAGTGATCTCTGTCATCTAACTCTCTTCTACCAAGTGCAGCTAATAGCAACCTGTGTACCATATATCTAAAACATACAGAAAATAACATAAGCAATAGCTGTAGAGACAGCATTTAATATTATGATATATGGATGCTAATGAGACGGATGAATAAATTAAAGAATTATAACTACCCAAGAAAATAGGCTTTTTTTGTTTCACAGAAATCTGAAACGCCAACATGTGGAAGCATTTCTTTCTGTAAAATTTCTCTCGCATACTTAATACGTTTCTCTTTTGTGACACCAGGCCTAGCACCACGGGCTCCAATAAAATTCAGGGCAACATTTTGTTCTTGAATTACGAAAGCTTCATCCAGTGACGGTTTCACCTGAAAATAAAAAGTAAATGCATAGAATTGGATCTATATTTATTCTCCCCACTCTTCCTCTAAGTAGGTAAATTCTATGAAGCATATTATATAACAGAAATCTACCTATTTATATAATAATAATATTTTGATAAATAACCCGAAAGAAGCATAACATTTACCTCTACTGCTACTGAAATAAATGATATGCAATAAGAATCTTTTTTCTATTCAAATACAGTTTATTTCATACCATTTCCATCATTTCGGGGTCATCAAAATCATATATAATGTGTTCTAGGATATCTCTGTCCGCTACAAATCCTAAGGCTCTGAACACAATCATTATGGGAATTTCCTGCTTTATGTATGGAAGCACCGCTATTATACGCTGTCCAATAGCAGATTTCTTGATGTTCTGATAAAATTAGATCAGATAATAATAATTATTAAACAATTGCATGAGAAAATAAGGTACTAAGGAAATAAAATGCAATCTGTGGTTAGGATGAACCAGGAAAACATGGTTTATAAAACTACACACCTGTCCACCTCTGGCCATCATATTGACCCAAAGAGTAGAAGTAGGTCTTGAAGAATGTTCAAGACATGACCGAATTTCAGCTTTGTATGCAAATTTTCCATCTTTCATACTAAAAACATATACAGTATTTGTCGCCATTTTTTCCTGAGCAATAAGTACCTGGAATCATTTAACTAATAAATAAATCAACTAATAAATGGTTAAAGTTTTCCTGCGGTAAAAACAGAACACCAATAAAACAATCATTAATTAAATTATAAGAAGCTGAACTAAATGGAATATTCGTAAAACTTAAATGTTATGGATATTTACACATTTATTGTATTTACCTTCTCCGAACCATTAATAATGAAATAGCCACCCGGGTCCAGAGGACACTCATTCAGCTCAGTAAGATCACGATCTATGAGTCCACTAAGAAGACAATATGTAGACCTTAACATTATAGGAATTTTACCTGTAAAAAAAATAATAGATAGATAGTTTATTAATATATAAACACAAATATTACTATAATCTGCGATGATATTCTCCTTTAATGAATACTAACCAATAAAAGACTTTTGGTGCTGATGTTCTATCGGCTCTTCTCCTTCTTTGAGTATAGTCTTAGTAATATCTACATAAAGTGGAGCTGAATATGTCAGATTACGCAATCTCGCTTCATTAGGCATCATAGGTGAAGGTGAACCATCCTTTTCCCAATGAGTTGGTTTGGAAAGATAAATCTGCTCAAACTTCAATAAATACCTTGGCTAAAACATACAATTTTGATGTTAGTATTCAATTTTTATTGTTTTCTCAATATTTAGTATATGTAAGCACCTTCTATATAGCATTGTTCGTGGCCTAACATAATCATGACTTCAGACAAACACAAACTCTAATTGCATTTCTATAAAAAAAAAGTTTCTCTTACAGGTGTCTCAATCTCTCCACTGGTGTGTTGAGCTTCCGCCTGAAGGTCTATCTGGGGAGAATCCTCTACAATTCGCTGAACAGACATTTGAATGAATTCATCAAATGAATCGAGTTGCTGCCGCACAAGACCCTTTTCATCAAAATAAGCATTAATAACAATCCAGCAGGCTTCTTGCCACAACTCGCTGGAAATTTCCTCAGCTTCATCTTCATCATACTGGTCTGCACAATAAAAAATAGTTAAATGGCTTTCTTGTTAAGCTCTTGGAACACATAGAATGTTCGGTATTCTAAACATCTTAATTAACGTGAACCGGCAACGAGATTGTTACAGACATTATCACGGTAATAAGATTCACGTCTGGACCATAGAAGTTTGTAAAACATGTCATACCTTCGTCTAATTCATACATTGTTCACCAAATAAACTTCTTAATGTTGAAAGTCAATAACAAAACCAGTATTCCACAAACAAACTCGATAACCTCAGTGTTGCCTCACCAGCCGACTCACTTCACCTAAAGACCCTAAATATAACTCAAAAGTACTAAATTATTTATCTTTGCATTTTTATTAGAATTATTTATTTATATAATTTTAAAATAGTATTCGTCCTTATTCAACGCTTTATCAATCACGAATGTGAAATTAGAAGAATTTAAGATTAAAAATATATTTAATCGTTAAGCGTAGTACAGTTATTATTAAAACAAGACGGCAAAATATATTTACTACGTAGATATATACAACGAAATGCTTATGTTTGAATTAGCCGTAATAAAAATTACTATTAAATGTATTTAAGATTAACGTCGTGTATATTATCTATGTATTATTATATTATGTAAATTATCTGCGCTAATAATGTAATGTAGGATATAGTGTGGGCACTAAAAATGCAAACTGCATATAGGTAAAGTATATTTTTCATAATATCGATTTTATTTATTTTGTTCGGAGTAAATGTTTATAATTAATTTCTAAACACTAAAGGTGGAATGTTAATATGAGATTGATACTCTATGGCAGGGTTGTCTGCCTGCGGACGGAGAAGCCGCAAAAAACTTGGGATATTAGTTATCTTTCACACTCATTAATTAAAATCACATTCATAATATACTGCGTAATTAGAGAATTTATTGCGTAAAAGAAACGTAATTTCATACTGCGCAGTTCTTGGCACTTGACAAGGCAAAGTAAAGTAGCCTAGCTGCGGCAATGTAGGGAGGTAACTGACACGCTGTGAACTTGAGGTCTGGGGGTCCATTACTAATTTCTGTCTTTTCTCAAAGATCATTGTTCTCAATGATCATTAGCGTGATATATACTGCAGCTCGATGGGTTTGCTGTGGAAAAGTTCTTCAGCGCTCTTTTCAGCGCACGAATGAAATTTTTTTTATTTCATACCCAGAACAATTATGAAACCATTCCATAGGATACAGAGTGGTTTTCAAAATGAGGATTTTTTTCTATATTTGGTGAATTTGGCTGTTTCAAAATCCACATCTCATAAGTCTGCCTTTTACTGTCATTTTCTCTTTTGTTTATGGACAAGCTCGGAAGTGTATCTTCTCCTAACCCTCATTAAAAATACGCAAATACTCGGTATATTTTTACTTGGTGTTGGGATATATTTCAACACATCAAGTGTAGGAGCACTGCTCCTTTCTCCTTCTTGTATTGTAATGGTTGAATTCACTAAGTTGTTCTAGGTTGGCCCTGGAAAGAGCCTTTTCTTGATCGAATACCTCGACTATGCCACAATGGTAATAATGACCACACAACTGAGTATTGCTCCTAGATCCTACTGCTACTAAATTTGAGTCATAATTAACAATCTATAAGCAATCATCACGCATTCGTGATGAACTACAAATGGTCAAAGTTTCCTAACACGGTTGTATTGTAGCTGTACAAGAATGCCTAGAAGCCTTTGCAGCTCTAAAGAAGCAATTCTTAAAACAACAACAAAGGGAGGCAGATGCGAGGATAAATCAACATTTATTTGTAGCATATATTTTTACAAATGTTTAACTGTAATATTGAGTATAAAAACATTAGTATTTTATATACCAATATGCATCTATTTGCGACATACAAAATACAAACAACTAAATATTACTAGGGCATAGATTCGTTTCCACGACAAAGTCGCACGACATAGATTAAAATTTTTGTGGTGGCCCTTAAAAGGGCCGTTTTGTGTGACCCGCCTTCGACGTAGGGTGATGAAATTATCGAATTTACTTGGAACTAGTATACTTGGTGACAGCCTTAGTTCCTTCACTAACCGCGTGCTTTGCAAGTTCACCCGGCAGAAGGAGTCTTACAGCTGTTTGAATTTCCCGACTGGTGATGGTGGAACGCTTGTTGTAGTGAGAAAGCCTCGATGCTTCTGCGGCGATTCTCTCAAAAATGTCGTTTACGAAACTGTTCATTATGCTCATTGCTTTTGAAGAAACTCCAGTGTCGGGATGAACTTGCTTCAATACCTTGTAAATGTAGATGGCATAGCTCTCCTTCCTCCTACGCTTCTTCTTCTTGTCACCCTTGGTGATGTTCTTCTGAGCCTTACCGGCCTTCTTCATCGCTTTCCCAGACGCTTTTGGCGGCATTGTTAGTGAGTAACCTTCGTTGAAACGAATGAATGCGTAGTTACCTCACGCCTACTATATATACTAATGAAAGTAGTAGGGGGTACTCTTACTTCGAACCAATCAAAATGAAGCGCTGTTTCATTGGTCCGACATTGTGTACCGCTCTAGCTATATATACGCGGCATTTTTGTTCATGTTATTCTCTCGATAACCTCTGAGTTGTTCTGTTGCTCAGTTCATCGCACTACAAAATGTCTGGACGTGGTAAGGGTGGCAAGGCTAAGGGTAAGGCGAAGACCCGTTCTTCAAGAGCTGGACTCCAATTCCCTGTCGGTAGGATACACAGGCTTCTCAGGAAGGGCAACTATGCCGAGAGAGTCGGGGCTGGTGCACCCGTCTACCTCGCTGCTGTTATGGAGTACCTAGCGGCTGAAGTGTTGGAATTGGCTGGTAACGCTGCGAGGGATAACAAGAAGACACGTATAATTCCCAGGCATCTTCAATTGGCCATCAGAAATGACGAGGAATTGAACAAGCTGTTATCCGGAGTAACCATTGCTCAAGGAGGTGTGCTGCCTAATATTCAGGCTGTGCTTCTTCCAAAGAAGACAGAGAAGAAAGTCTAAAGTTATTATATGGGCTAGCAACGTCTCTTTCAGAAACGGCCCTTGTCAGGGCCACCATATTTTGATTAACCTGTTGTAGATTGTTAAGATGGAAGCGATATTTTACCACCTCCCCTTTAAGTGAAAAAAGAGATTGGTGGTATTAATATTAATTGTGGAAGCAGGAAACATTTGGAATTTAGGCAGTACTTTGAATTTGAGTCCTATTTTGCTGCTTATTAATTTCTTGTTGTGATCAAGGCAATCAAGCCAATGATTTGTGAATCAGTGATTATTAGAGTTAAGGAAAACTGAGTACGAAGATCGAAATTAAGTTTAAAACTCTAAAGGGTTTTCTTAATCTGACATCGGAAGAACATATTAGTGAAACATGACAGATTAATATTAACTGCGATTAGAATATTCGACTTTTAGTTGATCATTGCATATAAATGTTCGGTAATAGGCGTATTTTACTCTTGTAAAATAGCCCGTAAACCAATTTTAATACAAATATTAGACTGACTGTTGAAATAAATTCTGAATAGTGTGTTACTGTGGAGAGAAAAGTCCTTTTCTTTCCAGTAAGCGGAAGTAGCAGTAATAGTATATCTGTGGGTGTCTTAAGCGGCCCTTGTAAGAGCCACCTAGTATTCAAATTAGAAACTATATTTTATAAAAATGTATACGTGTCTTTCATACGATTTCCTCTCGTTGTTAACAACAGTATCAAAATATCGTTGTTACTATTGTTTTTCAATCTGTAGCCTTTATATGTAAAAATTCGTTTACATGTTTTATCTAAACATAAAAAATGTTTCCAACGAACTATGAATTCGGAAATAAACAGAATTTCCAGTAATATTGTGATTCTATGTTATCAATAACCAACATTCCCTGTGCAAGTCTATGAGCGCAAATACACATCACAACCATTAGTTTGGAAATGGTCGAAAAGTGTTGGATAATTCTAAGAAGGTTATTATTCCAACTTATAATTTTAATTTGTAACATACTACAGAAAATTCTATAAATATTAATACTTTAGTATCACAATAATACTTAATTCCATTCAAACAGGACCTAATAATTCCTAGGAAAAATGGTATTAGTAATTTCAAGTTATGTTTAGAGATTCGTGCATTATTAAATGTATTAATACCTAATAACACTCAGGATATATTTTTTCTGATTATATTAATTATCGTTTTAATCATACAATTACTAAATAATATACAGCTGTTATGAAAAACCTACTTAAAGATAATATTGATTAACACAAAAGTTGATAAATTAACACTTGTTTCCTCTTCACTATTATCAGGTTAAAATGGATTGCACAAACATACAAGCGTCAATCGCTTCTAAACAAGTCTAAATTTATCAGCATACTTGGAGAATACAGAGAATTTCCAAAGAGTTTCAAATTGAACTGTATAAAAACAGGAAGTTGCGTAAGTACTGTTAAGATTGTCACTACTTAAACCTTCTTTTTGAAATAAACAAAAAGATTCCTTATCCATGCAGAAAATGACAATTCTGATAAATTGCGTTGAGTGTCCTTTAACTTTTGCACATTTAGACATAAAACGTGTTATTTTTTCTTGTTAAACGTAGAAACTAAATCGATCGGTTAGAACTTGGAATAGTTAATAAATATAAAAATACCTATATTTATTTGTAATGACAAATGGCACACTTCGCAACACTAGAAGGAAATCCCCTTCAGATATTTAAGGTGGGATGTCTGATTAAGGTGTCAGTAATAAGACTAATAAAATACCAACCGGTACTAACACAAAAGATAAAAAAAGCTTGCGAGGACATATAACGAATGCTTTTAAAAATCTATAATTAGTCCAATGGGGCATAATTATATAAAGAATTGAAAGATTGAAGAGAATCTTCTGAATCCTTGAAACATAATATTTCGACAATTTTCTTCCCTTTTGTGAGTTCAGATAAATTCTCTTACAACACTAACATGTCCTTTCTTTAATCATTGTACATAAAAAAATCTGTATATATTTTCTATTACGTTTTACGCATCCTTCAGTTACTAAGCATAATACTCAGTTTTTACCTTTTTTAAGTGTTGCATCGATTCGAAATTTAATCTTATGTCTCTTTTTTATGTTTTAAAGTATATACGTACAAGTTAGGTGGACTCGTCAAGAACATAAAACGTTTCACTAAAACTATAAATCCGTTGACTACAATAATTTTACAAAATAAAAATTACATTATAGAGATATAATCGAGATCGAGAATCATCACCAGTTGTCTTGGGGGATAAATAAGGCTAACTAACACAGTTAACTAACACCAGAAAAAGATAAAAACCAACGTAAGAAACTAAGGTAAGATTTACTAAAAATACAGCTACACAAATTAGACCGTAATGCAGTCTATTTGAGTAAATATAAATAATTTACCGCCATATTAAAATAAATGTATTCATTTTAACATACGTTCATTTTGTATTTATTTACGAGGTGTTTTTATTTTCCTTAAATATATTTACTATTTCTCGCAACACAAAGTTAGTTAACTGAAGGAGAAACTTTTTTGTGGTCCGTAGCCAAATAGGAGCCAAGAAAATAAAAAGTCGCATCAATTTTAATTACGAACTAAGAGCTAATAATGAAGTTTTGCGTTGTTATAATTGTTCATTTTAACTACAATAGATTTATTAGTTATTTCATTTATAAATAACACGATGGAATCATAACTCGGAGAAGTTGGACTACAAGCAGTAGACATTTTATAACGCGGGAAAGTCATATAAGATAATTGAAATATAAAATTCGTTCCTCCATAGATCTGACAAACAAGAATGCAACCGACAGTAGTTAGCGTACGTTTTCAATAATATTCCAAATGAATAGCGAAGATAATGGGAAACATTTTCCTAAGCCGGGTGTCTGTCTGCAAGCAATGGACAATCAGAGGCCAGTCAATAGGTCAATAGAGAATTGGATAACAATTTAGACATCGGGTTAGTTGTAAGATAACCGAATATAATGACTAATTCGGCTGGGTGAATGAGCAATGCGCGTTATTTCTTGTCGGCTCCTTTCCTTATCTATGTTTCCCCCTAATTATCTTTCCAAGACTTTGTACATGCAAACAGAAGACACATCGGAGCCCCCCCCCGAATCGGTTTTCCTCCCCTATCTTATCTCTAGACCGGTCAGGAGACTATGTCCCCAAAAGGGGTATAAGAACAACCTCCGCTCTTTCCATCCCGAACATTCGTACGGCGTTCATCCCCACGGTAAGTGCTCGGCCTTAGTCGGGATAGTTTTAAGTCGTATTCGTTTCTGCCCAACCGAATCATTTTTTTATTCAGTGTCCGTTACCGATTCGCTAAGCGGTAGGGCTATAACATTTTACGAAAATCGTGTTTACGTTCGTTTAAATGAAGTTTTTTTTGAGCTAATGTTTCGTCGATATTGTGCGGACGTCGGGAAGTTTGTACAGGAGGCGAGCGCCATTTCTGAGTGGTTGTTCAAAGTAGTGAGACCGAAGGTGACGCCGTTACGTTTTATCAGTCACCTCAGTATTACTGCTTGGAACAAACTGGTCACGACCCCGGCCAAAGAGGAGGAGCGCCGCCACCGGCGCAAGCCACCCAGGCCACTAAGTAGTGGTGCCGTAGTGAATTGCCCCTTCTATCCTCACTACTGTATCTCTGCTTTCTGGCCCGAGTGTCGAGAACAACACCGCACCGCTGGCACATCATCACAACCAACCCCAACCTCCCCCCCATTACTTTACACCGATAACGGACGATTCCTCTTCCAGTAACAATAGCATCATCTGGAGTGCCGTCGTCATTTCACCACGCTCTGAGATTCATACAACTCGGAAAGATTATATATACACACTGAATCGTGTTGGGAATTAGATTATACACATACGTTAAACGTTCTTTAGTTCTTTAAAAAGAAGATAATCGAATCGCGTTCAAGAAAAACTTAATAAACATTATTATAATAATGTTGCATCGTCATAAACTTAGAATTTGAAAATATCTCCCGGGTTAATAAATGGACGTATTATATCTCAACGGATGAACCCGATTGCGTTAGAAATAATTACTACTAGGTTTTTCCACTCGAGAAAACGTTAAGAGCGCTCGAATTTCCGGCAGCATGACTGTACGATGTCAGACGGTGCTCGGGGAATTCCTATCACATGTACTTAGTTGAGTCCATAAATAAATTACGCGGGAATAATGTACAGTTTAAATATTATATTTTTAACATTTTCGTTCGTAGTTAATGTAGATATGATCCTGTTGAAAATGACTAAACACGGTTTCAATCAATAGGTTTAATTATTATCGTTATCGTGGGGTGAATGATGTAGTGTCGAATTTCCGTTTTTCGCAATTGTAAAAGTTGTACAATACTCGAAAATGTTATTCGACTCTACACTTATCTACTCGCTGTGATTTTCTATTTCTTCATTCATCCAACCATATTTCAAATTTTATAGTATCTAAAAATGTATAATTAACCTTATAAATTATATAATATATGTGTAATATATATAAATGTAATAAACATTGGTAAGTTTAGAATACCTGTTTTGTGGTCTCCGAGGGGTTGGGATACCGTAGATTTCGTGTGTTTCTGTCTCCTCTCGTTGGTTCGGTCTTTTGCTAGGCCGGTTTTGGCTGCTCGCCATCTTCAGTAGCGGTATTAGTCACTTTGGTACTGTGGAGGATTTTTGGGCATCCTCACTGCACTGTCACTGTCACTTGTACTGTGGTGGTTGTCTCTTTGTTGTGTGTATATATGTGTCTTGTTATTGTGTTTTGGGAGATGCTATTTGTCTTATTTGGGTTGGGAGGGATTTTGTTAATTGACTTAAAGTCTTTGTCGGATTATTGGTCAAATATATATTTGATCACACAACTGGTCACAACTATTAGCAAAAGACCAAACCACCGAGAGGAGGCAGAAACACGCGAAATCTACGATCAAACGTTGGCGAATTATTATTGGACCCGAGTAACATCTTATTGTTTATGATAGGCTGTGTTGATAAACCGCACTTTCACACTTTTCAAATGCCACACACGTCATTTATTATTTTTCGAAAAAATTGAATAAACAAATTCTTAACCAAGTAGCAATCAATTGGGCGAAGAACAGGCATTGACCGTGTGCGTGATTCAATAATAGCGAAATAGCGGCCAGCGAGATAATATAAGGACGGAAGGAGTCAGCGATTTAGTCATCATCTCAACTATTATTGTCTTTATTATCTGGAGGGCTGCAAAGAGTTCGGCTAAACGAAAGCGACGCATCCATGAATAACCAAGTTAAATTGACAAAATATGAAATGCAATAGTGAAATTATGGAGTTAGACCTTGCAGGTGATAACCATACTGTAGATGTGTATGTAACGCGTAGCTATTAGAGCTACCGCCAGTCTACTGTATGCTTTGTTTCGAAACAGTATTTTATTACTATTTAAATAAAAATATTATAATTATAGCGTAGTGTAATATTATAATCACAAAGGTATTTTGCAATATTGTGCAAACGATCACGGATATCGTGTTATTGCAACAACTTCAAATTCTAGAAACATATAATATCAGGGTACAACAAGGAAGGGTACCTTCATGAAATAATAGTGTACACTTTTACTTTTAGTGAAAGAAATTTACAGAAAGAAAGACAAAAATATTATATCAACAACCAAGAATCGGAACAACACGCTCTATAAAAGCCAATAATAACTCATTACATCAATGTACTCATAACTGTAACACTTGATTGTACAAGGAATAAAACCAAAAAAAATCAATACCTGACTTGTTTGGTATTAATCCATCTCAATGGAACAATGTTGGGCTTATTGAGTTTCATGAGGAATGGTAATTGGATGCGCTAACCTAACTGGTAAATTACATTTAACCTCACAAATTATTTTATTTTTGTATGTTTTAATATATAGTAATAGATTGTAGTTAAAGTTACAATAATTTTCTAGGAAAGTAGGAGGCGATGATCATTAACAATATCTGAGAATATCACTAATGAAAAGAGTAGAGGAAGAATGATCTGAATAGGTCGTTCGAGTAACTACGATTGGGCGTAACGATTTATTTCCTGTCTGGCGAATTTAGTTTTTTATCGATCCGGCTTACATTTTAAACGGGGTCCGACCGTTCCAACCATAGGGGACAAGGAAAAGGCAACAAATTATCCTTAAATTAAGTGATGTAATGTTACATAAAGGAGGACCCGGGGGGTGCTATTTTCCCTGAGAATATTTCGATTGTCCCGTTTTCGAGAAGTAACGTTTAACACAATGGACACTACCAGTAGGTGTGTGTGTGTGTGTGTGTGGGGGGGGGGGGGGGTGGATGAATTGAAAAAGGGAATAGTGCGGGTGTACGGTTCATATACCACCATAGCCAGAATATGTAGTGGCCGGGGTAGAAAGAAAACGTGTGGCGGCCAGCCTCAAATGTGGGCGTCATAAGGGCGGTTCCATGGGGGCCACCATCAGTCACGCCCACCGTTAATTCTATTAACGATACCGGCGCTATTTCTATTACCGAAAGTCGCCGAATAGCGTGTCGAAAAAACTGGACTTTCTTTCAGAAAATATCTCTCGTCGTCACTTGGACGCAAAAATATGCCAGCAAATTTCAAACCTCCGCCAAGTAGTCATCCGACCTTACATTAGAGATTTACAAATTTACAGTGGAGGTTCCTCAAGAATATCTCCGCATATTTTAGTATAGCGCTTTACGGTAACGTAATTAGGATTATGCCAAGTCATTGTACGCAAACATTCAGCAACCGGTTTAATTCGAACCTCTAGGTAAAAGGTTTCGATCGGATTAAAATTGCTCTTCTTCGTTCTTTCGGTTTGCTCTGGCAAAGTCAAAAAGTAAATTTTAGAACGCTATTGTACGTAAAAGTAGATTTTTAGTTCTTGGCTGCATAAACACCGACTGTACAACGGAGTAATAATCCGTTAATTTCTTTCTCCTTCCCTCCCTGTTTCCCCCTCACTCTATTTCTGTGCCACCATCCGCGTTGCAAGAAGGTCTAGGCTAGCGTCAGATTGACAGTACGGTTTTGAGAAGGGAAATTTTATATTGGTGGAGCCCCCCGAGGAGCCTGCGCTGTTATGTGCCGGCAACATGTCCAGACGTGTCCGCAACTTCTTCAGCGACTGCGGAGTAACAGAGGTAAGGAAATCCATAGACAAGTATCCAGTACTACCCGCAGGGATTCATAATAGAAAGATACTTCTTTAAAATAGTACCAGGGTGAGATAATGTTTCTTCGTCTGGACACAGTAGAGGATTTGGAACGCTAATTTGTACACGCGCAGTTTATCAAGAAGTAGTAATAATATAATAAATTATTTTGATTTATATATATAGTATTATTTTTAAATTACGTGTATTTATATACTGTTATATTATGCGTTATAATTACATTATATATTTAATTTTTAATAATTCGAAAATAAGCCAGGATTTGAAATGCGGACCTATGCGGATGCCTGTTTCTGCTTTCTTTTTCTATCCTCTTTTTAATGTACAATCAATTTAATTATATTAGTTATAGGTACAATGGGTGGCAATGATGAACACTGACATGACCGGCAAGGGTAAAGAAGCCACCCAATGATGGCACTTTAGCATGAATTTCTGCTAAACAGAAATAAAATCTCTGTTGCTCTTGTCTGTCTCTCCCTCCTGCTCAAAATTAACGAGAATGTGACATTCGATGAGACTAAATAAAAAAATTGTTTCGTGCTGAGTGAATCATTTACTAGATCTCAAATAATACTCGAATAAGGTTACTTTTAATATGCGACGATGACTTATTTATACATATTTCATAACATATATTGTATATTATATAACACCCATTGCGGTGTGTAGAAACTGTACATTTTGAATTCCATTTGTTTCTTATTTGTTCCGTTGTTTTTTTTTGTTTATTTTTGTTCCATTCTTTCTCGTGTTTTACTGCCACTAGAGAGGTTATAGGTAGTTTTATACTTATGCGGGGAAAATGTGAAACGCAACGATAAGCACCACTTCAAACACATGTATAATGATTCAACACTCACAATTGCCCAACACAAAAATAAGTTCAATGATTTTCTCCTCCCTAAGATAAGATAACACTGTCGCTATAGAGCCATTATAACCCCGTTTATTAAATAAACAGTTATAATAGATAATATTAGTTACAACTTAAAGAGCATACGTAATAAAATTCAATAATCCACGCATTCCATAAGAAAAACGAAATTGACTGCACTAAGTTGACTTCATCGAATACTCGTTGCAAATAAAATATGCCTATTTTACTTTGCGAGTATCACGTAAGAGAAAAAAATAAAATATTCAACGTCCATATTATCACTCGAACAATCCACCATCCAAGGATTCTCATATTACCACTTTTAGTACTATTTTATGAATGAATGTAGGTAAAAATGCTAAATATTATATAAAAAATTCCGCTTTACGGTGACGACAGGAGCGATTTATTCCACTATCTATAGTTTATATAGCTAAACAAAGGCCCATACTCGTCAGGACTAGATATAATTAGCGCTGACCGGCTCGACAAAATTATGCTGTGCAGAGCTATCTCATACAGGATATTCTTACCTCGGGTATTTACGGTTTGATAAATTGAACTCGACCGTAATGCTTTTAAATCGCTATAGTTAGACGAAGTTGTATTATCCTATCAATGGACACGAAGGTCGCGACTTGTATCATTATCCTAAGGGTTTCCTGTGTGTCGACCCATCGCGCCTGCCGTCGGCCAGCCGGCAGAGGGACCGGTACAGGTCCAATAAAGTTGGCGATACTGGCGTTAAGAATCAGGATAAGGATATGCCTAGGTGCAGACTGGAGAGGGAAAGGAAAAAAGGAAGAGGGGAAGAGGTGGGCTCGAGTTAAAGGAAGAGAAGAGAGGAGAAGAGAAGAGAAGAGAAGAGAAGAGTAGAGAAGAGAGGCGGACAGACGGGGAGGACTAGGACTAACGCCGGAATGACAGAGAGCGCGCGTGGGGGCGGACTGGGACCAGTTGTGATGCGACTCGAGTGTACAGACAATGCACACTAAGTGACCTCTTCCCTGCTTAAATTGGTGTAGGTTTTTTAACTGATGTATATTAAGCTAGTTAAGAGCTGAATGTGGGCTCAGTCGCTCCCTGGCTGGCCGACCGCCTCTGCCCCACCGCATCAAGCCCCACCGACAGGTACTAACAACTCAATTTTAATTTAATTCTCTATAATTTAACGCCCGAATCGCTTAAATCTAATCGCTTTCCCACTCGTCCAGGTTTCGTGACACTGATTTAGGTCGTTGCGAATATTTTCTGCCAACTTTTAGACGTGCGGGCATACCTAACGCGTTCTAATACCTCTTAGGAACTACAATACGGATTCGAAATTGAGTAAATACGTTATCCGATCCTAAATTAGAAAACGTAAAATAATTTTTAGTCTCAGTACGGCCATCGGTTGTCCCATCGACCATCGGCTAAATTGGTCCCATTATTTTCAAAATCTATTTTCGCGTACTGAAGAGACGCACGAATGGTCCTTTTATCTTCATATCGGACGTTAGTCAGCTGTATCTCGCATATTACTGCAAACTCTTATCATATACGTTCCTTTGATTCCTCGTTGAATAGACTCAATTTTTACTTTATGCGTTCACAATACGGATGTACATTATGTACAATTGTTCGTAGATTCATAAATACACGGATATAAGTGACCTGTTTTAAATGTCGACACTTTATCTCGTCTACAGCCATCATGAGTAATTTCCGGCATGACTACTTTTCCTCTTAGTGGCTCCTCGAATCATTCTTCAGTTTTGAACACCACGTTAGTCGATAAAATTATCCGGAATGATTCTTCAGCATCTTCGCCAAATGTATCAAGTCTACTCACCATGATTCACACAAACAAAAATACATGCTTGACACTATGTCCTCGACCTAATCGTGTATCGTACAACATTAGGACAATTAAGTTCCTAGACTAAATCTTGCACATACCGCTAGCTTCAATGCAATTTCAACAGTTTGAAATGTTGAACAACCTAAAAAAATTTTTACATTCGCAAATTCAAAAAGGGCATGTGTTGATCTTATCGAGCATTCTTCAAAAAACGTACTAAATATCGATTATTGATAAATGTATACTTTGTTCTAACTATCTAATAAAAGGTTTTAAGCTAACAGTCCACATTAGTTCTAGTGAATAATATTATATAAAGATACATAAAGTACACAATATTATTGTATTCATCCCCATATGAAATTTCAGTTGCGCCTTTCGTGATCCTTGCTTCGTAAAATAAGGCTTCCCACTTTTAATCTTCCTCTTACGAGATGAAATTTGAGTGTGGCCATATACTCATTCCTTGTAGAAATTTACATGGTAATGTTCCGTCAGAATATAAACACAGGTTGGGGAAGTGAACTGGTTCGTTCATGCCTGAACTTCATTTTTCAGTATCTTAAGACTGTCAGAGATTAAACTGTTGACTTTATCGTATTTACTGTTTGAACAAAGTCTAGTGAAAATGTAAACTTTTATGAAGATTTTTCTCCCAGTGGAGAAATCACACAACATGAAATTTTTTCACCTTCGAAAGAATTTGATTGCGCATACCACTGAATCGTTCAACCAGCGATTTCAAATGATACTTGGAATAATCACAAAACATAAAGGATAAATTATGAATGCTTTGTTTTATGTTGAAAGTTAGTAAACGTACCAACATTTCTTTCTAACGAATCGTTTACAACGAAGTAATATGTAATGGTAATTGGTAGCAGTATCTCAAATTTACAGTCATTGTTTTGAGAAAAAATCGAAAATAATTCTTTCACTTTTGAACAAATAGCGACGAATATTGATTGCAAACTGTTATCGCCATTTAGATCAGAAGTAATCCCCAAAATACATATTCTAAAATAAGAAACACAATTTTAATCACCTCTCCTTCATAATTCGCATTTCACGCATTAAGAATTGTTACTTATAAAAATTACAATTAGTTCATTATGAATGCGCGTGTGATTTTCAAGAAGTCGACATTTTAAATAGCTTTGCATCTAGGAATCAAACATTTTTTGAATAAAAATGAGACTAGCGTACCATCACTCGAGTGTTCCGTGTAGCAGCTGTTTAAGCGGAGCACTCGAACAGAATCAGAATTCATTTCCATATTGGGAAGGGCTCAGAAGAGAAAGCAGAAGAGAACAGAATACGAGAGTAAAGACGCGTATACAGTGTATGTGTAAGTATTAAATCCTCGAAGTCGTTGATCGAAAAACCTCCAACCGACTGTCCAATGAGGATGATAGCCTGGATAGAATGGCCGCTTATTGCCAGCATTGAGACGAGATAATGCGACGAATAATAGAGGCGGCAATAATTCAATAAATGCCTGCCTGTTTGCCACTTCCTGCTCCCGTCCCATAGACTCTCTCACACTCCTACGTACAGCTCGCACACATCTCTCTTCCACTTTACAGTTTATACTTCCACTTGCCCTGTTTTCAACTAGGCACTGACCTGCTAGTCAATAGTGCCCAACTGGCACCCAATCTCCCCCCGTACAAGAGCCAACCTACAAAATTCGCTCAAATTATTTCGACAATATTAAAACACCAATTATCTCTTGGACACTACATTAAGATATGTATTAAGGAACCGATGTAATAAGAAACTTTGTACTATTTATTTCTGAATTTTAGAAAACTAATTTGTAACTTATGCCGAGGTTCGCTAGTTTATTTACAGGCGAATATACTATTTTCAGTTCTAAAAATATTCGAGTAAAATAATCGCCGCGTACTTGATAATTGCCATACAACAGAAATTTATAGGCCCGTACAATTAGTTAAACAGATTTTATTTCAAGTTTGTAGCCTCTATGTATAATGTTTTTTTTCACTTTTGTTACTTTGTTCGTGTTTTTGTATTCAATTAAAATTATTGTTCACTTCCGTTTTTGTTTTCTTTGTTCATTTATAATGTTATTTACGTTCATATAACAGGGTGGAGGGGAAAATAGGACTTGAAGATTGTGTCACATAGCTAGATGTACTTATATTACCGCGGACAGGAAATGAGTATTTTATTGCCTGATAAAATAAGCAATTTGAGGGTACAGTAAGTGACTGGTGGAAAAATGATACACCCTCTTCCAGTGATAATGTATCGATTATAAGTCCGTTTCTTGCCAATGTTTCAATAATAAGAATCATTATTGGTCCCTGAAAATCTGTAAGGACCAAACTAAGATTACTGCTAGACTGGCTAAAATTACGTTATTATTAGGAAATATTTCTTCCTCAGTGAAAAACTATTCGACATCTGCGGTTTGCCCACACTAAACATCATTTTAACATCGATGTATTGTTCGCTTTTATCCAGAAAATTATTTCACCCCTCCGGGTAGATATTTTGATGTATTCGATGTAGTTTGAACGGAATATGTGTCACCTTGTTACACCAATTAGCGTGATCTGAATCACAGCAATGAAACCTTTTGTGTATTACATCAAGTGATCGTTACAGTGAGGGTTCTCTGATTAATGGTAAGGTTTAATAGCCCGGCTTTTTAAGTAGGAGATGAGCGTGTGAAAGTATAAATGAGATGGATTGAGAGAAAGTATGAAGGGAGAGGCCTCTAGGGTTAAAGCGGGAGGGCTTTCAAACTGGCACGTTTAATTAGCTAACTAAACTAGTGCTCCTCTCTTCCACTCCTTTCCTGTTTCTACTCTCCATTGTCAGCCGGAGAGCTAATACAAAACATTGACATCGTACAAACTTCGAATGGTCAATTTATATACTCAATCAATCATCGTAATTAAAATTTATATTATAGAATACGAAATAATTAATTAATGTAATTTTCATCAATTTAATAGGGGGCATTATGGGTCGACTTATTTCTACACAGATCTAATCTAGATTTTGAGATTTTGATTAGCTAATTCTCTTGAGCAAAGGCAAACTGAGGCGTGTTAAGGGTATTTTTCCAGATTTATCGCAACATTTCGAGTTTTATGAATGATAGTACAATTTATTAGCTGCGAGTGAATTGTTCACCTATACACGAGTGACTCGTTACTTACGAAATATCGCTGTAATGGCGAATTCAGGTAGTAGAGAGTCCACTAGAACCGAGCATACGCCTGAAAAAATTAAAGCAAAGGTCAAAGGCACAAGAGGCAAAAGAAGACTTCAATTTGTGGACCACGTGTCGTGTCATAACGGACCTCATTCTTCGTAATGTGAATGAATGGGGGTGTATTCATTTCACCAAGAATTAAAAACTAGACGAATGTGTCACACCCGAGGAATCCCCATTGTCGTTCTTTTACTTAACTGATGTGATACTATTTCTCATATATTCCAGGATGAACCTTCAAATTTCAATCTGGTGATTTTGGATATATGTTCAATATATTATTCTCATTCTTATCAATTCTTGTGAAAGTTATGTCGCCTTTTACTTGATTTATGTTAGAAATAAGAGCCAGAAATAAATAATTTCCTACTCCCAATCTCACTAACTTGGCTCTACATCTAGATAACTCTTCAGAACAGAATGAATTAACCAATAAATTCCGCCGTAATATGCTCGTAATATTGCTTTTTTTATCTGTTGCAGATCTGGCTAGTCTGAAATTCAAAAAGTAACGTTTCTTCATGTAACAGAAATACAGTATACTGTACTTCAAATGATGCAACCTTTAAAGGTGTGTATCAATTAAAATAATGTGCGAACATTCTTTTTTATTAACATCATAAGCCAATTTTCTGTATTCCAGCATGATGTCTTAATTATTACACGAAAGAAAAGGTTAGTATAATACTTATGTTATTATTATTTAAAATGTTGCTCTGGAATGAAATTCAGTTTCATCCTTTTAGGACTCTAATAAAGTAAATTCAGTTCAAATCACTCTCACTTATCTCCTGACTAATTTTCCATTGATTTTGACATTATGCTAATGATGTATACATTTCTCAAATTCTCATTTGCATTTTTTTCAGCATCGTAGCATGTAGCATGTGTACAATATTAGTCTAATTACAAATGTTTGAAGCAGCGACAATTAACCATATATATTAATATTTTGTATAATATATTTATCACTCACTTTTAAAAATTAGTGAAAATAAGGGAAATTACTGAAATGTATTAAAATGTAAAAATTGTGGAACACGTTAACTTCAGTACCACCAGGGCCTTATAAGGAAGACATCACCCTTCCAATCCACTAGGCGGAGAGAAGTCGCCATTGTCATCGTCATCGTCATTGTTAACGTCGCTTTTCCGTTTCTTCCGGAACCTGTCAACCCTTGGGACAATATCAAAGAAACGTAAATATTCTTCCTTCTTTACCATCCAGTCGAAGATATTAAAAGGTAACAGGCAAAACAAAGGGACAACAGGTAAAACAATATAGCGAGTGCAGCCGCACTACAAGAAAAAAATAGGAGCTGGCAGAAGGGGTGAGGTACCCCTCCCCGGACAATGGCTGGAGATAGCAAGTCAACCCCTGGCCAAATTTGTTAGAATGATAAGAGCACTTCTATAGAGTCCTTATGAAAATACCTTTGGAGCCTACACGAATTTATGATTCTAAAATAATTGTCATATGGAATTTAGTAAGAGTAGCCTCTGTACTAAGTACTAGTGCCGCAGGAGTGCACATTAAAGTCCCCTGCAGTTCAAGTGCTTAACATTGTGGTTACTCTATATTCACCAAATGAGTCTACAGGGTAAGTATTGTTTAATATAAGAACTGCTTATTGGATTTACGCATAAAATTGTCTGTTCTAAAGCAGCATTATATATGGCATACAATGGAAGGGAAAGTACATTGCAAGCCATGTAAGATATAATCATTTCAAAGTTGATTTATAAGAATAAAGGAATTTTGATTCTTTGTGTTACCTGCCAATTTGTTTGATGCTTTCAATTATTATATATAGTAGTTGTAGAACACAATACAATGTGCTTGTAATGTGCTTAGGATAGTTAAAAAATTACCATTCATAGGATATAACTGAAAATGAATCTATTTCCATTTTTATATATTTAGTGAACAGTACTTTCACTCATAGTATGAATTGTAAATCATAGATAAATAAATGCCGAATTCTTTTCAATACCTGAGTTCAAAGTTTCTTGTTGGGATGGTAAAGACAATCATTATTTTTCTATATTACTTTGAAAATAATGTCTTAAAAACATTATTATCCTGTAACCTCAAAGTTTTGAGGTTAATTTATGTATATTATATGTCACTTCCTAATAAATAAATAAATATTTATCTCTTTGTGTCTTTCATTTTACCCTTAGCCCAAACTTACCACTTTCATCTTAAAATATTTCTTCTTCAATTAAAGAGATATTAAAAAATATTATCTAGTTTAATATTTAATGCCAGTATGCATTAATCACAAATCATCTAAACATAAATATATTCATCATTTAGAAACAAATTTGTAAAACACTGGTAATCCTTTCATCCCAAGAAATTTAATGTCTGTGTTATCTACAGATGACATTAAATAAATCATTCTGTTAAACAAATATTAAAATTGTAAACTTTCAGGGTGGAGAGAAATATAAGAAACAATATCCCATGAAGATTGGTTGATCACAAATAATTGTAATCAATAATAAAAGTAACTCACCATTCAACACATAAAAAGGTGCAGTATTACTATTAAAATTATAAACCTGTACTGTATACCTGTCAGTTTTTAAATGTATATGCACTTCAAAAATAGGAAAATTTTAAACAAACTATAATGGAACAGATGTTCACAACCTATGATATTCTAAACAGAAATTATACATAACACATTACCTAGTTGTAAAGAAAATAGTCCCATACCCAACACTGACAAAAGGTTATTTAGAAGCTATTGGAACTATTATTATTATTATATAGAAACTGTTTATTTTTACTTGCCTTTTTCATTTTAATAAGCTTAATCTATTTGCCACTTAAAAATAATTTTAAAACTTCATTACTTATGTGCACAACTGGGGAAAATATAGATACAAATTCTATAATTTTTAATTAGTTGAACATCGCGTATTCTTCATTATAAAAAAATAAATTGTATGTTTATGTACAATGGTTTCAAAAAAACTGCTCACGACTTCTTTAATACATAAAAAATAAATTATACATGGAATTATGTATATTAAAGGATTAATTAAATAAAAAACTGGAATAAATTCCATATCAAAATATATTTGTAATGATACATATATTTCATTACACATTCAAAACATTTCCAAAATGCTAAATGAAAAGGTAAACTGACTAAACTAATAATCACAGTGGAAATGTTACATAGGTGAATCATTCAATGATATGTACAAGTGGGCTAATTATTCTTCTTATATTACCTATATACAATTTATATATAATACATTGTTACCTTCTTGTTCGTTAGCATGTGACACAGTTCTATGTTCAGTTCAATACAAAATTAAAAATTAAAAATGATTATAAGGAACTGAAGATCACTTTATTAAACTGTGATGCTTAAGCTGAATACTTTTTAATTAAATTTTTAAAAAGGCAACAGTTTTTTTAACGCATTTTATAAACAATAAACTTTCATATCTATCATCACTAGCAGTTTAATATTATGGTAATTAAAACTATTTGCAATATGTATTATACACTAAAATCACATATATAAAGTGAAAAATATGGACTAATAACGTAACAAAGTACTATAAAATAATCTTAAAATACAATTATCAATATTTTGGGCTTTCAAATAAGTTTACAACAATAATACTGCACATTACTAAAATTCAAGTCATGGAAAAACATTTAAAATAAAGATATTGGAAAAGTTTCAACGGCTATATACATTATATTATTTAATTCATTTTTACTTTCAAATGTTAACCAGTAGTTATGTACAGATGACCAACATTCATTCAACTTTTTACATTCATATATGAAGACTAATTGTTAACATTAAAGTAACAGAATAACCTTAGTATACCAATTTTCTGAACAACACTAATTAATTGATATTAATCAATACAAAGTAATTTACAATATTGAGCATGACAGTAATAATACCCCAAAATACTGATAACTATAAGTTTAAATCAAGTATCTGACGGATGCTTATTAAAACGGCATAGAAAATAGAAATTTAGGATGTCATTCTGTAATAAATGACATAGTATACATTACAATTACACCAAAAACTAAGGTAAACAGTTGTTTAAAGGATTCCCTAGGGTTTTTTTCCTGCAGTAATTCTGGCAAGACAGTCACCAATGAAATGTGAAGAAACCCTCCAGCAGTGAAGGGGAGTATCCATGAAGTACGAGCCTCTGTGCAAAGAACCATTTAAAATTCAAGAGATAAATTATTATCACTAAATTCAAAAAATACTAAGATTGTAATACTGAATTCAGTGTTGCACTGCTATGTATAAAAATTTAATAGTGAATTATAATACTACCTATGTCGTGACGTTAAATTTTATATAAAATTATGAGCAGATATTATCATTATAAAAGAAGATAATTTTAAATGATTTCTGTTTTGTTTTATTATAAACATTATAAAACAAAAATCATACACTGGAACTATTGAGACTACAAATCTATTTCATAAACAAAATTAAATACTTCATATAATTATGAAAATATATATTTTCAGCTGCCTAATTTAACACTTGAGCCAATGCATACTGTTTTTTCATGAACAGCATTGTAACAGCATTAATGTGTTATAATTAAGAACAAAATAAAGTAAAAAAATCTAGATTAATTTACACATTCCGTTTGTATTATATTATCAAATTAATAACAGTAACAAAGCAGACAAAGTTAGCCTGTAAGCACTTGCTCTAGAAAATTAATTCTTGCGATAAAAAGTCTCTGTGCACCCTCTTTCAAATTATACACATAATTAAATTATAAATAATATTGCTTAAATAATAAAATACATACCAACGAGATCACTTGCACCAGCAAAAATAATAGCAGTAAGTGCCCCGAATAAACTGGAGGAGGCAGTGGCAAGTTGTGCTTTTGCAGCCTCAAGTCTCGTAAAACCAGCTCTCAGAAGAATGGCAAAGTCACCTACTTCATGGGGTACTTCGTGTATTAGGATAGCTAGTGTTGATAAAATGCCTACGCGGAGTGATAGAAGGAAACTCCCACCAACAGCTAAGCCATGAGTGAAGTTATCTATCACATTGGCAATGAGATTTAAGTAACCACTAACCTGTAAAAGGGCAACAATTTTATTTTTTTATGTTAAATGATAATGCTTACTGAAATCTAATTACTTGCATTTATATTAGTTGAAAAATTTCTCAATATTTAAATAAAATTTATCAGATACATCAAAAATTCTAAAATTTTAAACAAAATAAAGTTGCAGATCAATTATTTGCCAAATTATATTTACCACAATAAACTTATCTTACAAATAAATGTTTGTTACCTAATTTTTCTACATTTCCGATTTTTTCAAAACAATATGATTGCCATCCTAGTATTCCTCAAATAAATTAAAAATTAATAAATATGTAACAGCATGTGGCCTATAATGATATTATAAAAATCGAATTTAACAATATATTAAACTTATGAATGATACTAATTATATTTATTAAATTTTATAACATTCATACTAACATGTTTGGTATTTGTTTTTTCACTTGATTTCTTTTTGTCTTTTACTGTCACATTGTTATTTATCACTTCAGATGTTTCTGTTTCTAGTGGATCCTCTCCTTTGATATTTGAAAATACTTTTTCAATAATAGTGAAAAGCAGAAGCCCAGAAAGAACCCACATTCCACAACTCATAGAAGGATGTTCACCAACCTCTGAAAGAAACAATAGCTATTTAAGACCACATTCAAAACAGTATATTAGAAACACAACATAACTTATAAAAATAGTTTAACCTTTATTAATTAAAGCATCTTATCCTAAACCCCAAACATTGTACAACTTCCAATACAACAATATTAGATATATCCCATTTATTCATAATATAAATTATTCAGTTGTAAATAATCAAATATTTCACTAAAATAATAAAAAAATACTAAAAAAGGTAATTTTATAACATAAGAAATATAAACTTACGGAAAGCAGTTACTATGAATAGGATCTCTACACTAAAATAATGATAATATATGTACAAAAGGTATAGAATGTATAATAATGCATACAAAATTAATAAAAAATAATATCCTCAGTGTAAAAGTAAAGGGTTGAAAAATTAATTCAGTTAGGTTCAAGGTATACGTATATGTTTTAACATCTAAATATCTTAGTGGATTTATCAATTTGTGAAATATTCAACGCACTAAAAAATATTAGTTGTCCACAACAAAAACTTGATATTATATCATATAAGACAATGAAAACTGCATGGATTAAATTATATATATTTAATTAATTTAAAAACATAAAATAAATTGATATTATTACAAACTCATAATCTTGATTGAACTGATCAATTACTATTTGATCACAAAACACAGAAATTAATTACAAGCGAACAAGATATAATAATGTCATTGACATGGATCAAAGAAGATATAAATGTGTTCAGATAATATAAGTATAACAATCAATGATCATACCTCGCATTTAATACATTATTCACATTTGACATTCATACATTATTATTACAATGAGTAACAAAGCTCAAATTTACATAATTTTACAATTTCTAAATTTAATCAAAACCCTTCCTTGATAGACTATAAGGTGCAGACCCACATTGAACCAACTGAATTGGGTTGGGAATTAGATTACTACCCTGCACATGCTACCCCAACCACAAAAAGGGGCTCAAAGGAAATTATTTGTAAGCAGACTTGTCTGAACTACAAGTGAGCAATTTTACTCAATAAAGAAATAAATGCTCGTATCAGAAGTCCTAATAATACTAATGACCACAAACATAAATATTATTATTACCCATGGAGAATCTTTGTTATGAATGTTACCTCTATGCATATCTCTTTGAAACTGGTAATTCCATGCTTCAGGAAGAAGATGAAGGAATACATCCCCAAGTAATCCACCGACAGCAAAACTCAGAAGTAATTTCAATGTTTGTGATCCACCTGTAAAAAAAACATTGTCAGCATAAGTTGAAATAAATACATAACTGAAATTTCTTACACAATGCAACACTAATTAGACATCTATAATTTAAATTTTAAATTATAAAGTAATATATTTTTCAATTCTGATTAATGTGGAACCACAAAATCTACATCTACAATTAAAGTTAGTGAGCTCTATAAATGAATTCCATTACTTATGATCAATTATCTATAAATGTTTTAGATAACACTCTTTATAAAACTATAAAGACCATGGTGGCTTTATAAATCTATAGCATATGGATAAATCAACAAGTATATTCCCTGTGATAAATATTATAAATTTAAGGAATGTAAACCAAAAACATGTAATTACAGAAATACATGTAATGAAGCAAAGCTTAGAAAAGTATTTTGTCCCTGAAAAGCTGTTACCTTTGTATACGCAAAAAAATGCACAACTCAAGGTTCTAGTCTCAATGAAGAGGCATTCAACTCAATACTAGACTTTTGTGATAAAGAAAATCATAAGTGTGATAGGAAGCAATTTTATATTACAACACTAAATGAACCTTTTAACAATGACATGAATGAATCTGAAATTGTTAAAAGGTCTATTATAATGAAAAATTTGCAATTCCTTTATGGTTTAAATTGTAAAAATTGGTCTTACGATTTATGCCAATTCACTCAATTGATAAATCTTACTACATTTATATTTCATTTTGGAAACAATCCTTGGTTGTCTGTAATTACTTTATAAAGAAATCAAGTTGTCGAACTATCTGCACAATTGATAATTTTTAACTTGACTGGACTTTTCATTTATTTTTTAGAATCAGTTATTGCTCCTCCAAGTTTGAAATTGTATTGATGTACATGGTTTCAATCATGCAGGTCACTGGTCTGAATGATAGGATGAGTTTTTTGCTGTGGTTACGTAGATGTATTACAAATATTTATAAGTAATAAATATTTTATATTTATTATAAAGTATGCTGATAAACTGAAAGGAACTGATAATTTCACACAAAAACAATTGTAACCTCGCTCTTAAATTAAAGTTTGTTCATAATCATCAAATACAACAGAATCATATTGAATATAAGTAATATATCAATTAGCATTTTCTTCAGAGTTTCATTTGGGAATTATCTAATACAAATAGCCATATAGATAAGCACCATTCAATGTCCACTCTGATTTAAATACAAGTTTAAATGTAACATAATATCTATACAAAACTCACGATTGGACTCATAAAAGTAACTAAGGTTAAAAATACAAATTCAGTTCAGCTATGTTATAATCTGAAATAAATATAATAACACTCTGTACAACACGCACTTCTAATAATAATTCATCAATTAAATCCACACCCTATTAATGTAACTGTAACAATTTATTAAAACAAATTTGGAAATAACTTTAGCAGTGATGACAATTATTTTAAGCAACTATGCGATATTTTGTAACAATCTGAACTTCAAGGCAAACAACTAAGCATCCATCCCTGTGTACTGCATCACTATTACTACAATATCCAAGCAATCGTACTAATAATACATTATACATTCATAATAACATAACTGATAAGGCTATTTTCAAATACATTTAGGACCTAAATATATATGTTAAACTTTATCCTTCGAAATAAAGATAAATATCTTTTTAAATACGGTTTTTTGTATCATCATAAAGCACAATAAACTCGGGCAGAGTCGACAAAAACATCGTAGTAGTTGACCACACCAACAAAAAATTCTACTTTGAAGCGCAAAATACGTAACATGTGAATCTCAAGGCTATCGGTGATATTAACTCGTTAGAGGCGATGACTTGAAATGTTTCAAATAATTCAACAAGTATTTTCTACATTGAAATGATTGGTTATTAAGGGAAGCGTCGCTCCAATTCTCGGTAACACCAAAATAAGAAACGGGCGTATTCCTAACACGCCATGTTCATATCTATAAAATTATATTAGTATATCTATTCTCTATTCATATTACCTCCTTTGTTTAGATTCGCTCCACCTTCCAAAGGTATGACCAGCAATGGGAAAATCCCGCTGAGACCGACAAGGATGGATCCAATGATCGAACCTACCCAAGGATTGTATTCAAACCCTTCAAAATAATTTGCCCCTAACAACTCTTTGTAATACGTCCATATATAGTCATCACTTCCGTTCAAACTGTCTATATTGGATATAATTACATCCCCTTCGCCTAACGTCATCTCGAATTATCCTTTAGAGTTCAGAAACGGGACAGTGACAACACTTCAAACTCGAATTAATATCCCGGCAGTAAAATGAGTATGAATCTTAATATTTTACAACCGACAAACAACTTTTCAAAACACAACGTAGCACCAGTATAAAAGGGACGACTTTAAAGAACGGCTACTGAATGAATGAGGTTGTTTACAGTGAAGCTTTATATAGACACTCATGGCTGCGCCACTGTCTTCAGCTGCCATTTTCATTTGCTTTGCCTCTTATCAAAAATAAATTCGTGATTCCCAGTAACATTGCTAAACAGACTTCGGTCTGTGTTTTCCTCTTCCATCATTAGCCGACCTGGGTTTGTAAGAACGGACAAAAATACACATATATAAAGGGAAACGCGTTAAATTATCCTCGATTTAAAAATGGCCCAACAAGTTCCCAGCAGTGTTAAATCAGTGCAAAGAATATTCTGTCTAGTTTTAAAATTCGCCACTGCCTAGCACCTATAGATAACAATGCCTAATAGTTGTTGAAAGGGGTATGTTCACACTTATATTTACTAAATCTTCAAACGGTAATATGCCTCTATGAATTCTTAAAATGTACTAAAATTACAAATAAGTAGAAAATGTAAATTAATTATTTTCATTCCTGCGCATTTTGATTGATAATTGAGCTCCTAATATATTATACTTTTGCCTTAATTTCTCCTGCTTAGGCCAATATATATGTTTATAATGCTCTCGAATTAAATATTTAATTAAGAATATAACGAAAGAAACACTACTTATTTTTAAGTCTAAACGTCTCTTCCATAGAGAATAGGTTGTGGAATGAAAACATTTTTTCGGGTGAAATAAAGGAATAATACTAGAATATTAGGTACATAATGAGTTGTATTGTTCATTTATTTTCATTTCATTAATAACGCTGCGTAAAGATATACACTTTTACGCTGTTCGGGAATTATGCTTGTATTTTAATAACTTTGTGTACAATTTTGTCTTTATAAGCCTAACATATTTGAATAAAAGACCAATCGAAACGACATACGAACTAGGTACGCAGTAGGGAATAAAGAGGAAGCTGTTTATAAACGGAATACATTTCTTTATTCAAAGAACGATGAAGGACGGGACGCGGGGGATATACAGCAACGAAACGGGATTGAATAGGCCTGTTTTAGTGAAACAAATAGTTAACAGCTGAATAGCTGAAAAGGGAGTTTATAGCAGTTCAATCTCGGGATAAGGCAATCCTCCTCAGTTGACGCCACTGAACCTAATCAAAATTCACACTACCCATAGTTAAGCGGTTCCAATACTTTGTTTGATCAAAAAAAATAATTTCTATTTATTTTAAAGCAAATCAATTTCCTTTCCCACGTACGATATTGTGTCTACTTTAAATGTTGTTCCCCACAAAATACTTATTTTTTACTCATCAAAAAACCAATGAGGGGAAAATAGTATTTTTTTAATTGCGCAATCTTGTATGTAAATGAAAGCATAACCTTAACGCATTAAATAATTTTAACTTAGTGATCATCAGTAAAGAGTGAATTTCAACTCGAAATAAATTCTGGTGCTGCACGATTATCCGAACTTATAAGCAATCGGTTCTTAATACCCCACTTCAATAAGTTAAGTTCTGGCTATATTAAAATAATGAAAAATCTATGAATAGTTCTAAGAGTTTAAATGCTATATTTAACACGTTGTCCAGATAATAAGTGTAATATTTTTAATGTACTCCAACGCGGAATACCACACGGGTACTCCTGGGAATTATTTATGCCTCTGAGAATATGCGTTCCAATTGTCTTTATCTGTTATGGGCCACGCTCTGCATATGACGTAGACACTGTGCCATGATAAATAATGTGTCATATTCGATTTACCCAACTACAGAACTCTTATATGTAACATTTTACATGTATATAGTAAATTAGCTATCTTTAATATTTACTATATATTACACGGAAAAATATTAATTTCTCGATGATATTTGAGGGGAGCATTTTAGAGCATGTGATCCACGAATTCCAGATTGTTGGTCAAACTATACTACATGTACCTGTGTGACTGAAGTGTATACAGAATATAGATGCTGAAGTAATTGTACTATCTACGAGGTTATTTGTTTGTCAATATTTTTTAAAAATACGAGGAATTTCGATTCACAAGCATACATCAACAATGCTATAACGAAGAAACTTATCCAGATGGGAAATACTTTGAACTCGCTGACTTAGCTGGTCTGAAGAGGATGTAAAGAAAATACCATTATTCTAAAACGAAACGATACGTTTTAGGCATAAAATGATAATGTACAGTACACATTTAAATTATGTTTTAAATAATGCATATTGTTCTTAAGCGTTCCGTACCTTCCGAGAAAATTGGTGTCATTTAAATTGATAGTACCTTGTAAAGAGGAAGTTATGAACAGTGTCCGTGAAATAAATAAGTACGAATGTTAATGAACGCTACAGGTAATTTTATCCACCGTTTTTTAATGGAAATCTCAATTTCATTACCTTATAAATTCGCAAATAAAGGTAATCGTGAGTATGACACAAAGTTATTGTCATCAGGAACAGTCAACTAACTGACAACACGTTGGTGTTACCTGGCATTAAAATGTTATTAATATGAATAGTAATTAAAACAGGAATGCAGATGTACAAAGATGTAAGTAAAATTCAAATTGAAAGGTTTTTGTTAGATTTTTAATACAAAAAATAATAATCTGTTTCAGCCTGAGAGGTAAGATAACAATTGTAAATGTGGTAAAACCCAATGTACTCAATAGTGTATAAAAAAAGTGTGATCCAAGAGATAAGTCATTTAACGAACTGTCCAACTCAAGTCTTCGGTTAGGGCTATTATGAGCAAACAATAAGATTCTTGGTTCTCAATACTTTTCTCGATATTATCTGATAATTATTTATCACTTTTACGATTTCCCACTTAACTGAGGCACGACTCATTTTGTATGATATATTTTTATCAGAATTGGGAAATGTATTTATCTCCATTGCACTTCCACCTTAAGACAAGTGGAGATAAGTCTTGTTCTTAATTAAATAATTATTTTCATTCCCATTTTATAAACGATTAGTAAATTATCTCCTTTAGTTGATTTCAAGTATAATGTTTTCTCATAAAGTTATTACGAAATTTTTTTTGGCACTGAGTTAGTACCGTCATAATCTAAGTACAATCTATATTTAATTGCGAAAAATTATATATTAGATTGTGATTGCTACGCTCTATAAGTTTAGTTTTATTTCAATAATGAGGTACCATTATGGCGATAACTATTAAATTCATACAGCGAACACGTACAGTCCGTACATTTGAGTACTATTTAAATGTATACGATTTCTACTTTCACAGTTTGGGAAACTTAAACAATTCAAACCACGCCTTATTTAAATAATGATTAAGTAATTGGACGCAAAAGTCAGAGCCTATGAAAATAATCTTCAAAGTTTTGCATGGCTCATAATAATGACTCCCGTTTGATTGTTGTAACTGTCGAGTAATACCAAAATAGATAAGTCTATAATAGGGAACTATCATCCATTCTAAATTCTTTGTAAAATGTCCTTAACAAAACCAAGAATATACACAATTTATCAAACAAAATATTTTGTTTAAATAATCATCCTAATATACACATTTTATTCTCCAAGAGTATGTAAATAAATTATGATAAAAATGTAACGCCTTAATTCTGGTAACTTCGGATAACAAACAATGTCATTTTAGTTGCGTGGTTGCAAATGTAGTGCACATACTCATCTCGTCACAGGGAGTGACCAGTTTTCTCACTTCATTTTGTCTGAAATAGCGCCCATTGTTACAGCAAAGAAAATACTCACTACTTAACGAGCATGATGACACCATATAGTGATATGATACATATCATGTCACCAAATAGTTCAAGAGTACCATAATTTTCTTGTCTAAATTCCCCGAAATTGGCAGTTGATCTCATAAAATAATGCAGGAAACTGTGGTGAACAAATTATATAATTGCGCGTCTGTTATGCGGACAGGCAGGGTTTTTCCTTTCATCGGGCCTTGAGCCTGTTGACGATCACAAGATATAAACCACTAGATATAAGAGCGCTCTGTTTCCCCCGTGAAACAATCGTATAATTAATATAATATATAATTAAAAAATAATATAGTTAATTTTTCACAATTTATGTAATGATTAGTACATCTCCATCTTCTAAAAACATCTATTCAACATATAAAGGTAGTTTAAGGAGTAATCATTTCGAAAAAGAGAAAACACTCTAATTTTAACATTCTAATTATAATTTAATTTATATTTTTTAATTTAATTTTATTTAATTTACATATTTAATTTATTTTATATATATATATATATATATATATATATATATATATATATATAGACGGAGCCGATCTTTATCATACACAGGTGGAAAGTTACATACAAGCGTTGTAAAACGCTTATCATTAATTGTTTTATATTCTCATGTCCCACTAGTGTCACCATTGGTTAGTTTCTTTTACGCACAAAACAATACGCTCAACCATTGTACTAATAACTACAAGTAGTTGATTGTACAAAAATAAAGGAAATAAAATAATAAAAAAATGGTTTTAGATGTTTATAGTGCTTTAACTATTGTTGCATGAATACTTTCATAAATCAGTTATATTAAACACTTACTTGTAACTATTGGTAAGTAGGAAAATTAACTAAGAAGAGATGGCTTCTTGAATAAATATTCGGACCATTTAATTATTTAAGTAGCGCTAATTGACTGCTCAATTCAATAGCTAGTGAATTATAATTTCTTCTAATTTCTGACTGTGGGAAACGAAAGCTTTTTCTAGTTGAGTTCCTGATTTGATCTTACAACTTCGTAAATAGGACAAAAATGAACTATTGACAATAATGGCTTCATTTGCACGCTTCCTTTACGCTTTTCCATTTATGAGGTTTGACTGAGGTGAGCATCGGTAAACTTAAAATCACGATACGTAATGAGACTTGATATTTCTACTGAGAACGGCAGAACTGACTGCTTGTCTTAAAGTAGTCAGATGAATTATAAGAATAGTCAGTATAATATTAGATCACAAAAGACGTGCTGGGGACATTGTGTTGCCGTGTTAGTAAATGGAGATTATAGCAAAACTAAAGATTATACCTTTGTTTCTTAATGTATTAAATTAAACAAAGGATATAGTACAAAGGTACATACTTCTGAAGCCAAATTGGAGGCCTGATTGTACGGGATCCGACGTTATCACTTACGCCCATCTACGACAGATTCTCAAATGAGTCCACTTGATTGAACGAATGAAATTTGTAATAAAAAAATTGCACTTCGTTCCAGGGAGACATATCGTGATTGTCAACCTCTGTCTGGTTCTTTGGTCTAGAGGATCAAAAATGAAAGTGAATAGAAAGTTATGCTTAACGTTTACTTAACCTATCCTATCTATTGAATTCAGCATTGCGCCTAGGCAATATAACGACAGTAAATATTCGCGAATACATTGTCAGTAAATTTAAAAGAAGTATCTCCTTCGTCATGGAGTATGCGTCTCAGTAAGTTTATTTGATATTTTCGTTTAGAATTCTTAACCCGACTTTCGATTCGAAAATTTACTGCATTTCATTTAGTTAGAAGTATAGAGTATAGTATTTGTTTTAGTTTCGTACTGGTAGCGCAGAAAATTGCAGTTGTTATTAAGGGAATAATCTTTTTAGGCGGTTTTGAATATTATTCGTGCAGGATTATTCATTTTTAGATATTTATTTTTCTTTTGTACTTTTAGTTATTCTATGTTATTTCTGGCCTTCTTTAACTTATGGAAATATGTATTTATATTCCAAATTTTGTTCGAACATTTCGTAAACTGTTTAATGACCTGCTTTACTTACATCGAAAAACACTTATTCCATTGAAAAACAGCTCTCTTATTGCCGATAAAATAAAATCACTTGAAAACACTTCAGAAGTTTAGTTTCAATGTTATATCGATTGTCAGGCCATTAAGGGCGTATCAGAATCACGAACGTTATCAGAATTTAATATTAAGAAAGACCTGGGAATAAAAGTCACTCGACTAACACCAGATGCACTGACCATTCTTATTTATTCGAGAAACAGTATTATTATTTGATTTAATATCATTTCAGAAAGAGGGCTAAGGATCGTGTTTCTGTCAATAGTTAAAAACAAATAGAGATATGTTATTTTTCCGACTACTTAATTTTGTTTTATTATATTTCACGTTTTCTATTCCCTAATATGTCTCCCTGCCGGAATATTTGTCCTTATAATGTTAAAACTTCGGTAAGTAATCGATGAAATAAACCTTATTGTTGTTTGAAACATTTTCAATTGGGTATGTAGCAACGCTTGCAGGCCGTTATTTTGGGAAAAAATCCTTATATTCAGTTAAATGTTTTTATATTCATTCTGACATAAGGAAACTACAGGATAGCTTTCAGCAACAGAAAGGGAAATATAGCTACATTTTTTAAAAAAGTAGTTTAACTAAAACGTTTAAAACATTAGTTTTCAATACGATACGTAGCAACTATAAGGATAGGTGTGGTGCAGCTGAAAGCAAATATGATTCCTTAACCTGCACACACTGTGATATATATATATATATATATATATATATATATATATATATATATATATAGTGAAATATATAGTGTTTAATTTTTATTCTGAAACATTAAGGTATTGTGGGCTTGTGTGGGACTTTGTGTGCAGGAAATATTAATTCTAAATTAAACTAGGTTAGTAAACGAAAATTCCTGCGTTCATATACATCTACTTTCCATGTCTTCCACCCCTTATAAACGGAAGTATGATATTTTCAAAACATTAATTGATTGAATTGCAACTCGTTTATACGTTTTTATGAATCCAATAACCGGAATTTGTACATAATAATACTACTGAATGTATAACAGCAACAATAATCATCAGGAAGAAGACAACCAGAATATTAATTAATTAGAAAATTATCATTGAGCAAATATATTTTCTTAAATTGTTTTTACCATTGCTGCAACAGTGGGAAAGTTAGGGTTAATTCATTCATTTAAAATTCATAACAAATTAAAAGTATTGTAGTATATGAGTGAAAAATTATTGTTGTTAATTATAACATATCTGTGAGAATTAGGTATTTTAAATATATAACGTTGCCCAAAGTTCAGAAGCAACTAACAAAAATTCATAAATCCGATTTTCTCATGTAAACAATGACACTTATTTTAGAAAACACCGATATTCAACAAAATCTGTATTGGTTAGTAGGAAATAAAATTATAGTCCAGAGGGGAAACTTAACTGTTGTGTAGGTATTATAAAAATCTCAGTACATAACAAGAAAAGTGAGCATACAAATCAACTTACTTCTTGAATGCATCTGCCAAAACAGCTGATCTGACTTACCAGGAAATGACCTCCACAGAAACCAAATCTACGAATAGAATAATGCGTAAACACTTCGACTGTTCCACTACTACCAACAGATAATTTATGTAATTATTTCTACCGTTATTTAGAAAATACCTTAGGGGTGGTGTTTTTGAAGTTTTGTGCCTATTTAAATTTATATGAAATGTATGGGTCAGTTAAGAGGTGCAAGCAATTCAAATTCATCTTTCCCCAGTAAAATTTGTGATTTGTGTTAACCTGACATCCATTCTGTTTCCTGCATTCGATAATGTGTGCAGATTGAGGCTTAATGCCAAGAACAAGTAGCTTGACTTCACATTCGGTCTTTAAACAAAAATATCTATTTATTATTCATAATTTCCTCATTCTATCCCACTATCCAATAGTTAAAAAATTAGGATGAAATTGGCTTAAATACAATACAACACCAGATATTTAAAAATATATTTATTCAATTAAGATGCATTATTATCATATAACTGTTTGAAAAATATATTTATAGATTTTGTTTATAAAATCTATATTTAATGTTCAATACTTGCAAATATTGTAATTTGTAGTAGTGCAGGGTTTTCAGTAAAAGCAACAGCTAATTTAAATCAAGTGTTAATTTAATTATTTTTAGTTAAATAATACAGTTACATCATAATACATTTCATTCTCATTTTTCAGTTGTAAAGAAATATAATTATCGTTTTAAAACAGATTGAAAAATGAAAAATAAATCTTAATGTTATTAAAATATTGCCAAATAAGTTTCTGTTCGAAAACCTAAAAATTATATACATAAATTGTTACAAAGATTTCAAATGTTAAGCTTCATTAAGAGGAAGTTTATCTGAAAACATGTACCATATCAAGCAGCATAATAATTTACATTAATGTCATATTTACGATTTAAATACTTACTCCAACCAAAAGAACTTCAATTACCAATTAGGTTGCCACATATCAACCCTTGCTCACGATGAACTGGAAAGACGTAGCAATACACATTTATCCGTTTAGAAAATCTTATGTAGTGTTCTCTGATTTACACTGGTTTTCAAAGTTCCACTAATATAATTTTTAATTTAAATTTTTAAATATTAAATGTTTAAATTTAATTGTAATTTTAAAATGATATATATAATGACCTATATAATGCGCTTATGGACGCCAACAGAGGGCGTGTGCAATCCTCTATCCACTTAATCTTTTCCACTTAAGCCTTTAGCTTCTCAACTGACTTCTCAAAAAAATATGTTAGAGCTTAAGCTTTCTTAAGTCACTTGCCAAAATCAATGTTGTGTTTGACAGTGACTGTGTATGAAAGCGTGATTTGAATGTGTGTAACTTCAGGGTTTTTGTTTATCAATATTATCTTTGTTTTGTTTTTTATCATTACTTCAATATTTTTACATATTTTAAGTTAGTTATGGTCTAGATATTAGTGTACATAACCATACGAATGCTTTCGAACCAGTATTTTACGTCATCATACCAATGCATATTAGAAATATATAATGCAAGTTACAGAGATGAACCGAAGTCTACTGGAATGTGACATTGTAGAGTTCTTTTATCTCGCCCCATTTAGAATTATATACAACAGAACTAATGCTATAAATGGGACTATTAAATCTCGAATACACGTCCAATTAGTGTGTGTGATCAATTGTTTTCCTTAAAATTCTTTCTGATTCGCGAACATATTTAACGAAATAAAAACTGTTGTAAATTTGCGAGCCGAGATTCAACCTCCGAAGGGTATGCACCTTTTAACTGGAGCTCTATTGTGATCGTCTGCCATACAAACAGATACCACTGTAGTGTTCAGTATTGCGCTTAGTCCAGTGCTTAGTGCTCAGACACCGTGAAAAGAAATGGAGGTGGGAGGAAAGTCACTGGGACTGAAATTAATTAAACAAGTTAAGGAACATCTACTACCGCAGTGTACAGGGCGGAGAAATATATATCACAGGTAGCAATAATATGATGCTAAGTGAATTTCATTGAACGAGAATCTTATCTTAATCATAACATCTAAATCTAAACATAACCTATCCTTTATAAAGGTCAAGAATGTGTGTGTCAGATATAAACACAGATATTTAAAAAATGGAGTAATTCAGTAGATCGATATGACTATAAGTGTGGACACTGTTAATAAAATAACATTATCAAGGTAACTTGAAATACCAACACAAAGGCAATGACCCTACGAAGATCTCAAACGAAAATATTGGCTTACGACTTTTTTAGAAAAGGATAAGGCGATTTTATGAACAATGTGCTACTTAGAAGGCGCTCCTCCAATAACTGCTATGTTTCATCCGATTATTGATTCGTCGGAACTAATTCCTTATCAAGTCAATTATTTAATGAAAATATTTAGTAGTACAGTACATCCATTCCTTCAACACTTCCTATGTATATATTACTTAGAAGATAATATATTGTAATTTCCATCTCTATAATTTTAATATTATGAAACGAGGATACTGTTTTTCTTAGAGTTTAACGAGCTATTGCTATTGCATTTGTGCTGTATTTCGTTGGGGGATAACTAAATGCCGGATGACTAAATAATAAGCTGTATAATGAAGTAATATATTATTTGTTTCTTTCTATTATATATCTGAGACGAGTTGCGTCCAAATAATTTCTCTATCAGCTATCACACTGGGATGAAGCTTCAGTGATAGTTTTCACTTCAGTTTTAACATCAGTTTTCTTTTCAATATTAGGCGGATTTTTATTATAATCTCGCTCTGAGCTGTGCCAAATTCCATAACTGAAGTAAATTATTAGACCTGCGGAAATTAAATGTTAAAATTACGTTTACACAAGAAGAGCCACCAATAGATCACAGAACGTACACTTTGCAATACACAAACAAATGCATGCACAATAATTACCGATGATGAGCCAAACAACAAATCGAATCCACGTCATCTTATCCAGTTTCAACATCAGGTATACATTTATAAAAATACTGATAGCCGGCAATAATGGAACAGGCCTGACCTGTAATAATATGTATTATTTCGATATATTGCAATATTTACAAAGATAAAGAAAAATGAATACTAACAAATTCGTTACGTATTCCCTTATCAAACTTAAGAACATTGTAAAATCGTATAGTATTTGTAAATTGTACTATTCAGTCATTTTTACCCGGAATTTTAAGTTTGATGTCAAACTTGGTTGGCGTGCAATAATAAGCAAACACGACACCATAATTATAACAAAAATGACAACACCGGTTATAACTCCAGGATTGGCATTCGATAGCTCGTCATTTGCAAATGCCAATATTGCTGACAGACAAAAGCACAGTACACCTGAAAATAAAATTAGAGTGGGTATAGTAAGCCCTATAGTTTCTGTATGCTTTAGCTATGCTATAGCATAGCTATACTATAGCTAGCGGTCGTGAACGTCCGGGGTTCCTGGGTAACAGAAGGGAGGGGCTAGTTACAGACCGGAACCTCGACCTACGGGACCGATTCAACAATATTTGTTTCAACAATGCTACCAAGACAACAATCCCTGGCAGACTTACGAACACAAATACGCTTTAAAAATTTTAATATATAAATAAATATGTTTTGGAAAGAATTATTAATACGTAAATGAATTGCAGTGACATCTTCGGATTGTTATTTTTATTTTACTGATTTAAACTTGTTTAACTTACCGAACGTGTAAATAGCCAATTTAGCGATAGAACCTGTTGTTTCAGTCGGAGTTGATATTGTGGGTACATTAAAACAATTACCGAAAAATCCTCTATTTGGTACCTTATCATTGATCATCGAGGAACTGTCATATTCATACCTACCAGGAAAAATTAAATTTGTTTAAATGCAAAATAAGAATTACCCGTTCATTCTAAAGATTAACGAATTTGCTCTAAATACCTGAGAAGAAGAACACAAACCCCTACCATCGAGTACGCCATAAGAGTTCCGATAGATGTCATGCTAATCAATTGATCAGTATCGAATATGACAGCAATTATACCTAACGAAATAAAGTTACGCATTTAATTTTTATATAAATGAATGATTCCCTTATTTGTCGAAAATTATTTCACCATAATACCTGTCAGAATTCCAGATACCATAGTTGCGTTAAGAGGAGTCTGTGTTTTTTTATTAACTTTCCCCAATGGACTGCATAGAAGACCATCGTATGACATGGAATATACGATACGCCCAAGCCCAAATACTGAACCTACAATGCTGTAAGAAAACAATATTAGCAAGTTTCGTAATTTAACATTGCTTTTACTTTTGTTGTATCAATTGAATGTGTCGTAATTGAAATTTATTAGCTCTTACCAGCCTAGAATTGCTGAGAGTGCTCCAATAGTAACCACCCAATTTGGTCCAGTTAAACCCAACTTCCCTAGGACGTGAGGATACGGGGCAGCTGTGTTCTATAAAATAGAGTAAATAAAAGCACAATATTAATACATTTTCAAAATAATTCAAGATTACTCATACTTACTGCAAACAATAACAAGTCAATTTACAGTGATAAATTTAGTCTGCAGTTGAGCCCGCATTTCAATCGTATAAAGAACAGAAACATGCTGGATTACATTTAAAAAACTCTTCCTTAACAAAAATTCAACTAATGTAATTACTTAATCAGTATGCAGAGTGAATGAATGAATGAAGCATGTGGAAATAGAAAATCAAATTGTATTCACGTACAACCAACAATAATTGTATTCGTTAATGAACTCATCTTGCCATTCCGTGCCGTTATAGAACATTAATTAATCCAGGGATAAAGATGAAATATTTAAAAATTTTTTGCACAATACGATTCACGAACTTACAATTATATGTATTAAGTTTTGTATTACATTTTTTGTTAAATGTACCAAAAAACAAAAGTAACGTAGAAACGATTTTTATGGGAATGTCGCAGTAAAGACACTGTCGAAATTCACTTCGGCATAAGAATCGTTCTAAAGCAGACATAAAATTATTGTACATTACCTGGTCGTAGAATGGCCACATAAGAGTAAATGTTGCCGAGACACAGACATAAACCAAAATTCCAATTGTCATACTCAGTATTAGAGCTATTGGAATAGCCCTCTGTGGGTTGTTTGCCTCTGCGCCTTTTAATTTAAAAAAATGGTATATATGAATTATATTAGATTAAAATTAATAAAATAAATAATTTTGATTCTCCAAATAATTATTTTTCCTAGTTTTAAAATCCGTACACTTGCACTTCTCTAATCACATGATAGATAATAAAACATTATATCTGTTTCTATATTGCACAATTCCCATTCATTCATTAGTTGTTTAGAAATATACTGTATTTACGTACTATTTAGATGGCCAAACATTGGTAAAAGGAAAGGAATATTTCCAAATGTTCTATCAGAAAATTAGTGTAAGAAATTGCGCTATGATTATTGCACGATAAAGAAATAGAATGCGGATTACTTTCTATAAAAAAGTACATCGAATTGTATATTCGAATTAATTTTACGGAATAAGTGGCATATGTACCTGTTGTTGCAACAGTATCAAATCCAGTATATGCGTAGAAACATGTAGCAGCTCCTTCAAGGATACTGGAAAAACCGAATGGCACGAATCCACCATTACCGATATTGTCTTTATATTCAGGTGGTACATCTTTCTCGGTTATATTCCAATTGTTTATATTGGCGTATATAAATCCAACTACTATTACTACGGCGATTGTAATTAGATTGATGACAACAAGGACATTGTTAACAAGAGTGGATTCCTTCACCCCAACGCTTACAAGAACTTTGAAAAGAAAGAAGATAAATTATTGTAAGTCTATCAAAGAAGTATTACAAAATATATTGATATTAAGAATGATACTTCATACAAACTAGATTAATAAGTAAATATTGGATTTAACAATCAACTAAATACTAGAAAAAACTGAAGAAATACTAATGGATATTCCCCATTGTGTCATATCTTAATTATTTATATATAATTATTATACTGAATATAACAAATTATTATTATGATTATATTTATAATAATGTAAATGTATTAAACATATAATTCACACTTCTTATTTATCAAACTGTATCAAAAAATAACTAGCTAGAATACTTTCTGTAAATTTTCTTATTGATGAATTCTGATTTTCAAGATAATGTTAGAAAAAAATAAAGGAGGTGATTTTCCACCTATATACCTCCAATATATCTATTTAGGTTTGTCCTACTGTATTTTCAATTGCCTTTTTATCTTATGTTTTACAATATCTAAAAACACAAAATATTTTCAAACCTCTTTTCTATGTTTCTGTAAATTTAAAATTTTACTTTTCCATCACTAGTACATATTTTATTTTCATTGTCCTATTTCATGGAGTGCAGTTGATCATATTATAATATGATAGCAATAATAATATCATGCAGTATGAATTTTAATTTAAACCAACTATTACCATTTGTTTGGCTTGAACCCATGGGGATTGGAAAGTCCAATGATTTTCTTTTAATGATGTAATCTGCACTTTATTTTACATTGATTTAAAATGATTTGTTTACTATTAATAGAAACAATTATTAGAAACAACAGTCCAATTTACAAATTAATTCATGGGTTTTCCACCTACTTGTAAATACCACCATGATCACAAATGACAAAAAGTCAGGATAAGGTGAAAGAAAGGATACTCCCATAGGAACCTCTTTTTCCATGTACAGACTGATTTTATTATCAGCGATCGAATCTATATACCCACTTAAACCTCTGGCTAAACATGCTGTGCCTGTAACACAATACTAATGATTGATTTTTTTATCTTAATTTAATTTTTTAACTGTATTATAGCATAAATAATTGCATTAATAAGAAATATATATATATAAATTTTACCAATAACAAATTCAAGTGCTAAATTCCATCCCAATACAAATGCCATGAATTCACCTACTGTTATATAACAATATGCATATGCTGAACCTGTACCTGGTGCTCGCCCAGCAAACTCTGCATAGCACATTGCTGAAAAATAAAAGACATCATGGTTACTGAGATTCCCCTAATTAAGTTAAAATTATGCATTGATTTTAAGCATGTATCACTGCTCATGTGGTAGTTGATTAAATATTCATCCGTTGTCATATAATTTCATTATTTCTATCTCATATGTACACATATTAAGTGATTTGAAACAAACTTTTTTCAATTCATGTTTTCGAAGAATGAGTGTTAATATGTTTCAGTTAGTGTGGATTAAAAAATGATGAACCAAAAATATATAAGCCTGTTCATAAAAAATAAGAGATTTTTTACCTGACAATGTTGCTGCAATACCTGCCAAAATAAATGATATTACCATGGCTGGCCCAACTGTTGTTGCTAAACTTCCTGACATAATATAGACCCCCATTCCTAACATAGATCCAATACCAAGGAATGTAAGATCTAATATGGTCATTACTCTTTTTAAATCTGATTTTTCTGATGTATTCACAATTTTTTTTGTAGACATACATTCCCAAAGGTAAATTAGTTTCTTCTGAACCTAATATAAAAAAATAAACTATAAAATGAACCATCAATTTAGAACAATTAAAATTCATTTACCAGATTATAATTATTCAAGGATTTTCATCATTAGTTAGGACAATATGACAAACATGTTAACATAGAATGAATGTTTTTCTTTTCCTTTGACACTTATAAACTTAGTACATTTCATGAAATGACTAATATTATGTAGAAACAGAATAGAAAATAATTATAAATGTGTTCAAAAGACTTACCTTTGAAGACGTGAATCCAATTACCCTCATTTTGGAAATTGTGTTTTTATGCTATATTACTCTATAACAATGTAAAGAAATAATTTTCTAAATACTTCAGGTATAACTTTCACAAATCAATTTGTATCCATGAATTCAAATAAAATATTTGAAGAAGTGTACTGAAAATTTACAAAAAACAAATGTTAAATTTTGTTCAGTAAACTTATAAATATGCATGATCAACTTAATAATTTCTCACTTCTAAGCTGCCATTTATAAACATCACTTTTTTAATGAATCAGTTTAGATTGTATGATATGTACTTGCAAACTGTAATTCAACTGATATTTCAGAACCATATAAATCTTATCATAAGAACTGAAGCTTATCACATGTCAAGATGTTTAATTATGAACAATTGAAAGCATAATACCTCACCTCGCAAAACCAGATAGCAACAACCAGTCTTTGAGTTGCCTTATAATTATTAGAACCTCTGGTAGGGATGATTGATAGATAGTCCAGGATTAATAATTAGGCCATTATCTGGCAGTAATGTTCCTAACAATTGCTCACCATTTGTATGTATAACAAGTAAAATAAAACAAGTAAAAATATGACATATATATTGGCTAATTATAATATCACTTTCTATAACTATTTTAAGGGGATTAAAAAATTGAATATTTAAATAGATAAATTTAATTAGTTATAACTAATAAATAGAGATGCACCTCTAGTAATTTTGTAAACTGAACCAAATATACCTCTGACTACTCAATTTATTTACAACCCAACAGAAACTTTTCACTGTACAAACTCAGATATCCCACTAGTAAATAGCAGACAACTACAAGGATAGCTTATAGAAATATAAACGAACAAAAGCCCACCTATAGCTCTAACAATCCCACAATCTTAGCAATTTTCCTTATTTCCAAGGTTACTTTAGTTCTTTTTACCTTAATAAACACTTCTATCTATAATGATGACATAGTAAGAATGGGAAGTAAATCCAAAGTATTATGGGCAAATATAAATATTTGTTATTACATGTCTCATTATCATGCTTTTGTGTACCAATGAAAGTATTAGTATTATGTTTTGGTTCAAATTCTTGGCATATATATTATTAAGATTAATAATTCAGGGATTATTATATTATTGTTATTCATTAATTATACAATTTAAAGCCTAATAGTCATCAATCTTTATAAATTTTATGTGTGCAATAATTTTAACAAAACAATGTATATTACTAAATATATCTGTGTATGTTAGAAATTTACAATACCTTTTAATTTTTACTGTTTTCTTTTATCATATAAAAGGTAAAAATAAGTCTTTTACTTTTTAAATACAGATGTAATGATACAGACCTTCTTGTAACCAGCAGAAATGTCCAACCACACAAACAAAATTATTTTGCTTAGTGATATATATTAAAAGTTGTCATGAAAGAATAATTAATTAAATTTTTATTGAATCCCAGATTTTAAAGAAATGCTGAATTTAACATTGCAAATAATCTAGTCCATAAAAGCACAGGTGTGCAGTATAAAATTCGTAGTTCAGAATATTTTCAACTCGAATGAAATTATGTTTTCAGATTTTTGTCTTTATTTTACTTCTATATACCTTGAAATTAACAAAGGTTCTTTAAACATTTGAACTCATTATTTTAAATAGTACATTTTCCAATTATTAATCATAGCCATCAATTCCAGAATAGTAATAGTGCCTCATTATAGTCTATAGGTTATATAAATAACATCAATATTTCAATAACCCCCAATAAATCTCACCAACCCAGAAGAAACTCCCAAAAATGGATTGTAATCACATTCACTGGCCAAGAAACGTTAAAAAACGAACCTTTTTAGGAAACTAAATTCAAAATTTTCATAACAAACAAAAAACAAGTTGAAAAGTACAGTACTCAACACCTGAGCAAACACAAACAAATGGGATTGTACACAATACGTACATCTACCACTACTAATAAAAAGGAAATAGCGGACAGTTTTAAAGAGCACATAAAGACCATAAGCGTAATACAAAGTTAAGCTTTGCTAATCTTATAATCTGCTCCGGCCAAGAAAAAACATAAACATCGCACTAAAACTAATCCATTCAGGTAGAAAAGGCAAAGAAATGGACATAGTCGAAAATATGGAGATATTCAACAACATAATAAATGTGAAAATAAACGCACAAAGTGTGTCGATATTCACCCCCTTAATACACCTAAACAAAAGAAAATTTGATACCTGCAAACATCCGATAATCAAAAAAGACATAAGCCATTTAACCAAATTCTTACCGATCTAAAAAGAATAATGGCATTAAAAAACATCAACTAGAAAATGAGGATATATATATATATATATATATATATATATATATATATATATATAAGGTACAAAGAAGACAAGCTCCATAGTTAAAGTGATGAGACTGTGCACACAGGATGCCCCCACAAGTATCCAATATGCCAGACTGACTCACCATCCTACTGACAGAAACAGCTCTTGAAAATGACGAGAGGCCGAAACCGGCTCAGTGAAAGACCAAACCAGCGAGGGGAGACAGAAGATCGAGAAAACTATGGTATTCAAACCCTTCGAAAATCACATAAAAGGTATTCCAAACTAATTACAACCAGTCGGGCTAATACACTAAACGCATACATATTCAAAACTGCAAACTACGCAACAAGACAATCGCTAAAATTTGATTAAAAAAATACTCCATCCTTTTGAAGATCACTCCCCAATACATTAACGTCATCATTAAACCAAATTCCATTCCCGGCCAAAAAGCAAAACAAACCTCAAAGTCCACGTGGATAAAATCAGAAATAATGTCGCTATAAATAAAAAAGAAAAATCAACACCACACTGTAAACATTACACATGGATACATACAAAGTCTTGCCTTACTCACATCTATTTGGCTTTGTAGAAGAACTAAAACAAGCTAAACCGAACTAAACGAGACATTAGAAAAATAAAACACACTAGTGACCCTACTGACAAAAACAGATACTGAAGATAGCAAGCAGCCATACATAATTTATAACATAAAAACACACACGTGCTGAATAACATTTTCAGAGTAGTTCAGTTTTCAGTTCAGAATAAATACAACTTGAATGAAATTCTGTTTTCATAACTACATATTGGCATTTCTTTTTACTTCTATATTCCTTGAAATCAACTTTCACATATTAAATGGTGTTTGTAAAAGGTATAAACAATATGCAATTGCATACTAGTTTATTATGCATGATCTAAACCTAGGCTATCACTCAGCCTAACTATCTAACAGCCTTACCTAACACCCAATGTAGGGATTTTTATGAACGCCAGTCGTCCCAATGATTCCTTTAGCCAATTTAATGTTGTAAAGGTATTAAAGGGAAACATGAACAGCTTTGTCTATATATATTTTAACAAAAGTGTTACGATCACACACTTCAGACTCTTTTATTTTCAGATATATACAATCACCATGCCTTTATTTATTATTTTTTAGAGAATACAAAATTTTAATATATGGCATTAGAATTTGAAATTCATTATGCCATTTAATTGATATAATGTCACATTTATCACATAACATTTAATAAAATGCCGTATATGTCTTACACATAAAATATGAAATGTCTGATCTATATCTAGGAGTTATTATGTCCATTTGAACATATTATTTTATTCAGAATGAAGCTGCCACCCAATGATGTTGTAAAAGAACACAAACATCAAACTGATTTTTAAATTTGTTATAAGTGAATATCCAATACATTAATCTATGTATTCTAACCATGAAGTTAATCCAGTGATTTGCAGTAAAAGTCTACATCATTTTATACATTAATGTACATTACATTCAGGTAACAATGGCAGATCATTTTACAGAAAAAAATTATATTATATTTATACCAAATGAATCAGTGAAAACAATGTGATTGAAGTGTGTAATATATACTTAAAAAATATTAAAAATAGTTATAACTAACTTAAATGGAAACAACAGTATTTTAATTTAATAATATAGTCAGTATCATTAATGTTAACAGTTAATGTAAACAGGAATCAACTACTTATCACATTTTGAAGATGAATTTACAAATCACTTAAACATATGACTCTTTCAATTTTATACATGTTTATTTCAAATTTACATAAATACACATGTGTTTATATACATATATAGTTATTTGAAGTACTCTGATTCCTCATGTTAAATTCGCACATGCATTTGGAATATTTCTTTATTAAATGAGAAATTTTGTACATCTGATACCACTAACATGTGCAAACTTATCAACATAATCAACACAAATAAATAATTTTCCTTTAAACATCACAAGAATTTATTTGAACAAAGCTCTCATGTATCCAATATTGTTCATATTAATTTGTTTATCAATAAATTTGATCAAAAAAATTACTTGAAAGCAAAAATCAGTATGAAATCAGGTACAAAATTAGCAATGTATGCAATCTGATCTTTTTTCAGTACCAAGAATATGACAATTACCTACTTTCAAAGTTTCATTCTCTACTAGTCAAATGTCTGGAGTTAATCATATAATGTGTTTATCACATGATGGGAGTAGGTTCAGAACCTTACACATTCTGGACTTACACTGAAGGAATTTTCTTAATGTGAAAAATTTAAAATAAAAAAATTCGGCGTGTTAACATCCTTGAAACGATTAATTGAGATCAGCTCTACCACATTACCACTTCCCTTGCTGTCAAAAAATTGTTTTATTTAAATATCTGAGCAATACCAAATAATAGTTCTGGTATTATGGTGGAAAAATGCCCACTTTAACACATAAACGATTTAAGGGAAATGAAAACATTTTTCAATATTAAAAGAAAACATAAATAGGCTGAAAAATATCTAATTAATTTTTACTTTTTTTTGCTTTTTAATTATGTATATTTCATTCATGCATAAATATGGCCCACAATAACTATAAATAAGTACATACATCAAATTTTTAAAGTAATTTAAAAGAGCTCTGCTCAAGTAATCCATGGTACAACAACTTGTCATACATCTTGCAATTTAACGTTTTCGTTACCTCTTGCCTCCTTAAATTTCACAGCATACCTATGAAATGTTTGTGAAGGGACATTAACACTTGAAGCCGCACTGGATGCAGAATCTTGTCGATGAAATGCGGCTCGCAAAGCAGGTCTGTGTAGTGGGTAGTTCCATGGTGATTTAGGTACATCCAGCTCAAACCCTCCGTTGTTTTGTCCTTGCAAATTGCGATCCGACTCATCTTTTTTAGACGAAAGCCTCCTGTACATAAAAAGTTAATTATACGGTAATTTATAAGTTTAAGAATGTTTATTTTAAACCTTCCAACTTAAACACTCCAGAGCACAGTGAACAGGAGTAAGAGTGAGATGGAGCGGTATTAAAAGTTCATGAAAAGTAATAACAGATTGTGAACACATACTCAGGTTAATATATTAAGTAAAATACAATATTACGACACCTCAGAATTCTTTTTCCCAACCCTGGAGGTTCTTCCAACCCTTTTCCACTGCGTCTTTTATGATGGCTGTCTTCAATAATTACGTGTCTGTCATACGGCGTGTCATAGTCCACTTCTAAGATAGTGCTAAATCTATTGGGATATATCAAATCAACTGCTAATATTATGAGACCGGCAACTGTGCACAATCCACCTGAAAGAAATACATAAAATCCTCTCATTTATTAGATCCACATAGAGATCGATATGGCCTTCATAATTGGACGGGTGATATTTGTACCAGAAACAAATCATTTTTTGAATTTACGACTTTCAATAGCGGTTATCAATAGCCCATTCGTATGTTGTAATACATTATTTGATAGGCACGTGAACCCTAATAATAGAAATTTTTATCAGGAACAATCAAGTTTTCTGAAAAAGTTGACTGTGGATGAATGCAGTATGCGCACATCGGCGAAAGCAAAATTGCTCTACATAAATGCTGATCAAAAAAATCATAGCATCATATATCAGCGGTCTTACTTTTTTCCTGAATCCAATTAACAAATAAATGCATTACCAATTTTGCATTATTGAGTGAAATATAATATTTTTTTGCTAAAGAGTTCAAATAAAAGTAGTTTGCAATGTAAGTACACAAGCTATAATAACATTTTAATTTAATTATTGGCAATATACAGAATACATTGAAATCCCAGTTGGTATTAGTGTTTCCTATTTGTAATAAATGCAAAACGTACCTGCAATTATAACGAGCCAGAAGCACCATCCAAACTTAAATGATAAAAGCTTATCTTCAAATCTAATCCTCAACGGAGTCGAAGGCAGTAGACAATGGTAGGCCAGCGCTGCGCCCAACATTAGTACTCCAGTTAATGTCATTGCATAGGCCCCATATCTAGGTACTACTACTAACATCAGGTTCATTAATAGCCAAGACGAAAATGAGGCCCTGGAAAAATTGCACAAAACAAACACAACAAATGAAGAAAGAACTCCGGTACCGCGTATGTAGTGTACTGATTTTAAAAGACATATTATATAGAAATTGATATATATTTGGTCAAACAGGAAACCGTTGCTGATGTATTCATATAATCAACCGGTTTTTAATAAATATTACTGGAATAATCCGTGAATTCTATGTTTCATTTTCACATTATGTTTGTATTAAAAATTTACGATTTCAACAGAAATACTATGTAAGATTGATCACCATAGAAGAAAAGACCCGTAGTATCCGGCAGCTCTGTATTGTCCTCCCCATCTGAAGCCCTCTTGGCCGAGACTAAAATATTCGGCGACTGTCAATATTGGGAAGGGTAGACCCCTTTGCAGAGCTGCCCTGTAGCTATCACCCATGTCGTGCGAACCCGACCACGAAAACCTTTCATTGAAGTCTATATCCGTGTTATTATCGCCTAGAACAAAGCATCGAACATGATACCGGGCAGTAAAATTTGGGGAATGTCATTTAATGGAAAATATATTGGAATCGCTAGCTAACTAATTCCAATCTGTTGGTCGCGCCCTAGCCTTTCCGCTCATTAACCCTGATTTCTAACGAAGGACCACACTTCTAAAGGAGACAGATGTTCAGTATTACTTTCTGTTCATTGAAATCTATACTTTCTATGAATGTGATACCACAGTTAATCCAACTGTTAACTAAAATCAAATTAACTAATTACCAGTTAATGTAATGTTAACATGTCCTAGACCGATATAAGCTCCGAGTTGCCCGTGTACCAGCTCTTTAGAGAACGCCCTGTAAGGGCTCACAATTCTCGTCTTAGCTACATGCCAGCTAGATCCCAACCTGCAAACTAAAGTAAGAAGAAAGAAATAATAATATTCTAACGTAATTTTGTACACAGAATCTGGACTATAATTGATCAGGGAATGTTTAAATCTGTTTTAAAAAAATCAATATTCGTTATTGTTAAAGTAAATGTAATTCCAGTAGTTCTTTATATATAAATCTGCTGCAATTGACATAAATTGTTGTATTAGCGTATTTACCCATTATCGCGTTTCCAACGAACAGACTTAGCGTAACCGTTGTAAAAGTTGTCAATCTCTGAAACAGAAAGTACGAGATCATAGCTCCTTTCATTATTAAAATACATATAATAAATACATTTATCAAAACTGGTTTCCAGCCAATTTATTTGGAAGCTTTATTAAAGCGGTAAAGTAAAGGGGATTTTACTTAAAGGCCTGGAGAGACTAAGTTTTAATGCTTCTTATTTATATCAAATTAATTCAAACAAATATTAGCATAGGGGAAAATGAATTCGAAAATGTTACCACGATATTAACGCATGACAACTGATTCAGTTCTGGAGTGTTTACAAATATTCTCTTAAGTGTTCGAATACCTGCACCATTGTTAAAATATGTGATAAGAACACTCAAAAGAACCATGGTACGCATTTTCCTACTCTAGAACAAAAAAATTTCATTTAAATTTATAAATGCTTTTACACGAGAAAAAAAACAAAAACCAATTCTCGAGAGTCTCGGAATTCAAATTACACAATTATCCTTTGAAACACAAATTAAGAAATATTGGCAACGTTTAGTACACGAACAATCGTAATAAAAAGCATTAGTAAAAATCTAGTCAGTACTTGTCTAAGTTGCGTATCCCACACACTTTAATAAACAATGTATTTCATCGTAAGATTAATAACCCATCACTTTATAAGATGTACAATGTACTGATGGGTTGCTGCGAATAACAATTAGAAGACGGAACCGTTTCAGGTTAAGACCAAATAAGTGAGCGAAAACAGAAAATTTCAAAATTAAAAAGATGCCAAACCTTCGTCAAAATTGTCAGAACCGTTTTATGTTTACTATTCCAAATTGATACAACAGATTAACGAAGTATTTTACACTTTAGTTTGCCCATAATTTTTCTACTTAAATTAGTCGGTTTGATGGTTCATCGGTTTAAGTTAATTGTTGTTTACCTCTTTCCTGACACCGGGAAATATAATAAGGAAGGCCAAGTAGAGGCTAATAAAGACGAGACAAGCAGTGATACAGGGTACGTCGCCGGTCACTGAAGTCCTGTTTGACATGCTGTAGAGCGTTGGACCGCTCGAGTCCGACCCCCACCAACCCATCGTTTTTCCTCATCCACTGCAACACAAACATTCAGTTCAACTGTTAATACATTATCCATACAACAGCGTCTTTAAATAAAACAAAAATAACTAACACGACGGTTGTCTAAAATTAAGACAAGTGCTTAATAACTGAAATATCGCCCTGAACCTGTAATACATAGAACAATATATTGTACAATTTTTGATATAACCGTATGACGAGATCGTCCTGCGATCTTCATTTCGGATTAAGAACAGTGGGGATATTTTACTATCTAAAACTTTCGCATCCCATTTTCGTTAAGTATTGGCTAATCCGAAATTTATGAAACTTTCATTCTGACAGTAAATCACCGCTCTAAAATGAATTGAGCTGCGAATGCGAAATAGACAATTAAAAGTCAGAAAGCTGCCTGTTCTGTATGCGATAATTTTAATAAAGTATTAGGCAATATACTTTTATAATTTAAGTTGACCACTTCGAGATATAATTTATTCAAATATGCCTGCTAAAAGCAATTATTACTAGTCTAACCAATAGTAAATCCACAACACGTTTAACCTGAAAAAATAATAATCGAAAGTAATTTATATAAAAAAATTAACGCTACCTTTTATTCCGTTCCTACAGCGAATACGATCCGAATACGAATAGGATGTATTCACATTGTGATGAAAAAAAATTGTTCCTAATAATTCGCGATGTTTATCGAGTCGAAGTAATTAACCTTTAAAATTCCTCTTAAGACATAGATCACTATCGGGTGGGTCGCCGGGCCCTTATGGCCAACTTACATTCCTCCATGTCCTAGGCAATTACTTCGGTAACTAAATTAATTGCTAAGGAAATTGAACATTAATTAAAGGACTTATACACCTCGCTACTTCTGTTTTTCCATTACACGTTCATTGTAATTTGCATTAGTGCAATTGATTACATTTTCTACCAAATGCGGCGAATTAATCACCAGTGGAAATCAAATATCTCAAACGCTAAGGACAATACGAAGTTGCTATAATATCTATATATACGTATATCTAAATATACGTTTAGAATTTTGTGGTCTGCAGGGGTTGGAATAGAGTAGATTTCGTGTGTTTCTGTCTCCTCTCACCGGTTTGGTCTATTGCTAGACCGGTTTCGGCTGCTCGCCATCTTCAGTGGCGGTGTTAGTCACTTGGGGGATGTTGTTTGTCTTATTGGGGTTGGGAAGGATTTTGATAATCTACATAAGTTTTTATTGGATTATCGGTTTGATTATTAAATATATATTTGATCACACACCTGGTCACGACTATTAGGCTCAGACTTCCAAATGTATGACAGGAAACCTATCTGGTATTGTGTATTTACGATCATAAAGTTTTCCTGTTGATCTAAAATTTATTGGAAAAAGTTTACTTTTAGTAATCTAGTTAATCTGTGCAAGTGCGCCCAACGATCTTTAGTTAAGTACATTCCGCATTAAACTCAGGAGGCGCTGAGGCGCTAGTTATCGGTGCAAGTGCACCCAACGAACTTTAGTTAAGTACATTTCCACACCACCCTCAGGAGGCGCTAAGGATGCCCAAAAAACATCCAAAGTGCCAAAGTGACTTACACCGCTACTGAAGATGGTGAGCAACCGAAACCGGTCTAGCAAAAGACCAAACCAGCGATAGGAGACAAAAACACACGAAATCTACGGTAAAATTACATGTTTTCGATGCATTTCTAAATGTAAAAGTGACCTATAGGAGGTTCCAGACGAACACTCAAAGCCATACTTTCACGGTTTCCGAACTGTGAATTGGGCACATTCTCCAAATATTTTCACTTATGGTTGGCCGGTATTAATCAACATCTGGCAATGGAAAAAGAGGCCATTGTAGAGAGTAAGGTGGAAACGTGAATGAGCCGGCCCTCCCCCGTTAGTGCATCTAGTCGGCCAATACACGGTGTTCGTTCACTATTCCACCTCTGTCGACCGCTCGGTAAAAGGCGAACCGAAACGTTTCCTCCTTTCTCCGCGGCTCTAATTTTAAACTCAAAATAGTAAAAATAACCGCACTTACATCGTGCCGTCGTAGTGCGTAATTTACAATTATGCCGGAAGCGTTATACCTTTTCGTTGGCTTTCCCATAGCGAAAAAATGACGTCCTTATTATTACTATTGCCCGATAGAAGTCGAATAGAAGAACACACAATTACAGTTTAATACTTACGCGGAAAATAATACCCGTTATATATTAACATTATTTTCTTAATAACTTATTTTTTTTATTTAGTTTTTCTGCACTTAATTCAGTATTAACGAATACCCAGGAGTATAGAAATAGAGAGTGGTATTAGTATTGGTTTTCGATTTCGTGTCACGAAAGATTTCCATTGCTAAATTTTGTTGTTCCGAAGAAACCATTGTCTGTAACAGAAAACAAGCCAAACTTTTTCTGTCAGAACTAAATATAATAAGTTTGAGATAAGTTCACTATTTGTCGCACGGCAGAATAAGGTTATTTTCAATATAACTATAATTGTTGTCATAACAACCAATATCGCCAAATTAGTTAGATAACAACTCACTGTGCTGTTTGCAGATGCTAAGTTACCAATTACAAACCTTATGAAATCGACAACTCTTTCAATATATATTATTTTATCAACATTTTCTCGTTCCGGTATTAGAACAAAACCTAAATTTACTTTTGAAAAACGGTGTAACAATTTCTGGCCTTGTGATCAAGAAATTGGAGAAAGGGCTCCAGGATTCGACGATGACCTTTCGCGTTGACCTTTGCCCACTCGCCCCTTCTTGTGGATTGTTACATAGTTTCGGAGCAGAGGATTTAGTTCAGAATTTTATGTCCCTCTGCAAAATTGCTGATTGCACATTTTAAGTATGGATATGCAAAGAACTAATTTAAAGAAGCACTTGTACTACCAATGTTTCAATTTAATTTAACCGCGTTCAAATATACCAACGTTCAAATTTTCTGTCCGTTTAACATTCCAGTTTATATAACGTGAGAAAACACGATTATTAATAAGATTAAAATACAGGTTAATATATATGTAATATTAAAAAATGTTAAATGATTACCACATTCCACGTAGACACGTGTTTCGACTCGTTAAAATATTATATTTTTAAATCAAAGAGGTGTAAATATGCAGAAATGTGAAAACTGTAGCTGAGGTGACATATGGTCGAGAAATCCAGTTGGAACAGTAGAAACCATCCACAAAATTCTCAGTTAAACACTAAATTATGGTTCTGGAAAACGTCGCAACCAATCAACTCGAATTTAAGCCTGTCTAGGGTCCACAGATACCATGTGACTACCTTTCTAAGAGATTATAATGGTAGCTTTTAGCAATATCCGTATGTTTTATGTTTATTCGTGATTTTCGATAACAAATTATACGTTTCTGCAATTAATGAAATACTGTTTACTAGGTGTTTAACGTTCATTGTTTATATAACAAATAATAATTGACAAAGATTACGTCTATGTTATATGTATACGGCATATGTCTATGTGTTATATTAATTACACCCGCCCGGTTCAAGATGGAAACATTATGGAGAATAGATAAAAATCAAAATCAGATTGTGGTTATCTGCAGTTATATGCGATTAAATACGATACAAATCCAGAATCCAATACTATTTAAGACTTGATCGTGAAGCCGGCGTTACGGCGTTGTCAGTATAATAAACTAGCCGCTTGTTGGGCAACTTCACCTATAAATTCAGTCACGTGAAGAAAACGGCAATCATGGCACAATTAAAGAAAACACTCACCCCAACATTGAGAAGCAAATTTAGATAGCCTCCACCGTTTTCACCCCTTTGCCATATTCCTACAAGCCCTAATATACTCAATAATAAATTATCCAATTTTCCGATAACAAATGAAATGTAGAAAAACCGTCTGTGTGAATTTCCCTATTTCCAGAAAATATTTCAAAATAATTCTGTCTGCGTTGTCATTTTCAGTCCTTGGATGTCTGAAGATTTCGATTTAACTCGAGACATATTTTATATTATGTGGTTTTAAAAATGTAATTGATTAATTAAATCGTTTGTTTTTTGCGCTAGAGCGGATTAGAATGATGAAATAGTAATATTATTCTGATGGAAGTGGAGCATGACTAAACAGAAAGTGGTAGTAAGGGTTTGGTCAGGCTGCTACTATTCAGAGGGTACAACTTAACTCTGCCTTCTGCGGGCGGAGCGGATACGTGACCGCCACCACTCAAACCTTACCTCTTACCTTCCTCCAAAACCAATTCTCAGACCAATTTCCTTCGAATGTTTCTTATAAATTACCGACGAATACATACAGCTATACAAACGCTGCTCAATTAATGTAAAAATCGTCATTAGTAAGTAATTGCTCTACCGATACTATATTGGAAATATATATTCGATTTGCAATGTAGAATCCTATTTGTTTGTTTGATTACAGCATTAGAACCTATCGGTTACACGTAATTCACTTAGACAATAACTGTCCCTCCCCACGTTTATGAAAGATAACATTCGGCACCGGTGTACACTTCCCTATGCCTCGGATTTAACACGGAAACTATCGGGATCCGCTCACGGTTAGTAGTTTTAAGACTGTAATAATAAAACATTCGCCATTGCAATGTATGCCGGAAGTAACGATCATAATTTTTAGAACATAAGTGGAGGAAAATATAGAAGAATCTTTCTTCTCTTTACGAATAAAGATCCATACTAGCTACACATAATTTTTCAAGCACCTTTTTGCAGATAACACGTTCTTCTTACGTACACTCTCACGTCAGTAATCATCAAGAGTTTGTTCAACGAGGTACTCGAAATTTTAACAGGAGGCCAATCCGCGTAATTTGATTATATTTCAACATACATAACATACATTATATTTCTACATAAATTCCTTTCGAATAAGCAAAATGCAGTTACTATAGTTAGATCTTCAGAGGTAACAATTTGACCCGATCGAATACTGCAATTCGAATCGGAAGATTAGAAACGCATGTCGGACTCAGGAGCCGTAGAGGCCACGTTTCTGAGGCCGCTCACGCAGACACGTATACACGCATACTAGGTATGCATACCGGGGATGTCACCCGACATTATCCTGTAGAGGTCGTGCACACCGGTCCCATCCGCTGAATGCCAAGCAACGTCTCCGCCGTAGGCACTTACAAGCGGCTTTGACCCAACACTCACATCTAATAAAGACACGAAGGCTGTCGTAAATATATCTCGCTTCACTCGCCGCCGCTACCACCACACCTTACGTTCCGGACATTTTTATTGTACCTTTTTATTTTCGAAGGATTATTACTTTAGTCTAAACGAAACTCTAGGTAATCGCGTAGTTAAAATCGATTAGAAATACAATTCGAACACTAAAATGTTATTATAAATTGAATCGTGACTATGCGTCCATCGTCGGACAAAATATATTGTTCCGTTAGCGATTATGCCTAAGTTGGTTACACCGTTAGAGGTATATACCGCGTATATTTGTAATTCATTAGTCGATTCCATAGTTTCGATATAATGAAGGGGTCCCCCTCAGTATCGGCCGACATCATACATTGGAATACTCTCGTCGATCCAGAGGAAGGATATGATATAAGGCCGAGGGTGGAACAGGCCTGGGGCGGTGACTGTTGAAAGTAGGAAGTGTGAGGCTCTCGGGGCGGAGGTGCGTGTAGCTGTAGCCTCGTGCATGTCGACCTTGTGCTCCAATATAACGAGCCGTGTCAGTCACACAGACAACTCGGACGGACACTGAACATTGAGGTCAGGTGTACCGACAATGGGGCCTATAGAAACGCTCGCCCACTCTCACGCTAAAGTCCATGCCCCCACCGATATTATTAATAGACGCTCCTACATTTCCTACTCGCCTAACTGCCGAAATGCTTTCCCTTACGAGGAAGGTGAAACCGGGCGATATAGACCAACATCGAACGTTAAATAACTACTCGAGATAAGGGAATTGTAAAAATAAATTATTTTTAATTAGAAAAAACGAAGGAACCGACACTTGTAATTAACGCAGACGTTAATTCACCAATATGACTACTCGGTACCCAAACTGTGCGAGCAGTCCACTTTATATTTCCAGTAAGTTCTCCAAATCGATTACGTGAGACAGTACTGAAGGACAGTACTTATAAAGTACAAATAAATTAAAAATATCGGTGCTAATGGAACGCTACTCTGACTGTAAGTTGAGAAGTCGACACCGGTTTCAACTTAAGACCAACCAGGCGAGTGGAGACAAAATACGAACGGTCGGGAAACCCCATAATATAACAAAATAGAATTTGAGTCGTAAGTTGACGTTCAACAATGGGAGCGGTATACGAGTAGAATTGAGTGGTGGCGGCGGCAGGGAGCCAACTCACGTTATTCCTATTGCTCGTGTGAGCTCTTTAAAAGGTGATGGTGAACAGACCCGTTCCCGTTTATCTGTTAGTTTCATCATCATCATTGTCGCCGCCTAATGCAACATTAACAGTGGGTCTAGCGTTCAGGTTTGGTCACATCGGTACACACTCTCTGGCACTGTGGATCGTTCTTGTGCTCTTCCTAAAGGTCAGTGGAGCGGAGATGTTTCTTATCATTCGTGCTTTTTGCACAATACCTCCGACCTTATGTTGACAGTTCTGTAATTCTGAGAAACTATTTTCTTCTAACTTCTATGCTCCTTAGACTTTCTACATTACGTAGATTTTTTTCTTATTTACAGTAACTCATACTTGTCTGTTAAAATTTATGATTCAAACTCCCATTGTGACATTAAATTACGAAGTGTGACGGTTTAAGAGGATGTCTTAATTAACGGTATCAATCCCAATGAAATTTCAACATTTTAAATATCCTCGTCTTCACAATCGACGTTATTAAAATAAAATCACACTCGTTTATATTTACTACGTGTTTGATGGATAAGTGAAGACAGAGATAAACACCGAATTAATTCCAAAAAGTTAAAGCTCTGTATGCGTACGAATCCATGATAAAACATTCCCAATTAGTCAGACATATTATTTCGTTTAAGTTGGTGCTACGTGTATGCGTGTCAATGCGACTATAATGCACAAGAGTAACATGTAACGGAAATATTCTGTTTTCTATTATTTTAGTAGCGAGTTAAAAAGAATAGTTAAAAAAGTAAATATTTATACGATTCTCGTTAATATTCAGATAGGGCGGAGGTAAAGGACAACGACACCCGCCCGCCCACTCAGCGGGTCGTATCCGCTCAAAAAGTAAAAGTCCTTTTTAGGTTTTCCAGCGAGAGAGTGAACGGTCGAGACGGATACGGTTGTCTCGGAGCGGCCGTTACAAATTCCACGGGACGTGGCATCCTGCCAGGCGCGACGGATATTAGTATCGGGTGTATCTGCCTGTCGTAGGCATAATACCAAGTAGGATGAAGTTTCAAGTAGGAGCGATTAACGAGTAGGAAGCGACGTCCTTATATCGCAAAAGTACAATGGGAGCGGATTAATTCCGAGAGGGGGCACTCATTGCCACTCGACCATTGAAGACGAAGGGGTCTGGATGTTCAATGAGAGTCATTGGCTAAACGAAGGCCGAATTGCGAGACCGCTCCTCTACTAGTGGATTAGTTTCGGTCACACGCAAAAATACAAGACCCTAACTAATGGGAGAAGGTCGGGCGAGGACCAACATTTAGTTTTAGCGATGGTTTTAGCGCATTAGTCGTCCCGCTTTAAGCCGGGCCGTGACAGTCGGGTGAGAGGGAATGTAGTCTTGCCCCTGTACACTCCACCCCCTCCCTATGACGCAACTCTCGCTACCAGAATTGACACAGTTTTCTAATTCCGGCTCACCCTATGGCTACGGACCGGTGCAAACAGAAAAGGAAATGAAGCTACGATTCTAGTTACTAGTTATATTCCGGCACATGTAAAGTATAATAATGAAAATGTAACTTACGGGGGGAGGGGCAGCATACGTTCAGTTTAAACTCAATTAAATCCAGGATGGAATTATGATTTTTTCAGCAAGAAAGCATTCTCGAGTATAAAATTCATTTAATTATTTGAAATTTGATAATCGGAAGAAAACTCGGTCGGACAGAGAGATTAGAACACTGGATAGTGATTTATTTAATCTAATTTATTTAAAATTTAAACAGTAACATTTTAATCTATCTACAGCAAGAAACACATAATTGTGTATAATAAATAAAACGTAAAAAAAATCTTATTCTTAAGGTAAATTATTCTGATAATCTAAAAAGAAATTTCTTGCGATCATCGTAATTCTACTGACGATGGTAGAAGCAGATGTCGGTGTAGCATAGCATCAAATCGGTGAGTGATCACGGATGATCGCTAAATTTAATCCTTGTATTTTATTTTATTTTTTCTAGATCTAGTGCAAGGAGGAAATTTTCGTTTCTGTTAGTACCTTTTTATTTTCAGCAACCTTCTGATATTAAGTGGTACATTAAGCCGACGAAATAAACGACTGCATTATAAGTGGTGGTAAAATCATTCATAGTATTTCTGACTGGTTAGGAGAAGGCGTCCATTAACTGGGATGATAATCGCGGTCGAAAGGATTGAGAGGCCCAATTTAATGACTGAGGCCCAGATTTACGACTAACATCAACTTCGGTTCCTAATCATCGAACCGATATATAATCCATACATCATTCAGCGCTCGGCTATTAATGATAGCCTTAACTATGGAACCTAGCCGCGAGAACCTAATTATTTGATGTTTGTCACTGATAGTGGAGTTTTAAACAGGCTGTAGGAAATAATTTAATTATCGAATTATTATTACTATAATATTTTACTCATCTGCAAAAAATATATGAAAGCAAGATATTGTCTCACGATTAGAGGTTCACTTACATTTTTTTGAACAACCTTAAACAAATTTACACAATAATGCCCATATATGTAATATATATATATAATTTAGTATTATTTTACACTTAATTATTTGTTATTGTTATAATATTATAAAAAAATAAAACAGGAAAATTAATTTCTTCCTGGCGTTTTATTAAAAAATGTATGAATTTTGGTGGCTAATTGACACATAGTCAAGTGTATAGTCAACAAACTGAAACTGTTATCACGTTTCTGCTTCTGCTGCAATTTCGAGTACTCATAATTGTAGATTGCGACGTAGCAACCTAAATGACAGTAATAAGTCAGAACTGGCAGTCTATTTTTACTTAATAATCAGTGAATGTCGAATCGTTCACTGTTGAACAGGAATGGTAAGAATAGGTACTCATTCAAGCCTAAATAAAGTATATACTAGGACCAAAATAGGCGGCATTGGTATGCATGCAGAACTCCCGATTACTGGGAAAAACCGCTGAAAAAGATAACCTCGTATGGGGTGAAGTTATTGAGGGAAACCAATGGAGGTCGAGATAAAGGGAGATAGCTAGTTTACAATGGTTACTTTCTGATTTGGTTCAACAGGAGGTTGCCTGATTTAGTGCAACCGTTTTGCAATTCCACGGACTCCATGCGGATACACAGTTCTGCAACACTTAACGATATCATGGCTCCCGTGAACTCTAGCCAGTCACGTACCCGTAAATATACAATCACAATACCAGTCAAAGTTTAGCATTTTTCAGAAAACACGAAATATCGCAGCAACAAATTCAATGTAAACTCCAATAGTGACTAAGTTATAAGAAAATACAATCGACGAGCTTGAAAAATGTTCGGTATCTTCGGCAACACATAAGGGTGAAAAAAATTTGTCTTGAAGAACAGTAAGTACTAAAGCCAGTAAGCTTCTACAAATTTTTTCTCGGCTATAGAGTAATTCTATTATTTTATACAAATATCATATTTACTGTTATAGAGAATACACCATATAAATAATTCAATACAGATGCGGCACGTGTATCGCGATGAACGAAGACATCCATATTAGGAGGGTAGGGAATCAAAAAGTAGTTATGAAAGTCGGTATACTGGTTAACAATACGTCAATCTCGTTAAACAACCACTACCGATAACACGTACATTAATTTGAAGATCAGTATTATTGTTGATAGGTAGGACCAATGTACTATAAATTAACTTTCTTTAGTGCCATAAGGAAATATTTTCTTTTATTTGAAACGTACTATGTATAATAGTACAAACATTTACGGTGCCTTTATATGATTGTAATTTTATGTTGGTACCCTTTTTCCGTGGAAAGATCACAATCGATTTCTCTCTATTAGTTAGTTACAAATATCATTTATGCGGGTAATCCACGTAGACTATATTTCGAAACCGACAGTGTACATTTCTCGCTCTACAATCGCAACCATATTTAGAGGCACGCATATACATTGACGTATAGAGCTCCACGTATAGAATTTTAATAATTGTTTTAAACGACGCCGAATTGATCGTGGATCGACCGAGAGGCTGGAAAGATTGGTAAAAAAAATAGGGGTGAACATAATTTAGATTCTAGTTGAGCTTGATCTCGAAATGATGGAAACCTTCCGTCACTTTTAATAGTGTCGAAACTGGCTGTGGCCCAAACCGGGGATTAATCAGTGGAGCAAATTGCAGGTCGTCACTTAGGTGGATGCACGATGCCTAATGACAATTTGCCGTGTCGGTATTGGAAGGTACGTTTTATAGCATCGACGTCATTATCCAAAGAGCCCTGAGATATCCCTCGTGACTCACTCATTTCACGGTAGTCTATCCACTAACCGATTGGTCACAGGAATCACTCCAGGTCTTGGTTCGAAGGGGCAGAGGTAACATCGGCCGTGAGAAAACCAGTAATGGATAATGGCCACGTCAGACGAATAAAGAAAATTATATATTCAAATTTCCACTTGAATGAATCCATTCAATTGCAAATTTGAATCGATTACCAATGAATCTCTCAAATTATTCCACGACAAAATTGTTAATTTATTCTTCTTGAAATATTAAATACAATGAATAGTATAATGAATCAAATTAGGTATAGTTTCTTCTCCAATACTTCGGTATATCCTAGTTATAATTACAAAGAAATAAATGAATAAGAAGATTTAAATCCTTTGCAAATTAGTGTTATTTTTGTATGATAGCCTAACTGAATTTAATTTATTATACGTACTGAATATGTTTTTAAAGTTTTATTATCCCCACAATACACAATATAGTTTCTGTCCCCACAATACCTATTTGAATCGACACTGAACAGTTCAAAGCATCATTAAATCGTGTAATTGTAATTAACGATAAATGTGATACTTTATCTCGATCATTCTATTAGAAATCTGATTCCAATTTATAACCTTTCTGTCTGAAAACTAATTGTTAATCATAAATAACAATCAAAGATCGTAACAATTAAGCGATATTAATTAATCAATATCAACTGCGCGGTTAAAAGATTTTTGACGATAACTGAGATTGCTATTTACGTGGGTGCTTAAAACGTTTCCCTTAATTGGGTCGTTTATTCCACGGCTGAAATGATAACCATCATAATAACTTAATCAAAGTTACTTGAGTAAAACTTTTCATGGCGAATGTCTCCATTATTCATCCAACAGATATTGTACTCCGTGGTTTTACAACTACAATTTAATTGTAATGGTAATTAGTGAAATGTATGAGTATCGTATCCTAATATTAACAGTTACAACGTACCAAGATTTCTTACGATATCTATAGTTTCTTATATAATAAGTAATACCGCAATTAAGTAATTGAACGTTACATATGGTACTTCCGTTGAACACCTCTAGTGTCAGATGTGAACTTTAGTTGCTTTTAAGATAATTACACATTTGGGACCATAAAGAAAAAAGTAGTTCATTTTTAAGAAATGTAAATTTTCTTAGTATTTGATGTCCACTAATAATAAATTGCAATAAATCAATTTCTCGAATGGACCGTGCCAATGGTAAAATATTGTATACGCTCCAGTTTGTAAATACTGAAAATTAGTTTTCGGATGAATTCCGAGTTCCAGTTTTAATGGTTTGAAAGTCAGACTTATATGTCAAGCATACATTACATTACACCATTCAAATTGGTATTACTCGAAATGAGATAAAATCTTCTTCGGAGGTTAGGTACTTTAAACGTCTTTCAAACGGCTGCGATGTTTATAGCGTCAGACAAGGCGTGCCTAGATCACGAGTTTAACTGCGGGCTTATCTATGTATTGGTATCTGATCTGTTGCAGAAAACCAGGTTACAAGTAGACCCGATAAGCTCTCGATTTGCAAGCTCTGTGCCGTCTCGATAGGAAGAACTGAGCCCAACACCATAAATAATATCTAACTCCAGTGTAACCCAAAATGTCCAAAATAGACCAAGCGGAGACCTTTTAGAAAACCGATAAGGAATTTAAATTCATAAAAGACTTTTCAAGGATATATCTGGATTCTGGTAATAAATTGATTACTTTTATAAAACATTAGACAATTTTAATGTCCTTGTAGCTACCAGTAATCGTATGCACAGATATAGGTGTCACCAAAGTTTTAAATGTTGTCTTAATAACTCAACATTTCAATGGCCTCCTGCCCTCTTTTATCATTATAATCCGGTCGTTCACCTAATGGGGAAAACACTTTGGGTAAACCCTCGGACATCGGTTTTCAGCTGACGTTGTTCCTTTGTCGTAAAGTACAGAGGCAGGCCCAGGAGACGTCAAGGCAACTGCTGAAGTTGCCTACCAACCCAGAAATAACCACATTCCGACTGAATGATCTGTGTGGGCATACATCAAAATTCTGCGAGCAGCCAGTTTCTTGCCTTTCTAAGATTTGATTTTAAATATCGCGTATATTTCACGGAAAATGTTAGTTATATGAATGTTCGCGGTTAAATAACTGAAGAGGTATATGGCCGCTTTCATATTAACCGCTGTTTTGCAAGGTGAGCAACATTGGGGAATTCCTTAGCTTGTAATTCCCCTTGAATATAAAATTGGTACGTACACTTAGTAATACTTGGTAATAATTTGTCACGGGTATTACTATACTACAGCTGCAACAAGTGCAAAATGCAATTAATCATTACTTAAGAGAGTTTTAATGACAAGGTACTTTCATTCGCTCGTTCATTATTTCCAACTTAGGCGCTTTTGCGCAATATATTACAAGAATACGCAAGGTCAATTACAACCGATATCTTTGTTAGATCTAAAAGTAATATTTCTTCTCGGACGGATTTTCGAAACCGGGCTGTGGATTTCAGAAACAGTTTTCGACACCTCCTGCAAAATACAGAACGATAATCGCTTCTAACTGTCATTAAGCCACTAAATATCTTGCGAATGCTCATTATAAGATAATGGCGCTTTGATTTTCTCGAAACGATTTATTTCTTCATTTAAATCCAAGTTCTATTATTTTCATTTTTAGGTTATGCATTTTACTAACCACTCATCTAAAGCGGCCCAATAACTGCAGTTGTCATCTTCTAGATATCTTCTAGTATATAGAGGAAAATTATAAAGGGATATCAGCCATTTATATTTTAATTCATAATCGATCCAACATATTTATTAAGTTATGTTTATGTTTTTCTAATTAAAATATTTACAGAAACTTTCAATACAACTAGCACAACTGATTCGTCAATGGATAAAACCTGCTGAGGTGGCGCTTAGGTGCTGTCAATAGAATACCACAAACTGAGAACAGCCGAGGTTTCAGTTTTCAAAGTTTAACTGAAAGCTGCTAACATTGCAAGACACATGCCTCCGAAAATTGTTCAATTTTAAATTAAATCAGTTTTGCACTGACATATCACAGAAATTAATGTTTCGAGTTTTACCGGGTTTTACCGGCAAGAGGCTAACAAGGAGGTGGATAGCCAAGAGTCATGTTTCACAATTCAAATTACTGTCCTGGATCACGATCTTTCCGACATTAGTAGGTAATTACTTTAATGGTGCAGTATCAGCTCTAGTTCGGTCTTAAACAAGCTGAACTTTCCGTCTTTAATTCTTAAGCAACTATCCGATGTCTTTCAACTTCCTGCTGAGGTGACATCCAAGTGGCAAGGAACCTAATAACGGTTACTCGGGAGTAACTTTTGTAATGAACTATAAAGCCAAAACGGAATTTATTTTCGTATTCTGACCGTATTTCAATATAAATATTACTGTTTTGATAATAAAGGCGTGTCTAATTAATATCAGAATTCTTTATGAAGCAGTAACAGAATATCCCGGTCTCACTAAGTAACGATTTGTACAATCGATTTGTATCGATTACAGTGTTATCGTATCAATTGCCACAAGTTGAAGTAAACTATGAAAATCCACGAGTGTGGTCACACCGCCTATTTCGCTGCCTTGCTTACGATAGAAATCAAGTTTCCGAGGGATGTAGAAAACAAATGAAAGAAAGTTCGCTTCGGCACGAATCTAATACATTAAACAATAACTCGAACAACTGATGGACATTTAATCGATACGATCGAACTACTATAGCGATATGGGCATTTTCAGTTCCGAATACATCTATTTCTCGAGTGTAAGCCCGCATTTGGCGGTAGGACGTAAGCGTTTTCCGGGCAGGGACAGAGTGTTGGCGGCGCGCTCCCGTGAAACGTATGTGCCCCGCCGGTTGTGCAACGTCCGCGGAGATATTTATTAAAGCCAGAGAATGTTCAATTCACGAGCCGCTCGTAAACATAGAATCAACTACAAATACGATGACAAGGGCGGGATGCATAATTCAAGGCGGTGGCACGAACACGTCGGCCCCGTCCGTTCCCCCGCAGAATTATCGCCAAGAAAAAATTACATAAAAAGATATCGTACGACGAGAGCTCTGAGGCCGACCCTTAAGAAACGAAGAGTTGACAGGACGACGGCGTAGGAAGCGTGCCCCTCTTTATAACATACTACACCACCGAGACACTTTTTTTAACGAAGCCTGAGTTACAAGGTTTCACAAACGCGGGACAAAATTAAATACACGATTCATAGACCCGCACCACCGCAAAAATACGCTTTAAGAAGTCATTCCGGTGTAAAAATCGAGATAAGCGAATTGATTATCGCGTCTGCGACTGTTGTATTTGTACTTTGTACCGGGACGCGAAACGAGCGAAACAATTTTTTATCTCATATGCGAGCAGAAACGACCATCTTATTGGGTTAGAAAATAAATAATAACGGGGTTATTGCAGAAATAATATAAAAACGGAATAACGTTATCTGGGTTTTGGCCAAAGGGCGACCGGCGCAAATTGTTGTTTCAAAACCCGAGCTACAGGTGCGACCCGAGAGAATAAATGACCGTGTGCACATACTGTTATCGCGTGTTCTGTACTCCTCGGATAGGGAAAATAGGCGAAGTGAAAAACACTGTTATTGAAGGTAGTTGAGTGTACTTGAAGGCGGAGGACTCGGCGGTGACACGACGGACCTTGATGCACCCAGCCTCGTTCTCCCCCTTCGACCTCGCTCACAACGCCAGTAACAAACAAACCGTCAGAATACACCAAGGTCTAAGCCGAAACTGATAGAGTCCCGAATACAATGCCCTAAAAATAACTTGAACCCTACCAAGCCCCAAGAATGCCTGTTGTCCAGAAGAATCCCAAACTGAATTATTATACGGATTACGTTAGGCTCCTTTAAATTTACCCAAAATCTAAAGAGCCGAAATTAAAATTACGCAGTAGGCGATATAAAATAATGCGGGTCCCTGTGAACTTTACACATTGGAATCTAAGAGAAATATATTTCTAATGACTGCGCAACCTTATAAGGAATCCAAACAACGTCGAACGATAACGAATAGTTGATTATGTTAATAGAACACGGAAAATATCTATCCTTTCTTAGTAATAAAGTTAGTATTCCTTCTCTCTGTATAAATCCCGAATGAAAAATATTTTTCAACCCATGTTTAACCCTTTCACTAACCTACTTCTTTCTTACGACGGTTCAAATTTTGTAGCTTATCTTTCCACCCTAATTTTATAGCACAATACACTATTCCACGCCCGAAATTCGCGGGTTAATCTGTCTTACGAAATAACGCTTATCGTCGTTAAAACAAATTTCCTTTCTTTACGGCCACAAGTTTTATCCGACTCGAATGTTTCTTAACACACCAACTGGTAACGTCGTGACTCAATAAGGAAATGTGATTCATTTCTCGAATAAGTATTAGCATCGCAATATTAATGAAGAGGGACATTCGAGGCTAACACGAATAACTAGGTTAAGAGAGAGTGTACAATTGTCGGGGAAAAATTAGCGCCGTATCTAAATGATCGGAATCGCGTCAATTTCTTATTACGAATTTATAGACTACGATCTTTACAGGTGTCGCGATGTGCGAAGATTCGTTTTCTGAATTCTCCCATTCGGTAATACAAAATAAACGCCGGCTTCAATGTATTTCACAGCGTCGCCGTAGCCGCCTAACTTGCCGAGTCGGCCGGTTTCCGTTCCGGATTTATTGTTACCGGATTTACTTAATTTTTATCAAATACGTCGATCTTTCACCACGTTATCATCTCTGGGCCGTATTAGCGGTTATCATCGGGCAGGATGTAGCGTCGCACGGACGAAATTCCCTTTCTGGTAAATAACACCGGGAAGTAAGAAGATTAAAAAAAGTCCGCCCGGTAACGGGGCGACTCGACAATTTCAATAACTCGGGCGTTATCTAAATGAGACGTGCTCATTATCACTGACCTGTTTGAGCGCAGAAGGAGAAAGTGATTCCGCAGTACGGGAGGGCGGAGCGTGAGCGTGAGCGAGAGCGAGAGTGATGACGGTCGGTTTATGCGGCAGAGAAAGTGTAGTCGTCGGTAGAAGAGCGTGGGACTGTCTGTATGTAACAAGAACGGGTGGTTGAGGCACCGCCAGAGTCAGAAGAGAGCCACTGACAGAGGCACCGCTGCCGGCTGCGGCTGCCGGCCCCCTCTCTATCAAGGCCCCGACCTTGAGGCACTTCCGCCCCCACCCGGATGTCACCAACCTCTTTCATATCCTTTTTCGCTCTTGCCTTCGCACTTCATCCCAATCCCTTTATCTACATTTTCTTAGACGAACCCCACCCCCGCGCCTCAGTCATCTTCGTCGCAGCTCCGTTCGTTTATTTTTTCCCTCTCCCACACACTATAGTTCGATGATCTCCCCCGGATCTCTTCCCCTCTCCCCACTAGGAGACCGATCATTTTTGGAAAAGGTTGACTTTGAGCATTGTGGACTGTTACGATGCTTCTTTCACGAGGACTGTATTCTTTCTGGTGTATGATATGACGAGCTGCCACGAACATGTGGCTCTTAATAATGGGCGTCGTGTTTGATCTACATTAGGCACATTCGCTCTCTTAACCGAACATAGCTTGAGTACCCGGAGTTCGGATTTGTTATGTCCACCGCGGATATCGAACTCGCACCGCTACTGAACTCGACGTTTCGAAACCTACTTCGTATCTAGGGATACTATGGATAGTTTACTTCTTCCTTAATGAATATCTTTTCCTTAATATGAATCTTTTTTGTGAAGATTTCAAAACCGGTAGAGCATAGGGTCAAATCAGTCACTGTACAGAAGAAGGTCGCAATGATGTCATTCCAAACCTCCGCAGACACTAAACCAAACAAATTCCACGAAGCAGTTATTATTTTTTAACTTAAAGGTGAATAGAGAAACTATAAATATTTATTCCGTGTTAAATATAATTTCAAAATTGTCGGTTTCTATTACAGTTAGAAGAACGATCGGAACATTATTGCTGGTGCCCACAGGAGCTTTAATAATTCACCCGGTAAGCAAATATTTAACATTATATTTTCATATCAATATAATTGTGCAAATAGTATATTGCAAATATTTTTAGTAAGTTACGCACAGCTGTATTGTAAATTTATCTAGTTAAATCAATTTCTGGTCGCTCTTCTAAATTGTAAACAGAAAATGACTGGTGCCAGAACACTAATGGGTGTCTAGAATATACAGGGTAATTTAATGGCACTTTAACGAATATTTAATTCGGGTCTACCATTAGGAAAGATTCCGGTTTCGAATAATAGGAATATTGCAAAACGCACGATTATCTGTCTCCATCCGCCCACTTGGTTGAAGCTTAGGCAGTATTCCCCGCTATTCCCGCCGTGGTTATTATTATTCTATTAGTGATATACGCCGCAGATCGGTGATGATTCCAATAGAACCGTGCGCTTAAAATAAACTTAGCTTTTCAACTGTTTTTGGAAACTTACTTCGGGTGAACAAGCTTGTACGTATACCCTATACAATCTGTAGGTATCTTACGTACCGTAGATTTCGTGTGTTTCTGTCTCCTATCACTGGTTTGGTCTTTTGCTAGACCGGTTTCGGCTGCTCGCCATCTTCAGTAGCGGTGTTAGTCACTTTTGGTACCTTGGTTGTTTTTGGGCATCCTCACTGTACTGTTACTGTCACTTACAGGAGCGAATATAAATGCATAACTAATGATTAGCAGATAGCGTTAGCAGTTAGTGAATAAAACCTGTAGTCGCTGGTATTATTAACACTGAAATATGATTTTCATGTTTACAATTTGCCATAGCCGGCAAATTAATCAAATTCCTTTTAATTTAAATGTATGCAAATACACGATGGGGTAAATTTCAAAGTAAGATTCTTCTGGTCTGTTCCCTATATATCAGTGGACACAAGCGTGCATAATCATTTATGCTACCCGCGAAAGGGGCTATAGCATATAGGGACTAGCGCTCTAGAAATCAGATATTACAAATTGTACACGGAAGCGTACAGCGGACCTCGGTTTATTGCTAAACTCTCTCCGAATGTGGGTTGCCTGTATGGTGAGCGGACCGATCGTTTTCTATAATTTTTTTTCATACAATTGTTCCCGGAAAACGACGCCAGGGATTTGCTGTAGAGGCCAGAGCGGCCTAACAATGCCGCAATCGTGACACGAGTTCACGACAGAGAGAAAGAATGGAGAACCGAACCTGAGAGAACAAACTGCTATCATTAATCAACACAGTGGCCCTGCACGTCAGTCCCTCTCTCCCAATCTGTACTTCAGTCCAGTCTGGAGATCCGTTCCCTATTTGCCCAACAATAAAACAAATAAAATAAATCACGATACGTATTATTACAATTTTCTAATCAAAATCGACTGTTTATCAATTGAAAGTTTTATTAACGCCGTAGTCTAATGTCTAATGTGAGCAACACCTAGTTGTAATTCTTTTCTCTTCTTTAAGTAATTCTCTTTCTTAAGGCACGGAGAGACCAAATTTTAAAAACACAATAAATGGAAAGCAGAATAATTTAGACATCCAAAAAGTATTATTCATTTGGCTCTGAGGAATATTAATAGCGAACTAACAGGATTAAAACCGAAGTTTTGGCCAAACTTATTCTGGAACTTATTATTTATGTTGTCTTATTATTTATGTGAACGTATTATTATTTTACGTGTTATTTATGGTCACCTATTAACGATACTTTCGTTTAAGGGCACCCGATGTTCTTGTTTTCACCAATCACTTCCAATGCAGGAAGTCAAACTACCGGAAGGAAACTGGTAGAAATATCCGAATCGGTTAGCGCTCTAAACTGTCTTTATCCGGAATATAAATGTCAAATCTCATTCGAAAATGTCTTCACCTTCTTCCTTCCCCCAAGAGTCCTTGTTTTATCCACGAAACAACGTGATTGCGTCAACTGTCGTAAAACTGACGAGTAAAAGATATGTAGGGCCGAAAGAGACGCGAATATTGGGACCCAATTAAATTTTTTGTCAGAGTAATTTAAACTGACCTCCCAACGTCAATGATTGAATTCCATAACATAACACCTAAAGTAATACACTAACTGCGATTTCTCGTTGGATTAAAAGCCCGTACATTATCACAGTAATTATAGAAGGACATGTTTATGTATCAATATACAAGCATGTCAATATACATGCTTTGTTTGCCATATATCGCACAAATGTATTATACAGTAATGCACCTCCATAAAACATTTTCCTTGTGCGCGCCTGTTTGTACGTGTTGACGTCGCATTAATTATAAATGCACCGGACTGCGAAAACTTTTCTCCCTTCGCTGAACAGAGCGCAAACTGTAAATTGAATATGTAATGAAATATTAATGGCTTACGCTAGATTATTTTATGGTTGAATTGTGTTTTATATCCACCTGTCTTGTTTGTTGTAATGTGTGAAACTGTCTTGTACTTTAATGGTTGTACTCGTTTGAGGCGCAATCATATCAACGTATCATTGCGTTATTTTATGAAATATCGTTACAACGAAGTGGAATAAAATAGGATTACAATAGTAGTTTCATTAGAATGCAGAGCGAAGGCGTAACTATCCCAAGCTACACTTGCTAACTTTAGAATGTATTGTTAAGGATAAACGCGGTTTGCTCCAGCTACTCGGAACTACCGCAATTTACCTCATAAGTATAGAAGATGAAAATTGAAATAAATCAGTATCCCAACAGACTTATTCTAACACCTAAAACAGTGGTGATCAATTTTTTTTAGCGAGTTTTAATTTTCCAATTGTTCTTTATAAATTATCGCAGTTATACTTAATTAAAAATTACTTAATTTAACAAAGTCCGTGGTTATTATGCTAAATAAAAAATATGGCTTCCGCGGAGCCCTCGGTTTAAATCCCTCTTATACAACTTATAAATCTTTTACGAGGATAAATCCGTAGGGACCGTCGGCCGATATAAATAACGACAAAGAACGAAGGTCGGTTAAGTGGTGGAAGCGGTTGCGGTGGAGCACCGTGATTGTAGTGGAGCACGCGAGCAAACACACGCCTACACCTAGCACACTCGTACACAAGTACAACGGGCACAAATTCACTTTTTATTTCCTTCCCGGCCGAACACGACCCCGTCGTAAAGTGCCGGCACAAGGGCGAGTAATAGGAAAGTACCCAGACACGGCTAGCCTTACCGACAGTACACTTTTCTCATCGAGCCCCCCAATCAACCACTCGCCACACTGCGAAAATCAACATTAAATTAACGAAACAACATTTAGTACAATACATGTATGTACATTGAAATTATAACTGGCATTTCTTAAGCTACCTGACGTTTTACAATATCTCTGGCTAGAGTCGGACTGGACGTTAAAAGAAAAAAATAATTCAACATAATAAACTGTAAAATAGAGACCTGTTTTTAAAAAAAATCAATATTAATTTCGCAGCAAGAATTCCAGATTCTTATCATAAACAAACTGAAATTATTTCAGTTAAAATTACTGTTTGTATATGCCTCTTCTGCACCTATTTACTTCTAACACATATTACTTATATAAAACTAAATTAACTTTAAGGAACGAATTTTAAATAAATAACGAAGGGAATTACAGTATATTAATATGGAAGCTACATAGTTTAGTTAGCCGCTCCTAGGGAACATGAATGTATCCGATATCGAAGACACTGTCAAAAATGATTCATAGTTCGGAAACTGTGTGGTGTGTTAATATAATTATCTTAAAATGAAAAGAAACCGCGTAGAATTCGTCGTATCAAGAACCAATCGCTAGGCTGTATTGGGAGTCAAACTTTCACAACATAACCAGTGAATAAACTAAAAAATAAAGCTCCTAACGCGAAGCAGGTGACCGGCTCCAAACGGGCGTAGGCGAGAGGAAACTGAATCCTGAAGAGCTATGGAAGAAATGTTCAGTCCCAAGAAAATTTTCAGAACATTCAAGTTCCAGTCCCGGATAACCCAACAGAAGAAGTTTTCGCAATAACAGCACACAACTCATAAAGTGATGCAGCGACTGGCCAGAAGCCAAATTGGGATAGTCCTCAGTCACGTAAGCCTTGCCTGCATCGCTTCGGGAATGAGCAGCACGGTATTGCTGACCCAACGCTAAAGACAATATCTGTCCGCAAAGAAAATGATGTTACTAGGAGTCAATATGGTTCGCAGGAAAACCTCACAGGGCAATTCCAACGGGAGCCACAATGTCACGGATAACGCTGAATAATTGGGAGTTCACAGCCTTCGTATTATCTATCATCAGCGGAAGGCAGTCACCTTTATTGTTAATCCATTGTTGGTGAAATGTGGTTCGACACAATTTTATTCTATTATTACCGATTGTCATATACTGACTAATATATTCCCCATAAATACCTCACATAGGTCGGATATTCTTATAAGTGAAAACTGCACTGTTTGACATGAATTTAAATTTATTTATGCATTTTTTATAATGAGTTTATCTGCGTTTATTTACTATATTTCTTCTTATAATGATAAGGCCATTATATTAACATTAATGATAGCCATTTTTTGGAAGTACTAGGTGTGCAAGTACCGTTTCATATTTATCAAATTACTTATATAAAAACATCATGGCTTATGGATTTAAAATTTTCAGTCTAGTGGTCCGTGAAGTCTGCAAGAACATCTATTTATAGGTATGGGATAATAGGAACTATCCAAGTAGTTCTTCATGGTCGGTGTGTTATTCCATCGCAATACTACCTCCGGTCCGATTCTTGCGGTCGAGACGCAATTGCGGTATATTTTTATTCAAAGGCCGAAAGGAAAGGGTCGCCTTTTCATAAAGCCTTGACTGAATACTTCCTGTAAAGCATTACAATCAACGAAGCCCCCTGCAGTTAAGTCTGCGAATTAACCAACTTTCACTCGTAGCCTGCGCTCAAAAAGGCTAAGGCTCCGGGAATAAATAGAGCGTCAAATCCCCGCCATATAAAAACTATTGGACACAATGCGTTGCAATCTGATTGTGATTTATGTATCCTGAAATCGGTTCAGCTTAATTGCTCGATCTCAGAAGTGGTTTTTATATTCGCCTTAAATAGAACATACCGATAGTCATATCGGTAGTTATTCCTCTATGTAATTGTTAACAATAGGAAAAAATACAAAGCGGGCTGTGAGTACTAATAAAATAAAATAGATCCCGCATTTTTCTCCATATTGAAGAAGTTTTAAACGTTTAGCGGCTATAGTCGACCCCGACAGGTCTGTCCATGTTCTTTGCACGGTCTAAATGAATAAAAGTTGTTTTTAAAAATAAAATAGGACGACAGTTGTGCCGGCCCCGTGCACTTCCTCTCTCGAGAGAGAGTGAGAGTCTCCAGACGACCTTTCTCCGCCGACGAATAACTCTTTTTAAGACATTCGACCGAACAAGCCCGTTCCTTTCATTTCCTTTCTCGAATTATTCGATTTCGCGTCCGCCACATGATCCAAAATCCAATCTGGACACACAATACGTAAGATTGTTGTATTTTTTCACGCGCGATACGTTCCCCGAAATGTCTGCATTAATCGGAAATTGACTTTCCATTGGCCAGGTGTTACTAATCTCAGATTGGGTCGTAATTCCTTTTCTTAACTTGAAGTTATACCGTAAATACCGAGTGTGGACTAAATACGCGGTGGTAGGTTGAAGAAAGGGAGGCATTTAAGGATATTATGCGGCTTTCGGATTCTATCCACCTTCAGTTGTAATCCGTCGTCAGTGTGATACCTGCCCATGTCGGTTACCGTAGAAACGTATCTGCACTGTCTCTGCAGACTCCCCGTAATACAACATAAAAAAAGGAAGAGGCACACACGCTCCTCGACATATAATAAAAACGACTAAAACCCCACCCCAGTAAGGTCCAATGCCAGACGGAATACTCAATCGCTGGACGTGGGAAGTGGCTCACTAACTTACTACAGAATTGCTATTGACGACGGAGAGCAGCCGAAATTAGTCTAGAATACGACCAAATAAGCAACCGGACGATATTCCAAATACTTCCTGAATACATGTATCTTGAAATAAAATTTCAAGACACATAAAAACATTTGTACAAAATAATACACATTTCACTTAAAAGATGCCGGGTATTAATTCAACGTCGAGGCGTCTCTTCCAGATTGAATTAGAAACAATGACAATTTCGGACGAAGCTTCCAAAGTCCGCTTTATGCAAGAAAACTGGCGTAGTTAGAACGGACGGAATTTAAATTGGGAAGATATAATTGACGACGTCGATTTTACAATTCGTATCTGACCGATGCGAACGGACCAAATAACGCATTAACATTTTCTCGAACAACGTTCAAATATATTACTGTTATTAATACCCCGGTTGGGCGAAAGGTGCGCGGTAGGCACGAGAAGATGGCGGGACACAACGGATATTTCACGACAACGACACTTCCTACAAACCTCCTCCAGTAGTCGAGAAAGCGGGAATGTGGGTCAAGTCTAATGGGGAGAGATTGATGTGCGCGTGTGCGCGTGTCACTTCCCGGTGGTGGCTGGTGGGGAGAGAGGCGTCCTTGTCCCAGAGAGAGGAGGGTACCGAGAGTGAGTGAGTGAGAGAGAGAGGGAGGGAGGGTACCGTGTGAGAGGCGGTCGAAGGGAGGCTGGAGGTGGAGGCCCTCGCTCGGACGCCGGGTGTCTCCCACCTTGAGTCACCACACAGGAAGTCAGATAAGGACATCGCCTCGCCCATTAGAATGTCTTCCCCTCGGAACACACGTCCATTCCTCGACCGAGGCCAAGACCGAAATTGAGAAATATTTCGTCCTTCCTAACTCTTCCCTTCCACTTTTCCACCCGGTGATACTGACGGTGGATGAACTATTCGTGACCCTCTCCCGTTCCAAGACCGTTCGCTATAACTTACGTGTCTAAAACTCGTTGTCCTCGGCTCTATGTTCGTTCTTCATTATTCTATTCCAGGTATACAGTGGAACTACAATTTAACGTTCTTCGATGTTATAAAGTGTCAAACCAGAAGAAATGGAAGAGAATTGAACGTTTTCGAGAATACGATAGGTATAATACTGATAGAAAATGCGTATACATTTGATTTAATAAAATACTAATTTTCCCAGTCGGTTTTTCCAATTTTTGTTCAGCTACTCCACATTGTACGGTGCGACATTGTGACCATCGTCCTATGTTCTCTATCGAGCAATTAATCCGTAAGAAAAAACGGAAGTGGGATGTACCTTTGAATGTTAAAAGAAAAAGGGGGACGTTTGCAAGAAACTTAAATGGCCCACCGCAAACTGCGGTTACCTTCTTGAAACGTTCACCCACACAAATGTTAAATGCGCAAAAAATATAATCCCGTATTTACAAGTTTTAATCGTTACGAGATCGATGAAAATGTTATTTAGCAAATAACGGTAAAGCGATGGAGTAAGGACGATACACATAAGTCCGCGACATTTCTGATAATCGCGAAGGTTCTGCGTGATATAATAATAAAAGGGGCTGTTGTAGTGCTAACAGTGAATTAAATGAACGGTATTTTTTTACATTGCCGATCGGTTATCGGTAAATCCGAACAGGATTTTGCACGAGGCAACTTTCCGATAAATACCAAGTCATGACGTCAAGTGAAATTCCGACATTATGCAGGATTTCCTTTTACGATAATTCCAACTGGCATTAAGAGAGATAATTGACTGGGTGAATATACTGGAACCACTAAATAAATTTACTTGGGAACAAGTAATCGCAAGACAAATAGCCATGAAAAGTCACAGTGAAATATTCGAAAGTAACTCCTTAGTATTATATAAAGACTACTAGTAAAAGTGTATGACGGTAATGCTATTTTCAATTTCAGAAATATATAACCTTTATAACTGAACGTCAAGCGCAATCATAAAATTTAATGGAAAGTAATAAATTTTAAAGTCCTCATAACGGGTGCACATAAAATATTACACTTGGGGATTCAATATTTAATCATCTATTACATAGCTAAAAAACCTGGTTTATTACCTCAAGATACTACAAATTTTATTTTACGTCTTAAGTCAATAAGAAAATTTACAGGAAGTAAAAAATTAATGCGTAGAATTAATTATTAATTATGTTATTTAACTTTACTTCTTAAAATATATTATTATTAAATAATATTATTATATGTCTGTGATAAGAGAACGTTACATATGGTAAAGAATATTTTGTTTCCTGGAACAATGGCACTTATGTATTTCGACAAATGGTCTTTATTTCTTATAATCATAGCTTATTTATAACAGGAACTCTGTCCCACTTTAGTAAGGAGCTGATTTCCACTTCCACGAATGAATGAATTTATGTTATTTTCTTCTTAAATACTTACTACTTAAAAAACGTTTTAAAAGTTCAGGTCTTGTTAGGTGTCATCGAAACACGCTTCTTTGCGGATTTTGAATTGAAAGATATTTTCCTTGGAGATAGTTGGGGCGGAAATGGTTGCGGGCGGAATAGAAAACGGGAATCTAGCGGATATTACTCATTCGATGCGGATTAGGCTAACGTTGATCGCTTTCGGTGCCGATGAAGACTCGGCGTAGCGATATCGGGGCCGTTAACTGTGCCGCTCGACTCTGCCAACTGGCCGAATAAATTTCTGTCGACAGGGCCTTTCACAATAGGATTAGAATTTTCGTAATTTTCGTCGACGCCTAAATTATATTGGTCCGAGCGAGCGCCACCGCGGTCCCGGGGGACTGAAGCCGGCCGGACCTTGACCCAGACTCTCACAAGGACGACAACAATTTACACAGGAATTCTAATGCCACATTGCCCCTTTGTTATGTGGACGCTCCGATAAAATGGAAATTTATTACGAATAGAGCACCGTGCATTGGAATTTAATTATGGAATCCGATCCTGTGACAGTATATTTTTCATATAATATCGATATCAGGTTTCAATAGGCTACCGAATAAATGAGTTAGTTAGTGATATGGCTACCGGACGTATGATAGCAATTATCGTTCGGTATACGGAAAGCGTTAAAAAAACTACTTTTAGGGCCATCTAAAACGCTGCTCCGCGAGTCTTATATTAGTTCCATCAAAGCGTTACCAGGGTGTCCTTAAAAATAAATTTTTGCGGTCCGTGAAAGCGTTAGGGAACGTAATCAATAACAGGCTGAAAAGTCAGTAAACAACATTCCAGCGGTGTACCATCACGGCTCATTTAGAGGACGATCAGTCATAGCCCGATGAGAAGCGGAGGCGGGCTCATCGGAGCGCGTTAACACCGCTCAGCGAAACCTATGATTTTTAATTTGCGAACGCGAATCATGCCCCGACGTCGAAATTGTAGGTTTCATCGGAATGATGTATGGTCCTATCGCTCAAAAACTAGCGGCACGTATCTATCGAATTAGTAACCATGAACGAATGCACCCCTATATAAATGTATTACCCCGAATGCAGCGATTTACAAAAATATTATTATTTCAAAATTAATATCGGAATTATTACTAGGAATTTTAAAATTGTAATTTTAACTCTGCCGAGTACAAACAATCGAGTAGATTCAAATTTGTACCTCAGATTAATTTATATACAAATTCTTCCGAAGAATATGTCTGACTATAAAATTTCAGCGACATTTACAATTTCTGATATACGATTGATAAAGCTGTCTAGGATTTGCTTATTTTCAACGTCCTCTAAATTTCACGAGACTAACTGAATCAATGCGTGAATGGAATAATGTCTGTAATCTACTCTGTAAATAATATAATTGCTATAGTATGCAATGAAACAGTCAAGGAGACCGTTAAAGCTCGTTAACCCGCACCAGATAGTTATATGTATCCTTATACACTGTAATTACTAATCATACATCCGAATGCCCACATTTATACTATATTAACGCAATTTCCGCACGTTGACAATATTTATGTTTATATTTTTACCGCTTTCGAATAAATTTGTGGAAGTGCTTGCAGTAGCAGTTGTTTTGTGTTGTACTTACATTATTGTACGTGATTGGCTGATATTAAAGAGCAGTAATCAATTTTCTTGGCTTATAAGCAATATTAAATCGCGGATAATTTCGATTATTTCAACACCAGTCGGGGGTGCTAAAAAAACAATCATCGATATAAATAAATGTATATAATTTATTTTATACTAATGATCATAAGCTCAATTAAGCGTAGGAACTGAGCAGGGTTCTGGATATTAAAATGAAATTATAGACATTCGAAATATTATGAAATCAAATATAGATCTAATATTAGATACCATTTGTTATGATGAATGATTCGGAAAAGATCAGTCACTTTAGGCTTGTACGTAGAAAAAGATAATTCGGATAATTTTTAAAAAATATACGGATATTTTATGTATTCGAACTAAAACAGGTCACAGGACGAATAATACTCGCTTTGCGGGCTACACTTAAATAACAAAAGCGATATTGTGCGTAGAACAAAAGTGCCATCTGTTGGAATTAGAGGAAACTTCCAGCAGGTGGATTTAATAGTAACGCTATCTAGAGTGGATCGGCGAAATGCAGCAGATAAGGAATGCCCCCCTGGCATTCGCTCGAATTTTTCAATGCCCCAACATGATATACTAGAATCAGTTCTCAGGGAAATCCTAATGGTCAAGACGATAGACGTATGGACAGTAAATTCGTATGCCTACTTTTTGAATAATAATATAACTTTGAATGTGCATAATGATGCCGTTTGCGATCGTTGTTGAGTGATTTAAATTATGACGACTGATTGTATTTAATTACTATTAATTTTATTACAGCTATACGGATTTCAACGGGGCGGCGAAATATTTTTCACCACGAATTTTTATATTATTATCGATTCGTACTGTTAGTCCTCAGTCTTTTTTAAATTTAAGGGGATTTACTAAATGTTAGAATACAAACCTCCTTTAAAATTGTATTCGATTTCATTGAGAATTCTGAATTGTGTCATTCTTGAGGTGGCTTATAGCTTTGTCCATCAGTGAGCAAATTATTACTACAATGATAGCTAGCGATATCGAAATATTTGATTTTTTTAACTTTTTTCACGATAGGCCAGCCAGGTCGATGAAACTTTGAAGAACTCATCAGGTATTGTAAGTTTGCAGATAGGGGCCAAGGGAAGGTCAACGGCGTTCCATCAACACTCCGATTCCCACATCTTCCTGGCTACTATTGTTGTCTTTAAATAATGTGAAAACGAATTTCAGTAAAATTTAAGGAATAATAAAATATTCTGCAATCAGCTGACGGGATTCCTAATAGTAAGTACATTTTCGGAAAATTTGATTTTGAAAATTTCACGAAATCTAATATTATCGAGATTAAAATGGCGAAAATCCTATCACACCCCGTCTAATAGAGAGTGTTACAATTTTCTTAAACGTAAATGTAATAATAGAAAAAATGCTCAATAGTTACACATACCCCATTTACCTAATACTTTTACAGGTTCTTATTTAACCTTCGAAAGGTAGGCAGATAAATCAATTCTACTCTATACTTTCTTCATGTATGTACAGAATATACACAGCGGGTTATGTATTAGGCACAATTGACAAATAGAAAATAACCCGTATACATAGTTACCGAAGCAAGTGGAACTTTGGGCCATACTCGAGAAATATAATTTATCGAGAAAAGATTCACGATTGAGATAAGTACCCCAGGAGCTGTGGCGCCTACCAACGCGAAACCCAACACATTCCAAAGAAACATGAATTCGTATTTACGCCGAAGGTTAATAAGTCTGGCGACAAAACCATTCCCGATAGGTGGAACCGGCCCTCTTTAATACATTTGTACATTTCGTCAATTCACGGATACGTAAGATCGCGGCGAGGAAGATGTAGTCTAATTAATGTCAAAAATACTCGAGCAGCGCTACGTCAGCGCGCAATGAGGAAAGAAAGAACAATGGAAGAAGGCACAGCTCGAGAAAGTTCAATTACGGCCCAATTATTATTGTTACCGCCTGAAAGAATTTGACTCGGTCAAAAAAGATGTTCACCTGTGCAACGGCGACACTAATTCCCCGCGGCTAATCTCTCTTTTTGTCGTTCGCCTCTCTAAATAATGCGACATTAAATCCGTGTATTGAGGACACGGTCATGTCGTCTTCGTCACGAGACTGACGCCTGCTGATGCCAGCAGGTTGCGACGGGACGCCGGCCAACTAGTACGCCTGCAATCCGGCAGTCTTTAACTTTCGGAGCCACGAAAGTTTATGAAGCGCCGAAAATATCCCTCAGACAGTTAATTTAAAACACGAATGTAACAGTAGAATAAAATACAATATTCGTTCCATTATGATACATAAAAGCGCACCGTTACGGCCATTTAAATAAGCACAACCGCTGTTTATTTTCGAAGCCTTATTTGATCAGGCTCCGGTCGAAAAGGAAACAGGAGGGGACAGTTTGTCTGTGCGCGGGCACACAGTTAATTCCCGATTGGTCGATTCATGATGCTCGGCCTCTCCGAGTCATCGTTTCAAGAAATGGCTCTGTCATCGGCACAAACACTCTACATCGTCAGTCCCAATCCCAACGTCTATTCGACGGGGTCAACACTTTGGAATGTTATCAAAACAGGGATACATACGGAGAGAACTGTATATGATAGTTGCTCCCCTTCAACATGCGTTTTAGGGGCCCTTCGTTAACCAGTATGAATTCTATACAATCATCTGTTATATTATATTCTATACTATGGTTTCTTATCTAACAAGGACACAGAATTCAAATCCGAAGTGTAAGGAAATTAAAGTTTCAAAACGAATTTGGATTCCGATTTTGATTTTCTAACTCTAATGTGGTTTTCTGCTGTCTTGGGTAGACTCCGTTAACGTATTATAAATGGAATAAACCACCCCCGTTGATTTTATTTGAAACTACTTTTCACCTCGCATGCTCCAGCACGTTGTCTAAATCTTTATACCCACGATGATTACTTTTACTTACAATATTTTTCCAATAAAACCGCAGTTATGGGTTTTTCGTGGGAAGTAAAAAAATGTAAATATATGGCTACATACCTGTCTTCATGAAGCAAAATTGTCACTTGGCATTAGTCTTGCTCGGGATAGTTCAGAAAATTAGGATGCATCGGAATATTCATTTCACCTAGAGTGCAAGACCCGACATGTGTGTTCGTTAGATGGGACCTGTAACATATAAGGTTTAACAAATAAGTCTACTATTTAAAAAATAGAAAAATCTTACAAGATGAATCCAATCATTAACGCTATAACGGATATCCTATACATAATATTATAGTATATAACGTTACATATTTTTATTAAGTATGGCAATATAAATCGTGAAAGCCAATTCTCTGAAATATCAACAATGTTATCAATAATGTTAAATACGTGTGTATAAATTGTAGGGCTCTCAGGATGCAAAATATAATTTTCAAGAAGTTCTTACAACTTTGGGGTTAATGAACGAATGATTGAAATAACGTGATTGTTGCATTCTCTATATATTTTACCCTACAAATTCACAAACATATAAACGTTGTAAAATGCCTGGTTTTAATATTGACTTCATGAAACGAAAGTATTTCCGTCAATGATTCTTCTGCCGACTGGAGGATTTAGTGCCATTCGGGCTAAGTGCAAGCAGTGACGAAGTCGTGAGAAAGTGTTTTAGTGCAAACAGGAAACACCGAGCGAGCCAACAGCGGGCCCACCAATGAAAACTTGATTCGAATTTTTTAAGACTCCTACCGAATGTGAAAGTGGAAGTAGTGGACGTTCAGTTCCTTCTCTAAAGTAAAGGCGAACCTTCCAAGTTTTAATGGAGATCGGCTAACAATAGTACAATTTTATGCCTAATCAAAGGCGGCTCTCGCGTTTTACTACGTTTCACCGTTGAATTGATTCGATGCAGTGCTTAGACGGGTCATGATCGAGGTGTGGATGAATTATACTATTACGTTATTAATATAATAGCTATTTTATTATATAGAGTAAAATTTATTTTAACTAAATCGAATGCAGTATTATTAGATTTCGTGTATTTCTGCCTCCTCTCACTGGTCTTTTGCTAGACCGGTTTCGGCTTCTCCCCCATCTTCATTAGCTTGTCTCTTTGTCGTCTGTATATATATATGTGTCTTGTTATTGTGTTTTTGGGGGATGTTGTTTGTCGTATTTGTGTTGGGAGGAATTTTGTTAATCCGACAATTAAGTCTTTGTCCGATTATCTTTCAAATATATATTTGATCACACAACTGGTCACAACTATTAGGTTCTGACTTCCAAATATATGACAATAAACATATCTGGTATTGCATATTTACGATCCCAAATTTATTGAAAAAAGTTTATTTTTAGTAATCTAGGTAATCGGTGCAAGTGCACCCAACGAACTTTAGTGAAGTACATTTACGCACCACATTCAGGGGGCGCTAGTTTATCGGTACAAGTGCACCCAACGAATTTTAGTTAAGTACATTTCCGCACCACCCTCAGAGGGCGCTTGTTTATCGGTGTATGCACCCAACGAACTTTAGTTAAATAAATTTCCGCACCACACTCAGGGGGCGCTAGTTTCACAAAAATCGTTAGTTAAAATTTTTCAATAAATCCACAACAAGAAAACTTTTAGGATCGTAAATATACATACCAGATAGGTTTCTTGTCATATATTTGGAAGTCAGAATCTAATAGTCATGTGTTCAAATATATATTTGACCGATAATCCGACAAAAACTTAAGCCGATTAACAAAATCCCTTCCAACCCAAATAAGCCAAACAATATCCCCCAAAAACACAATAACAAGACACATATATATACTCACGACAAACAGACAACAACCACAGTACAAGCTGCAGATTAGGCTGCTGCCGGTTTTTACGATTACTTTGGACATCTACAATATTGTTCATTAAAACTATGAATAAGTGGTAACAAAAAAATGTCCTCTTTCGTGAGGTGTTCTGTTCTATCGCGCCGTTGACCGGTTTGCCATTTTACCTCACGACGACACCGTATCGTATGGATGTGAAATATTGGAATCGGGTTCGAAGCCAATAGATCTTATCTGAAGTTCGAATTATAAACGCCATCCATTAATAATTGTTGAACCAGATATATTGAGTGCCTCCGGGGCACCAATAGACGGGGAATCGGGTGAACACTGGCCATTTTACTGACAACGATACATTTTGAAACCGATTATTTTCCCTTTTACCTTGGGTAGAATTATAACTCTGATTTTATTTACAGCACAAAACCACAAGCACAAAAACTGCAGTCCGCGTTTTCTACTCCTAACAGATAAGTTACAGCGAGTTGAGAAAAATATATAATACAATGTGTTTTTAATAGGGATTTGAACTAATATCATTTTTCTAACATTAATTTAGTTTTATATTCCTACAGTGGTATTCGGGAACAATACGTTTTAATTAAGTGATTAAAGCGGATTCCCAGTGGTGGGTCGAACAACTCCAACAGCGTTGCAGTTACAACAGCTAGTGTTGTCATGATTAAAAATAGCATCTGAGCCGCAATTAATGAGGAGATAATGCATTTTTTATCTTAAGCTTTATATACGAGGCTCAGAGGCCCATATATATATATGAGGGATGAATATCGAGTTCTTCATCTTTACATGAATAATTAAACCCTTTCCAGTGAAATGGCATTTCAAGTTAACGAAGATGAAACGTATACATTTCACAACCTTCACAAACAGCCAAATGACAGATTAAGCTGCGGTAATGACCAAATAAGGAAGTCATTATTAAATGGGCATTAAATGTCCGCCTCTATATAATTCGCTATAATTTATTTCGAATAAGATTACGAAATCGGGTTTTAAATCGAGGAGTTGATGCATGCGAAAATCAGGAAGCAGGTTAATGCCGGCATATCCCGTGTGTGGCACAAGTTAGACGGGATATCCTGGAATGGAGTTCACTATAATGCAATGTAGACTTTCACAATAGACTTTCTTCAGTCTGAGGAAATTAGGTAGCCTTGGAAAGACGGCTAAGTTCACAATCACGAAACAATCGAAACAGGGGTACATTGTAATGTTTAGCTTGCAAAAGATTTTGATAATTAGTAGAGATGTTTAAAAACATAAAACCGATTTCTTTGTAGAAATATGTAAATTTATTGCGCCGCACAAACTTTTAAAACAGAATTACTAAGAATTATTAAGTTCCTAATCTAAGCAAGACAGCCACGCGTTATATTTTAGTAAACTAGAAGGCTCCTCTACAACGCAACCAGAAAAACGATTGTATTTATTAAATTGTTTATAGAGGGGTAGGTTAACCGTTTTTATTCTGTAATTAACCTTTTATAAGGTATAAGTACAATGACGGTAAAGTTTTTGACTTGTTACTTGTCGTCTGAGCTACGGCCAAGAGAAAAAGATCTCCGGGTCAGTGGCGTTCTGGCCACCGGCGTTCTGGTAAAGGAATGGGTTGATAACTGAGGAAAGAGATTCGACGAGCTAATTAGAGAAGAGATGTAGGGATAATATCAACAAGAAATTTCTCAATATTGTATCGTTTCCTTTGAAACAAATGTAATCTTCTCCTAGACACGATTCCATTTTTTTAAACGTCTTTTATTTGCCGGCCCATTGTTCCAGATGCCGAAATGCCTATCTGAACTGAGACATTTGCTAGAACTCAATGTACTGCAAAAAACATATACATAATATTTATATATGCATATATTACCTACACCTAGTGTTTGATTAACTCTGAAATCGGTTTATTCCCCCGTGTCACACTCATTTAATCAGATGGCCTAATATATTATTAATGTCAATTGAAAATTTAACAAAATAATTTGTTTACACATTCGCAAACAAAATACAGATACCCTCGACAGTTTCTAAACAGGTTTTGTGTTGACGTGGATTCTAAACTTTGTTTTTCGGATTGCCTACCGATTCAAACGCGGCGAATAAGCTAGCTGCCGACCGCGCTAAACTGGTAGCCAAACGGGCAGCAACTTATCAAGAGCTCAATCAATCTATCAGTCTAATCTACCGTATCAGATTCACATTTGCAACTGGAACTGCGAAGTTCACGAAGTCTCTGAACTATATTTTGCTTTCATTTTCCAATAAACGTTAATATAAACTTCGCTCCAGAATAATAAAGATCCAGAACGTAATATGTATTCGTTTAATTTCCCGCCTTTGTATTTCTCCGAAACGCGGAGACATTTCTTTCGGTGATGAAATTTGAAATGGAGGGGATGTAAATGAATCCGTGTTGCCATATTGCATCAAAAGTGTTTTTATGTCTCACATTATTGTACTAACATGCTACTTTGTGTTGAAACACTAAACGGGCGAGGGACGACATTTTTGCTCACAATCAGGAACACTACCGCCGCTAATTCACGGCCAAAAGAATACCGAAAATGAGTGATTGTTAAAATTATAAAATTGCTAATTGTATTTAGTACGCCAATAGACAAATTTGTGTTACAGGCTATAAACAAAATATGAATATAAATAAAAACAAATTGCTATACGTTTGACAGTTTAGGTTAGTACGTCAAAATTAATAAATGAACGATTGTCGAACGTTCTACAGACAATATTGCGTCATAGGTAACTGAAACCTATATTCATTATCTTTCATCCGTACTGAAACTTGTTTCTTTCTGAGTATCAGCAGAGAAACTTCGAGTAACCTGAGTTTACGAGCAGGTAGTAGCAGGATATATTTCACGAAATTTGCGCTTTAACAATATAGTACAATATTAACTCATTTGGTTAATGTCACTTTCATCTATAAGTGTACATTCTACAATACATTTAGTGTTCTTTGTAATATGTCGCGTAATACACGGACCGTCGTGCGTACGAATGTGTAACCCATTCGTCCATCCTTGTAGACTTTTACCATGTTTTATTGTACCAGTAAACCTCTGTAAGATGTTTTTGGAGGACGGCGAGCGTTTTATATCATCACGCGGTCCTAGGAGCATTGACTCTAATATACGAGCTAAAAATTGAACATTGTATTCACAAGTGGAAGTAAAATCGAAACGAAATAAGCAAGTAGAGATGATTTACAACACACTTCAATTTTTGTTATTGTTTCCAAATGTACCTAGATTTAATAAATAGGTTAAAGCAAGGACATAGTAAACGATTAAAAATTAGAAACTATAACAGGAGGGACCTTTATTGGACCATTTTGTGAGATCTAGTCTGAGTGAGAGAATCGTCCCGTCTGTGAGCGGTTCTTTCACAAAAGTTCGCCTCCGTCTCTCCGGTCCAGTATTGAGAAATTAAGGATATAATTTGCGTGCCGAGAGAGCGGGCCGCTATTGGAGGCAGTAATTCATAAATCCTGTGTGAGGGAAAGGTGGACGGTCGGCCGGCCGAAACATGTCGAAAGCCTTTTGTCATACGGTAGAGAAAGAGGAGGGAACGAGGGAGAAGAGGAACGGAGTGAGCAAGAGAGAAAGAGAAATAGAGGGAAAGACCCAGCCAGAAGCTACATTGCGCAACCGAACAGATATTGTACCCCCCCAACACCATTCAAAAGGCGCACGTATTTCTGGTTTTCCTGCTCTTAACTAAAGATGCTTAACGGGACTTTTGCTTATAACCACTGGAGTACCACATTTTCCTTAAATGGCAAAGCTAGCCTCTAAATAAAACCGACAATAATGTAAATTAACTTAAATATCCAAATGTGAGATGCGATTCCAAACTCTTTTGCAGCGATTACTAAACCTGCATCCTTGTAAAAGGACGAAAAATGTGAATCGTAGCCAGAAAAAATTGAGTGCCCGCATTTAAAACAGAATGTGAACATTATTTCTATGCTGGAAATTAAAACATCGGAACATTTCGATTGACACCAATCCATTTGAAGGACCTACTTGCTTCTCAATTTAGGAGTCAGCATCCGTTATTCTACAATCAGTGAACTTGGCCGGTAGAGCGTTAATTATCTTTTAACTTACAGATTAATATCTCTGTAAAACATAGTTTTCATTGCGGCATGTTGAGTGCTCACAGTCAAACCACCATTAGACCACATGTGAGAGCACGGGCCTATCCCGAAGTTCAATCAAGTTATCCCTCGTGACAGGAAAATCAATAATACTGATTATACGATCTAGGGTATTTATTCTGCTGAAACCTGAAAAACAATTCAACCGAGGCCGTGCTTCTGCACCACTAAAAATTAAGGTAAGGGAATAATTAGTATTCGAGGTATAATCTGTTCAACACACAATTGCGCGTTCACTACGCCCAGTACTCCACCGTGTTTTGCTCGCAACCTTAAAACATAGTCGAAACATAATAGCCCATCGTTGGTGACTTGGCGCGCAACGCGTTTGACAAAGGGTATTTGAGGCATATGAGCCATCGTTTGGCCGATAAAACCTATTCTTGCCTTTCGCCGTGACCAATAAATCATTTGCAGTTCAGCAGTCAATGTCCATGAATTCTTGACGCCACCAAATTATTTCGAGCTTAATCGTAAGAAGAAGTGTAACTGGTTTTCATATACAGTCAATATGAGCGCTGTGACATCGATGACAAACGCCCAGTGATGGATTTTGGTAGCAAAGAAAACGTGTTTAATAAATATGTTAAATAATTTTACTGTTTCATCGATCCTGTCGTCCCACTTGTCTTATAAGACGCGAATTGGAGTTAAAATCCCGCCACGCGTATTTCAATAACTTGCACACATTAATTTCGTTCGCTTTTTTCTAATCTATCATCGAGTCAGAAATGCATTGTATAATTTCGTACGGAGAAATAGAAGACATTTTACTGGCGAGGAAGTTAATAGGTAGAAAATTGTGCTTCGCCAAAGTAGAAACAGTGAAGAGTATCATAATTTGTTGTCGGTTATTATTCTCCTACAACTGGGAAAACAAGTCGGAATGTCGAAACAGCGTATTAAAGCTAACCATCTGATAACAACGTTGTATGCGAGTCAACGTTTAAATTGTGAAATTCGCAAAGCTAATTTCCCCCGAAGAAAAACATTGTAGTGGGCACAGCACGTATCATTCGGAGTTATTTTATTCTCACGATGGTATTGATAGAAAAAATAATATTACCCGATCGAATAGAATATTGCGCCAATCTACATGCACAGAATTCCTGGAGCAATTTCGAAATGCTATTATTATCGTGAACGGTCAGTGTATTTATGAAAGTCAAACAACCAATGTGTCAATCTCGCTTGCCTCAACAAATTCAGCCTTTCCCACAGGCGATCATGATTTTCTTGTAGCAAGACAACCTAAATATTTTCAATAGCTATTAAATAAGTATAGAATAAAAAACCATTCGAAAATAATACTGGGTGAATTTACAATAGTTTTTCTACCGGAACCTTATCCGCAGATTTATTTAATGAAATGTTTCTCACTGGATTTAATGCTGCGTGTTCCTAACAATCATAAAATTTTTTAAACCCGTTCCTGTTAAATATAATGTACCTCAATTTAATCAACGAGTGAATATGAAATTTTAAGCCGATATTAATAAATACCGCCTATGGAGAAAATTAGAATTTCCGTTATCTGTAAGAGTTTCGGAATAAACATATTAAAAAATACCGAACCTTTTTAACTTTTCACTCATTTCAAATATACTCGCACATACATATATATACGTAGGAAATGGAGAGTGTGTGTACGCGTATGTGAATGGGAATGTGCTTGTGGTCGGGCAAACCTGATGTCATCGGGCTTTCACTGCAGCTACAACTGAGGCACATGCACTTTCACCGGGAGATCGCCCACTGCCGTCTTCTTTGTTCGGTCACTGTCCGCCCGGACCTGAACCCGTACCTCCAGTGGATCGTCCCGCCTCCAATCCATAACACCAATTCACCCATTCCTTCATTCAATCGGAGAACTGGAATACTCTTATTCGTCCGGTCGGTTTTTAAATTCCATAGTCGGTGCTAGAGCGTTTATAGTATGCGTTCACGAACCATTAATTTCGAGATTGTTAATCAATTCTATCTATAACAGAAGGCCCGCGGTGAGTATTTAATAAAAATGAAGGATTATCGAAAACATTTAAAAAAAGGGTCCTCCAGAAATAGGAGTTGAAATCTATTTGTCGGACAACGAATATAAAAGCGTTCTTTTCCTCGGTTCTACCTAAATGAGATATACGAGGTGTATATATCGGCGCGAATACCCTATACCGATCGGAGAAATTTTAACGGTACCGGCTGGATTCGGCCGGTGGCGCCATACCACGGCTAAAAGCAAAACTCGGATTAACGCCCGACTTACCTCGAGGACCGACCCCGTGAATTATGTCCATCCTGACATGGAATTAATTTTACCGGGGAGAACTTCCATACAATTAGGAAATAGCAAGATTTTATAAAGGTAGGTTAAGAATACTATTGGTCGCTTCGGAAGGTGGCGACACTTCTAGTATTATTAGGTCGCATCCGGGGGCTTTACGTGCTGCGAGTTTTCTGATTATGTAGGAGGCCTCCGAGGGTTGATAGCCTTCGGCGGAAGGGAGAGATGAAGTGTTTGGAGAAATTCTAAAATTGAATCGGTGTATTCTCACTTATATCAGGATGTGGTTGGGTATTTGGCGAATTCCTCCGCATTTTCAGCATCAGTTCTGGCCCGAGAGACATAGGGGAGGAGGCGCTTTGTAGCTTCCACAAGGAATAATCTTGAGTCGAGAGTGGGGAAACGCTGGAATTATATCTGTCGGATTTTAGGGAAGTGAGTTTAGAGTGTAACTCACGGGAATCGCTGTTCGAATAAAGACAATCCCAGCTCCTTGGCATTACATAATAGGGCCGGCTGCACTCCGGCTTCCCTCGGAGAATTCCTTTCTGGGCGTGCGGTCGGGCCATTTGTTTTGAACTTCCCTCTTCGCCCCCGTAACCGTCCCAATAACCGTTTAGCCGGCGGAAACGCGATAATCCAGTATCTGGCAACTGTTACAGTGTCTTGGTATCAGCTCGAAACCCAGTAATCGCGGCAAAGTCGCATTTTAAATGTAACGATATCCTTTCATTTATACGCCTAATATATCGTAAGTATTACAGTTTTTTATTCCATTTTTAAAAGAAAGTTTCATTATAACACCCGAAAGTCTTACTTACTCTGAAACTATATGTCATTTACGAAAAATAACACGACATGACGCGTCAATTCGTTTCAAAACAATGTCATGAAAAAATCGCTGAGCGTGGCGAGTCCGCTCATTCTACTTCCTCTTTTGATAGATAACCCACCTTCAAAAAATAAGACACACTTCCTCATCTATTCTATCGATGTGTACACCGATTCTCAAAAGTTCATCTTTAACATTACTTTTGTGAACTCAACTTCTCAACATAAATATGCATTGTTATCGGTATAATTACATAGCCACAATAATTTTACATAATAAATGCGACTTAAACACTTTTAATACGATTTAAAATGTGAGTAAATTTTTGGAGGCGGTACTGACGAATCGACTCGGGCTCTGTACACTCGATACATTTTTTCATGCAACGGTAGAGAGAGTTCGCTAAATGCCTGAGCCTGCAAGATGGCCAATCTATGATAACGAAAGCTTAAAGGCTATTATTCAATTGAACACAACATCATTGTTCTCCATACTCTGCAATCATAATTCAACTTCTGAGACAATATCGGAAGATGAGATAGCTTCTTATTGTTAATTAGATTACCATACAACCCGTGTCAATTAGAAATTATCCCTGGCAATTGATCTGCCTTCTATTTTTCGTTGTAAACGTTTAGCTTTCGCTCTTAATTGTTCCTCCTTTTACAATTAATATGTGAGGATGACATAATTGAAATATTCTAATTTTACTTACATAAGCCACTAAATAAATACTAAGCTCTAGCTGAATGCGCACATCATACGCGGCTCGTTAATTCTCGTAGAAAAAATGAGTTATACAGACTTAAATGTATATTAGCACCAAATAATAAAGAATGTGACTATGTATATACAACGGTGACATAGACGTTTTTTAATGTCGAATTACTTCTTAATCCCGCATGCAAATACACAGTAGTGAGTAATTCCAATAATAATTTACGTGTTGAATATTTAAGTTCAATGCTTTTTTTCTTATTTCGTTTTTTGTTTCTCCCATACCTGTCCCACCGTTGCCAAACCTCACATTCTTCCTCTCCTTCTATTATCTCTATCGTTCTCTTTCCTTGTTTCTCCCTTTCGCACACTTCTATGCCTCGGGGGGAAAGGTCGTGACAAATAAATCTCACCGGCTGTTCTACTCGGTAATTCTCCCCTGTGGGCTGTTATAACAATTATGTTTTCTACTTCTATTTATAATTCATCTGGAACGCATTGCATAAAACCGGCCGCTAAATCGCATTGAGTTTATTTCGATTACCGATGAGTTACTACGAAGCACGAAACTGATGCAATGAAATACAATTCAGTTATTAAGAATTGTATAATTTATATTATACTAAAAAACCTGTCGGATGCTTACTCACTAGTACCTGAGCGATATCCATATATTTAATGACTCGCACGAGAGACATCGAACGCAGTCCTCACTACCTAGGGATTCATTCGTTTCACATCTTAATCAATGAATATATATATTTTGGCAGAGATAATTTATCCTAGAAGAAATATTTTAGTTTTACAGTTTGCGCACGCTAAGGTACACTTTACGCATATTACGCTCAATGTGCATTAAGCTTAAATAATTTGAATCTTTCCCAATTCGCCCTACACACACAAGTGACGAGTACTATCATTCCGACAACCATGAACAAAAAGAACGAAATTATTTATATAACTGAGAAAATAAAAATTCCAATTTTTTCTTTCAATATTAATTTTCTCAGTCAGTTTAAATATCTCAAATGATTGTAATATTTGTATAACAAAACATATTCAAGAAATCTAATACGCATATTACCATTATCGAAATTTAAGCGTAATATAAAATTACGTTAATAGTAACATAAAAAGTCACAGATCGGAATTGAACTATAAGCCATAGATCGGTTTACTACTTTAGGATTTGTGTACAAAGGTCAGTCTAAATTTAAAATAGTTGATGACCAACTTTACTAACAAATGCACGTTCACTTCCATCGGTATATTGAATAGCACTGAAATCCATTCTGTACAATTCATAACTAACATTAAGGAATACTGCAGAAGTTATTATTTCCAAAAGTAGTTCAACATACCGGTTGCGGAACGGCTAAAAAAATGAGCAGGAATTTAGTGTGCCTAAAAAGTTATTATCCCTCGAGGTAATGGGGGACTGATGAAACCCAACTGCAAAAAAGAAACTAGTTTATCAGCGCTGACTATAGCGAAGGAATCTGAAAGTGAGCCGTAGTTCCAAAATGAAATTATTTCAGCCATAAGGGAGGAATTCCCGAAGCGCTGACAAAAACGGATTGATTGTGAAGCTATTAGGATCGCGAATGAAAGTCAGACTTTAAGACCTTAAGTTAAGCAGTGACCTTTGTCAAGACAACTTATTGTAATCGGAAAGTGAACTTTTGAAATTTGCTCGCCCATTTTAAAGTTTCTTCAAGCCAAAAGAAATGTTTAGAGATTTCAAATGTATCGAATCCTTTAAATTTCCCCCCGGTTTAAAACCGGTAAAAATATAAAACAATGACATAAAAGACAAATGTTTAGCGAGCATAATGTAATGTACAAACCACAGCCACAGGAATATGCATACAGTGCAGAATACACTAAGTGGTATAATAACAAAAAAATAATTATTTTTATAACACTAAATATTTAGAAATGTATCCTGGACTCTCGAGATTTCAGGGGTTGTATGGAAATCGGACTGTAATTAGTTATTTTTAAAAATTGTCTTACTGTTACTTTCAAAACAACATTCCTGGCCGTTAGTACATAGTTTTTCTGAGTGTTTTCAGGTTGATTATTTCAAAAGCTGAACACTGACCTAACGTTAATGCCGAATTCCGCGATGGCCATTGGACCCTAATCGCTCTTCGATGGTTTTCCTTTAGGATCTCTAACTCACCGCGTAATTGCTGCACAGCTTGCTTTCATCTCTTATTATGCTGAATATTACATGAACACAGGAATGTGTGGAGCGCATTTTTTGGCAGTGAGTATTCGACAGTAGAAATACTAGAATAGTATCAGAAATAATAAATACGCGGCTGCAGAATTTGTGTCCATTTTCCGGACCTACCTTATTTATACATTTTTTCTTCGTTATTTGCATAGCGCAATTGTGCTTATGCCGCTATGCGCTTATTATTTGTACGTTTAGTTTTCAATGTACGACCTACACGTTTCGTATATACTTCCGAAATATAAAATATACAGATTATATAGAATAATGTCCTTAATTGTGAAAATGTTCCTAATAATGACAGACCATAATTATAGTCATATCTAATAATTATAATGTCCGGTTTTCTATCTCTTCAAATTCACTTCAAATGTTCGCCAATATCACAGTTATGCATTTGCAGAGCCATAACGCCTTTTATTTTGGGACTGTTCGGAAATTTCATTTTCAGAATGTAAATCACAAGAGACTTGTGGGCCATTTCTGAATGCGGAGGACTGAAACCGTTGAGCAAGTCCATTCGAGTGAAGTGGCTCTCGAGAGGCCAATAAAGTGAGGAAAACAACAAAAAAAGATCTAAATTAATTTATGCAAATAATGTGAAAGTTCTAACACTGGTAAGAGGTGGAGAACTGTCGACAAAAAAGTGGCCATCCCGGTCCAATTAATATGCCACCCATTTGTATGCCACTCATTATGTAATAACCGTACCCTCAATAAATGCCAATTCTACTTCATTTATCACTTCAAATAGGACATATACATGTGGGTGGGTGTGCGGTGTCTTCGTGTTACGTGTGTTAGCAAATTCTTATAGATATAGGGGTACTCGCTTCCTGAAATGACTTCTTTTCTTCTATGAACATGAAATTCTCCCAACAAGGAACATACAAACCAATCCAATCACTGATTCAGAATCGTATCCAGCACTCTAAACTGTTAATACGTGACAATATAGGACAATGATTAAAAAAACTGCTGTTTAAACTGCATTTTACAATACTGAATTCTGCCATGCTGGCCTTCACCACATTATTAAAATGTTTAGTTATTTAATAAAATGGTTGTAAATTTAAAGTTTCAAGATTATGGAGGTAATTTCAGGACGCAACCTCGCGGAACGGTACCTCACACGTCGGTGTGAATATTTTTTAATAAATAATATTAAGTACACCTCAACAACCAATCACTAATTACAGTTTGCCCGTCTATCGAATTGAAGAGCGGTTAACTGGGGCACTAGTTTAAAGTAATAACGTACTCATTCATTCAATGCGTTTGGAAGAAGGAAAGTGATATTTCTCGTTTGCGAAATTAAACAGAAAAATATGTAGACGATGGTTCTTAAGTCTTCATCGCATGCATTCTGTTATTCCGCGCACAATTTATGTCATCATTATATAGGCGTTTAGAACAATATCGGGTTATTAATCCACGTAACATCTATTCTGCCTCCAATATTCATTCGATAACTAATTTGGGTGGGAGGGGCTCGTAAACCCCGCTAGGATTAGGTAAAATATTATTTTACATTTAAATGCGTTATAATTTTCCAGTTTATTTCGGAGGGAGCAGAGCTACACCCCAGCCGACACCCCTTCACACCGTCCACAGGATGTTTTCCAGATAAACGTGTACGGTTCCTTTCACCTCGTCTGCTCGGTTTCAGAGTTCAACGTACTTAATTTTGCCGAAACGTTAAAATTATAAACTTTACAACCTTGGGTCCCGCGCGTCCACTCTTCAATGGAGTCTTCAATGGCTTGCCCCAACTTCAAGACGTCATATTTCCAAGTTCGGGAATAAATTAAAAAACTAGCAATGAGAAAATACAAGAGGAGGAAATGGGTACTTACTTGATATTACTTTAAATAATTGCATTACTACATAGTACTAGTACTCTCTTGTCCAACTTGGGTATTAACTAAAGTATAAAATAATTACACTTACAATTTTTTTGTAATTTCATTAAGCCGGTAATCGGCTATAGGTATAAATGTGTACTTTCGCTTTTTCCATAAGACCTTAATAAATAAATAAATGCGGCCAAACGGTAACGACGTCTTCAATAAACAAATTGTCGTCCCGTTGCGTAAAATGTTAATAGAGTTGGCTCGGTAAATAATAGGAAAGTTGGCAGGAGGGCGACCCACTCTCAATCAGCTGTTGTTGTTCTCGCTTTCGGAGACTTTCTAGCCGAGCATGTCCCTTTTCAGCCGCCGTACAATAATGACATACTCAGCCCGGAACCGTGACAGATCGGAATTAAATATAACGTGTCAAACTTATATTTCAATTTCGTGTCGAAAAATCTGATCGTAACTGCTGCGCGATACGCGTGGCTAATCTTTTCATAAAAAAAATTGTGGACACTAATCCCAGACATAAAGGGCCATTCCGCATTTTATTTTATCTTGTAATCTACGTTTCAAATGCATAGATTAAATTCTTCGCCAACGGATGAATGAAAGTAGCCTTTAATGGAGTTCGTAAGTACTTCCCATCAATAAGGGCGCCAACACCTTTTCCATTTCACGGGTTCATCGATGCTATGTCTCAACTGAACTGACGACGGCACATCGAGAATAATGGCTGCTGCTTGGGTGGAAAGAGCGCCGTTCGGCTAGCGATCACCAGCCTCAGATAGAGAGCTCTCAACCCTCTGTTGAAATTTGTAATGGACTTGAGTAATATGATTGCGAGATTTTTAAGTAATCCCGCTAAGTAATTTACTGGCGCTCGACAACCGGGCCGCGGAACATAACAAAAGGACGAATCGATTGGGAAGAACAGCGAACAAGTTGTAATCCGCGGACGTACCTTGGGATCAATCACAAAAGCTACGTACAGATTCCGCAGCTAGAAAATGTTTATTTAAGATTCATTTATTATGTTTAACCGCAGGCCTTACCGTACGGACTCTCCAGAAAGTTATTCGCTATTATTTTTTTACACGAAATTGAATTACCCGGACAAGTTGCACAATCATTTTCGGTATATTGTTCCACCTGTTACTCCGCTGCATTTGAAAATTACGAAAACTATTCGCGGTAATGATTCAGTTAGAAAATTATATTATGCGCAACAGATGGATGTAATTCACGAGAAAATAACCCCGTGGCCTGTCATTTCCCAGCGGCTATTTCATTCCATTTGTACAATTCACACCAACAATAACTTCATCTTCTCGTTTGGCAATGCATTTAATCGACATCACTGCTGGACAAAGGAAAATTCGCTTTATATAGTTTAATCGAAATTATGAAACACATACTACCCGTGTGTACTATTTATTTCTTATTCTTGCCTGCCGCGGAAGGAGAGCTATTATTTAATTTTAGATTGTGCATCTTATGACGATTAGCTGATTTCGTGGACAATCGTGTATAGAATGTTATGCCAGATTAATAGGGTCATAAAATATTAAAGAAATATTTCCCACTAACGGCGAAGCGTCATTGAAGGCGCATTAACAAAACATGGACTGATTATTTCCACGCCTTACTGACTTTGCCACAGTTGCTAAAATTAGCTCATAGAAAGCAAGAACAAACACAATTAAAAAAATAAACGTCTAAATAATCTACGTGTACACCTTAAAACCGCGCTTAAATTAAACAATTAATTAAACTACGCGATGTCGGATGGATTCTTCGATTCTAGAGAAACTACCAATTGACTAAAGTTCATATTTTATAACCCAATCTAACCCGAATATTCCTCGAGTGTCGTTGAATTGCTACTCTCCGGTTACCCCACCTTCCTCTTCCACCTTCTGATCCTCTCACCAAAACTCACTTTTTCAGCGTCTATCGCAACACGTTTGGAAACCGTCCTGCTTGGCAGAGGAGGCCATGCATCTCAACCGCTCAGGATTTTACGCCTCGGGGATTATAACCACCGGCCCTCCTCTCACCAATTCATCACACTCGGCTATTACAAATAATTGAAACTGCAATAAACGTCAGTACGAAATTCATTATTATTAAGCCAACATTTGCAGAAATTTACATAAAAGTATTTTTACATATTTCATGACAGCGATCTATTAAAAGGTTTAAGACTATATTTTATTATTGCAATTAATACAATTGCTCGAACTGTATAATAGTATGTATAAATAAATCCGGGAGATATTTTCTCAAATTAATTTTAATTTTCAGTTACCAATAGGATGACATTAGGTTATCGAAATTAAACGGAAGAAGTACAAATTATTTATTTTTTTGTTATAATAAAAATAATAATTATTTCGTTTTACTATTATTTTTATTATAAAAATTAGTTCGATTTTGACAGGGCCAAATATTTTCACTGGAACACAATTAACGCCTAATTCATGTATCACCTAGACGCGGCCTGGCCTCCACCAAGTGCGCTAATGTTTGTTTATTTAACGTGTCCCGAATATAGCACACTGAGGTATGATGACTGAGTGTGAGAACAAATTTTCTTAATCCGGATTACATGACGATTCTCTGGGTTTTAAGCCGACACAATCAAATAGAAATATAAACAGTTCACTCCTCCGGTTTGCCTATAAACCAACAACCGTTATAACCCAGGCGGACGGGCATAAGGCTAAGGACAGCGTTGTCAAAAAGGTTTCTGTTTGGCCGTCAGACGACAGGATTGTGCGCATTCACCATTTCCGAAAGCAATCCCGGAGGCTGCTGCGGCGGGGGTATGTCTTGCGTAACGTTTACACAACAACTAAAGGCAAAAATAATTGTTCCCACAGGCCAAGTTCGCATCAATTAGAAGGACGGCCCATTGAATTTGGTTCCCAAGAGAAAAATGCCATGAGCCGGTGTCGCCTCCAGCAGACCATTGTTCGCCTTCAGACAAAATTCAAGCTGCCACCCCCTCCCACCATCATTCACGCTGTTTCATTTATCGGCGCAAATCATTTAGTATAATTTCGGATAAATAAAAGTAATTATTATCGTAATATTCTTTGGCCCATGTTATAGAGTTTTATATACTAATTGGGATAAAACCGTTGGCAGTTTCCCGGTGGCCGACGGACCGGGTTTCGAATTATTCTGTAAAGATGAACTGATGATTGAAACTATGAACCTCAGTTATAGGAAATTCAGTAGGGAGGAGCTCCAGGCCCGAATTCGAAAACCGGCATATAAATGAAGTGTCAGTGTAACTCCATCATTTCAAAACATACCATTCGGAAATCGACACTGTCTTCGGCCGAGGCTCTTTAACATCCGATTCCTTTGATACCTAATACAGGATTTCATTAAAGTGCAAATAGGTCAAAAGCCCGTGGAGAACGAGGAATGGAGTTTATGAATAACTCGGACAGTAGCGCGGCACCCAGCTACAATGCAGCCATCGGCGTCTACAGGTCAAAATGAACTACCAAAAATGACCATCGGCTTTTTTCTTGAATAGCCAAATGGGACCATTAATAGAGATTACAATTTTATGCGCCATGATTATAATTCAATACTCGCTTTGGTAGCAAATTGCAATAATGCACAATGGCAATAAGGATAACAGTACAGTGATAATGGAGAGGATTACCTACCGGTAACGAACGTGGCTCAGTCCCACAGTAATTTAAAAACGGGAACGCTAGATGGCGAGAAGTCGAAACCGCTCTAGCATAAAACGAAATCACTGAGTGGAGACAGAAGATAGCAAGAATGATAGTATTTCAAACGACCAGAACTAGCGTTTGACTATAAGGAGCGGTCGAGGAACTACACTGCGGAGAACGTAAACGTGATTCTGAAACTCCACAATGGAATGGAAAGTCCAAACCTTCAAAAGAACATTCTTTTCGGTTTCTCTTTCTTCCACCTACCCATCTCTTCCTCGTATATATAGAACGAATTGTTGTAAATCTGAAATAATTTTTAAGAGGTTATAAAAATTGAAAAAAGAAATTCTCGAAATTCCTCGAAGCGTCGGCACCGAGAGAGGCGGAAATACCAGCGCTGCATTTTAAACGGCGAGGTTTACCAGTATTACCTGTTTAGCGCCCTCACTCACGTTCACCCACTCACATACGCACGCACCTCGGGCACAAATTTTATTCGAAATAATTCAAAAACTACTGCTTAGAGCTAATCGAAACATTTGAAAAGTCGAAAATTATATTCATCGTTTGGACGTTAAATTAAGTCAATAGAGGTACTGCGATTCAACCGAGTCATCGTTGACGAATAACGCAATAGAAAATTGTAAACGGTAGAATTCGACACATAACTCGTTACCGGGTATTTTCATCCAAAACCTCGCAGTATTTGGGACTGAATTCTTACAGTCGCTGAACTCGGATAAAATTTTGACCCGTACATTTATCACAGGAAGGGCAAGTTGAAGTTTGACTTTTAAAAACTGCTCAGCTTTTTATATAACGCAGACAAGGAGCGATTACAAAAAGGTTCAAATTCTGGAGCCCAATATTATTGGGGTAAAGCTGGGAGAGGAATTGATAATGTTGGGCCGGGTTTCGGGCGGCCGTGTCGTAAGTGCAGAACATTATCATTTGTCGACCTGCAGATGGCCACTTGACCTTTCTCTCAACTGATCTCATTTACAATATCTCCGATTGCCCCCTTAATGTCGCCCTGTTCCCCAAAAACAAATTGTAAACATTGTTCAGAGATTATTATTTCATGTCGAGATTTTCCTAATAACAATAAATAACGCTTATACCGAATCATTGACGACTAAGGATCATCATCAAGTAATGATCGGGACAAACGTAACACTAGCGAAACAATTTATTACCCGTATATTTCCCCGCAGGAATAGTTTCGAATCACACAGGCTTTTGCACGAAGTATCGAATCCTTCATGAAAGATCCTTCAGAGTTCGCATAACTCGTTTTTCTTTGGATGCAAAAAAAACTGGTAGCGAGTCCCAGTTTTACATAATGGACTATTTATTACATAATTTTAAGGAGAGCTCATAAAGTGCCTTCATTTTTTCCTATATATAATTCAATTTACGCGCTGGACTCGAGGCGGAAAATTACTTATAGATTCATTTGAACTGGAAGACGATCGTTAAAATATTAATTCCTGTCAGAAAATAAGAAAAAAGTAACACAGTAAAAAGGGAAAATAACACTAATCGTTGAGCTGAGAATCGTTGCCCACATTTTAAGGCCGTGTTACAATGATGCTTCCGATTGTTATCTCGACTTAAAATATAACTGCATACGATAATATGTATAATCTAATTTTGCCAAACAGGAGTCTATTAATTAACACTTTCACTAATTATTGTATCTTCTGTAAGCGTTACTTCCGCCTCGTTGATTGGATTGTAGAATGACTTGGACATACTTGAGAGATATGGAAAGTGTTTCAGTGTAATGGACATTTGAATAGTCATTCACAAATAACGAATACGCGTTCAAACAAAACAATACTTTCTGGCAGTAATGTTGAGCGCAGTGGGTTTGAAATGACCGGACAGGGCAAGGGATAATAAAAGGTACGAATTCTCTTCAATACGGGGGTTGAGGAAGAGAGGGTTATTTAGTCATAACGGCGGAGGGAAAGTGAGGTACACAACTACAAACAATCTCCGTCCGAATTGAAGGATACTCGAAGGTAATCTCTCTCGTCGGATTGCGTGATTTGACCGCTTAAAACAAGATAGGGGATGTCGCAAGGGGTATACAAAGCACGTAGCCCAGAAACGCTCAACACTGGGAAACAATGACACACGTCCCTTGTCACGACTTCAATAGACCACCCCATTATACAGTATTCAAGTCTAATAGTTTGTTTATACGGACTTGATATTCGGTTTGTCGTAGGCAACTACATTACAAATTAATTCCAGTAATTCATCAATTTAATCCGATTTGGATAAATTACATGCTATGTATTTTTACGATCGTACATTTTATATTATTATTCGCTACATGCAACTATGATTTTGGTTTCCATACGATTTAAATAAATGCCGCAGTGGTTGATATTTTTTCGAAAATTCTCTTATTGTATGTAATTGAAATATACGAAGCTATGCGAAAACAGAATGGAACCGCCATCATATAACTGCAGGTGTCTCAACAATTGGTGTGTCTAAACGACAATGTTATTCTATCGAAAGCTGGTAACGATTAGTTAAAAACCTATTAGTGTTTGTCCGTAGGAGTATGTTGCTCCTTTCCGGAATGAAATGACCCAGACTTCTTTATATCAAAAGATGCGGCATTATGTCGGGTTTACGAACCCATAAACCGTTTTTGGATATCATGCCACTAAGTTGAGTAATTCTAAAATGAATGATTTTTTTTGTAATCGAATATTGAGAAAATTGTCCGTCACGCATTCGGGCATAGTTGAATGAAAAATAGATGAGTCCGGCATTGTTGATCCGTAACTGCGTCAACAGTGGTCCTCAATTGAATCAGACTCGCCCCATAAAGGAACGCTGAAAAATCGAAAATTGTATTCATTTCAATCATATTCGCGGATTTGTCCCATCAATTGAGGACAATTGGTCCTCAGTTCAGGTACACTAGCCCTATTTTATTATACGCAATCAAGCGTTCCTAGCTTAGGCTTAGATCAACGTTTTTAACTGTGTAAATGTGTACTGCCAATTGAAAGTTTGTGTAATAGCTCGAGACCACATTTAAACCTAGCAACTAGGCGAAGATTGTTTTCAATGAAATCTATTAACTTTACTGCTAAATTACGTTTTGCCTTAAAAGTCAAAGTATCAAGCTTAATGGACGGTTCACTATGGCTCACTTTCAATTATTGTGAACATAGATAACGACACACTGAGCTGTGTCATATCTTTTATATGACGTAATAGAATAAACATACAGTTCAGGATTGATAACTATAATCGAATAGAATGTATAACCTTAAACAAATAAATACACCCGTTTATATTGTTGAACTAATTATACGTATTTAAATGCTTCTTAAACTATCGCATCTGTGCAGGCATACAATTTTACGGAGCTACATTTCATTACATATACGTGACTTGAAATCTGATACAACACGAGACATAACATATAACGTAACGTGTTATCGACATAATTAATGCCAATCCAAAGGCTCAAGTGGTTAAACACCATCTAATTCAGAGTTATAAGAAAATTAAGATAAAAGTAACTGGAAATTGTTGGATAAACAATTGTTGTTGATAAAATATTAGATTCTAAAAGAACTGATCAAGATCAGTGATGAAGTGAACTTTGCAACCATAATCAACACCGCTGTCCCCCTTCCCCCCCATTTCTTACCACGGCGCTATACTCATTTATATTCTGGCATTTATATTCAGGCATCTAAATTCGAGTTCCTCAGGTTGATTGTACTGTGCATAGTTATTACAGACCGATTCGATAATTATGGTATTTGTTATAAAGACAAATATGGTCAGGATGAAACATTCCTCTCTCATGCACATTCTCCGCGTAACTGTGCTATAGGATATCTGGATAAGCTCTATTCTTACATGTAAAACACGATGTATTTGTAATTTTAATTTCAGTTTTTTAGGCACATTATAAAATCCCTCCAGGGTAAAAATAATTAGGTATGTTAAGCTCTACCGACACCAAAGGTAGAGCGCCCCCATATTTCGTTATCTAAAACTATGTTCCAGAAGTTTACAACATAGACACGAGAGGTCGACCCCCCCAAAAAAGAAATAATGTATTAAATGTTCCTGATACTGTCCCATTTCGTTGGTGACATCCCCTTTAGATGAACCCCCTTCTCCAAAATCAGTCAAACTAGTTTCGGGTTTCTCACCACCGTCAGTAGCATTGAATTAGTATTGGTGGCGAAGTACTTTAGCGTCCGGCTGGCATGAAGCACACACACACACACACACACACACACACACACACACACACACACACACACACACACACACACACACACACACACACACACACACACACATATATATATATATATATATATATATATATATATATATATATCGTAGAATTGGGTTAATTACAGTCATTGTGAGTAATAATTCTACATTTCATAAAGCCTTCACATAATTGTACACCCAAACCGATGACAAACTATTTATTAGTATTTATAAAACGAAGGCTAATAAATTCTGTAAAATCGGATAAATTGTGTAGTCTTTTTGAAAACCCCCCTCTATTAAAGTTTTGGACATAACAAGTAAAAATCGGTACTTCGCTACAATTTATTGTTTAAGAGCGAAGTTAGTTATCTCAATCAACCTGTCGAAGATGCCGTAGATACTGATACCTTTCTCTCTATATCATCAAGCTAGTTGCTTAAAATACCATATTTATTATAGGCCCGTTATGCCGACAAGAGGACCTATGGGGAGAAATAATAGTGAGTATACAATATCGTAACAGCGATTACGGAAATACAGGGAGTTAAGTGGAACATAAATATTCCGAACAAAAATAAATAGGTACTCAAATGCTCGACAAAAAATTGACATGCACTGATCATGCCCAAACATTAACTAGGCAATCTTATTTTTTATATTATTTCATTATCCGCCTATAAATCCTTATTCCTAATTTACCATGATTTCAGTAGTCAAAAAGGAAAGAAATTAATTTTGTAGTTTTGCATGGAGCTTCATTGTACCAGTGAATGAAGTTGATGACTCCATAGTCAGCGCCTAACTGTTGTTACTAATGTTGCCGAAAACATTATCATAAAATCGAGTATAGAGATATTTAATACGGGACACCCGGAAGAGAGAATTAACTAAAAAAACTATACCTTCGTCAATAGTGAATAGATTACTTCACCGCGTAATTGTTTTCCAAGTTGCAAATATCCAAGTAAAATATGTTCTAACCGTTGCAAATATAAATTGGCGTACGTCCATTTTATTCCACGCGGCTTAATCGACACAATTGCCAATACGTCGGCACCATTTACAGTGGTAATACAGAGTTTACAGGGTGGGTTCGATAGTAAAATTGTTTATTAGGGCGCAGTTACCCTTCCTAACTGAAAATACCAATAACAGAATACATTCGTACGTTACAAATTAGTCTGGAATACGGTAAATGCAATCAAAGAGATCTTTAATCGGGATATATTAATCTATAACGGCATGTTAAGGAAAACTACCGGGTTAATAAAAGAGAAATAGAATATTTTACCTTACGGACGCAGTCCTCTTTCGGATGGCAAACTGAGCCGAGAGTTACTCGTTTCGACGGGCGAACAGAAAACACTCCGGAGATAATTAGCCTGGAACGGGGCTCACTACCTGGGTTCACTAACTACTAGGGGCGAGCACAACGGGGCACAGGGTCGCGGGCGGCACCCGCGAATAAATACGCCAGCGTAGGCAAACTCTCGCTGCGTGTGTTTGTGTGCCTGGGAGAGTGAGAGACAGTGAAAGGGGGAGAAGGAGGGCGGGCGGAAGGGAGGGAGGGAGGGAGTGTGTTTGAAAGAATGAGGGAGTGAGAGAGAAAGAGTGGAGAGCGTGAGTGGACAGCGAAGCGAGCGAAGAGAGCGACGCGGGACTACTGAGCGGCCACCCGGAGAAAGTGAGACAGGACCGAGTCCTGTGAGTGAGGAGAGAAAGAGGGAGAGGGTGTGAGACTGAGAAGGATAGGGTGGGAGAGATAAAAACTGAGAGTGAGAGTGAGAGTGAGAGAGAAAAAAAAGATGTGAGAGGAGACCATCCAGTCTGGTGTATATCCAGTGCGGAGGGGGCAGCGCCACCCCCGCTTCTTCCGGCCGGCACCCCCCGCTTCAGCCACCCATCCGATCCCATTTATAATGCTTATATTTCCAGATATTCTTATTTATAGGAATCCTGAAAACCAGTTAGCAGACTAAGTCCGATGTCCATTTTCTCCAATTTGATTCCATATATTCCCTATAATCCCCCTATTCCATAATCTTCCCTATATTACAGTTCTTTATAAACTTTCGCTCGAATCGAATTTATCGTATTAAGGATTAATCGCTAAATAAATATTGGCGGTAGTTCCGAAACTTCGGAACTTTCCTACTAAGAAAGAAGAGCCTTAAAAGAATGTATAACGTCCCACATTTCGTATCCTCTTTCCGAAAACCATAGACGCAGTAGATATCTGAGATGATATTGCAGGCCACCCGTTGCACCGACGAAACTAATCCGCCATTATTTTAGTTTATTTTAAAAACAAAACGGCGACTATAGAAGAAGGTTACGGGTGACCTTTGAAGGTTATGGGATAATAGAGAGGTACATTTCCAAGTAACAGACAGGCCGGGATCGTGTATGAATCCTGACTGTAACAACTTGATACGAACGATTCTGTTTAAACAAACGTCTGCCGAACTACTAAATAAGAAATTTAAAGCGCGATAAAATCCCTCGCCCTTCCGGACGTAAAAGAGTTGGAAACTATTATTAACACTACTATGAAACAATAGAAAATGCGCTCTTTAGACAAAACAAAAAACTAAGTTTCTACTCAAGAACAAACTAGAATTACTTTCCTTTATTTCAAAATTCGATTTTTTCAATTGTCAATAAATTTGATCGTTCCCTAAAACGGTAGGTAAGAATATCTGACATCCCGTGCGATACGGTCTATTTCTAGAAATATGAAACCTAGACCAAGATACATAACTTGACTCCACCCTCAGTGACTATTCGATCTAACCCAACATTTCAATAGAACATTGAAAGAATTTCAAGTTGTATTCTTATGTAATATAGAAGTATCCTAGGGAAATGAAGCAACAAGGGATTATTTAATATAAGTAATCTTATACTGTTTGGGGACACCAGTATGTAGTGGTGTAAGGGGGCTACAAACACACAGCCAGATCTAACATTGACCGCACACTGTCTACATAAAGATTACACGCTAACGTACTTCTAAACACCACTAAGACATTTATAAGACTCACCTCAGGGCAACTATCTCCCAACTGATAACGATTCTTCTACTGCTTCTCACTCTCCAATCCATCAAACACGGTCTTTAACTTGCTTTCCACCCAAGTAATCTAGTACTGAAGTCCTTCATTCGATGAAATGATCAGTATTACCGCCTCTGCGCGATGATAAATAAAATAAATAACGTTTTAATAATATTCTCAGACAACTTATGGAAGAACATTATTTTAAAATATTCTAATTATAGATTATATATATATATTCAATATTCACAAAAGTGGATATTGAATCTTTTAAATAAATATTTTCCTCTCAAAAGGTGTATTAAATCAATCGGAAATAAAGCTCGGTTCCACTTCCTGCGTGTACTGGCCAACCTAGCCATTTATGGCGTACGATTTATGCGGTATATCTATTACATGAAACGTGAATATAATTCTGAAATGTTTTATTAATTAATTTTCCAGTTCGGACATAACTGATAGAATAATAGCAGGCACATGGGCGCATGTGTGTGTGCCAGGTATGAGCCTTGAGCCGGATTCGGTTCGCTGGTTCCATCCAACTCCATGTTGCTTCACAGCATTAGAGGAACACCAGCGCGTCACTGTTTTTTCCAATTAATATTTAAGCGGTTAAATGATGCATTATGACTTCCGATATTTCCGTAATACTCGTTCGGAATTTATAAAGATTGAAACAAGTATTGAAGCACAACACTGGCGACAAATTTTCTCAACTCAAGCTATTGTCAACTGTAAATTACAAGTAATATTGGACAGAATGCACAGTTACCTGGGCGGATGTCGACAAAAATTGTATGCCTAATATCAGCTGACATTATTTTAGTTTTACTGCTCGATTCGTGCAGGTTAGTGGAAGAACACGGGCTAACTCAGTACAGGCTGGACACGAAGGTCTATTTAGTAGCTATGAAACTAAAACTGCTCTGAGAAGCTCACAAACGTAAAAAAATACCTCATGATTACTATTTAGAGAAACAATTAAGTTATGCCTTAAAAATAAATTGCATGCAGTGGATTGTAAAGTAATCTGGCTGCATTTTAAATATGTTCAGCGTTTATTCTCTTTATTTATAATTTGTTCTGTAAATTTTCTTTATTGAATGTTAAATACAATTGATACTGTGAATTTGTTTATTTTAATTATTTTGGTATTTTATAATCACTATTTCCTCATTATTAATGTAAAATGAGTCATGTAAATGAACATTTTGCAAATATAAATGTACATACACTTGTGTGTATATTTTAATTAATACATGATACTTAAATATTTCAATATTCCGATTTTTATAAATAACATGTAAAACTATTTATTTTTAAGCTTATTTTAATTTTTTGTTACTGGCAGCACAGTTTTGAATAAATTGTAGTCTTAGGGTTCCCAGAATCATAAGGTGATATTCTGTATGTACAGCAGGTGTTTCCACAACTGAAATGAATAGCCATTATTTTATTTGATATTAAAACATACATTAGTACCTCATTTTTATACCAAATCAACAAATTCTAAATTGTGTAAGGTACCAGTATTAAATTGAGAGAATTAATGGAAAATGTCAATAGTAACAATGTCATTGTGCTTACTTAAAGTAATGACAGAACAAGGTATCATATGAATAACCACAAAAACAATTTGTTCATATCATTAGTATTTTCCAGGGCAATAACAAAATAAAACTTAAATAATACTAAATTAATTACTACTCAATTGTACCAATTGATATGGGTGTATTGCATTTGACACCATTCACAACCACATACTAAAATTTAATTCAGAATTAAAATAAATACTCTATTTAATGTATACAAATGAATACAGGTACATTAATAACAATCAGAATTAACTAATAAATAAAAATGTTGTCAAGCATAAAAACATTACAATAAATCAATGAATTTAAAATGTAATATCAGGCATTTAAATGAGATCTGTGGTCATTTTATAGTTTGTTGAAGATATGAACTGTGATTGCTCCCTATGTTAAAGCAACATTAATTTAATAACAGTATCCTAAATGCTAAGAATTTGAAGCCTACAACAATAATGTAGTAAGAGACAATAAAAAAGGGAAATAATGAGAACTTATCATGATTAATAATGATCCAGCTAATTAAGGAAAAATGTTAGTAATTTCAATACACACTAAATTAATAGATAAAAAATCTAGTACGATATTAAATATTTTTTAAGGAAAGTTGGAATAGGCACATTGTTCCAAATATGTTATCATAAACTATAATGAAACATTTCAATTATAATGGTCTCTTATTTTCTAAAATGTAAGAATAATATTAAGATTATGAGAAAATATTATACCATTTTGACAATGCGAGGTAAGTCTTCTTCATAGCTCATTTTTAATATTACTAACAATTTTATGAAATAACAACTGTTCAGCATAAGCCACTTAAGCCACTAATTGTATAGGAAAGGTATAGACAAACTTATAGAACTTAAAATATGACTATTGTTATAAGTTTGTAATCTGTAATAATATAAACTGACAAATGATACTGATGCTCTCATTCACAAGAAACAGGTATAATACTATCAGCTCTAGATTAACTCTACCCAAAAATATCTAAATAACTTTTTTCTCATTTACAACACATTACTACCAAGAACTGATTCCTGGGTAAATAAATAGGCTTGGCCTAAAAATAAATGTCCTTAAATACATAAATTCAAAAGATCCAATCCGCATAGTTAATAAACTTTATAAAATATTAACAGGACAGTTAAAAACTTATATTGTATAAAATATCCATACAAATTCTATAATACAACAATCATATTTCAATTTTATTCAATGGAAGATCAACCAACATGAAAGACAAAACAGAACAGAAATTGCAGTTAATATCGGATCAAATTTTCAAGAAAGTGCTCTTTAAGTGCTTAACAAATTTTTGATAATATGTAGTGTAAAGAAATTTATTAAAACAATTAAGTGTTGAATGACACAAATTATAGTTCCATAAAAATTTACACGTCATAAATTGTCCATGACAGTTTCTCCCAGATATCTAGGTGGATATTACCATAAATCAATACAAAAATGGTTGTTATTTTAGCAGACACTAAATGACCAATTATTAAAGAACATCGCAAGTGATATGTTTGTTATACACGTTTACAGAACACTAAATGAAAAACATTGTAGTTTTTATACTTCAACCACAAAACAAGAAAAATAAATCACATGAAAATTCATTTTAAACACATTTCAACACTGACACAAACTTTTGATTAATTTCAAATGTAATGACAAACAATAATATTCAATAAATAATAATTCTCTCTGAATCATTTGTTAAAATAATTTATGAGTTTATTGGTCTAATATACCTCCACAAAAATTCATATGGGATTCAATGCAATTAGAACACTGCAAAGGATAAATGCAGAACAATTCTAGTATAGCAATGACTAATTAATTAATCATTGTTTTTATCCAAAACCTAAAATAGTTTGTATACTTTCTGAATCATTGAACCATATGAATGGTGAGTAATAAATACAACAGAGGTAGTTTATTCCATATTTGAACTATTTTTAATATCAGAAAAAAGGAATAATACAGGGGACTCCATTACTTAGGAACATATAGTAATAAATGAACTAAATAAATTGAAAATAAATCAATTCAATTCTACAGTATTCCCCAATTATTGCAATTACTTAGGTGCAACAAAATTAAGTATTTACTTAATTATTTTACTTTAAGCTAAAGTGAATAATAATGTTTTGAACTATAAGTCACAGAATAATATAAAGAGCTGCTAAATGGTCAAAGGTTAATACAAACAATAAAGTATACCTTCAAAAAAATATACAATACCATCCTTATAATAATTTGCATATCTCAGCCACACAATCACAGCTGAAACAAGACTGTGTCTTGATAATATTTGCTACATAACATGCTCTACATAATTTATTAATAAATATAATGGACAAAAATCACAATATCAATTCCACATAATTCAATGGTGTCCATTCAAAGAATATACATTGTTTTTAAAAATAAACTGTATAAAAATAAAAAATAATGGCCAGATTAGTTTTGTGATTGATTGTACCACAAATATAATGATCACATTTCCCAATAGATAACCACAAATTTATTAATTCCTATGTTTACTTCTTTCCTAGGAGATATGTTAGAAAGTCAACATTATGTATCTTAAATAATTTTCATTAACACAAATATCTGATAAATAATTCTTATTTAAGATAACAAACATCAAACCACTTAAAAAAATAATAAGAGATAAATAATTATTTTATTAAAAACTATACACAAAAAAATTAGAAAACAAGGCCAACATTGTTTACATTAAAGTTTCTTCCATTACATTACCATGCTAAATGTATACTAAAATATATGTAAATGTTACAGTTACTGAAATGTATAGATCTCTGCTAAATATTGAAAAAAGTAAACAAAGAAATAATTTGCAGTATACATAAAAAATAAGCAAATATACCAATTCCCAAAGCTTCATTCAAATTTTATAACAAATTATTAACTTGCATTGTAATGCCTTATTATAAAACTGTTATTAAATCAAATTAATTAATTAATTAAACTGTTATTACACAAAAATCAATTGCACAAATGTATTATTATTATAAGGTAATCTTAAATTAACTGATTACTTAAGTAATATTGTAAGTGTGTTATAAATATAACAAAAAACAATTTAATATAAACCAGTGTAGACAAATTAAAACAAATCTAATATACTAATTATTTAATTATAAATTGTCATTGGCCATAAAATGAAATTTTAACCTTCCAGTTAGTACTTTTTCCAAATGACTGTCCCCATTTTAGTACAATATAAATAAAAGGGAACTTATCTTAAGGCAGTATATTCACAATAAAGCATTAGGATCACAAATGTGCAAAAGCTCATAATCTTAAAACAAAATTTCTAATGCTGAAAATAAGCCAACTAATTTTTACATAAGATTATATCAGTAAAAAACAAAATATTGTTAACAAATATAAATTACAAAATTACGAGCAACATCTATTTAGAACAGAATACAAATTCTAGAAAAAGTTGAATGGGAAAGAAACATCATTTGTATGAATTCATATATTTCCCTGTATTAATTCAATAATAAAGTTATACACCAAAGGAATTCATAAGATTTTTAAGCACTGAAAAAATCATTTTGTTCTAATTTAATCAAAATAGTTTAAATAAGGAATGTGCAAAATTGTTTAAAGACAATGAAAATTTATAGTGCTGAGAGTAAATTTAGTAAATAACAAGTGGTTTTAACTAATTGGTGAGCCTGAAATGAGAATCAACCCATGACTTTTGATTAATACTTGCATGAACAACACCTATACCATTATTTATTTTTCACGGACATATTCCTGTTATATATAGGTGTTTCACCACTTGTACTAAGAGCATTAGCCTAATTTCTACACTCCCAACCAAACAACAATAAATTTCTTAGTTCCTTCAATCATACTCTTCCTTCAATTTTTTTTTCAAATAACTGCAGAGGTTGGCTAGTTTGGTGTATTCTGGTAATTAAATGAGCAAGTATTAAAAATTATTTGTAACATGTGGTTTTAATCAAGCCTTTTGAAGAAAACATTGTTAAAATATTTAATTCCTAATACTTTGCATATCTTAATTTCAATATCAAAATTAAAAATATTATTGAAACATTAGTTTAAAAAAACAATAGACAATTTCTGTCAATTTAGGTTCCAATGAAATTCACTATAGATAAACACTAAAAATTAAACAAATCTAAATTTGTTTGTTACAATTGAATGTGTAATCACATACTGTATTATTTAAATTACCATGAAAACAAACAATTTAAACTAAGAATTTACAATATCAAGCTTGATATTTACAATATCAAGTAGACATTAGATCAAGACATTCAACTGTTAATGAATGTTTGCATATATAAATAATTGTGGAAGAAGTTGAAGGTATTTACAAACATTTATAGCAACAAAGTGAAATAATTTCTTTTGTCAGCAACTTTTTTTATTGGTTCATTTAAGAGAACACAAATTGACAGCTTGATAATTAATTATTTTTCACGTATGTTTATGTATATATAAAGTATCCTGGGTATAATCACAGCTTACCAACTTCCTCCTCCTTGCCTTATTATTTATTCCTAAATAAAATAATCACACTTACATAAAAGAAACAATTCTTCAAAATCCTTGTTGTTCCCCTACACACCTCTGGGTCATCACAAACATTGCATGAATTTGGGGCTATAAATAACTATCCCAATCAAACTGAAGGGATGGTTCACACTGTGTATAAGATTCAGATGGAGGGAAACATTGGGCCTGAGCTGAATACTGTTGGTAACCTTGGTGAAGACACGGTGAAGGCTCATATGGCTGTGCACTTTCCGATGTATCCACTCCATAATTGGCCAACAGTTCTGTCAGAACTGCACAAACTTCCTCACAATTTCCCAAACATAGGTCATCTCCTTAGAAATAAAAATGGATTTAAATAATTTTAAAAAATGAAGTATAAAATATAGTAAATGGTGCTCCAAGCATGTTTACAAATTCTATGTCCCATTTATTATTTCAACTAACTTAATAGATAATCAGTTTTAGAGCCATATTATGACTCAACTGTTATTTCTTAATAAGAATAATAGTTGGACAAAAATGTCCATTTGTGTCAATCTGTGTCTCACAGAATTTCTATTCTAAATATTAGCAGAACTGCATCAGCATAAATTGTGTGATACACACATTCAGATTTAAAAAAGTAGAGGTGGAGAAACATGTTGAAGAAAGAAACAATTCTCAAAAACAAAGAAAGAATTTTACACTTTTTTACATAGTAAGTGTCCGAGCACCAAAGTTTTCAATTGATAGATACAGTTCCAATGAACTTGGGAACAATTAACTCCCTGGAGACCTCCTTGGCTCATAAAACCTAGGTTCTACTAGGCATACAAATATACACATACTCTCACATATATACAGATGTGAACATACCCAAAAATATGGTACTATAACCAAAAATTCCATCTATAAGAAAAATTAACTACGCAATTGGTACATTTAAATGTAAGAAGTTCACGTAAATAAATAATTATTATAAGTGGTTTTGTTCAAACACACTCGCCTATGTAGTGTACAATCTACAACTCCTAATGACATAGAATTTAATAAATAATGGAAATTTGAGTACAACAATTTTTACACTAAACAGTGGGCATACCTAGGTATGATTCAGGAACTCCAGGTGTAAATTGGGCACCTTGAGAGCGGCTTTCATTACTGTTACTGTTATATTCAGGACTGTAAGGTGTCACCTAAAATTATTAAAATTTTGATTATATATACATGCACATATATGTACATTTTTAAGTAGCATTTAATTGGTTACAGTAGGAATTATTTCTAAGTATGTAACTAGAAATGTGTAATACTAAACAGGAAAAGCATTAATCAACAGGTAACATATAAAGAAAATACAATGTGTTTAACAATGATAAATCTGGGAACTTCTATAACCTATTCCCTGAATTTCATTGTTTTTTATGACTTTTAGTATACTTGGTATAAGTAAACATAATATCAGTTGCTAATTATTTAAAAATAAAGTTCATAAATGGAAAAAATTATTATATATTAATGATAAAATTTCCATTTTGAATATACTCTTAATTCAATTTTTATTTAAATAAACTCTTCATTGTGTTGTCAATAAAAATGTGAGAGTAATACAATATTTAATTTTTCTGGTAAGTGTCTCAAAGAACTAAATAATTACTTACCCTTGGAACTTTTGATTTCTTTTTGGGTAAACTTTCATCTTGAATTTGTGAATAATCTATGGCCCAATAGCTGCCTTTACCAGGATCATCTTTTGGCCTTGCCACTTTAGTGAAACATTTATTAAGAGACAAATTATGCCTTATAGAATTCTGAAATCCACAAAAATATTACTTTTAATAAATTATAAATATTAATTTACAAAGAAATTAGACACAGTGGCCAGCGTAATGTACAATTCTTTTCTAGTTAATGCAGGAATGTGGCAGATTAAAACCAAAATTAATACCTGACTAGACTCAAATCACAAGTATGAACACAGAAGGTAATTATCTTCATGATATACAACAAAAAGGTTCTATTTGTTTTCTTTAATAATAAGAAGAACTGCATATCTTTACTTTTTAGTCACATCTAGGGGAATATTTAATATATTTAATTACTAAAAGTACTCAACACAATGATTTACCATTTCTCAAGAAATTTATAATTTTTATGAAGGAAAAATAACAAAATTTTCTCAACAATAACACATTACTCTTATCTAACTTGATCAATTAAAAATCTCAGAGATCACAAGTAGTATTCCGTTGTATACTTTCTAAGCACATTCAAAAATTTACTCACTTCAATATTTAAAGGAATCATTAGATAAAAGCATAAAATTAAATTTGGATAGTAATTTAAAAACATAATACAATTTATTACTGAAGTATACTATAGTAACACAGTAAACCAAAAATTAATTTGAATGTTTTACAAAGATAAAAAATAAATGTACTAACAAAAATAAATGATCAGGATCAAATTAGAAGCTAAAATTGGTTAAGTTCTATTTAAAAAATCATACATACCTTCCAACCAGTACTTGCATCCCGGTAATAAGGGAAAGTTTGTATGATGAATTGATATATTTCAGAGAGTGTCATTTTACCCTGCGGGGCATTACTGATTGCCAATCTTATTAAACTAGCATAGCTAAAATTGAAAAAAATTTATATTAATCATTATTATATCAAATTTATAGTTGCATAGGTGTTACTGTTAAGTAAAATTTGACAAAACATTTTGTACAATAAGAAAAGAAATTAAATTTTTGTTAAGGGATCCACAATGGTTAGAAATATAATTACCCTATCTATCATTTGCTTATTTGGTTCTAAGCTAGAATGGTTTTGAATTTTCACCCTAACTACTATTTTACTGTTACTGTTTAGTACCTGTTCTAACCAGGGTGCTTCATCAGCATCTCCCCATATAACTGACAGAAATCTACTTATAATGGTGAAGAGATGAAACCAGTCTAGCTTAGGACAAAATACGCAGAGTTATACATTCTTTTCTGTTTGGCATGACCTAGGTATACATTTATCCCATGATCTCTGGATATATAGACCACACATGTCAACAAAGACTCTCAATGGGACTGCCACATTCTGGGTGCCCCCTTACTGTCCTTACTTATAAGTCCAGAGGTGTGTACTGCTAATGCCTTAGCACCTGTGAGGGTTTTGTTTATTTGTATGTGATGGTCGTTTTGTATTTAGGGTGCTGTTAATGTGAGACAGAGTAGCAGGGTCACTGGGCCGATACTGGGCCTCTGGTGTCTCCTACATCATAATATATATGATGATAATAAGAAATATTTCAAATGAGTGTCAATATTAAAGAAGAAAAACAGAATCAGAAAAAAATCATCACAAAAGAAATATAAATGAGCAATGAATTTGAAATAATGCTCTCATTATTGAATCACACTTAATATAAAGTTATAATTAAAAGTTAAGATCTAAAATGTTAGTGTTTATCAACAATTAGTGTCAAAACCCATTAACCTGATGACATGCACTTGCTTTGTCTGAAAAATTGTAACATTAAAATGTGCCAAAAACGCTTGCAAGAAAAACTAAATGTAATGATATGAACACTATGGAAGGACTATTGTGCCTATAAAATAGGCATACATATGAATTTATGTTTTCGTCTGCTTTATGGTGACTAAGACAAATAAAAATATAAGTTCTCAAACTGCCAAAAAACAAAGATAACTATATTATAAAACTTTTCGAAAATAAAATATGAAACAACCTTAATTTTGCAAAACGTTTTAATCAAGAAATCTTGTAAACCCAAGTAATACAAACAAATAAATGTGCCAATTTAAAGAGGGAATAAATACACTCAAAAGTAGAATGTACCTAGGCAACAAGAGTAATGTTTCAATTTATGAAACAATGTTATATACCATATCAATTGACCCTTACATTACAAGAGATGACATTTTTCACAGGGTGGTATTTAAGTAATCGAAGTAATCTTAAATTCATGTAAAATTAAGGCATCAAATAAGGTTTAAATCTAAGTTATTAAATTGTACCTCCAGCCATTAGTACATTATTTGTTCAAAATAAACACTACCATAAAAATAATTGTCACTGGTTAGAGACAAGTATTCTTGTTCTAGGCATTAAACACACATACATATATTTTGGAACTAAGCTGCATAAACTACTTTTTTTATGTTTCCCCTTATGTGACTAATTGGTTATTTCTACTTACTACATGCACAAAAAAGCATTATTCTTATGAGATAAACAGATGGATTCAATGAATGGATACAACACAAATTTAAGAATATAACTTTTATAATTATTTTTGATCAAAACCCCTAAAACGTACTTCCCACATATGCAAATATAACTAAGCTTACCATTCAAAGAATTAAACATTGAATTGACATAAAATTAAATAATATTTTGAAATAACAGGAAAATAAACAATATATTCATATTTTTGCAATTATGATGGAAAAATGCATTCACAATTAATCAATTACATAATGGATAACTTTGGCTAAAAGCATTTATATATTTATACTGACATAAGGTAAGAGGCGTATCTTTTTACCTATACGGTGGCTTGCCGTCACGAGAACGTGGTGATGTATGAGGGGAAGAGGTATTTAAATTTGAAGATTTCCATCCTGCATTGCCATCCAATTCTGCCATTTCGAGTAACCCACATACCAGCTAAAAATAAGAGTTTTAATTCCAAAGTTAGTTACCTTCACAAGATGACAATTATATTTGAGTTGATGAACCATCCTGACCCAAATGCATCTTTAGTAAACCTTGATGCAATTTATCTGCCCAATTAGGATGGTTTAAATTGAAAATTCTTAACGTTTACAATTGTGAATTCATCATACTCTATTAGCTTCCACAACAGCGAAATATAACCTTTTCTGTCTAATTTCTGAATGTGTATCAGAATGAAAAAACTCACCAGTTTATGTTACATGTAAAAATTACATTTCACTCCACCAATAAAATTAAAAATGAACTTATATCACAGACAAAGTGAAGCAAGAGAAACATGTTATAAGCGAACTGTTATCAGCCAGCCATTGCTCAAAAAATACGAAGTACATCAGGAGTAAAAAACTATACTTCCTAAACTGACTCATGACATTCAATAAATTTATAATATTAAATTTCTTACTCTGCCGAACACACCGGAAAGAAAGAAATTATAAAAATGAAGATATTATGGATATAATAATATCCGAAATTACGTTACGACGTATGGGAAAACCCAGTCACCATAACCCGCGGTAATTCGAATTTTACACGCATTCTTATTATACATTTTGATGCCTTATTTTAGGTTTTTTTTGTAGAGAATACGTTTTCATTTTGTATTAAATTCATAATCGCATATTTTTTAAAATGAGATATATACTAAAAGGTAATTAATTACTTTTTTAAGCGAAATTATAAATATTGTGAAGAAAAATTACATCAGTGAAATTTGATTTGGCTTTTGAACCTTGTGTATCCCTGTAAACTACATTCTCAGTTTCTTGGTTACTAGAGTCTGAAATGGTACTATCATGGAAAGAATGGAACTAATCTCACAACTAAAAAATGTAGCAAATGATTCACCATAAAAATTGTCTATCTATTGTGCATCCTTCAGTTAGTGCAACATAACCCTACTCTAACTTATAATCTAAGTAGTTCGTTAAGGGTTAACACAAATTGAACAATTGACCTCCAAATGTTGGTTTGATTCTACAAGTTTATTATAAAATATTTCCAAAGTTATTCGTATGGCTTTAATATAGATTATTTTGTAAATAATGCTAATTTATTACAAGAAAATGTAATGTATAATAAATAAAAATTATCAAGAAAAATATATTTGGCTAATGAATTAGCATAGATAGTTTAAAATAATTGCAAAATGATAATTATTGTAGAAGTGTTGCATTAAATTTTAATGAAATTAGTATTTATATTTTCTTTAAATCCTTGAGTGTTTAAATAAAGAATTCCCTAATTTGCAATATATCTCACTGTAAAAAGAAAAACCCTTAAGGAGGATTAGAAAAATTGCCCAAATCCTATGAATTCACTTTGCATTTACACTTTAAGAACCCTACAGTAAAAGAACAATGATTAAAAAATGATAAAACAAAATTAGGTGAATGACCAATGATCAAGATAATGAAAACGAAAAACAGTGTTAAGGTACTAGTGATGGAGTACTTTTGGTAGTCTACTGTCCATGTACTGATACCAAGTGTCCTGTTAAAGTGGTCTGCTCAGTAATCCCAAATGAAGTGCTAAATGAGTATGTAAATGAAAAAAGGTTTTTGGAATTTTTATTTTAATTCAAACTAATATTGCATACTTTACTTTTAAGTAAGCTGTTTCTGAATACACATGTAGATAAAAGCATGTGTATAGTCCGGTGAGCCATCATTTTTGTCCTATTAATGAATAGTGAAAAAAGGTATTCTGTTCCAACTTAACCACCTTAACTTATGTACCAAAAAATTTAATTAATTACTGTAATTATTGATTAAGTTACAAATATTTATTTTGTATAGCTCAGTTCATAAAGAAGTTATTAAGAACAGCTCCATAGAAAAGTTGGGCCTAGGTTAGAACCCTGGGCCAAAATATATTTGATAAATTGTGAAATTCAATTAATACCAAGTGATATTACTCCTGATAACACAAATTACTATTCTTTATGCATTATTTGCCTAAATCATTGTATTTCAACACAGATGAAACTATGAGTCAAGTTATATATATTGATTTGTTGCAATCTTATTTCTTTTTAACAGCTGTGTTAGAATTGTTATACTACAATTTAAATTTCTAATTAACAATTAAAAATATAATACATGAAATATTAATTTCTGTCTAATGGGATTTGATTGTTCTGAAAAAATTATCAATAAAATATATGCTTTATTTATCACATACATGAATGTATGAAAACTTCTGTATAATTTAAAAATATAAATGAGATTATTTACACACATAATGGCACTAGGCAGGATAATTTCACTAACAATAAATAGGCACCAATAAGGCCTTTGAGTAATGTAGCAAAGGCACTTAGAAACAATATTATTACTTATAATCTAAATATGCATTACACTTCTTATTAATTTTAAAATACAAAGACATAATGTCTCTAAAATAAAGCTCATAAACATAAAAAATAGCTACTCTTTTCATAAAGATAAAAAACAATTTTAACATCAATTACTTGCAAATTACAATGAAGTTGAATGAATACACAATTAACTTAATTGATTGTAATTTACACAGTAAAGAAACATAAAATACAAGTAACTGTAATACTGTATATTACTTTATATTATAGATTAAAACCAAGGCAAGGGCAATGATCAGTACCATTGGTGACATGGCCCTTGCACGAATTCCTACACCCACATGGTGAGGTTTCTTCATTGCATGAAAGAAATTTGGGAAAACTGTTTCTCTAAATGTGGCATATTTTTTAAAAAACAAGAAAATTCAATCTTAATGTGTTTGGTCCGTTAAACAGTACATGTTAAACAAAAAAATTTGAAATCAATATAATACAATTCTACTTAAGTAATTTGGAACTAACTCATATGTAAGATATCAATCTATTCTTGAAATTTTATTATATATACTGTTAAGTTTCACAAAGTAATTATATCCAACATAAAAGTAAAATTACATTCAGAATTTAATGCTTGCGCAGCTACACTGATATTAATATCATCAGTTACAACATTCTATTCTGAATGTCTATTAATTTGTTCAGTTTTAGAGTACTTCATTTTACATAAATGCAAAAAAATCTGTCTCCTGTAAGTACTGTAAATACCAGAACAATGTACTATTCAGGAATTGATGATAAAATGAGATGACCATGTGTGATTATTGAACGCACCTCCATTGTTTTATACACATAGCACACACATACATATACACATACAGATATCAAAATATGAAGGATATATTATCCTTAAGATATTATCTTAAGGATAATTCTACTAGTTCTGGACCTTGTACTAACCTCTCATTTTTAATATAAATTACTTGCTGACACATTTCTAGGGAAATAAGTAATGCATCTTTAAAATATATATAAATTCACTCATGAAATACAAACCAATACATGTGGAGCAAATATGAGTTAAAATCTTAAAAACATTAGCTGTACTAATGTGACAATCTTACTGTCACATTATCACTTCTTCTTAGACATATGACATACCAAAGAATTAGTTTTAACTTAGTAAGCTCACTATCAATCCAAATACAAGAACTTAAAAGAAATAAGTACATCAATAGTCATGATAATCATCAACACGGTGTTTTTCCAAATTTCCACTAAGTGTAGGGTCTGGTCGTCTACGTTTGAAGAATCCTAATTTCCAAAGGATCACAATTAGAAGTAAAAGTAATAATATACCAAAAAGGCAAGCCACAAGTATTATCCAAAGGGCAACACCTTCAGCCATTTGCTGTTTGAATAATTCTGTACGCGCCACGGTTTCAATCTGAAAATGCAGATAAATTTAGTTTAATATTCTGAAAAATAGTTTAAAATTAATAATTATGAAGTTAGCTTACCAAGAGAATTGAAAAGCTAAATTTATTTTTACACTAACTTCCCACAAAATCAATTAAATATAAAGTATACAACTGAGATTTAAATTAAATATATACTCACACACATTATGTTCCAACATATAGTAAAATAACTGATACACATATTATTTTTTATTATATATTAATAATAATTATACGAGTTAATTTATGGAGAAAACCAGATTGCCTAATTGGAAAGGATATGCATAAAGTAATGTATGAAAATCAGAATTTCTTTAATTCTTGCTATATTCTGATTCCACTCACCTATATGATGATACTTCAACCCCTCATAGAGTCCCATCAAAAAAAGTCAATTTTTAACATTAAGAAAAAGTAACAATGAAAGGCGTGAAGTTCTATGGAAAATAAATATGGGACAACTCCTTTATTCAATAAATATGATTTTAAATAAGCAAAAGAAAGGTGTGACAGCATATACTAGAACTTTTCCAAAGTGGGATAAATTGGCACCATTCAAAAATGACAGTAGCAGAGCACAGGTCATGAGTCCTTTTCTCAAGATATAACAAAACAAATAATGGATTATATTCCTAATTATTGCCAGGAGAAAATAACTACTGCATCTTATGAAAGCAACTGAAACTCTTGCTAACACAGTTAATTAGTTGTCTCATGTGTTTTTCACCTACATATCCCATATTGCAAAAAACATATGGCCAAGAAATAACACAGAATAAATATATGTACATTTATATTAATAGTACTCAAAATAACTACTTACTTCAGTTTCATCGTCTGAAGGATTCTGATGGATTCCAGTGGAAGACGGAATGTGGATCTTTGCTTTTGAAGCAATTTTAACTAAATAGGCATGAGGATAATCTTCCACAAGGGTTGCATTCCAAAGCCTTAATAAGTGTAAAAAGCAAATTATAGAAATTATAAACTATGATCCAGTAATTATAATTTATATATATATATATATATATATATATATATATATATATAATTTTCCTTCTATTATTTTTTATTTATTTACACAATAAAGCTTTGAATAATAGATTGTACTAAACGACACAAATTTAAAAAAAAATCAACCTATTCACCTAGCTCTGATGAAAACAGTTGCTTCTTGATTCTTCTGAAGCATGTTTATAACACATCTAAATTTGAAACACTTGGCACTTCCTCGTTCACAGTTCTGCAAACAAGTAATACAGAAACATAATTCTATGTTAATTATAATACAAGATTCTCAGGCTTTTACTATAAAAAACACTTCAAATAAAAATAAAATATAGATAATAATAAACCGCACCATATTAACAATATCATGTCTTTGACCATCTCTATCAATATATGGCTCTGTACGAACAACCATTTCAAGATCACGTTTACGTCTTATCGAAACATCAGATTGAAATGTAGAATTAAGGGTAGTGGGTGTTGAAGTATGTTTAGAATCCAAAGGAGAATCGAAAAATCCTGGTCTATTTAAAAGTCCAAGAGGATTCACTGCACCATGTGGCATTGAACATTCACCACCACTAAGAGCTACAAAAAATAATTAAGAAAAAATTAATTAATTAAAGCTATAAGACAAATCTGCCTAGTCCACATGAAAGAAACAAAGTTCCAAAATAAAATGTTTAATTTTACACCAGTCCACTTCAGATCAAGACTGCACATCTCATCTCTTTATACATAAGGAGAAGATTATATGTTGCAAAAACTCTTGGTGCTATATAAATTGAAAAATCTAGATTATGGAGAATATTTTTAGCTGTCTCAAAGTCTGATAAATATTTATTACAGAACAGATTAGGCATAACAAAATAATTACCTTCAACATAGGGTTTTTCATCCATATAAAGAAGCCACTTGCCAAGAGGTTTGTTATTGGCTACTTGGTATGGCCAATCAATACTCAATTCAAGTTGACTAACTCTCCAAGGTCCTTGATTAACCACTTGATATGTATGCACAATTCTAGACCCAATGTCATCCTTATAAACCATTGCCGATTCACCTTTTACTTCCCCACCATAAAATACCTGTTCTGGGCGGGCCAACCTACATACAATTATTATAATTTATTGGCATAATTTAATGTTTATAATATTTAATAATAAAAACTATATCATAAACAATGTTTACCTGTGGGCTAAATAATTTTTTTTTAATTTAGTTATTAATGAGTTTCTATTAAAGCTCCACCTCTAGAGTTCTTGATAGTTCCAGACATAATGGTAAGCCATTAAGGACCCAAATAATAGTTCCATAAATGAATGAAATTGGTAAATATTGTGAACAATCATGCTTTATATTTACAGTGTGCAGTTGTTAATTTTTTCTTAGTTTTAATGAGCCATGGCAAACTGTGTGAATATTAGGTTCAATCTAACCTAACAACCTACTTCTTAACTTGAACAGCCAAAGCTTATTCAGCTAGAGATTTTGGTATGTCCTCTGTGAGAATCGGAGTTCTACTGGAAATAGTCAAGTGGCCTTTAGCCATGAGGTCTCTGTTAAATGTTTAAATCAAAATTATATATATGGGTCCTTAAGAGTTATATCTATTTTTAGAAATTCTATAAAGATTGTTCCATGTGAGGAGATGCCACCAGTCCCCTATCCACCACCTTTCCAGGAGGCAGATTGAAAGTATGTTCACAAGAGGTGGGTATAAGTGAAATAAAATACTTAGGGCAGATCAAATAAGCAAGTTACTTCAGTATGAGGTTAATTATTATAAGGTCACTTCCCAGCATGAGTTAACAAAAGTTTAAGGGAAGAAACCAAGAACAAAAATTGTTTGTTTGGTTCCAGGCTGGGAGTGAGTTCATAAAAGACTATTATGTTATTAAAGTAAGAGCTTCAGATTGAAGAAAAAACATATGGTTAGATATAATCCAAAAGGATGTCACCATTTTTGTGGTAAGTGGATGGAGATAGAGGAGACAAAAAGTGTAGTAGTCAAAAGCCCAACGCAGGTTATACAGAGACAAGTAAAAAATATGCTGACTTTCGTATTTATAATTATGGTTCAGCTGTTCACTTATGGTTAAGTAATATTTAAAAAAATAAACATGTACACACCCTTTGAGAGAAAGCTCAGCTTTTCTGATGATAGTAGCTCTGCGAATGATTGACATCATAGGTTCCACTGGTGTGCTTGTGGTATTTGGAGACAGTGTAAATTCAATTTTGTATTCAGAATCAGTAAGGCCCCTAGGGTCAAAACGTAGAACAACATTTGCACTGCCTGATCTTTCCAATGGATTGCCAATGTTACATAAAACATACTCTTTACTATTGTCTGGCAGACAAGTATGTGTCTTATCCTGTAAAATTTGGATAAATTCTCAAAGCAAAATAAATAAAATAGGAAATACTAAATATTAACACACTTAAAAATAGGTAAAGTAAAAAATGTATGGTGGAAAAAAAAATTGTTTATTTTGTATTTCACATTTGGATATTTATATTGATATCAACAAAATGAAAACAAATTTTAAGGACAGAAAAATATTCAAAAATGGGACCATTTTAGAAATGAATTCTTTTGATGGGAAAAGTGAAGAAAGAAATGAGAGATAAAAAATTGATGGAATGACTCTACAATAGAAAAAGTTATATATTTTCAGCTTTAAATTTTGCATACCTTGAATTTTCCCTATGGGGAAAACTTGTTCAGTTGGTGTTTTTCTGGTCCCGTATTTATTATAATTCTTAAATATTACAATATTAGGCATTTCAGAATTATAAAAATGCTTTATTTTCCACTGAATATTAACAAGCTATGCATTATAAAATTGTAAACTTAGTTTAACTCAAGCATTAATGGTACAAGTTTGTTATACAACTCCTACTGCCCCAATGGTTCAAGACTCAAACTGATGAACCACCTCCACCTGACCCCGAAAATATTTTATAATAGATAAGTACAAAACTTTCACAACCACTAAATTTTACCCCTAGGGGCATAAATCAAGAATAATGTATTACTTATTACATACAAAATACATATTTATTATATTTAAAATGTAATAAAATACTCAATACCCCATAAAGTAATGATCACTTTAAACAATTAATAACAACAATTATTAAATAATTCATTTCAATAATTTGTCAATTTAATTCTCATTAAATGTTTTAGATATAATAATGATTTTGGTGTTAATATAACTGCCAATTAGGTGGTAACAAACAAAATGTATAATTATTTAAAAGAGGAAATCATTATTACATAAAAGATGTGAATACAACAAACCTTTTGTTTAATCTGCCCAATGTAGCTAAGACTTGATGAATGTTTTATTTGCAATTGGGCTTCATAAGCACTTTCATTAATGTTGTAAACAGTAGCATTCAAAATAATTTCCTGATGCTCTCCAAGTACCAGTTCTGAAGTATTGTACCTATCTCCATCTAAAAAAAAATTGGAAAATATAATTTTTGTTCAAGATTTGTTTGTGCTTTATGTGCAGCCAGCAACTAAAGCTATATGTGGACTTGTGATAGAAGGGGTGACTTACAATCCTACTTACAGACTAGCTTACAGGCTAACACCATGGCAAGTGTCAGACTAGCCATCATTCACTTGCCCCAACGCCCTGAGTCACCGAGGCCACTTTTCAATATTTTACTTTCTTAACAATATCATTAACCATTATACCTAGCAGTATTACTAATAAATTATTAAACTGAAATTAATATAGGAAATTGATGTTAACATAGTATAACATTATACAAATTGTAAACCGACAAAACTTGTGTTCAGAAACAATAATCCTATAAATAACTGTCTATTACTCATAGACAAATAAACAGACACATTGTACTTGAAAAAGATAAAATAAAACACATATAAAACAGTAAATACAAAAAATTGTTGTTTTCTCAAACCAATAAAATATCAATTATCCATATGCAAACAGATAAAATATTTATAATGAACTAGCTCTAAACATACCTGCAGTTTGAACAACAAGAAATGCATCAACCACTAGTCCACTTTCACAGATGTCATTTTTTCCACAATCTTTCAAGAAAGTAGCATCAAAAACTTGAGCAGCTTGTTGCTGATTCAGTATAGGAAAGTTATCAACAGATGGTAGTGGATCTCCTTCAAGGGGTTTTTTTGGTTCTGCTTGAACAAGCCAATAGTTCAATCGCATTGAAATAGCTGACTGTATATCCTTTGTTCCATCCTTCAAAAATATTTTATGATGTACAGTTTACAGCAAGATTGACATTTGTGCTGAATATTTATTTAATATTTTAGTTGCTAAGTACAAAATATAATAATATATATTCATAGTAACTCACAAGAGTGATTTCTTTATTTTAGTATATATCTTATTAAGTGCAATTAGATTCTGTTGAGACATGTTATAAGCATTGGTAGTTGGGGCAAGTAGTGATCACTACCAGAGAGCGGTACAGTTTATCTCCTGACAAATATTATTACTTACAAATAAACATCCATGATTCGAACTGCCTTGAACAAAAAATGTATGGACCTGAGATAAGGCTTTTTAATACTTATCAAACTTGTTATGATAAGCCACTAGCAAACTTTTCAACAAGGCAAACAGGTTTATTTACACATTCACTTAGAACTAAACACATAAATAAATACCATTTAGGTGGGTAGAACTGTGGCAAATACTGTACTGAAAAAAGGTTACCGTTTATGCTCAATACCTTTTAACAGATATCAAAAAACAATAATCTTACATTGTTACACATTAATACTAATGCAGTAATAATATTCATAATAAATATCTAATTATATTAAAACAGTTTGAATAAGACACAGATACATGCATATTCCTCCCCTCTTTCTCTCCTTTTCACACTCACACACAAAACAGGCAGAATTCAATTAATTTCCTAATTACCTTTACAAAAACTGTATGATGATGGCAGTGTTTCCACTCCCTTGTTGTAGTATCCATGTGTAACCCAATTTCATGTTGTATTGTATGAGTTTTACCATGGTGCTTATTATGTAACCAAACTCTAGGGATTTTTTTGTGTACATCTGCTTCCAGTTTATACTTGAGTCTAATAACACCATTTTCACTCACTACCAATCTTCGATCAATAGCCTCCATTGATACACATGCTGTAAATCTGAAACTAAAATGACCAACTTAAACAATGAAGCTAAATAAAAGCAGAATAAAATATTAAATGAACTCAGGGGATACCTAGCAACATATTAACAGATATAATATAGTATAGACTGAAAGATGATATGAAATTATATAAGAAATATAAACACACTTAAAATCAATTAATGTGGCCTACTTCCAAAATCAAAGACAAAAAGAAAGGAAAAGGACTTATTGTACTGGAAGTATTGTGCTACAACATACTTGTTTCCTGTTAATAGGTTGTTTAATTAATATTTACTTACTGATATTCATCTATGAACAAAAGGTCATCTCATTTCTGAATGTTTATATAAAAATAAAAACATAAATGATCACTTATATTTTAATGAGTATACTGGGCTTGCATGTTCCAGCTTGTTTGAGCAGAAATTTACAATTGAAAAAATATTTGGTCTGTCACAGGAATTTTAACACAAGTACAATATGCCATTTCACCCTCTAAGCTCAACTCGAATCACTGGTGATTTCAGAATTCCCTTACAATTAATACACCTTTTCCTTCAATAGCAAATTTCAACTTAATGCTTATATGCATATAAAAAAAGCAATAGTGAGATATTTTATAAAATATACAAACCATGTGTGGTTAGAATTCGAGTGCTCGCAAGCTTTGTTATTTGGATCAATATTTGAAAGGGAAGAGTCAGGTTCTACCCAAGTTGTAAGACCCACAATAGGTCTAGCTCTCAAAAGCACAACAGCATCAGCTTCAAAAGCTCCAGTCATCAAATCTGGATAACTATTACCATCCAAATCTAGACCACCACTTATACTGTATCCAAAAGTTCTTATGTTGAATTCTTCACCATGTATAACCTGTATAGAAGAAAATTAAAGTGCATGCTGGCAATTAAAGACTGATATTTGATTATTTGATACTTGATATTCCATCATAGAATCATCTAGTGAGTTCTAACATTATCTATTGTATATAATGCACTGCATTATTATTCAATAATGCATTTTTCAGAACCAAAATGGTGGTTATCAGGGTCAAATGTTCATATCTCAACTCAGTTCACTTTACACATCATAATTTTCAAACGTGAATTTAAGGCCAAATTCAGTATATATAATAACATAACTCAGGCATACCCTTGAGGGAATGAGTTACCAACTCCATGTTTTATTTCTATATATTCAGGATTTTATACTTGAAAGGTATATACTGAATGATCTATAATTTAGCATTTGCACTTTCATGCTGTCCTTCACATTCAACAAAAAATAAACTGTGACTTATTGGGGAGTTAACTTTGTATTAGAACAAATTGTTTATTTTCTTGAGTTGACAGCACAAACTGAGCTAAATATTTTTAAAGAGTTTTGTTGTTATGTACAACAAATCAGAAGATAATATTTGTTTCTCAAAAGAGGCTATGAGGTAACTATGTTATTGCAAACTAGAAACAATGTTTTTATCACCCTTGGATTGATTTATGAAGCTTATATTAATTAAACAAAAGTTAATAAATACCGTATTTACGCTTTAAAATATAAATAGAAACTTTATTATTTGTAAAAGTATTAATATAAGCAGTTCGGCACTTATACAATGTTCAGTAGCATGTAAAATTTCATACAAGCATGTTTGAGGAACCTGAAATTCCTAATAGTCAATTTGTCAAGAGTCATGTATTATCATTGCATTCTGTTCTCCCCTATAAATCCTGTCCCCTTTGGGCAAGGCCCAAGAGTGAGTTGTGTACTCATAATACCTTAATACTTGTGTAGTGCTGTTTAATATTAAATTTTAGAGTGTAATTGTTCTGTATGTAGTGTACAGTTAATGTAACTTGGTCTGAACACAAGTGCACCTTTGGTGTCAATTAAAGGGGGGGGGGGTATAAAAAGTACTCTAATGGCATATCAACATGTTCGGCAGTTAAGAGGAAATAAACTTATTAATCCAAGTATATTAAATTATTTTTAGGACCTATGCTTGTTCTAAATCTAAACTTAACTAGTCTAAACATCCAGGCTAGGGTATGATCTTTTGTTCATTGTATTGCATTCGAATTTGCATTGCCAGTAGTCTCATTAGGTTTGAAACTTATGTCTCAAGCCATTAGGCTACAACAGGTGTGTAAGATATCTACATACCTGAGATGGTTCATTAATAATTCCATCCTTAGCTCCAAGATAAATGTAAATTGTTCCATACCCTTCATAGGGAGCACCAACTGCTATGTCTTCATAACCATCTTTATTCAAATCGCTTAAATTTGCTATTGCAATACCATACCTACAGTATGCAAAATCAGTTCATCAAATAAACAAATTACTAATATGACTTATAAGGTAAAAAGTAAGGAAGATAACCTATACCTATGCACAAAAATAATCTTTTAAGATAAATATAGCATTATAATATAATTATAAAATGTAAATATAACAATATATATATATATATATATATATATATATATATATATATATATATACATATTACACACATATATAATACAACCTTGACTCTGGCTGACCAGTTATTTTGATTGGATCATTGCAATCCAAGCAATGTTTGTGATTAATATAAATGTAAACAGCTCCACCGCTATCTTTTGTAAAATAGTTTGGTGCACCAACCAACAAATCTGGTAATCTGAAAAAATATATTGTGTCATTACAACAAAATTGTTCAAAATCATATCTGTATTATGACAAAATTTGTAATTTTACAATATGACAAGGAACAGATTGAGCAAGAGAAAAAATGAAGATGAGATTTTCACTAATCATGCAAATACAACTACCTTATGCCACTATAATGAACTCACCTATCACCATTTAAGTCAGCAGTTGCAATTTCATATCCAAAATTAGATGTAAACTGTTCACCAGACAATATCATATTTAAATTCAAATTGGTTACAGATATAGCTTTTGTGTAGATAAAGACTTGTCCTGTTCCATTTGACCTAGGAGCACCAGCTGCATATGCCATTTGTGGACCAAAAAATTTTCCAGCCGCTACTGACATTCCTATTGTAACAACCAAATAACTTAAAAATAAATAATTATTTTCAAATTAGCCTAATAATTCTTAAATAAACAACAGGTAAATGGTTTTAAGAGACAATATTTAAAAAAACAACTTAGGTTATACAAAAACCAAAATATGTACTAATCACTGAAATCAATCAAATACAAACAAATTTAATTTATGAAAAAATATGTCCAGAAGAATAATTTAAATAAAAACATTAAATAGTTTCAAAACTTAACAGAAAATATTGTCACAATAAATTCAACAACTGGCTACAAAGCTAAATCTATACATCAAAGAATCAGACATGAACTTTACCAAGATAACTATATTTGTCAGGAGCTGAAAGATCATCAGCAAGGCGGCTGTGATACATGGTCTTGTCCCTATGTAAGTAGTCTTCATCTATACTGAACACAAACATAGTACCTCGCCATGTATAAGGTCCAGGTGTACCAATTAAAGCTATGTCATTCACCAACAAACCACTTGCACCTGCCTGACAAAACCCATACTCTTCATGAGCCCTGAAATATAAATTCAAATTCAATCTAAACAATACAATGTGTCAAAAATATTAAGCATAAAAAATAAATTATTAATGACTACATATTAAAACAGATAAACTTAAATCTAAATTTACACATCTGATTAGAACATATTTTTTCAAGTATAAACAGCACTTAAATTAATGATATTAACTATCAATATCTAATAACTAACAATTTTCAGAGGATAAACATTTATGTTCACAGATTTATGTACGTACTTGTAATTATTTTACAAGGATAATAATTAAGACAAAATATTACATTACTATTTAATAGCTACAAATGATAGGTTAAGAAAAAAATTAAAGATATGAACAGCTATACTGGAATAACTGAAGTTACAAATTATAACACTGAATGGAAAAGGTTACAAACAATACTTATCTCTATAACAGTGTAACACCTAGCAAAAAAGATTTGTAAAGCAGGCTTCTTAAATCTTCAGCTGAATATCAAACATCTACTTCAATAAAAGCAATTATATATTACAATTAAAAATACTTTATGTTCTTCATTTCATTACTAACTTCCAAGGGAACAAATCGTTATGTTCATGCGCATTTAAAAATTCAATCATTAATAAAGAAAATATTGTGAGCACTTAAAAAATTTCTTAATAAATATAATAAGTAAGTATTAATTAAATTATAATTTGAGATTAAACAATACTAAGTCATGATAAAGGGAAAAATTGGAGGAGGTTTTATTTAAACAGTTTTCCTATAGAACAATATATCCCGTATACTGATTTTGCAGGTAATGTTTTCATAAAATTTCATTATACATAGAGATTTTTAATACTGACTGCTCAATGTATTAAACAGCACTAAATAAAATTAATTAAGGGAAAAGTTACATCCTACATTGCTGTGGAAATTATAAATCTAGCTCACCTAGCACTCCAGCACGTTAAAAGTCAATCTGTGAAGCCTTCATACTATATTTTGCAAAGACAATATTATCCCAGTTTAACCAAAAGATTATAGTTCAATCAGATCTCTCTACCATAAAGAAATGTAGGTTGAATCCTCTATATAACAGAAATGTAAATCAGTTCTTGAACTTTTCATTGAATTTCTTAATTCTAAGACAGTTCTACGTAATGTAAGTTGTCACTCTATCTTGTCCATTGTATGTCTATCGAACTTATATAAATTAATAATTTTGTTTTTTCTTTTACAGAAAAAATAAAGCAAAAAACTTTGCTGAAGTTGCAATATATTAAATAAAATATTAATTCTCAAACTGAGCAAGAAAAGGTTAAATCAACTGTACCTATGCATTGGTTTTCCTTTACATGGTTCCCAACTCTCATCATAGTCCAAATACTGCGTAAGAGTATAACAGAGGCCTGTGGCATACCTGAAGTCTCCATCACTTCTTATGTATCTGTGGGCACAAACCTATAACAAAAATATTTTCTAGGAATACATTTTATCCCATTTATAACTGTGAATATTCAGACATCTTAATTATTCCCAGATGGAATATTAGTTATAAATATTTAGCAAAATTATTCATCTTTGTAAAAGGCATGAGATAAAAAGTTGGTATATAAGTATGCACATTTATGTGGTAGGACATCATGGAAGTTTCAAACCCAATTATCAACTCAGTGAAAATATTTTAATGACCATTATTAAAACCTTTCTTGGAGGATGCACTAAATTTACAATGAGTGATTTTTTTGAAACCTTCTAAGAAATTGGAGGAAAACTAATTTCCCAGCATATTGTAAATATGCTCAACCTTCAGATATTCTCAAAAAGAGACAAACTGATATACACACACCAGTAGATAGTGTAGTTACTTATTCTATGACATATAATGCTTCAAATCACTAGTCACTTAAGAACTGATTTGATTTCTGATGTCTCCTAATATAATATGATAGAGAAATTAAAAAGCAAGATTGATGACATAATGTATTATTAAATATGCATAAATAATAGTCAAAAGATTATTTACCATTACTTTACCACCAGTGCCTTGACTTCGAACAGTAACACCAAGCCACTGACCATCCTTGATTTCATTGCTAAGTGGTGTCGTCAACTCATGTTTATCAACGTCTTTTATGAAACAAAAGTTACATTTTGCTTATCATGTATATAATTTATTATTAATCATTCCAACACCATTTTAATTATACCAACTTTTCTTAATTATTACTTCATATGAGTTCTCTCAAATGAGCAAAAGAAAATTAAGCATCTTAATTATTTTTAATAATATTCACAGCAACATATCTTAATAAAATGAAATATTGGAATAAATGTATAATTAATTAATAAAAATAAAACAAAGCTTTTGGGCAATTTTTTTATAAGCTTAGTAGCACCAAACTGAAAAGCTAAGTTAAGTTGCTCTTAAATTCGCACTTCAGATATCAAATCCAATATACAATCGATTGTTAAAAAAAGTTTTGAAGTTTATTTAATACGAAAAAATATTAAAAAAGGTATTTATATAAATGTATTAGCCAAAATTACATTTTTAACCCCATTATTGCAAACAATTTCCTTCAAAATCACTGAAAGACAACAAAAAGAATTAGCAATATGAATAATTCTTTAAATAAAAATTAAAAAATAGAAAGAAGATTCATGTATCATGATTAAAAGAATGCAATTTCAAAATGCACAAAATAGTACCATCCTAAATTGTATTATAAAAAAAATAAAACAATTGGTGTATAACCTGAAAATAAAAGGTGCTTAAAAAATGATTCCAATACAAAGCATAACACAGATTAAGAATCACACAGAAATATGCATAAATCATGCAAAACAGATAATTGTAGGTAATGAAGTGCGATCAAAATTAAATGCCATGCGAAAAATATACGCAAAAGTCAATTCAAAACTTATTGAACCATGCTAATAAATATAAACTCTTCAGACTGCAATATTACCAATTTACACTTACACGGATTATAATGGCCGTCTACAGCGTCTGTTGAACATAAAAAAGAAGATAAATATGGTGCACCTTGAGTGGTGTCTCCATACTAAAATCTACCAGAACTACACTAAATGTAAATAGTTTAATAAATGAAAACACAAATTATTAATATATCCAATAAAATTTATAATAAATCAATAAGTGCTCAATTACTAGAAAGCTAAATTATGATTAAGTTTTTAAAATAGTATATTTTGCAGAACCTTCATATACATGTGTATATATATATATATATATATATATATATATATATATATATATATATATATATATATATATATATATATATATATATATATATATATACCATAAGTACACACAATATAATCAATGATTAAATTTACTTTTCACATCTGTTCATTAACAACTGCAGTAAGCACATAAAACAGGGATGACAAATATTTATGTTGTATATTAAAAAAATATTTCTTTCAAATTCAAGCACCAAATTAACCAATAGAATCTACCTTTTGACTAAGAAAGTTAGGACAAAACAAGAAATACATTTTACTAAATAAAATTAATCAAATATATAAAGTACACAAAAACACTCTAAAACTATTTTTCAATAAAATAATGAATGGCGACTCATTTAAAAAAGATGACATATTAACAACCTCAACCTTTATTCAATAATTATCAACTCATTTCTTAAATGATATTTCTTACTATGTGACATGAGTAATCATGTGATGAGGTAGTGACAAAAACACCATCTATAAGCAATTTGGTATTGGAAATCAGTAAATAAGTCTATTTCATTAGTGATTATAAACATAACAAATTTTGGGAAGTAAAGCATTTTGAAATGCTACTAATGGAAGGTATAAAAACTAGTGAAATACCACCACCTTATAGTTCATTTGATGTAATTATTGTTTCCAATAACAGACATCTATTTCGGTGAAATCTGAGTTAGCGACATTTGTAAATATATCAATTTAAAATATGTTGCTATCAAATGCGAGTTTAAAATAATTACTCCTTTACAATAAACTCTCACCTCCTTATAAATAATCCCGTCCAAACACACATACACACATACACACACACACACACCACATGCACGCGCACAAACAATTTGCACACTAGCAATAAAAAGCATCTATAATAAATTATAAATAATTAATAAAATGACTTACTAAAATACTGTAACCATTAATAATTCATAATCAAAAATAAAAATCCAACACCACTTAGTAAGCAATCTGATAATTCCCTACAGAAAAGAAATTCAAGTAATAATGAAACAATCCCAAAACCTCTACTATCAATATTTATGTCACTAACAATTAGGGTATGTATTTCTGACATATGATATATTTTATATTAAGACACCTAATCACTAGTAGTCTTAAGTCTAGTTAAAGAAAATGTCCATCTAAAAAAAGGATGAACTAAAATCATCACTAACATTTATTTATTACATACCTCTTTTCCCATCTGTTATAACTTGATCACAGTCATTTTGAAGACTTGTAATTGGACATCGCCATAGAGCACCAGAATTATTTGTACCTGGCTGTAGATTCTGACCTAGAGGAGCTCCAACTAATAACCTACAAGAATAGCTCACGAAATTACTATAAATTTTCAAATACCTAAAATAATAAAAAAATAACATCAACACAATTACTTATATATTTCCAATTATACAATTTGAAACTAATTTGAAATGTTTTTAATTTTCTTTATCAACATGATTCTTACATATGACATGATGTTTATTGCAACCAGTTATTTACTTGGTTAATGCAACCATACAAACATAGATAAAAACAAAATAGTATTGAAATGAATCTATAAATACATAATTCTCAGATGACCATTTAATAGATGAGTCAACATTTCTTAAACCGAACAAGATGAGATCATTTTCAACATTAAGCACACATCACAGCTTATCATTAATTATAGAATTCTATTCAATTAATGTTAATGGTGAAATATATTATTGTTTCTATTTTTATATAGTAAATAATAATATTAATTAATTAATACGTTCCAAAAGAAATGAGACTGCCAGTAGTAATTTAAAACTAACAATTTTATAATTAATGCCATCACAACACTAGTTATTTCTTTAATTTGGGTTTGAGTGAAATTATTAGCATAAATTGTTTATTTATGCAAAAATGCTCTTGAGAGAGCTGAGGACTGAGGTCCTACAACACAAAAAACTTTTTACCCTATGTAAGCAGAAGTTTATGGGATCTTTTGAAACATTCTCAAATATTTAGTCTAGGGTTTTACAAGCTACACCATACTTAGGCGTTAAGCTCTTGAGATTTTGAGGCTCCAAAAATATGAGGCTAAGAACCTTCACCAAAAACCTGAATATTACTCAGTACAGCAATTTATAAACACATGTATATAAGCATGGATATATAATGTACTTTTCTTGAGTCGTAGGGCCATCTTAAGTTTTAATATCTGCTAAAAACTTTGAATTCTGATGAATTAATTTGCTGGTTTTTTGAAGTTTCATTGAAATTAATCTATAACATTATGACAAAATTACAAGTTCTAAGGTAACCATGCTGTAAATTAATAAAGTATAATTGTTTATTCTCATTCACGTAAGTAATTAGTCCCAGTCAAGAATGAAATGTTTCTTAGTAATTATATCCTTTAATTATGACAAGAGATATTTGAACCATCTGTATAACAGAAAAAAATACGAAATGAAGTGAACGTCTAAAGAAAATTAACTTGTATTTTTAAAAACTTCTCTACTCAAATCAACTACAAATGTTGAAATAAAATTAATCTAAATGGAACTAAAACAATTATTTTGATTAACAAGACAGTTCTTTTATATTTTTTGACTTCAAATAAAAATACAAATGTTATGAATAATTCCAAAAGAATGCAGGTGTACATTTACTCTTACCAGTTTTGTTGCACTTCCTTCTTGTTCTGATCATAAGACTGATGTTCAGCAACCGAAAAGCCGAAATAAGATCCCTGGCTCTCTCTTTTTATAACAGGTAACCTTGTTTCTAAGTTGAAACCGTAAGAACAACAAAACTGTCCTAGCAATAAACTAAAATAAAGGCGCAAACTCATCATAAAACTGAAAAAACTTAGAAAACGACAAACTTACTCAGACTATCTAAAAGTACTGCCTTCATGATTTAGCTTTTAGGTTTTAAAGCAGCGTTCCCAAATTTTTTGGTTTCCGGTGCTCTTAATATATCAAAATTTTTCCGTTGCGCCCCAATTTAAAACATCGGTCTATTTCAGGGTGAAACTTTATGTTAATAGTAGTTTTTCTTCCTTCTTGATTCAGAAAAACATTGATATATCTATATCTCTTATGTTCGTCTGCAATTTTGTTTAATAAATAATAAAAACTCATGACTTTTGTGTGAAATTGAAAAATTACTTTCATCATTGACGTTTGTTGATGTAAAACCAAAATCCAAATAACTGATGTCATATTTGGTAACATTTTATAAAGGCATAATATTAATGATATTTTTTATAAGAAAATTTCGCGGCGCCGTGGTGCACAGTTTGGGAATAACTGACTTAAATGAACACAAATTCAACCAAGAATATCATGTTTCAACTAATAATTAAAATCAATTATTAGCATACCTCATACTTTGTTTTTAATTATTATTTCATATTAAATTTAGTATTGTAAAATGTGTTAATCTACTAAGAAACAATGGGCAGTCGATGTCAGTGAAGTATATGAAAAGAATACACCTTCACTTAATGCGTTTGGATGGCTAAGATATCGGTTTAAAATGAAAACAAAATTCAAAATTTCTTGTTGACTACTTTCAATGTTAGATAAACCGCAATATGTTCAATATATCAGTTTCAATATAAACAGAATTTATTTTTGCGAAGTGAAAACATGAACTGAAGTGCTGTTTTTATACAAGTACTCAAAACGGACCGATTATGGCTAAGCAATGAAGATCGCAAATGGTATTAAAAAGATAACATAAGAAAAGGTAAACATTATCTTAAAAGAAAAAATAGAGTACACAAATATTACATTAGATATGTCTGGCATATCTTGCTCTCCCCCCCACATACAAATTTAATATATTTTATATATATAAACATGTCTATATATAGATAGATATTTATTATATAGATATAGATAAATGGTGGATAGCTTAGGTTATATCAAATCATAAGTATAATAATTCAAAATGTGCTAAACAAGTAAGAGCCTAATATCAACTTTCATTGCCTTTTTAATTTAACGTTCATTGCCTTTTTAGTTTTGAGATTGGTACCTTTTTATTGATAAATTCACATAAAGGTTAAAAAAATTTGATATAAGTGACCAAGGAAATCAATTAAATTTATTATGTTCCAGCGTATAGTATGAGTTCCACATATTCAAACAAAAATCAAAATATATTTTAACGATCAACTACTTAAACATTTAACATTTATCCTACAATCAATATTACCTGAAATTCAATGTCTAGCAATAGTTCAATATAAAATTATTTAATCAATAATTGTAAGCTCGCTGCAATCATATTGGTTACAGACATTGTAAACACATCACAAATTTCCTACAAAAGATGTTCAAATCAACAAGCCATCAGTCAATCTCCTGTGTGCTACTTCAGCAGTGAATGAAGCATAGGTTTAAAAACCCAATGCCTATGAATTTTCATACACTAAAAAATACTCTATTCCACTTTGAATCTCTACTAAGAAATAGCAGTTTCAGGTAATTGTTAACGTACTGTATTATTATCATTTATCTTTCTTCTCAAGTGTTAAAATCACATTTAATATCACATTAATACATTAAACCCTTCTTATTATTATGAGCTAATATTCCTGGTATTTTGTTTGATATCCATTGGATATTGCACTATCCATTTCAAAAAGTGTTTAGTAAAAATAATTATTGAAGGAGACATTTTATTAGTTCAGAGATAAATAAGAGATATTAATCTAAAATGGGGTTTTATGAAGGTAAACTGAAAAATTGTTACAGCTTAGGTATTCAGCGGTTGAAGTTGTATAGACAAAATAAAATAACTGGAAAATTATGCTGTTTGCTATGCTGGCTCGTACTGCAGTTGAGAGTACAAAAATTAAAAGTAATACTTTAAATACAGTAGCAACAACGAAAAAACGAAGTTTGGTGTCATGTATACATAACTACGTAAAAAAAAAGTCAAATTTTGATGTTAAATTACACCATAGTTATAATAAACTATCAAATAAAACAAGCACAAAAGTAAATGCAGTAAAGAAAAATCCTTTCTATCAATACAAACCTAAAATAACGGGAAAGGAAATTTCTGAAAATATTTACAAGTCAAATCAATATGATCAATTGAGGATCAAAAATGAAATACTCAAGTCTGTAATGCACCCATCCAAAAAGGAGATTGAAAACTATTATCTTAAACGGTACTCTAAACTAGAAAATAGAAATGAATATGAAAACAAATTGTCGCATTCCAGAGTTGATAGAACTCAAAAATTAAATGTAAAGAGAGTTGAACCTACAAAAAAACGACCAGTACAACATATTGAAGTAAGAAAAAATTTAACTGAAAAATGTTTTCATAAAGAAATTCACCCACAAATCTATGCTAAAACATCCATGCTGATTAAAAAAACTGATTTACCCCTTGAACCATGCAAACGAATTCATTCTGATGATGGTCTAAACAAAAAAAATGTGATAGGGAAAAAGAAAATGAAGGAAGATAATCCAGTGGGGTGTGCTCAGAAAAATGTGATTACAAAATTACTACACCTTTTCAAGTAGTTTTATCAAAAGATTCTTCAAGAATGCAAAAAATGCCCTCCCTACATTTTGCAGTTCAGCATATGTTGTGGTTAGTATATTGGTTTTCAAATCCTAAGTAAAACTAATTAAAATAATCACAATTTCATTGTATCAATTCTTTCTTTCATTATGTATACTACATTATTTCTGTATTGCATATTACTATGCAATAAAAAGTATTAATATTAATTTTATGTTACTAATGTCTGAGATTTACCAACTGCCGACTTCACTCTGTTAGGTATAACATTATGTCAACAATAAAGAGAATACATTAAATAATATAGTACAGCCTTTATTTGCACATTACTCAGAAAATTATGTACATTTCATTTACAGAATTGTGAACCTAAAATATAAACTAATAAGGCACAATAATACTACTGGCACATAAAATTTCACACTCCCCATAATTCTGAAAATAAATTTAAAAGTTAATTTTTTGCCACTTCTTATAACAATTGAATGCAACATGGTTTTTCATACACCAGGATTCGATCCCGGGTCCAGACCTTTTACAATGGGCTATTCTTACCATATATCATATGGAGACATTGGTGGAAACAAACTCTCAACTCAATTACTCCTTATTTTTATTAATTATATAACTTTAAAAATATGATAAATTATTGCACACTGTATAATAATGATCTGGGTATATGCAATATGTTACTTCCATATTGTTAAAAGAAAATACATAGTGCACATCATTTTTTGAAATTGGTATAAAAATGTATATACCTATGTAGACTAGAAACTTTTAATGTAAAAATGTTTAAATTGACAAAAGACTGTCCTTTGTATAACAACATAGCACCATTAAACCGATCAACCTACAGTCAAGAAAGTACAAATATGTGTATACATATATTTAGAATTAGAATAAATAATGCACAATTTGTTATTATTAGCAAAGCTTCCATTTGTTCAACTCATAGATTATAATTTACTTATAAAATTACATACAACTACAATTCACAAAACAGTTATAATTCTTTGCTAAAACATTAAAAACAAATTCATAACAATGCTTATATATACTATTATATTTTCTTTAAAAATAAATAAATAAATGTTATTTCCAAACATTATTATTTCCATACAAACCATATACAAGATTTAGTAAGGAAAGGGATGAAATATTTAAATTGTTATGACCTATCTATGAACTTAATGCTAACAATTAATAAGCGACAGTTATTACTCATTCTTCTTACTGCTAAGAATCAACACAGATTTCAAATATTAATCATTGATAGCATTTTTTACATTATCAGTAACTTAGAAAAATATTTCAATAATTAATAAAATATCTCATTTAATTATGAATAATAATGCTTTTAAATGAATAATATTAAATATTATTATAACATGAATGTTACAACTTAATGAATATTTCATTCACTTTATAATTTTAATGACAATTCCAAGCTTCGGAAACCTTATATAACAAATCTTACTGCAATTGGTAATACAACACATACCTATATTCCTTAACATTTACATAAGATCATAAATGCCATGTGATAATGAACACTTAACATATATAACTCAAAGGTAGAAAATAGAATGTAATATCAACTCAACAACGAGTATGTGGTGGTGTACATTGGCTGTGACAGAAGTTTTCCCAGGACATATTATTTTCATTTAATAATATTGTTTTTAATATAGCTATTTCATTTCAAAGAGGTCATATATTAATAAGTTGAATATTCTATAAAAATAAGAATTATAATATATGGCAGTTGTAAAATGATTAATCCATAACACAGAATTTAAGTACAATACAAAGTTATTTTACATTTTAATCTACTTCAATACCTATGAAAGTAAAACCATACAATCACAAATAGTAAATTATAGATAACATTAATAATGCTAGGAAAATAAATACTTTAGATTGGTGACCTCCACCAGAATACTGATTCAGCCATGAAAATAACAAATAATATTCTAGTGTTTATAACTATGTGATTAGAATAGGTAAATAAATAATGAATTATGACAAATGCGAAAATTCTAAGACAAACATTTCATTGATACAATAAAAGAAATAAAAAAAAAGTAAGAAATAAATACTTTGTTGACTTATCTTCTATCCACATACTATATATATATATATATATATATATATATATATATATATATATATATATATATATATAGACACACACATGTATAGCATGTATGTGGTGCCAGAGAGAGAGAGAGAGAGAGAGAGAAAGAGAGGGGGGAAAACCATACATGTATAATCAGACAAAGTATGAATATTGTATAATATCTGGACAATCTTAAAAAGTGTATGCATGAATATTGAATCATTAAACACAATTAATACCTTAATATAATCTTTTTTAATTTTAATTTAAACAAGGTCGAAGAATATTTAATTTTTGTCTACACTATGAATATATTTTACAAATTACTGCAAATAATTTAAGGTAAGTCCCATTTAGAAAATTATCTGACTAGCATGCATTTGGCTATATTTTCATAGAAATCATTATTGAAGGAGGGGGAAGACTGAAGTTATGCTGTACAATTTTAGCAATGAAATAACTTCAATTGCAAGTTTTTAAAAACCAGTTTCTGATAGCATTATAAAATGATAAAGGTTTAACAGCAATACTGTGGAGGTAAGAGATAAATAATGCCATTGTTTGTGTCCTTGCGAAAAACTGCTAACTGAGTTTCAGGACTCACTTCAACTCTGAGAGTGCGACTCTTGTTGCCTAGCATACACTGGAATCTGCTAGCAACATTTACTTTGAGTTCATTACCCCTCAATCTGAAAATTAAGTGCAGTGGATAAATATTATATTATAGATTAATATTCATAAATGTTTATCATTTTCTAATTCGTTGACTAATGAATGAGAATTATTTTTATACATCATTTGTAAAGGGCAATCACATACTAATGATATATGCAAATGTGTCATACAATTCTTTTACACATCTTGTTTTATTGTTTTGACTCCTATTTTGTTCAGGATAATAAGTGGAGGGGCTGCACCCTTGTGTCCTGTTACTGCGCAAATTTGTGACAAATGAATGTGACAATAACCCTGTGTAATGTATGTGCATGAATGTGGACTGTTGTTAGTGTGGTATGGATAATGGTCATTATATGGTATGGATTTGATGCCCCCTGTGAATAAGAATAATTTTGATGGCGGAATATTCACAGATTAAATGCATTGTCAAGTTAAAACTATAGTGGTAATAATTATTGTGTCAAATAATATGGAATTCTAAACAAACAAAAAACTAACAGTTCAATCAATCCATCAAACTTATCTAAAGATTGTAGGAAACAAAAAATGGAATTTTGTTTTTGGAGAAAAAATCATTTTATAAGCCAATATGATCCAATGACAAAAAGATTAGTTCAATTTAGGTAACATAGCTCACTTCAGAGCACATAATGGCCAAAGTTGCACATTACACTATGAAAGTAAAGAAAAAACTCACTGCAGATATCTGGCGCAAAGTGCTCCAACCAATTCACCAACACGATCTTCAGATGACTTCAAAGTAACAATTAGATCATTACCTTTATTGTTATGAATTACAATCAGCTGATCTCGCCCAGGGCTTAAACTAAGCCCTGTTATCTGTTGATTTAAATAATGTTATTACTTAATACATATTTTTATGGATATATAGTAAAAATAAAATTTACCAAACATTTATTTAAACGCTACAAGAAAATGAACTGAAAGCAGAAGCAATTAGTTGCGGTAATTGTTGATATAATTAAATTAATGTATATATTAACTGTAATCACAATATTTCATTTTATTACCTCCTGTATTCGCATCCCTCGTCTCATTGGTTTGAATTTATTTAAATCCAATTTGTAAATAGCATAATCAGTTATGAGAAGCCCCCTATCTGCACACTTGTTATGTTTATTTGTTTTCACTATATAACTGGAGAAAAGAACCTGTAGTGACAATAAAGTTATAATCAGATGCACATTATCAATATACAAAATATGACATAGGGATAAATAAATATTTATTCACTATATATAGCTTTATAACTAAAAAGACCGAATCTTCCAAACCAACAGCAAAGAGATTCCAGATTTTTTTTATAGGCGACTGGCTGTTGTGTTTGGTTTCATTTGTCTTTATTGATGTAAGGATCTTTATTAGTAAATTAGTGGAAAGTAATTATGATCTTTTTCTGGCATGAAATGAATTCTAAGAATTCGTTATTTATTCCTGTTTTTTCAAAATTAAAAGTCATTCAATACTGTTAAAGACTATTATAAGCAGAAAACAGACCTGAAAATTCATAGTTCACAATGATGAAATTTATGGTTTCTTCTCTCAATTAAATAGTTATGAAGTTTCCACTAATGCAACAACTAATAAGCAATGAATAACAAATGTGAATTAGCAATGTATTAATGAATTTTTCTTACTGTATTAAAGTGATCTGAGTTTTTGAGATTACGAATACTATTGTTATATGTATCTGCATCTGGATTTTCATTTGTGCGTCCTAAATAATTTCCTTCCCATTTTCTATCATGACCCCAACTAACTCTTTTACCTCGTAATGCACAGGCTGCACAAATCTAAAACAAAAAGTAAATCACACATAAACACAAATATATAATGTACATAAATACACACACACATACATATAGCATAATGAACAAATATTAAAAGGAATTTATTGATTTTACACATTGGGAAATCTAAAATCAGAACACTTTTCTTCCATCAGTTCTAGTTCTAAATCATACCGAGAGACTCATAAAAAAATGTCAGAAATTATATTGCAACTGATTCATATAATCCTAATCGCATGCATGTAATCTGAGTAATAATATACTTAGTTGTGCTCTAATTAAATTAATAAGTACCCATATATTGTATAGATATATATTTGATGCTCTGTACAGATAAGTAAGCCTCATTGTTTATATGATTGATTATTTCAGTAACTTAATATTGAACATGCACAAAGCAGGGTATTAAGTAATGGGAAATAGACTTCTGAGGTAAAAACATGTTGCACAGGCTGGAAATCATAAAACATTATTATGTTAGTAATCAGGCATATAGTCTCCTATTAAAAATATAAACACAGAGATAAATAAAAATATTTATATAAATAAAAAATATATAAGTAGAATCAAATACAAAAAGCAATAATTGAGAAAAGCTTTTCTCTCAATGCATCAAAAAATTAAAATGAATACTGAATAAAATGAGTACTTCTAGTATCATATGACTAATGATTATCATGAAAATTTCATTGTAAGTTAGTGGAACCTTACCTTCATTCTGAGCTGTGGCCATTCTGATTTTGGATATGGTTTCAGTATCATAAATGCTCTCCATCTGTCAAATATTGCTCTCAGACTTGGTGCTATATTTCTTGATACAACACTTGGTGTTGGCCATGGTAATGATTTACCATAATTTTTGATATTTTTAGCCATTCTAAAAAATTAATATGAAGTAACATTATTTGATGGCTACATTTTAAGTAATAAATACTAGATATAATGAGGTTATAGTGACTTTACCTAAAGGTTTGAGCTAGCTGCGAAATATATTTTCGCATCTTATGAAATCGGTAATACTGCATTATTTTAAGAGCTGCTTTCATTTTACGATATCTCAATCTACATAAGGCCCCTCGCCATTGCTTTTGCAGGAGAATGACAATGTCAGGAATTAGTTCAGCACGCATCTGGAATTACAACTAATAGATATAGAAAGCAGCAATACCACCATTGGTATTATTATCTATGAAATTTTTTAAAAATTTTGGAAAATGGTTTAGATTATAAAATAAACTGAAAGCAGTTAAAAAATGTTCAACACAATGAAAAATGTTACATGAGTATTTAAATTGGTTCATTTATACAAATTCGGCGATTTGATTGATTCATTACAATGAATCAAATGTTAAAGATATAAGGGCTCAATATATAGTGGAACTGCACATTACAAATAATTTATTACCTGTTCAAGTTTAAATAATGTAGATGGAGATTTAATAAAGAGTTTCGTGTGGCCATATCTGACATCATGAGCAAACCCTTTTTCTTCTATCAATACTCGTGTCCCATCACGATCAGAGCCAGAGCGAAAATTTGGCCATGTGAACTGGGATACCATCTTGTACCTTGAAAAAAAGTAGTAATAAATAAAACAAAAATTTCTTTAAAAAGAAAATCCATAAAATATACCACATACCTTTTGAGAAACCTGTCATATCTTTGTCTATGAGCAAATCCAGCCCTTCTGACCCTTACATTTTCAAGGAGACCAAGGTATCTGACTTGGTGTTCAACTCTTTGAGCATCTAATCCATTTGGAGATTTGTTTTCGTTAGGTTTAATACAACGAACATAAAAAGGTTCTTTGCTTGCTAGAGTTTTCACTAATGCTATCATCGAGTTTTTGAAGAGAGTTCCAGCAGTGAGAGGTCTCTTTGTAGTCTGTAACATCAAATATTTGCTTTACTTTTTCTATAGCTTATATGGTGCAATTGGGCTACTGTTCTGGGTAATAGGTTTTTGTAAGTTTGTAGCTCCTCCCCCTCCCTTTTTCCTACATTACAGTCTTATTCATTTATCGTAAGTCATAATAATAACTGGTTTCACATATAAAATAACAATAAATATATTGTGCAATAAGCATATCTCATTTATAATTTTTCCTCAACAAATATGGAAAATATATGTAACTGAGCATGCAGGAAACAATTCTTGAGATTATTTTTTTTTTGTACACTGTGTACAATAGCCAGGCATTTTGGTTGAAATCAATTATAGAAAAAATCATTTCCTTCTGAACACTAAACTGGTCAATTTTGCCAGATGATATAAGTGAACTACCCTTAACAAAGCATTCACTACTGCTTGGTATTAGTACCCAATTGATGCAAGAACTGTGAGAGTTAACTACCTAATAACATGAAAAAATGTTTTAACCTTAGTTATATCCATTGCTCCTTCTGGCCACATTGATGCAATGATAGTGTTTGAAGAACTATACAAAAGCCGTTTCATATCCTGAAAAAGCGTATCTTTGTTTTTGTCAAGAAATCCATCAATATTATAAACAACGTCTCCTGCATAATGCCTGAAAATAATTTATATCAAAATATTATACATGATTTATTAATTAATGCTAAAAACCTTAATATAGTTACAATACCTAATTCTAAACTGTGTTTTATGTCGCAGTTGTTTATCCATTGGGCTCAACTGCCTGCTTGAATAATGTTCATGTCTATCAAGTTTCTTGTCCATTGCTTCCAATAACATCTGAAAAATATAATACATTAAAACAACTATATTCTATAAAATTATATGAAAACATAAAATGTGAAATTGGTACGTAAAATTCTAATATTTGAATACGCACATCTCAAATTAACTAATTATTTTACTAACCTCATCAGTAACTTTACCGACATTCAGACAAGCTTCATCTAGTATGGCAAATATGCCTTGATGTGGCCGATCAACAAGTTCACATATAATTTCATTGTTAAAATATTCAATAGCTTGCCACTCAATTCCTTCTCTAAGGTATTCTTCTTGTTCTTGTTTTAAAACTAACTCTGCAAACAAAATATTCATGAATTCCATTATATCTGCACATTAAAAAGTACAGAAACATGCTAAAACTGAACTAACAATTCTAATATGAAACTGTAAGGTACAGTTATATTTGATACAGACATGCTAGTTAAACATGTCAGTGTTTAATTAGTAAAAGCTATTATGCCTTTGTATTACTCTATTTTAAATGGAAAGATTTTTAAGATGAGGTAAACATATCATGGCTGAGTGCTTTTATTTTTACCTCAATCTCCACTATTTATTCAGTCTATTCGTCTTCCTTCATTTTATTTCTAGTGTACATATGAAGCATTCAGGGAAGCAAAGTTATAACATGAAAGCCACCATCAAACAATTGCCAATTTCATAACAACTGTTTGTTGTATCATAAGTATATATTGCAAGTTTTATACTATTTGTAAACAGATTTTTTTATCTTTCATGTCAATGTTGGTTCCAACAATTTTGGAACCAACTTAAAATGTGAACACTAACAAACAACCAAATCTTTTTGTGGGGGTACTAAAAGCTAAATTTAAAAGAACAAGATATTCTTGTAGAATATCTATAAAAACAATAACTGTAATTCATTACTCTATGTTACGCTAACCTTACCAATGAATAGTTGTTGAAGTTTTTCATTGCAGTAATTAATACAGAGCTGTTCAAAACTATTGGCATCAAAAACCTCAAAACCATAGATATCAAGAACACCTATTAGAGTTGCCCGTTGGTGGACACCCTCAGCTTGAATAACAGAATTAATTTTTTTCACTATCCACGTGAATAGTCTGTCATAAATTGCCTATAAAAAGAATGATACTTATTAATCACAATATGATGGATGTATAATCCATTATACACTACTACATGAAATTTCAATTTATGAATTCATTTATTTTTAGGTTATATAATAACCTCATTGCTTTGTTAATACAAACAACAATTATTTCTAATGTATATATTTCAGATCCATCAAAATATCTGCACAAGATCTTACTTAATAAGTATATTTCAAATACATCTTGGCACTGTAAGATTCTAAGATTTATTACAGATGGTTTTCTAGAGGCATATATTAAAAATAAAAGTTAATTTAGAAGTATTTTTAATATAAATATAAATCCAATATTTATATCAAATACAACAGTTGAAAATATAAACTTTATTGACATATATAGAACCTTAGCCAATGCATCTCTCCCATATTCTGCCTCTACAGGTGTATGAGCTTTCTGCATAACTTCACCTCTGGCAGCAATAACTCTTTCAGTAAGAGCAGTACACAGTTCTGTTTCAGTCACTTGAAGAAGACGTCCAACTTTGGCAGCACAATCTCCAATCACTTTAACTCCATCATTATTAGAGTCCACTGCAAATGTTATATTACCCTGAAAAATTAAAGAAATAATTAGTAATAAAATCTATTAAGTGACAAAAACCGTGTAGTAATAGCTAATGATTATATTATAATAATAACACCAGAGTAATTTATCACATTCTGATCTTAATTAGTGTAAAACATTAATTACAACAAATTAATAAACAGTTGAAATTTCTCTAGGTCAAGTTCATTTATGCAGCTCCCCGTATTTACCAAGTTATGTCAGACCTACTACTATTAGCAACTTCATATTTCTCTTTAATGACTCTTTATTCCACTCCCATTATTTATGGGATTTACACCAAAACTATTGATGTGGACCTTCTATTTCTGCACTTCTATTGGGAAGCAATTCTTGAATAACAATACTACTAACTGAAATATATTATCTTATTTAATTTAAAAACTGAATGGTAAATTTAGAAGAATGTTCACATATAAAACAAATCTATAGTTTTGTAAACATTTAAAATAATAATTAATTTTAAGAATATACACAGAATGAATTTTCCATTAATTGCAAATTTTAATTTTTTAATAAGTGAAGTTTGTTACCTCCAGTATACTCATTAAATTGTAACTAATAAATATTAATAACTAATGATGAGTTAATGACATTATTAGTTCCCTTATTAATCTTCCTAAATATCTGAACACTATAAGATATGACCCAATAAAATCACATCAACATTCCTGCAGGAGTGTTTTTAAATATACCACTTAATAAAATATATTATGCATTTGCCCTATCACACTCAACTGTTATCCATATATTTAAACAATCAATAGATAGACTAATAACCCCTACAGAATCATAAAGTGAGATGATTTCTTCAGAAATATTAGGTTTATAACAAATATATTTAAAAATTAAATCTATTTTTATATTATCTATTTGATTTGAGGAGATTCATCGGTTATAATTTTCTACTAGCATAATGTGGAAAATATTTCATGCATGAATTTATATGCATATATAAATATATGAAATCAAGATAATTATTCAAACCTCTGGAACAATAAAATATTTAAATTAGTTGATAATTTAAATTCTCCCATACTCCTGTATGATGGATAACTAAATACTGAAACTTTGTTACATTAATATAATAAACATGCAAAATGTAGGTACAGAAATAGGGTCCTCAATCTGTTAGCATTAGTCCAGAATATATCTATTTGAGCATTTCCAATAAATTTTGAAGATTGTAAAAAATGAGTTTATGGGAGAGTAATAATTTTACAAAGATACTCTCAAAACAATGATAGTGTACTACTTCAACCATGGCCACAGTAGTACAATTGGGAACAAAGTGTCAGTAAAATTGAAAACCTGATAAATTAATTGAACCACATTATTTACACTTGTGAAGACATTGCCATGCATTCAATTCATTATTTATGTATGGCATTCATTATAAAATTCTGTAGTTGTAAACTCAATTTATTTTATTATTACTGAATTATGACAACAAAGTTTATTGAATTTCCATCGTATATATTACCCTACAAGAAGATACTTTTTCGTATGCAGATAATATGCACACTCTTTTATAAACTACAATATAACACAACTAAGGAAAATCAACTTCAGCTCAAAATGTTTTCTTTTTCTTACCTTATAAAATCACCTCCAGGCCAAAGTGAACGCATAGAACATTAAAGTAAATTTTAATAAATAGAAATAAATTTAAATTACACGATTAAGTGACAATAAGAAATTAAACAAGCAATTTCAATAAAGGAGTTGATTTGGAGGCACATTAACAAATTATTGTTCTGCTATTCATAATTTAAATTATAAAACGAGTCAAATCTTATACAAACACAATTCAATAAGTGCAACTCTTTCAAATATTATTGAAACTATTTACTACATAAAAACTGACCAAGTGTAAAACTGCTGCAACAACTCTCCACAAGGTGTCAATTTCTGCTGCAGTAAAACCAAGAGTCTTGCAAGCTGAAATTGTAGCTCTGTGATTCATTCTATCTGAGTCTGTAGGTGGATCTATACAACCCTGATTTGTGTAATGATATGATTTTGGATCTCCAGTCAAATCAAGTGTTTTCATTTCACTCCCTTTACAACTAGACAAGACCTAAAATGTTAAACGGATGCCATTACTTGAAATTCATTAAGATGGATTAGCCATTATTATATATTTAAAATAATCTAAACAAAGGAATTTTATTTATAGATTGATCATATTCTTACTAATTAAGGGAAACATATTACTTAGTTTATTTCTTTAAATTATCATATAAAAAGCATATCTAAAATAATATTCTGTTCAAATGCTTTATTACATAGAAATAAACTATGCTGTGGAAACACACACTTGATAAAAGCTATGAAAGTTACGTTCTCCTGGCTGTTGAAGGATCACTCGAGATTTTTCAAGGAGGTAATTACTGATATGTCCCCCAATAGGGTCCCCTTTAAAATCGAAATTGATGTCCATATATTTCCCAAAGCGTGAAGAATTGTCATTCCGATTGGTTTTTGCATTACCAAATGCTTCAAGAATTGCATTGGATTGTAAAAGAACATTCTTAACCCTAAAAAGAAAGAGAGATTTATGGTTTACTTATTGATTCATAGATATTTATTTTATTTTTTATATAACTAATCTCTAACAAATTCAACTATCAAGTAGTGAATTAATTATACAGTTCATATAAATTTAATAATAAAGATTAATTTACAAATTTTTAATAAGTGTTTGCTATAAAATAATGTAAAAAAATGCACATTAAACCTTTCAATTTCTACTCGCTGTCCAATATTTGTAACTGCTGCAATATATTTCATGATAATTTTTGATGCTTCTGTTTTCCCACTCCCTGATTCACCACTAATTACAACACAAGTATCTTTTCCCTGTTGCTTCATGGCTTTATGTGATCTATCAGCAATTGCATATATGTGAGGAGGGTTTTCGAATATTTCACGACCTGAAAATATACATTCAACCACATATTTATTTAAAAAATAGTATCTTCATTTGCTTTTAAAATGTACAGCCCCACTTACTGCTTCAAATTCAATTTCTTGGAAATGTCAACTAAATATATACTATTCTTTACAGCCTTTGCCAAAAAAAAAATTTCTGAAAAATGCATTTTTAATGCCAATTTCAAAGAAAAACTGACAGAAGTATGAGCCTTACAACAACAATGAATAAATAAGGCATAATATAATCACTTTTCACGATTATGAAAATAAAAATTCAAGATACCAACAAATAAGACAATAGGAAACTGGGAGTGGTCACTGTTAGTATAATTTGTTCTGCCTTACTCATATAGTGCAATGCGTTTCAAAGGTTGTTATATGCTGTTCAAGTCATTTGTTACATTTCATGCAGGAACATACTATATTGAAATTGGCATACTCAGCTTTTATAAAGATTTTAGGTATATCACTATTGGAGAAGTATAATCAAACTTTTTAAAGAGATAAAGTGGAGGAAATAGATGTGTCATTCATAAAGCAACGTTATCATTTTTTTAGCCATATATTAATAGTTGTGACAGAGAGAACTGTGTCACAGGAACAATTTATTAACTTTTCTTCCTAAAAGAACAGTAAGTACACCATGAAGTACAATTTCAGATATTTTCTTACCAAATTTTGTCACAATTATTTTTTAAATAAATAAAAAGGTTTCCTTTTTGTTTAACATACTTCCTAGATTTGAGAAATAAATGGTGTTGTAACTATTATTAAAATTATTTAAAATTTTAAATAAAACAAATGAAATCATACACAATACTTTAAATATTTCTCATAATGCTGAGAACTGGGTATAAAAATAATCGATTATTTTACTTTAAAATATGCCAAATGGAACCCATAAATAAGTAACATTATTAGTCTCCTTTTTATATTGCACAGCAAATAGTCATTAAAAGTATATAAATACTTCAAAAAGGTAAATCAAAATATCACTGACTTAATATCTGGATCAAGCAATACCAACAAGAGATAATTACCATTACTATGTCACTACCTCATACTTTTAACACTTTGAATTTATTATAAAATGCGCTTGAACCATTTCAATAAACCATCCCACACAATATTTTAATATAATCTATGTTCCCTTTGATTAGATTCAATGTTTTAATATAAAAAATGTATTTGTATATATGCCAATATCTTAATATCTGCATTAAAAATGGGTAAAGGATTTAATTTAATTTCTACTTCCTGCCACTTGTGTAAAAATAAATGTAAAAATAAATAAATAAAAAATAATTTTTTTATTTTAATTAATAGAATAATGTAATTTTAAGAAAAGAAATACATTGTAAAATAACCTGTTTTAAGAATCTTGTTTATTAAATACTATCATATTTGGTTTTATAAGAGATTCTGAAAGTACAGATAAATTTAAAAAATATATTTGTGTATATTTGTATTTAATGAACCCAGAATACTACTTTCTGAATAATTCTTTTTATTAGTTTTGCAAATGACTCAACAAAGCTTCACCCCTAGGGATAAATGAAGTGAATTCTTATTATTGCACTAATACTGAGCAATTTATGTGGTTGGAGTTTTTAAATCAAAGGATAAAAAGGAAACTGTTAACTAAACGTGAAGTAAAGAGGAAAAAAGGGACATGAAACTGATTGGTTTAATGGTAGTGGTAATAAGAGTGCCCAATAATATGAATGTTTTAGGTGATGATAAAATCACATTTTATATTCTTTTATAGATGTAAAATTATTAAACAGCAGTATTAAACTGTACATTTGTACAGTATATGTAAACTGTATATTTGTTGCTTCATTTAATCAATATCACTAACTAATATATGTTGTCCACTAATGATTCACTTAAATGACAAATGGTAAATTAATATACTGCTACAGAATACAACCAGAATTAAACTATAATATGAATAAAAGGGAACTGATTTCAAAATATTGCAGAATCTAACATTATAGACATTATAAAACATTATAGAATCTATAAATATAAAAATTGTAAATTGAATAATGATCATATATGACTTAATTCCATGAGTCACCATAACAAACTTCCTTATTCCACATGATAAGAGGTAATTAATTGGAGTGATAAGAAATGTACAGATTTCAAAGTGATATAATGAAAATTTAATAAAAATCATAAAATTTTACCTTTATATTTGGCAACATGTTCAGGTCCATAAATATTTAATGTCTTATATGGATTAACGGACACACAAACTTCACCAATATATGTATAAATATGTCCTGCAGTAAATCTATAACAGTTAAACATGAAAAATCAGTCAATAAGATATTTTAAATAACATATTAACATGTTTAATTACAAATGTATATTGCATTAATACATTACATTGTAGAAAAGAGTTTTATAAAAATCCTGAAGTCTGAACAAAATATTATAAATAATTAAAGAGGGAATACAAAAATAATGTGTGAATTTTCACATGAATCAGTTCATTCTACAATTATTGATGGGAATTGCTACAATTCAATAAGAACCTTGAATGTTATTTTATTTATATTGCAATAAATTTGAAAAAATTATTACTTTTTTGTGACAGTAAACATTGTATGATAATAAATCATTTATATTAAATTGCTTCTGTCTTCCATTTATTTACTTCACGTTAATATGACAATATTTTGTTTTTATTTTATATAAATAAAAAAAAATTAGAGTGGTACTTAAAGGTAAGAAAATATTTTACAAATTAGTAAATCAACATTGACTTAAGAACAACTGCAGATCAAAAATGTTAGATTAGTTACCCATAAATATTTGAAATTAAACACAGTCGAATGATTTTCATTTAAAATCCTTTAATCATTGTCACCTTTCTTAGTGTGATTAAAATTATAATTTTAGTTATCTATTTTTATAAATTTCATTTAAAAACTACATGCTGCAAAAATAATGTTTACATTAGATTATTACTTCAGGCCTATCAAGTACCTCATGTCAACAATTTAGAAGCCCCTTAAATGACCACACCCCATCCACCTCCTTAAGAGTACAATTCTATCTGATTTGTATATATCCAATACACTTTTTATCAGTGTTTAATCATAATATATAGTCCATAATGTTAATTTGTAAAAATCTTTATTACAATTTACAAGTGTATAAATAAATAAATAAATATATAAATATATATATATATATATACATATATAAAAACTGTAAAGTCCAATATTAAGAATAATCTAATGTCAACTGTACAGAAACGCAAAAATATATAATGTGACATGAAATTACGCGTAACAATTTGTATCTATATATTCAATTATACATGACAACAAATATAGCATTATATAATACAATTTTAAGAATGCCATAAATTATCTACTCCTACCTCGAAACAATACAATTGAAATATTTGCACAGTATAATTGTAAACAAGCAGGATATAATGACATCAACCAATTGTTTTGCTAAACTACAGCAAGCTCCTGGGTAAACCTATATTTTGTTATAAATTCTTAAGTAATTAATGAAACCTGCTTTAACTAATGACAAGAAACTATTCTTCAGATTCTACTCACCTCTTTCTCAAATTTTCCATGAATTTATCTATTGTGATCTCGTCGAGTAGGACGAAATCGTGAATACCCACTTCTTCCTGTTGCGTCATTTTCAGTTAACTGTTTTTGGGATTAGCACTATTGTTAGATTACTACCTACAAATAAGTTAACATTGAAGATTAGACCACATTCAACAAGTAAGGCGGGACACAGTCTCCCACTGTTTTATAACATTAACTGACTTGAATGATTCACACGAAGCCTCAATTCTACCAACATATAATTCAAAAGTTCTCACAGATAAAGCTGCTTGAACTGTAAATGAACGCCTCCTTCATTAGTATTATTATTATTATTATAACACATTCTTTAAGGAGAAACCAGGACATACATTTTTACATAATGTTTAACAATTTAATATTAACTTTTTTTTAGAATTAGCGTTTTTGTATTAAAAATAAGTCAATGTTATAATTGCCAGTGCTATATAAAACTTTGTAGTTTGTTGCACCATATGCCACTACCTTTCTTTTTAAGTAAGTAAGTATCAATAGTAATTAATTTTATATATATGGGCGTCTTTCTAAAATATCAAATAAACAACATTTTAATTTAAATTATTAAAATGTCAATTGCTGCTAATACTAAATGCTCAAATTATATGAATAGCAATGTAAATAATTAACTTTGTATTTCATATACATACCGTTACTTCGGGGTTGGGCTGTATGCAATCAATTTTTATTATTCAATTTATATTATTTGAGAACAAATATGACTTAAATTGAGTAAGAAAAACAAAATTGGATAGGAATATTATTTGCCATTTTAAAATGAGAAATAATTTTCATTTTCGTTAATACTTAAGGTTAAAATTCATATGGCAGTGAAAAAACAATCTTGTTTGTGACATTTCCTTTATTAGAGTAATGGCTTCTGTAGTTCAATCTCCCGAAGGAGGTATTGAAAATTATATTATTAATAATTTCTTCATTTAAATTAAAATTAGTAGGAAAGCATATTGTTATTTAGAGTGGCCAACATGAAACCTACCTTCATTATTTATCTAAGATAGGTTATTTTTGTGGGCAGTAGGACAACAGATATTTGTAATCAGATTTTATTTATAAATAACCTAAAAATAGAATAAATGTGCATATGACTTGATGAATTCTCTAACATTGAGTCTAACTACTTCATATATTGTCTACATTATTGCTTTATACTACAGTTGGGAAACTATTTTGGATGGAAATAATCTTATTTTTCTTATGAAGAATAAGTAGAAACCTTTCATTAAAAATAAGATAAACCAAATGCACTGAGCTTTCTCCTGGTTGAATACTCCTGTGGAAAAAATAGTTGAATATAATTTTTGTTTTAGTTTTTCTAGATGTTCTGTGAAATAAGAAATTATCAAAATTAAATGTTATTGACCAATTTATAAAAACACTACATTAATATATGCAAGATTAAGGACTCCTCTTATATACAGGAATAAGTTTTGACTATCAGAGATGTGTTCATAATGTGTCGTCATTTTTAATTTTATGATTTTTAAGGTTAATTTAAGCAAAATGTCTGTCACCGTTAGCAGGAATATTCTATTACTGTTAAGAGATTAAAGAGCGATATCATTTGAAAACAATTCCTATTTTTCAATTTTGTTGTTCAGATATAGATGATGATGCCTATGGTTATAGATGAATACACTAAACAACACAAAAACACTAGACTTTGGTCTTATATAATGTTTACAGATACATTTATTTATCTGTATTAATATTATTGTTTTCATTATTTGGTCTAATGTTCAATAGGTTAGTTATATTGTGTTAGTTCTGCAAATGGCAATAACTTCGGATATTTCTTAAGAATATATGAAGTGAAACAATACCAAACTTTAAATATTTATACATAGTTTATATTATGAATATTAAAGGATGAAATAGTATTGTTGATATTATAAATTAAATGGATAATTATTGATATATATATAATTCATAAAAAGTGGTTTTACCAGTCAATCTTGTTCAGATATCTTTAGATAAATGATTATTTATGTCCTACTGAAGAGGAATTTAAAATTGTACACATCAATCTTCTATATAATCTGTAAGCCCTCAGCCATTTGGCCCCTGCGATTATTAGCATCTTTTGGTTGTTTCTGATTAATAATTCTTAGAACTGTACTTGTTTTATTTGTGCGTAGATAAACATTTTTTCTAACCATACATAATAGTTTCTAGTTACTAATTGTGCATTATATAATAAATACCATGACTTCCTTACCATACCTTATTGTCCTTATGTCCTATTTCAAAATTTCAACTTCTCTGTGGCTTACTTATTATGTCTAATATTCAGATAAATAAAATCAAGGGGTAGGACCTATATATAACGTATTATATGCAATATTCATAGAAGATTATACCTATCTCTATTTGATGTTCTATCCAATGCTAAGTATTATATATATATATATATATATATATATATATATATATATATATATATATGAATTTTATACTTTCAATAAAAAAAAACAGGTTAATTATTATAATATTGAAAGGACTGTTATTGTTACAAAATAATGTGTTGATGGTAAATCGTGTAAGTAAACAACTGTTAATTAATATTTTTTCAGGTTCATACATTCCAGCCAGTCAGAGGCCAGATGGAACGTGGCGAAAGGCCAGAAGAGTGAAAGAAGGGTATGTCCCTCAGGAGGAAGTGCCTCTGTATGAGAGCAAAGGCAAGCAGTGGGCAAATCGAAAACCTATTTATCCTGTTGGTTTACCACAACAGCTCATAGATAAGAGGGAAGCAGCTCTGGCTGTTGCAAATGAAGGTACACTATATCTTGTACACTTAAGCGTTAACAGTCAGTGTCAAAAATTTATTTATTTGGACATGATTATTTGGTTATAAACCTTAGTTCAAATTGAATTACTAATCCTAATATTAATTCCATTGTATACTAAAAATATATCATTAACCTACTGATACAGATATTTCACAATACAGTATAATTAAATGGAATTTTTGGAAAGAATTTCAACTGCTATGATGAAAAAAGAAATTTAGCAAGTGAATCCTATTACAGTCTTCCATTTTACTGACTGACTGCTGCTTTAGGGTCCATTGTTTGTGTAATTATAGAAAGGGTATTTTTAAATTATAGAATTTAGTTGTTATGTACAATATTTTTTTAGCATTAAAATTGTAAGTTTGCTTGCAATGGTTAATACAACGATAAATATATACATTGGTTTGTATCCTTGTATATATATTATTCATATTATTATATTGTTTAATTGCAGTGTTTTTCTTTGTGGTTAATATATAGTTAAGAAGAAGAAAAAGAAGAAGAAACCAGGTGAAACACCTGGTGTTGAAGCTACAAGTTCAAGTACACTGTCTGGTAGTGAGAAACATCAAAAACCAACAGAAGTACAGAAGACACCTGTAAAAACTGAACAACCAGTTGTAGCAGTAGAACCTGCTAAGCGTTTGAAAAACCTACGTAAGAAATTGAGAGAGATTGAAATTATAGAACAAAAAATCAAGTCGAAAGAATTGAAGAATCCAGAAAAAGATCAATTAGAAAAAATTTCCAGGAAGACTGATATACTCAGTGAAATATTGGCCCTTGAACTCTCATTGAACTAGGGGCAGTTTTAATTGTTTTATATGCTGTTGACATGTTTTTAAAATTGATAACTAAGGTTTTATTCTTGATTTTTAGGAGTGAATGTGTTTAAAAGTGAAAGTTGTATATTACAGTTCTTCCCATTTGTATAAAAAGCTGATACATACATACATATATATATATATATATATATATATATATATATATATATATATATATATATATATATATAATAGCTTAGTTGTACTTAAGCTAAAGAAACACAAGTGTAATACATATTTATGCTGTCCCTAATGAGTAATTAAGAATGTGCTATATTGAATAAAGTATATTTTTTGGAAAATTCATTATTTTTTAAATATTCTATGAATATTTTATTGTGTAGATGAATTTATGTTAATTTTATTTATATTGTGGATTCTGAATTATACATTCTTACCTAAATTATGGTGCAGTTGTGTCTACTGTTAATAAACAATTATAACCATTTTCTCAATATGCATTTAAAAATTGATCTCCTCAGAATTAATAGTATTGTAAATGGTGTGATTTAACTACATTCAGAACAAAACGAATGCACTAATTTACAATTTGGTTTTTAAGGGACTTGAAGGTAAGAAATAGTCATCACTTCAATTAATCATTCTATGTTACAAATTGTAGAGTTAGGGAAGTTATTTTGATTTTTTAAAATTATTTTCTAAATATTTTATACATACATATACACACACACACACACACACACACAAAGTTACATCAAAATTCTTGTATGCATGATTATAAATAAATCATTTTTTGTTTTCAGTATTACAATTGATTTTCATTCATTGTACAAATTACCATAAAGTACCTTATTTATAAATTCAAATTTATCATTTTTATTTTTAATCAAACATGTGAACTTTGATAATTTTTTCTTTCTTATTTGCTACTAAGTTTGTCGATTGTGTCTTCAACCAATGAACCGCAGAACCAATGTCTTTACTACTTTAAGTGTGTAGAAATGTATTATATTTCATCATTGTAAAGGAATTTTATCTTCAAGAATTTACAGATGAAATCTAAAACAAAAATTGTATTCTACCTTTCATTATTTGGTTGCTATTGTCTCAGAATATAATCTTATACAATTAAAAGACAATATATTTAATATTAAAAATTAATTTTAATTCATATATTAATACTAATATTAAAAACATTTAATTGGACTACTAACTAACATATAGATGGAAAATTGTTATAGTGGGAACTTGTGAAAGAAGGAAATGAGAGTTCAGTTTCTAGATTAATGCACTTCCTATTCCATGACCTATAAAACTATGAAAACAAAAATAGTTGAAATAAATTACTCACCAAAAGTAAAATCATCAGTAAAAAGCAGTAAAAGTAAAAATAAGGCTAAGCAAAGTTTTATATTTGTACCAATCATAATTTGAGCGAATCAAAAATGTTTAACAGACTAACATCAGAGGTATTATGTATTTTATAATATAGTCATCTGATTCAGTTATTACTCTACTTCAAATATATATTAATAATTTTGAAGTAATTAAGAAGCTGTGCCATTAAAAAATTAAGTATTACTGTTAGAACAGTAAATATTTTTTTGTTTTAAAATTAACAAACTACATCGAATTAAATTGAAAATTTTTATTACAAGTAACTAATCAATACTACATATCTGTTTCCTCAGTCAGCTTTATAAATGTCAATACTTTTATTAAATGTATGCAACTAAATTAATATTTGACATTGAGCATTTAATTAGTTGACAATTTTTGGAACATATTTCATTTATTTAAACTTGAGTAGCTTTGATTGACATTGGTCAAAATAAGCTGAACTGCTTTCAGGTCATTTGTTCAAGAAATCAAGTTAGAACGAGGAGTTGGTTGAGTGTAAGAATATTTTTATTTCATATTAAGTTAATCAAACTTTTCACATGTCTTGTCTGACATGTTCATTAACACATCTATTTTAAATAAAACACTATTCGTGGAGTACCATCATAAATTTTGATGGTGAAATTCTGAAGAATTAAACCTTCTTCTTGATTATACTTAAGCACAGTGTGTATTCTGTACAGTCTTGTTTAAAAACTTCTCTGGTCTCCTATTCCGGTTAATGTTATGTCACTATTACCATGGCATTACTGCTGAGTAGCTGACATGCTAAGTGCTTCATAATTACTGATGGAATCCTACTGACGAAGGTGGAAAGTCAAACTAGTCTTGCTTTATAGTCTTAACCAAATAAGTAGGAAACTGCAAAGTTTCAAGTACTACCAAATTAAAAATATATGTAAAATTTGCGTGTTTGGTCAAACTGTCATTCAAAATATAATGGTTGTTTTCAGATGGGCGATAAGAATTAGTTTTACATTGATGTTTTTTTGCAAACGAATAGGTAAGAAAAAGTCAAATATTTTTATTTTGGGGGCACTTATTAAAATATAGATCGTTTAATACAGATTTTAGATAAAAACGACCTATGGTTTCAGACTCTTTCCAGTATTAAGTAAATATAACCCGACCGTTGTTTTGGAGAAATTGGCTGCGCTGTCCCTTAGCCAACTACCTTTTCCCTCTTTAATTCCAGAATCAGAATTGATTTTATTCGTTTTTGTTTTCCCTGACCTCACCCAACATCTATTTGTGTCTGTTAGATGGTTAGATCGATCGGCATTCACAGCGCAAGTGTCCTTTCATCTCTACCACCCGCACTCCAGGCCCCGCTTTTACCTCAGTTTCATCTAAACCTACTTACCTCCAGCTTTGCACCTACCTTTCGGTCGATTAATCTTAATTACAGGTTTGTGTCCAGTACTGATCATTTTTCCATTTCTTATTTCTCTATTTGTTTAACTATCCTTGTAGGGGCACGAGATGTTGTTAATAACCGGTCAGTCCACCGTATGGGGTACATATTAACGCACCCCTTATCATTGCAACTTATTCGAAACAGCTTCCTTACATACGGAGTAAAACAATCATATTAACTAAATGATATATGTCAATATTTCTTACAAATATTTGTATTTAGATGTTTTTAAATGTTTTGACTATATATTTTTGTTTTGGCATAGATTGTAACCAAGAAATTCGTTATTTGATAAGTATAAGATTATTTATTTCGAATACAATCTATAAATCGAAATACGCGACCAAAATATGTACAGATTTTTCCTTTTACTGAATTCCGGCATATTAATTACCCTGTCTTTAAAAAACCCCAATGTAATATATATTTTTCACCACTGTATTTTAAAATATATTGATGGGAAAAAATTCATTTTAAGCATTTTTTTATGTCTGAAAAATCTATTCTGAAAAACGTTTCGTTCTTTTAATGGAGTACTTTCCATTTAACTTCTAAGAAGATTTCAATGTGATAATTCAAAAAGATCATTGAAATGGAGCAAAGTAATTAGTAGTTCTAGAGCTTAAGACGTTTATTCAAAAAACAATGTGGCTTTAATTGCATGATACTAATTAAATTTTTTATAATAATGGGACAACATTTGTTCTAATTAAGGTCTGAATTTTTTTCCTACGAAGTCACTACGAAAGCGTTGTACCGGTTTTTAGATTATCTATATAAATTCCTTTGTACTCAGTTACATAAAATATAAAGAATATGCACTTTTCACATCAGGAAACGGATTAACGTTGAAACACAATATTTATGTTCTATGAAAGAAATGAGGTGATATGAATAGATTTACTACTAACATAACCGAATACTTCTTTTACCAATTTAGAGTCTTAGTGATAAAAATTATTCGGGCATTTTGCTATGTACTTCTGGGCCCATCACAGCAGTGCAAAATGCTGGACCAGAATAGATATAAACGAACCGGTAAATGTTCTCCTATCTGTGGGGGGGGGGGGTTTCGTGTATAAGAAAGAATGTTAATTCCATCTTTTTGCCTGCCATCAAAATGTATTTAGTTTTGTATATGATACAACCATTTTTTTACCTACTAAACTTAAATACATATCCGGGAATGCTATTCATTCAGTACCTAAGTTAAATCAAAATGATGATGAGGAGCTTTGTCGAGTCGTTGCACAATCTACTCTGAGTTTGGGGTATCTGTATTTTGAAATATATACTTTGAGAACGTTCCGATCTAGCGACGGGTTGCTCGTGTCTGACAATTTAAATCTAATGTCACAGAACAAATGAGATATCTCTAAATCGTCCTTCTGAGTTTGGTATATTTTCTCAAATCCTAAAAATTCGCCAAAAGAGTTATTAAACATGAAGAACTAAATGACTAGCATCAAACTGTCTAGTCAATATTTTCTCAATTCTTCATCTAATTTCAAGTAATGTATTCTTTATATTATTTATTGTTCATAGAGGTATCACCACTTGCAGTATGCCAGTAGTGGCATCATTTCAACACTTAATTTTCTAATGTCACCAGTGTTTGATTTTTCGTAATTGATGAATTTCACTTTTAAACATTAATGAGGTCGATGTTTGAAGTTCACCAAAAGCTAATAAAACCTGGTCAACGCCGAGGATTCGAACCTTTACTCCATTTCATGGGCTTGCTGATTTAATGATTACCATGGCAGGGTATTAATAGCCAGGTGGATTTATTTTGTACACGCAAATATATAAAGTATAGTATAAAAAAACGATCTCTTATTGAGTAAAACATCGTGAAAATTAAAAACGAAAAAGTAAACTTAGAGATATAGGTCTGAACAAGTTTATTAAAATTTTAAGTAGCCAAGAAAGCAAAAAAGCGTTAATGAAATCAAATGTTGTGCATTAGTAAAATCAAATTTTAATTCCTCAGTAACTCTGAGTTAAAAAAACTTTTAATTTAAATTTAATTAAATATGTCAAGCTAAATGTACAGATACTGTACATTAGGTATGCATACCTAAAAAGAAAAAATATGAGTACATGCATAAAACATAATAATCGAATTTATGGATTTGAACAGAAATAAAATAAACATTTTTTAGAGGAGTGTGGAGGTAACCACCATATTACTGTTTTTAATATTTACAAGTTCCTTGGACATTTATGAGAATATGCTATTAAATTGTGAAAAGCCTTAATTGCTATTAAATTTGAAAAGTTTCAGATTAATTGTAGACAAGATGCCAGGCTCTCGTCACAAGATATTAGGACATGTCTTCTCTGGTTTCTGTTCCAAGATGAACAGGACCAAGCAGATAAACAATAGTGAAGAGGTGATGGAAACTCCTCTGAATAGATGTCTCAACACGTTTGATATTACTCTATTGGGTAAACATATATTCTAATACATGGCAGAAGAGAAGTGATGTATATTACATTATAAAAAAAATTCCAGTTATAAGTAGATCATGAATTTTGAAACATTATTTTAAGTTAATAATTTATTGCAGGCATTGGGCATATGGTTGGAGCTGGTATTTATGTGCTAACTGGCACTGTTGCAAGAGATTTGGCAGGTCCAGGGATCATACTTTCTTTTATTCTGGCTGGAATGACGTCAATGCTTGCTGCCCTTTGCTATGCTGAATTTGGAACACGCATACCAAAAGCTGGATCTGCATATGTTTACACCTATGTCAGCATTGGAGAATTTTGGGCTTTTGTTATCGGATGGAACATTATACTTGAACACATGATTGGTAAATATTCTCAATGAAATCCATCTATTTAACTAATGTATTCACATATAATTATATAAACAATTTTATCATTACTACATCCAAACGTTAAAAACATAAATGCTAAGTAAATAATTTAGCAAGTTGTGATTAAATCAATACAAAGTTTTTACTCTAATTTCATAACAGGTTGCATTTTAACCTCTGATTGTGAATGATTATAAACTATTTAGGTAATATGTATAAATTACATTTTCTTTGAGGTATAATTAATCAAGATTAATTTATCAGGTGCAGCTTCTGTGGCTAGAGCATGGAGTGGCTATGTTGACTCTTTACTTGGGGGTGCTATTAGTAATGCAACAATAGCAACAGTAGGTGAACTCCATGAACAACTTCTGGGAAGATACCCTGATTTTCTAGCCTTTGCTGTTTGCATTTCTTATGCATGTGTTTTAGGTATGATACTACAACTATAAGTACCAAGAAGTATATTACCTGATGAATGCAATAATTAAATAATACTGTAACCATTTATTTGATGGAAACTGCATGATTAAAATAGTTACTGAACTATAAAAAATATTTGATGAGTTTAAAGTGTTTACTAAAATTATTTCTATTGAATTTCCATATGGAACTGTAGATATTGTTTTTGTTATATGAACATTACATAGATATTGAATAAATATATTTTTTGAGATAAATAATATATAAATATAGTGTTTGAGACTCCTCGCATGTTCTAACCTTTAAAGAAATTAGCAGTCAATTATTTTATTTATTTAAAATGTTATTTATATTTTTTACCTACTCTACATGTAATGTAATAGGGACTGGAGTGAAGGGATCTGCAGTTGTTAACAGCTTGTTGACCACTGTCAATCTTGCTGTGATGATTCTTGTAATGGTTGTTGGCTTCTATTACGCTGATTTTGGAAATTGGACACACGAAGGTGGTGGATTTCTTCCATATGGATTCTCTGGAGTTGTAGCAGGAGCTGCAACTTGCTTCTACGCTTTTGTAGGTTTTGATAGTATAGCAACTTCTGGTGAAGAAGCTAGGGATCCCTCCTTTTCAATTCCAGTAGCTACAATACTTTCTATGATGCTTGTTTGCTTGGGTGAATATCTCTATATTTTTGTGAAGCAATTTAAATTCTCACAGTATTTTTTAATGTTATATATAGTATTTCTTTATATTATTATAGGTATACGTTAAACAGTATTTTATTTATTTTCATTATTCTAAGAACAAGAACCGAACATGTTATGCAATTACCAATGTTTTTTATGATGAATAAATAAAAACTTTTGTGAAAATAGAATTATTATATATAATAATAGCAAATATTTCAATCTGTGTAACATCAGTTTATCATTTATGATGTTAATAATTTTATAAAAATCTTTGATGTCTAATTATATTAATATTATTATTATGTGGTAAAATAATAATATTTTGAAATTGTGGTTATGTTTTACTGAGAGGTACATTAAATTATTTTTACAGGTTATGTGTTAGTAAGTGCAGCTCTGACTCTAATGGTACCATATTGGGCAATTAGTCCGACAGCAGCAATACCTGAGGCTTTTGCTACATTAGGTTTGCATTGGGCAAAGTATGTGGTATCTATTGGAGCCCTGTGTGGTATGACTACCACTCTTCTTGGATCTCTTTTCTCCCTACCTCGATGCATGTATGCTATGGCGGCAGATGGCCTTATATTTTCTTTCCTTGGAAAAGTAAATAAAACCACACAGGTCAGACTATGATGATCAGTTTATGCTGTTTATACATCAGTTTATGATGTTTAAGTGTGTTATTTATTTGTATGTATATTTCTAATGTACCAATATTTATTTTTGTGTATATTGCCTTAATTAGAAGGAAAATTTTAAATTATATAATTTTTCAATATAAATTCAGAGATATAACAAAATGGTGAATATGGTATATCATTTCAAATAATTCCACACACATATGGGAGAATACAAAGAACGTTGACAACATACCAGTTCTATCTGTTATTTATGTTATTTTTTTAAATATATAGGAACAAGTACTAAGTGTTTTAATAGGTTTATGTTTCATTATTAAGAACGTATATTTAAATAATCGTGCTTAAATGAATTAATAGAATTTAAGTAATGAGCATTATTTTCAGGTTCCTATGTTGAATTTAGCAGTATCAGGACTTAGTGCAGCTATAATTGCTTTGCTATTTGACCTAGAAAAACTAGTTGAATTTATGTCTATTGGCACACTGCTTGCATATACTATAGTTAGTGCTTCTGTTATAATACTGCGCTACAGGCCAGAAATCACACCACTTGTCAGAGAAGATAGCTCTCTCTCTGAGCCAGCAACTCCCATGTCTGGTGTAAGTACAGCCTACTTCTGAAACTAATAACTAATTCATTGATAAGGTTTTAAATTATTTATATGATTTTGTACCCGAAGTATATCATTTTTTATTTAAACAAAATGTGAAATTCATATTTTACTTTTCATAAACCGTAAGACTAACCAATTGCACAAAATTAGAGGCAAAATTTAATAATAATCAGTTCATTATTTTCACATCAATGGGTCATGTTAATTTATATAAGAGGAATACTATTCAAATATTTAAGAAACGTTTATTTCCTGCTACAGGTAGTTGAGTTTGGAATGGGACCTGGAGGTAGACTGAGGCAAGGGTGGTCCTGGCTTGAACCAGTGGTTGGGAAATGTATGCCTGGAGCTGCTGTTACTGCTTCAGTATTCATATTCACATGTTTTACTGCTGCTCTTTGTTTCCATCTACACTGGGCTGCAGATGATGTTAGACAAGAAACATGGTGGACTTTACTTTTAACTACATTTCTTATTGCCACAATGATTGGATGTTAGTATTACTAAGAATTATTAAATTAAAAGTACATTATTTATATTTGTCACTAAATTGCCTCATGTTGTACAATATACAGGTTTGGTTATAATAGAAGGACATGAACAAAACACAAGTACTCTTAGATTCAAGGTCCCACTAGTTCCATATGTTCCAGCTCTTAGTATTCTGTGTAACATTGAGCTCATGGCCCACTTAAACACCCTTACTTGGTTACGTTTTATGATATGGATGGCCTTGGGTAAGAAAACATGAATACAACTGTAAATAATTTCAAGAAAAGAGTAATCGTTTGGTTGAAATTGACTTATTTAATATTGTAAATATTTGTTTTAGGACTTCTTGTGTATTTCCTATATGGAATACATCATAGCAAAGAAAATGACACTGCTACATCATATTCAGTGCTAATGACATCATCAGAGGCAGGTAAGGTACAGTGGGGAGCAGTAGCAAGTGGAAAACGTAAACAAAGCTCAGATACTGTACCTATTGTTGACCAAGAGGAAATACCGGAGTAGTAATAGAAATATGCTGAATATTGATCAGATTATGCAGATGTCTGTGTTAAGTGTATGTGAATTTATCTAATTGATGTTGCCCCTTAATGTTTCACAGTAACTAAATTGAAGAAAGACAAGATTTAGGAAAGTGCATTAAGAAGTGCTTTTCAACTTGGTAACCACAGTAAATCACTTTACAGGACAAGAAAATATGTTATTAATTTAATTTATAACAACTTTAAATAGCCCATCCTGAAAATATGAGTGTAAATTAGGAGTGTAAAAGTTCTCTGCTAGAAGATCATTCATTTTACAAATTCACTTTAATTTTCTTTATTTTAGATATTTCTTGTGCTTCAATTCAAATCTCAATATTTAGTATCTTACAAAACTGTTTATTCTATTGTAGGGTTGCCTAACATGATGTGTATTAGAGTGTTCTATGTGATTTGTTGTCCCTGATACAGTATTGTAGTAGATACATAGTGACATCTTTCCTAATATATAATCACTAATTAAAAAATGTACAACGAACAATTCTTATGGTAGGAAAAAATACAGAATGTTTAAAACTAAAAGGAAAATACAGAAAATAAATTCACTCTAAACCAAATTAATTTGACCTGCAATGAATAATGAAATGTAAACATCAGTATTCAGAAAGAAGGGAGTACATATCAAAAAACCATTCGTCTTCTTAATAAAAATAATATATTTGTTTTGATGTAAAAATTTAAAATTATTTTTGTATAATTTTATATTAAGTGTTTTCATTGAACATGATTAATTTCTCACTTTCCTAAATCTTATAAAGTAATGTCTAGTTCCTGCAATAATTATTATTCGTCTTTACAGTTACCTCTTATGTTAATTCTTCAACACTTTTCTTTATTTAAATTATAAAAATGAGATTTCTTCAGTTTCCTTAAAAGGGCGATAGTATGTTAATGACTAATTGATTTTTAAAATTTAGTACAATGAATAATGGGAAACATATTGAGGTAGTGTATATAAAAAACTACAAGCATTAATTTTTCCTATTACCTATACCACTTTAATTTGGTATCAGTATTATTTCTACAAAATACATTATTATGACCAGTATTATTCAGTATTTTTTTTTATTACAAAGCAATAATGTTTTCAATGGTGTGCTATTAAAAGTCATTAATAATAGAAATCAGGTACATATCTGTTTACAGATATACTGAATGAGTGAATATATTTTTATATGAGTCATAATTCATTATACATTAAATCAGACTAATTTTTCAAATTATATTTTACTTATTTAAGAAAACTGACAGGTATGTTTTGTTTTATTCACACGTAAATAACAACAAATATGAGTGTACACCATGCAAAGAAAATACAATGAAACTGTAAACTACAAATTAAAGTGGCATAAAAAGGAATCCTATATTTTTTATACTATAAATATATTTTATTGGATATCTGCAAAAGTGTAACAATGCCTTGTTCTTACTACACAAAGGTATATATGAATCAAATTATTATAGGTATGTATAGTTTTGTACCAATTTTACTTAAATGATTATTTTTTGTTATTGTTAAAATATTTGCTAGTCATTCTTTATTGTTGGTGTAAACCCTCTGTTAAACAACATATATAAATATATTGCAGGTTAGAAAAATTGAAATGTAAATGATGCACAATTATTGAACTAAGGACAGGTTCCTTGAATTGTAAATTGTACAAATATCCATTATTTATAACTGTTGATAACAATGCAGTGTTGTATAAGTAAATAAATAACAATAAGACTTATTTTATTTGAAATAAGAATAGATCACATTAATCAACAATTATTTGCAAATATAAACTCTTTTCAGTGGTTTATTAGAGATATGAAAAATTGTTCTATATATCAACTAAATAATCATAAAATGATTTTAATAAAACCGATAGTTAAATATAAAATTATAATTAACTTGATGCATAAGAATGCATCTGATGATTTAATTTATAATTTAGATGTTGAAAAATGAAATATCTTGACCGATATAATTTAATTCAAGAATATATTATTTATAATAATAAAGGTTCAATTTACAGTCATAATAATTTAAATTACAAAATTCACAAAATATATAATTTGAACAGCTTAATATTTAATTGTAATTATAAATATTCAATTATAACCCTTACTATCCTATATATAAGGAAATTCATAATTAGATTAATGGGTTCCATTCAGAATAATGTTGCAATTAGCGTTTTACAATTGGATTTTTTCAAATAATCATTACTCATAATGCTCTAAAAGCTTAAGGTATTAATAGCTGAAAAACTTTATTCAATTTTATGAAAATGTTCTTTTTTCAGTAACAAAAATAAAATAGCTTTTATTAGTCGTTATTTACAATGAATCACTATTTCAAATCACAGCCACAATATCATATTATTTATTCTTTCTACACCATGAAACAACATAGAATCAAAAGATAATGATAAAACCCATAATACAAGTAAATGTTTTCCTAGAACCGATTAATTGCATAAATAGAATCAACAGATTAAATTATAACCCTATTAACAAAATGAATGTTTTTCTCATGAATCAGGACTCAATGACAATCCATATTATAAATGCATGTTTTTCTAGAACTGAGTCATTGCCTGTGTTTTGTTAAGAAAAGCTTAAAAAAAGTAATTAGATTTAATATTTTGTCAAGACTCAGTGACTAATTTTTTCTGCTTTTCTTCTCCCTTTCTGTTACTACTTTTGCTTTTGAACCACTTTTTTAATTTTGTTTTAGTATTTCCTACAGCTGTGTCCTTCGGTGGGTCCTTTGAACGAGGTAATTCAGGTTCTTCTGGAAGCTTTTCAACCTTTTTGCAATCAAAATTAAGGTCTTTTGATTCCACAGGCTCACTAGTAAGTTGCTCTCTAATTTCTTTCGTTGCGCCTTCACACAGCTGAGGGATCCTGAAAATGTACGCAATTCAACAATAATAAAAGCTACTACTATTAAATTGAAGCCTGAATGATAGGAAGTTAACATTTGCAGCAATAATAAATTTTAAAATAAGAGAATGTCACCTAATATTGAGAGTATTATAAATTGTTGTTTCCTTATATACCTTAAAAAAGTAATATGAACAGAATACCTGCGGTGAATTAAAGGTGATGAGTGCCTCAAAACAGATTTGCTTAGCTTAATCCAAAAATCACCACTTGCACGAGATTGTGGGATTCTTTCATTATAGTAAAGTATATAATAATGTTTAAGCTGTGAAGGCAGGTTGAATCTTTCAAACATACATGGTACTATCTTCCTCTTCCCTTGTTCTGAGCAAAAATAAAACAAGTACACGTGAGTCACATTCATATTAAATTAATAGAAATTAAGCACATGAATATACTTAAATAACCTACAACATGTATATGTACAAATTGAAATCTATAATACAAATCAATTTTGTTAATTTACCAATTCCTACTGCCTGTGCAAATATGACAAAGAATTTATTAAATTGGCTCTCTAGAAAGGCTGGTGAAATAATGATAATTAAACGGTTACACCTCTCTGCAATAAGATGCATTATTGCTTCATGTTCAAAAAGTATCCCTCCAACTAAATCTCTGTCCTTCATGCACAGCTAAAAATATACACATATAAATTAAAGAAAATATGTAACTGGGTTATAAGTGAAATTTAATCAATTATTCTTTCTATGAATTATGTTGTATGACAACAATGAGAAATAGTAGAAAGTTTAAATCAGTACTTCATAAAAATAAATATAAACCCAACTATTATACTAAATAAAATTAAATTTATTATACTGATAAAAAAGTTTTAAAAAGTGTAATTTTAATTACTTTACATCCATGCTGATTTTCCAATATGTCAAGAGTCATCATTGCATACTCCTTATCTTCTTCAGCAAAAAGAAGAAAAGCATCATAATGCTGTGGTTGAAGACCTTGTTCAATCCTGTATGTATCATCTGTGGTTACCAAAATATCATTATTTATTTACAATAATGGAAGGGTATTATAATAAATAAAAATCGGTATTATTTTAGCAGATAAATATTAAAATTTATAATTCAAAAATTAGAAATTTACCAAATTGTATAAGTGCATGAATATGGATGTAACAATCTCAATACTTTAAAATAAAAAGAATATAAAATAATTAATAAAAAGTTATCATTTTTGTTTTATCTAAAAAATATTATTGAAAGTACTGAAAGCTTTACAAACTTTGAGAAAAATCAAAAACAAGAGTTCAAAACAAACAACATTTTAAATGGTTATATTTCTGAATTTTGTTCTTATTAAATAGAATTCATTAATACATAACGAATGAAGGTCATAATTACCAACAGTAAGGATTTGAGCATCTGCTTCCCATTGATCACGTTCACATTTGGTGATACCTTCCTTTCTTCTTAAATACTCCTTAATATCATTCTCTAAATTATTATGTTTAATAATTAAAATAAATAAATAAATATGAAATATAAAATTGAATACATCAGTATTAAAAGCTGTTACATTTACCAATTAAAGGTGCTGTATCATCAAGAACATCCCATCTATCCAGTTGACAAAAGAATTCCTGCAATTGTTTAATACTAGCACTATGTGTTTTTCTTTCCCAAAGGTTAAGAACAGTTGCAGTATTGTCTGAATTGCCATTTAAGGGACATTGAACTCCTGCCAGCTCTGCGAGCCCTCTCCAATCCCTTCAACAAGAAACATCTCATTTAATATTTAACCCTATAAATATTTACTGCATATTAATACTCTTTTATTAAAATGATCACCTATTGTTGTTTTTATTATCTTGGTTCAGGTTTTAATTACATTCATAATTGATCAATGAAACTAAATAGAATAAGTAGTGTTGAACATATATAACATGCATGCTACGTTAACCTCATCACCTGATTTATTTATTTATTAATAAAATACATATTATTATTTCTTAATTTATGATGCAGGGCCTTGGTTAAAATAAGTACAAAGAACTCTCTGGAGTGGATAAGTTCAGAATCAATTTTGCCTGAGGATATATTCCAAAGAACTAGGAGAAAATACCCTTCTTTAATAATGATCTGAATTTTACAATGAAGCAACTTGGTACGTGGTGAATTAGGGCAAGCCAGATTGAAGGAGCACAGTGATAATTTTAACATCCAGAAAGTTCAATTCACACTATAAATCCAATTATGACTGGGCTATTTAATGATTACACCATTATATCTGTATGGAGGTACAGATATAATGTCATTAAGAGAGATGGCAAGGCATCACCCATTTTGCATAGTTCACTACAGTCAGGCTCTGTACAAATAAACAGGTTAAACTATCATGAATAAGAAAATGGAAATCAAAATTCTTGGTTTATAAGACAACCCAAACTTTTACATATACAGTAAGACCTTGTGATTCATCACTTCACCAATCACAGTTTCACTTATTCCCTGTTAATAATTTGTAGCCTATTTCATAAATCACAGACCATAGCTTCAGTTATACATGGTAGCATATACACAGATATCAATTATTATTGCTTCCCTTAGATTTATGATTATTTTAGATCTTTGTTGTACACTTTGAGGTTCTCTCCTAACCTTTCACTACACATAACATACCATATCATATATACTTCAAACTAATCCTCCTTTACTTTTACCATATGATATGGACTAATTCTGTTCTGCTTTGAACAATTTTGAAATCATATTAATGGAATGACTAAACGAACCTCTGTAGACCATCGGGCGAAGGTATCACTTTAGTTGCATTTAGAAGTTGAGAAATCGCGTGTCTAGTGTTTGGTCTTAATGCAAACAGTGGTATTTCCAATCCCGAGTCAATTTCACTGGATAGTTTATCAAAGTCCATAACGATGCAGAACAGTATGCTTAACAGTTAGAGGTTATTTTCACATGAGGGTTTCTGTTTAATTGAAAGGAAAAATCACTTCCAAGTATTCGAGGCAGGTCAATTGATTACACAGAATTTATACTCATATTAAAAGTCAGGTTAGGAGCAACAGGTCGAAACAATCAGCGCTGTGGGCGTGGAGTGAATTAACTATTCGCAGTTCGAGTAAATAATTCTCATCTATATTTTAATAAACGGTAACTCGGTGTTGCTTATTATTTTCTGCGGTATATGAAGAAAATTTATAGTAAAACAAAAAATGGCAGGCTGATATTACTTAACTGTGGTAAGATGTAATTCTACATGATGTTTAAATGTAAGGGAAAAATGATGTATACGTAAGAAAGGGAGAGGTAGAGAAAGTGAGAGCTTGAAATTCGAACCATCATAATTTCCCGATCACTACCCGATCGGAGTTGAGCCCTGATGAACCAGTAAAAATTCCAAAACGGAAGGAGACTACAAAAACAGTTAGAATAATGGACAGATTTATTGTTTTCCCCCACTGTATTACATGATCTTATTGGATTATTGACAGTTTACTTCAAATTCTGGTCGCGGAAACCTTCCTTTGGTAGTAATAAGTTTATTTTTATGGTGAGCTTAATTATATTATGGCACATAACAGGTGCCATACTCATTGCACCTGACCAAAAAGCAAATTCCAAAAAAAGAAACATTTATGGAAATGAATAATACGTATAATGGTGGACAGGAGAATCTCACTCTTTTTCTATTCATAACTGACAACAAAGAAAACATTGAAATGAAAATGGAAAAGATGAATTTTTTAATAGTCTAATGAACTCAATAGGAGTATTACTAGAAGGTTGTCTTGAAAAATACTATAAACACAACCTGTGTACATTATTGTATCTACTGTTTTATGCTAATATAATTATTAATTTTAAATATATTCTGAACTATGCACTGTAAAATAAATCAATTCTTTCACTTTGTGGTGCACATAAAATGCATACATTATTTAGGTTCTTAGTTCCTCTTTCTGTCTATTTAAAGTATTACTGTAAATTTGTTCTAAAATTCAGTTAATAACTCTGAAATATTAATTTTATTTAAATGTTTCAAATAATTTTTTGTGTTTTTTTTAATTTATCAAATACCCAATTTTAAATTACTGTAAGACAATTAAAAATATCAAACTAAAAAATACAAACATACTGTCAAACTTCATTTTAGTCAGTGTTGTAGATTACAAAAGTGTATTAATTATTGAAATGATAAAACATTTTCAACCTGTAATTCTAGTTAGTATAAATAATTGCTTTTGAAGTATAATAAGTATTTTTACTAAGAAAATTCTAAAAAAAGATTTTGTTAAATAATATTAATATTTGCTAGTTTTAGTATGATTGTTTTGCAGTAGTGTTACTTTCAAACAAGAGTGTTCAATGTCAAAATATTTAGGATTCGATTTTTGCATAATATGTTTAGTGAAAATCTAATGAATGGTATGATGGTATTATTCATTTTTAAGGGTAATAAAAAAATAGAATTACTATTAATTTGTATTTATCCGATTTCTTAAACTCATTGATGACTTTTCTGTAAAAATTATCTGAATAAAAATACAAAGTTGTATAATATTGTAACTTTTCCTCAAAGTTTAATGAAGTAAAATAAGTAGGATATTTAAAAAGGCAGATAAAAGAAACTGTATAGTATCCTAACAATAACCAAATTTTTTATGGTATATATGCGTGAGGAATATACGCAGTATATCATTGTTTTATGATCATGAGCATGTAATGGTATGGAATCATTGCTTGAGATAAAATTTGTTATATTACAATCGTTTTTTAAAAATTTACTTTCTTCAGGAATAGTAAATGTGCTTTTATAAGTTCAATGAAAATTAAAACAGTTGAAATTTAGCACTGTTTCAACAAGTTGAAACGTATTTTTGTGCAATTGAGAACTGGCGCTGACTGGCGGCGACGTCTATAGGCGATGTTATATATATATATAGATATATAAGCCCAGATCCACTTACTTACTCAGTACTACCGGCGTCGGCGTCCCGGTCCGATTCAAACCTTATACACGTGTATATATGTACACGCAAATGTTCTTTTTATGTATATATGTTTATGTTTGTAAATGTAAATTTACACTTTATATCGTTAATTTCTAAAACTCAAGATGCCATCGTAGATCCAGTAATATAATTATCTGAATAGTGCGGTCCATGGTATTCCCTGGTGTACACAGTCTTGTTCGATGTATCTGCGATTGTACAAAAGAAGGTAAATTATTTTATCGTTCTATGTAAATTATTCTCCTACCTCTTATAAATATATTGGGCAGATTTTCTGCCCTCCGCCTTCTGATAATATTCCAAAACACACACACACACGTAAGTGGGTGGCGGGTTCGCGTAAGTAAACATATCAACGTATAGCATTTAAACCTGGGGAACATATGGGAAAATTGCAAATAAAGAAAAAGTATCCTGTAAATCTACAGAAAAATATATCAACAGAATAAAACAAAATCTTAGGCGAGGATAATTTATAAAGTAGTTGTCTGGAAGACGCCAGTAGTTCCCATCCCGAAACCTAACAGACCCCTATCTCATCAAATCTCTTTGACGAAAGCACATCCTGTGCAAGTTTCGTAAAGTAAGGAAACACTCAAAATTATCCCATTACTAATGGTGGTTAGTGACATCGCGAGATAATAAATCAAGGTATTTCTACTGCTTTAATGTCAGTAAGCAGTCAAAAACGCTGAGTGTGTGGATAGAAGGCGTTATCTACAAAATTGTCCAGGCTGGAGTTTCAAGTCGAATTTGCAAACTTCTCCACTGCTTCCTCGTCAACAGACATTCTAGTTAAAGTAAATAAATCTATCTCTCCCCCTTTCAATATTTCGACATCCCTCAGAGATATCTGCTTTCTCCACTACTCATTTCGAAATAGATATTTCGGACCTAATCCCCGCTAGAGTGGTTTAATTCTGGGACATTCGCCGACGATTTTGCTGCGCCTCACCTGTGATATCACTGAATAGATTAAAAACGAAGTACATACACTAATAATAAAACTTGAGCTTTGGAAGACGAATGCGGGAAAGACGGAAGCTATCATGTTCTCCCGCCCCAGTAACACAACAATCAAACCTGCAATCCAACGAATTAGGAATAAGGGCATCTTCGAAGACTATATTTGAAAGAAAAACTACAACCCACAGGTAGGCGATAAGTCCACAGGGCGATAAAAAAATAGGGAGACAGTGCAGCCTCCTTTAATTCAAGATGCTCTGCAACAAATCGAAACAAACTATTTACAAAAGTATACAGAATACGTATTATATACAGTAGGACACCTCGTAACTCATTTTTCCGTCGATAGGTAGGAAATTTTTGGACGATACAATAATGTGAGACCAAATGAGGAGAAGGAAGAATGGATGTTGGGAATAATAAATCGACCGAATTGTCAGAGATCTAATTGTTTCAGGGGTTGTTTCCTACTTGGAATTCCCCATTGAGTCCGGAGAGGCGGAAAAAGGTTCGCTCACTGAAATCGGTTCGGCCTCCTTCTTTTGACCTGTCGAGCGTGTAAAGGACGCGCTGTCCCATGTCCAGTTCTATTTCAAATGAACTATTACCTCGTACTCCCCCCCCCCCCATTCAGCTTTATATTCCCTCCTCTTCACTGAGTATTAGAACTGCATTAATACAAGAAACGTTTTTTAAATTATATTTTCACTTCTAAAGTGTTTTCTTTGGAAATGATTCAGTAATCTGCAAACAATACTGGATGTGGAAAGTCATATTGTCGAAGTTTATTTACTGAAGCTCTCTTATTCATTTAAAATACATAAAAGGAACGTCCAAATGTTCCCATAAAACAATTTAACCAACATTATTTTCAACTAAAAAAAAATTAATCATCGTTATTAATTTTATTTTATTCACAGATCGTTTAATTATTAATGAACTGCGAGAGTTGCTAGGAGTTTGACTCCATTGAATACTTTGACATATTGTATGTAATGATAAAGACGCGTTTCCAAGTTTTTGAAACTGTTCAAACTTCGAAGAATGTCGATTACTTAATGTTTGCGAGTTGGTTGTATTAAGTAGCATCAAAAGCTGTTATTGTGACAAGAGCTTAAAAAATAAGAATTAGGAGGTGCGACTAGCTGGGGTGCGCTGAGTTCCCATAGAGGAATACCTTGTTTTCTTCGACAAAATGGAACCCTCTGTTAGGACCTTGTATGCATTGTATGAAACTTCGTACAATAAGATCTTCTAAATATGTCTTCATGACGCAGTTAAGACAACATCATTAATTATAAAACCTTTTCATGTTTGATGTCGTTTATCGAACATTTTAAGGTATCTATATAATTCCGTGTTCCCTTTTCTGATAAGTCAAGTAGCCATACTTACCTGTTACACTCATTGGTCATCCATCGTTCATCGAAATTGTACATGCCAAATGCCGTATGTATCATTCTTTGGCAATCATTAATAAGCACGGTGTACTTTTTAATGGGCATGTCGAACGACCAGCTTTTGACATAATGCTTGTTTTTTCGTAAAAATCTTATACTTTGCCTAACAATGAATTCTTTCCTGGGTGTTTAGATTCAGCTACAAATTTTTTTGTTGCTGAAGTTGTGGTTTTGCACATTGGTCTGAGTTTAATCCGACGCTCCTCGCGGTTATATACGAGACGTACCTCTTATGTAATGAAAGTGATGTAGTAATTTTAATTAGTAAACTTTATTTACAACTCCTCTCCCATTTAAAGTACTCCACCAGTGAAATCTGGTTAACCACTAATCATAGCAGTCCTGGAGGCTATTGTTTCGAACATATTAGCAAAAAGAAGCATGGGGCTGGTAGTTTATGCTAGAGCAACGCCATGTGAGTCCACCAAAACGGTTTTAGAGTTAGATGAAGAATGTGTGATAGCGTAATAATCGCGGGTAGTGGTTGAAACTCCCAGGTTTTTTTCATGCGTTTACGAGGCCAATCTGCTCTGTCATTCGGTCTTGTACCATGTGGTTCGATCAACAGATTCGCCTCACCTATTAAATTAGATTATTTAAATAGTGCCTCTGCCTACAGAGTTTTACCCGAGATATTTAAATAGGACGGTTGGTTTTGGGATCGGTAAGAATTTATAGGATACTCAAAGGCCTACCTTCCATACACTGCATATACATCTAGCATGTATTTCATGGAATTTTTGTCTTTTTGTCATGTCCGGGATTTCATATTATGTGATGGACAGCAATATCGTCGAGAAAACGATCCTTTATCCCGACTCCCATCGCCTTTATTTCCACATTTCTTCCATTTCTTTATTTCGTGTGTTGTATCCACCGATATTTCTTATTTATTTTTCCCAGTTATAACAGTTGTATGATTTGTTTTCTTGCGTTCTTCTAAAACAAATCTTAAACCACTTATCATTAGTTTCTTTAAATGAACTCACACACACTCTGAGGTACTGAAAAGTTGAAATTTGTTTGTTTTATTGGAGTTTCTTCCGCGTAGAATTTTGTCTACCACGAAAGTCGGCGTCCTTTACTACCCGTTAATAAACAGTTTAAAAATTAAAATATTCCTGGCAGCTCCATATTAACTGACCAAATATAGGTTTATTTTCCTGTATTACGTATTGAAATGAATGAAAAAGATATAATGAATGCCCTATTTGAGATTTATAAATAATGAGGGAGTAGTTTACGAACATGTATTCAACCTTGGATTGACAATTATAGAAATATCAATACAAATATTTATTGACAATAGCAATTCTCCAAAGTATAATTAATTATCGTAATATTTCAAAAGTGATGTCAGTGACTTCGTGGGGTGGTCCGACACTTGTTACTTAGATTCAGTAAATGAAAAATAATTTGTCATTTTAGTTTGTACAAAAAATATATACCTTGTCACGAGGAGTTTTTTTTTGTAAATTGTTTTTGTAAATTCCAAGGAAACAACATGTGTGCAAAATATTCGCCACGATTTACTTGCTCTCATAGTAGATGGAAATTTCAAGTTAACTGCCCGAAATAAATAATTTCTTGTTTGGATGATAATGTTCATATTCCGATTAAGTAATAAGCATTAGCGACAAAATGAATTTCACAAGTTCTCGAATGACACGTTTGGTGAATGACCATTACTGTCATTATATATCTAGGTATATTCTAACATTGCCATTTTTTATAACCTATATGCAACCTATTAATTGTATTTGTGTCTACAAAATACCACACTATCTGAGTTCAGTAATAGCATAACATATAATATTGTAATATTCACGTCATCATTAGAACGTTCAAGACAAGTACTGCCATGAAATGTACTTATTACTTCTAATTGATTGTTCAATTTATGTATTCCTCTGGTTCGTTTAATAATACTTAACAAGTTTAGTCGCGGGTAGTATCATTGACGACATAAATCAGATTTGCGAGTGGGTGGAGTTGGTAGTGCCAGTACTAGCTGTGGTTTGCCGATCATTTTGAAGGAGGTCGTAAATGTCGATTTACAAGTTCTGGTTTAGTACAGGCCGTTCAGAGACCACCAAGCCGAGCAAGTGGTTTGCATCCAGCTACTACAGCCCAACTCTGGATAATTCTTGCCTAGTTCCATTATCTACCACTAACTAGGACCTAGCTCACGTTCCTAGCTCCGTTTTGCGGACAATAGCGATAAAAAACATAAGACTTTACTTTTAAAATAACAACCAATTCATTACAACACAATTAGGGTTTCGTTATTTGTATCTACCGACAACAAAGTCTTACTAACATGCGGACATTAAGTAACACAGATAAAATGGAGAAAAAAGATATTTTAATAAACAAAAGAAGGATGAAGAAGAATAGAAACTACAAAAACTAATATCTCAACTAATCGACTCATCTTCATTTACTTACCCATAAAACTTCTTTCAAACAATTAGAATTTCATATTATTATTGGGCCCTTTTTACAAATCATTTCCATTATCCAATAAAAGTAGAATTAGATTAACATATTAGGCGATAAAGTATATGTGCCTGTTAATTATTAATTCCTGCGTCAAATATTGATATGCAAATCACTATTCATATGGCGAGACCGAGTTGTTGCAAAATTGGCTGGTATTGAATTCCACTTAGCATGCAGCGGTCTAGTTAGAATATTCTAACTGTAGTAATACAGCATGAATGAGTGCAATCATTCATGTTTTGGAATTTAATATGAATTAAGATCATTTCAAATACCTGCTTTTTGAACTTAAACACACATACTTCCATAATAATTCCATCGAATAATTAAAGAATATAATATAAATTATTTTTCTTAAATTATCATGAAATAGATATAATAGATGTTTATATTGACGAGATTACATACACAAACGCAGACATACTACACGAGTAATAATTATAACATCGGGGGAATTTTGATTTTGGTGATTTTGATTGGTGGATGTTGTTTGAAACTGGTACGTTACTCCAATTTGCGAATACTACCCCTTAAGCCAATCTGTTTTCGTGTTCCCGTCCGGAATTGAAAGGTGTGAAACTTGTGTAGGTATTCCCTCGGGCACAGTCTTATAAATCATGTCCCTGGAAGTAGACGAGGGATATGACGTCTCCTATGAAGGGATGAACCATTTTACAGGAGGGCGCCTTCTGACATAAGTTGACACAAAGCCTCAGATTGAATTGGAACCAGAGTCAGAAAGAAATATTTGCTGCGGTTTATTCCGCTCTCACCCGAATTGACAAGAATTTGATTAAATTTATTAGTGTCTATATATGGGACATTAACTGAAGTATTTCATGTACATATATAGATTAGATGTAATTTGTATACAATCCGGATATAGAATATATAATTTTGGAACAATTTTTATTTAACCGTATTAAGAAATATTGTGCTGTAGAATCCATTCATTCGTGCTTTTCTATTTCTTGTTTACATGCATATTTCCGCATATTAACTTGTAAACTTTTCATATTATACGGTACCGAGAAATTAGCCATTTGAAATAATGTTGAGGTAAATTCGTTACTCCAAAAGTTTAATAATGGTTAAAATCAAAAGTGTCTAGATGTCGAAATGAAATGTTGGAGAGAGCGCAAGAATTCGTGCTGAATTGTAATGAATTCTACCAGTTGATACACATGCAACGCACCTTCAAAACCAAGCCGGGATTATATATACAACTCTGGAATTCGTTAAAATAAATATGTAACTTTGAATTACAGGCCCTGTAATTTCCCTCGCTGAGTTTCCCTCGAATTCAAGCTATCTTGTAGAAGGATTTAAATTTTTATAATGTTGGTATTGTCAATAGTTTTTCAACAATTTCACAGGGGATTGGATTCTACGTTTTTTATTATTAAAAGACACATTATTTTATAATTAAAACTGGTTTTCTTAAAATGGGCTTGCCTTCCTTTTTCATTTTAATATTTCAATTTCTGTTTATTATACCATTCTTCTCTTCTCATAACTGAATTAATAGTATCATAAACTTTTGAATGCCGTGTTCCTCAAGTTATGCGGCGTTTAGCATTTCATGAGAAATGCTACGAAAGTCAAATACATTTAGCGTCGTCTATTTATAAAACAATCGTTTTTCGAGTTAAAAGACTATCACTCAGTACTAAAGCTTTTGCGTAAAAAATAACCGAAACGAACGAATTTCAATATATTAATAGAAGAAATAGGGGGAAAATATATATATATATATATATATATATATATATATATATATATATATATAGAGAGAGAGAGAGAGAGAGAGAGAGAGAGAGAGAGAGAGAGAGAGAGAGAGAGAGAGAGAGAGAGAGAGCACAGTGATTAGAAGAGTAATTTTAACGCAAACGATGAAAGTTTGCATGTTTTCTGTGTCCTTGTACCAGGTTTCTTTTAACATCGTGTACAATGTCGTCAGTGGTTACATGACGGCAGAATAAGCTGTTAGAATAAGCAGTCAGAGCTAGTCGTTAGCGACGATCGCGTGCCAAAAAATAACGTTTATAGCCAGTTTACTTTTACTTGACCAAGTTGAGAATATTTAAGTTCCGTTTTTTAGGTCCGGAATTTGGCAATACAGGAATAAATTGGGGAACAAGGCGCTGTGTTAGTTAATCACTCGTAACTCGTTGAACTATTTAGTTTTATTTTTTACCATCTTGTGGAAGGCAATTGAATTAAATAAGCGACTGATTTTATTTATTTCATTTAACTTTCTCATTTCGTCGAGATTAGGTTGGTTTATTTTTGTTTTGCAACTGAGGTATAACCGCCATGTTTATTTACTTTTCCGAAAGGTGTTCTTCAGGTTAACACCGAGAAGAACGGTAAAGATAGTGGCGCCATACATCAAATTTGATTTATCGTTGTTGTTGTCATATTTCCGTTCTAGCCAGCTATGATGAACAACATGAATCCGTTATTGACAACCTATTCAACAAATAATTCAACTACGACCTCATGTAAAATCTGAGAAATTTGGGATACTTGTTTGGAAGCCCACGAAGGTTTCGAATGTTATCACTCTTACTATCTTCCATTTCGAGTTTTATTTGGCCCTCCGCTAGACCGTTTCGGCTTCTCGTCGTTATCATTAGCATTGCCTGAGTGAGAAACTTGTTCTGCATTTTCCAAGCGGGAGGACGGATATCTGAAGTGGCCTATTGGAACGGAACCCCGCATTGGCATGGGTACAGGGTGTTCTTGTCGAAAAGTATTACCTGCCAATTCCAGGGACTACCTTGGGTTAACAAGGGGGCACTAGACTTCCTTCTTCCATTACAGGAATCGTGACCAGTAAGAAATAGAGGAAACACGTCTTATGCATCCAGATTTACATATGAATTCAGCTGCACACTTGCGCACGCCACTGGATTTCTTCTGATTAGAATATTTTGTCCCGGGGAATTTCAGAAGGTTTCATACGTTTAACGTATTGTTGAAGAGAGAAAGGTGCATTCGCGGTCTCCTTCTGCATGCACGATCTAAGCCCATTATTGGGCTCTCAGCCACGAAACACCATCGGAAATGTCGCCCTTACGAAAGGACACCCCGAGATTGGCCTGTCGGAGCTTTTACTCTTCAAGGGAGTTCACAAAAATTGCCCTGAGGGAAACATTGACTGAGCGTCTTATAGAAAAGCGTGTTCCTTTTCAAATTAAACAGTGCATATTTACTGTATGAATTAAAATTCATATTCATAGAATTGCATTAATTCTATGTTTTATTTTTTATTTTAAGTCACGACTAGTATGTTTTAAATTATATTTAGTCAGAGTTCATATTATATTTAGACAAATCTAAGTGAACAATTGATGTTCATACTTATTAAAAGCACTAGAGGACTGCGAATGAATGCGAAGAGTTATCAACGGTTTCAGAATAATTACCTAAGTATTATTCGGAGAGTGACGGAGCTAACGAGTGGAATGAAGAGATATAATCCTCCATTGGTTCATCATTTAACGGGTCATCTTAACGAGTCAGATAAGGTCATTCATTTTTCATCTAATTATTCAATTCATTCATAAGCTTCAATTCACAGACTGTAGACTGTAGATACAGAGTTTTGGAGTACTTGGAAATAGTTTGATTTATGTCAATAGACAAATATTAATTTTATATTGTATTCTAAATCGATCAGAGCGCCGTTTATGTGGGTGGCTATCGCGGGGTATGCAACCGACATCGGTCTGGCCGAGGGGGTGAAGGAAAAATCACCCGGTGATTCTGTCACGTAGACAATTTAAAATTCTGGACGTGACCCGCATCCGAACAGTGGTACGGTATTCTTCAATAGACTCTCACTTTAATGGTGTTCGGACTTGGGCCAGAAAGACATGATAAATAGATTTCACAAGAGTTAAATTAAAGAAGACACCGAATGAAGATGAATGACAAAGTGGAAGGTATCTTTCTGTTTTCACACAGTACATACTTGTTTAAATGGGTCGAATTTTCCTGTAGGACAAATTACATTTGAAAGGTAAAGTTGCCGACAGTAGAATAAAGCAGAAATTCTTAATAAACCTCTAATAACTTTCCCAACAATATATATTATTTTACTTAATTCGTAGGGGGGTAAATACACTGCTGAAATCCTGTTACGCGTATTATATTATCCTGTTAACACTCAGTAGTAATCGACATAGATCTCTTCTAGCACCGTTATTATACATATTTATATTTATATTAATAGGGACTCCAGGAATAATTTAGACAAGGATAAAATTATTCAGCCCGTCACAATAATTGTAAGCTCAAGTTTGAATTTAGGTGTAATCATTTCATTTAAAAATGCCGTACGAAATGAAGTCTGTCTAGACTTACCAGTTTACGGGTTTATAGGATATATTTAACATTTTTGGCTCGCATTTATGTTTCAGTCATGCCGTCGTTAGAAGACAAAGAGTAACAACTTGAGGTGGGGGGAAGGATCCGATATGTACAAGCGAACGGGGATAATCGCGCTGTGTTTGTGCGCTGTGTTGGGGGCGGCGAAGGTATGGGAGGAAGAACAGGAGGTGAAATTGAGGCACCATAAGAAGAGGCAACACGGCGGGGGCGGTCGATCCGGGGTCGGGGCGAGGGCCCTGCTGGAAGATGAGTTGGGGGCGGTGGGGGCCGGCCCCAGGCCACAGCCCTGGCCGGTGAAGCGGGAGGCCGTCGTCGAGGGCGACCTAGTGCTGGGCGGCCTCATGATGGTACACGAGCGGGAGGACACCGGCACCTGCGGCCCCATCATGCCCCAGGGCGGCATTCAGGCCCTAGAGACCATGCTCTACACACTCGACATCATCAACACCAGGAACAAACATCGCTTTACCATAGGAGCCCACATACTCGACGACTGCGATAAGGATACTTACGGTCTCGAGATGGCGGTCGATTTTATTAAAGGTAAGAGATTCCACTTTTATTTGATTTTACGTCGAATTTTATTTATCTTTCTGAAACGATCCTTTCCCGGTGCTAGAAAAATATATTGAGTGACGAGCTCAAACGAGCTTAGCATCGCGTATTTTAATTAAGGACTATAGGGTATATGGAATCGACTATTCCTATAAAAATCCCCTTATTTTATCGCTGCTGCGACCCGTGGGATCTGGGTTCTGGGCCTACAGGGCTGCTGATCGATTTAGAACGATTTGAAAAATAATAGGCCGTCCCGCTATTACTGTTATCATTATAAGGCCATGTATTGAGCTGAAAATTCGTATTGAGCGCCCGTTATTTCCGAGTGTTTTTTGCGGTATATTGCATTGGTATGATATACCGAGTATCCGACTATATTCACTCTTTTATATCATAAAACTATCTTGCGAATCTGATATTCCCCTAGAAAAATAGCGTCCCGACGTAGATAGCCAGCGACAATATGACTGCTCTCTTGACTGCTGTACAAATGTCTGGACAATAATCCAGTTCCATCCATGTAAATCATTATCCTTAATGAAGATTGAAAGATTATAATTATTTATTATAGATTAGATTATTATGCGATTCAAAGAAAAGAATTAATTAAAAGAAAAGAAACAATTTAGCCAATTTTGAACAAAATATGGCCGAGTTTAATTAGTTGTGACTAATTCGTTAATTGGAAGTTTAATCATTTGTACTGTGTCTTGGAAGAGTGGAGTACTTGTCTTGGCATTGTATTTCTCTCACATAACTTCAAATTTAACGGCTCATTTAGCACTGCGGCCTTTCCGTGGCTCACCTTTAACCGAAATACACCTTTAACGACTGTCCGCTACTCTAACCAGAGAAATAGGGGCAGTTGTGAGAGAAGGATTTTTCTACTGTGTACGATTTCTACTATTCGAAAATTAGTTTTTACTCCTAAAGCTCTTTCCATTTCTATCAATGAGATTATTAGCTTAAAGGTAATATTGTTTATTAAGTTGCTCTCGAGATGTTTCTGGATTTTATCGAGCGCTTTAGTTCTGATAATTCGTTTGTCCCAGATTATTTTGTCCGCCGCCGCCTACGCTGCGGGGCTTACTCAAAGGGAAAATGGTTATTTGTAACGGTGTCCTAGAGAGTACTGAATAATGTCATATACGAGAAGTGGATCTCATTCCGTGGAATGAGAAGTGGAACAGTATTCCTGGGCTAACAACGCTTATTTGTGTGCGAGAGATTATTTGATGTCAGAAAGTAGTTCCGAGTATGGAAAAGGGGATAGACAAAAATTCGAATCGGGAAATTTTAGTCCATGAATTTTCCAATCGCCGGGTCCAAATGATTATGAAGAATTCCGAGTTTTCAATAATAAATGTAAAAAGGATGCCGTTTCTGCGTTGCCGACGAAAAGCCCTTGCCGTTTGCGGCGCTGTATTTGTCGCTCGCACTTCTCGGTCGGTCGCTCCTCTCAATGTAACGGACTCCTTTGAGGTAACTCGGTTGTTCTGTTTAAGCGACAGAGCGGCCAGGATCCAATTGTCGGACTCTCCTCATATTATATCCACTTTGAGTTCCCTCCGAGTTTCCCGATATCCTAGCCTTCTACCAGTCTAGAGTTTGCCGGTCGATGAGTCCGCCTTTCCTACTGTAGACTGAGCGCAAATCCAGGATCCCTGGTCATTCGAACCCACTCATCGGTAGTAGAAATGACGAATTTTTTCGCTTGCTTTATCAATGGGGACAGTTTGACGTATTTCATCTCTTCCCCGTATCTGTCCATATCGTCATTGTCCTTAGTAAGACATTTTCAACGCACAGTCCATTACACAGTTTTGGCGGTTTCCAGATCTAAGATTATGCGACAGCATTCCAGGAGAATCTAGTGAGTTGAGAAACTGAAGAAAGTTCACAGACTCATCAGCACATACGACTGTGTCTATAGAATTGTACAGGTGATTTATTTCATTCCAATAATATTTTTTTTGGAGCTAGGATGGCTCGACCGCACGACCATTTTTTACTTTTTCTGAAATCTCAGGCTGAACTTAATTCACCGGCTCCCCGGCTGATGGCACGATTCCACAAAAATCCCCCGAGAAAGCCATTTCACCCTATATCGGCTCAAAGGGGAAAGTGCCTTCTCCAATTTGGAGAAGCTGGCAGGCGAAAACTCCGACCGATGAATCCACTAGAAGTCGGAGTCCCGCATTTGTTCCTAATGAATTTATTTAAACGCGCATCCAAAGACTTGAAGCTTTCAGGCAAGCATAGATAAACTCAACCCCTATTTCCAGACTGGTGTCTCCCTCCCACGGCCTCCACCCGCCGGGTCCTCGAAATATACGAAAATCTTTAAAATACCACGGAACAGTTATTTTAAACTAAAAATGTAACCTTATTGAACTTTCTGTTATGGTATATGCGGGCAGACAGAGATATTTTAATTGTATATAGCGGCTCATTACTATTGCTAGTATTCTATTAGTGTGTAGCCAGTTAGCAGTCAATGTGAGAAGGAGGTTAAATTGGAGCAACACAGGAGAGCCCAATAGAAGAGACTCCGAAAATCAGATTGCCGCTGAGGAATATAATCTATATTTTATGGGGTTACGCGTGAAATGTGGCACACGGGAGATTGTAGGCGAAGCGGGGAGCGGTGACTGGGGATAGCCCCGGTTGACGCCATGAATAAATAAACGCGGAGTGTGGAATGCTCTGAATTCTTTTCGTCGGCGTATTGCTATCGACCCGTCGTCACAAATCATGTCTCAAAGATGCTTCCTAGACGATGGTAAATTTATACCAACGTCTGGCGAGTACCCAACTGTTGAGGAATAAACTGAATATGGTGGGAGGAATGATTGTAATCTAACCTAGTAAAAATTAGAAATATCAAAACTTAAATTTAAAAATGCGATGGAAAATAGAATTTTTTTAACTAAAAAATAAGCAGAGGAAAACGAAGTAGAAATTACAAAATGAAAAAATATTTTAAAAAGTTTTTTTGGAGATTTTTTGAGTGGAGATTTTATTCAATCAAAGTCGAAAGAAATGCCGATAGTATGTATAATAAATAACGTTTATTGACAGATAAACGCAGTCTGGAAGTTTAAAAATAATTTAGACATGTATTAGGCGGAAATTGGAAATTTTACAAATGTTGATCCCAAACCGTTGACTAATTACAATCTAGAACTCAAGGTAATTGTGATTTACTTTGAAAAGTTCGGATTCATTAATTTTCGAATAATTTAGTTGACATACCCCTCAGGGGAAATCAAAACGTGATTATAAGATCCGGTGGGCCTTTGACCTTATCACAGCCTCCTTTGTGATTAAAATTGCAATTTGTGCCGATTTCCCGATGGTGTTGGACCAAAGGTCCGAAGGTGAAACGGTTAATTTTGCTGATCGGTCAGGTTGACAACTGAGTTCAAATTCAAGTGCCTGCTATTTATTGAGCATTAATTAAACCGCTTAAATTGAAATTGAAACCTATTGAGCATTACAATACTACCTATTGGCAATACTGCCAATTACATATAGAGTATTACAATAATAATTAAACTATAATAATAATAAGTAATTTGTCCACGCTCTCTAATGAGAAGATAAATAAAATAAGAATACGATGATTTTTATATCAGATATGTCTGGAATTTTTTGTTGTCAATCACAATGCAAAAAGTTCAAAATGTTCACAAAATTGAAATTCTGCAAATTGAATTTCTTATTAATTAATAACATGGAAAAGACGTGGGGTTTAGAACGTCTGGATTTGTCGGGTACGAGCCGTACTCAAATAATCGGGGTTCGCAATTAGGGAAAGCACTGTCCATTGTTTAATTGGGGGGAATTCTCGATTGATGGATGCCTGGAACTCTGCGCGACTTTACCGTCCACGGCCTACCGAATATTCGGAAACGTTCAAATTGTTATAAGAGTATAGGCAAGTGATTCCGGATATTCTAGGCATTCGGCATCTTCGGAAGAGCATCGTCCCTATGAATTCTCAAGATTCCCCACCCGGCTGGTACCGCGATAAGCTCTGAGTTTTCGTGTAAATTCATCTATCGCGTGTATGAAGTTTAACTATAAGAGCTTAACTATAATCTTTAATCAAACCGTTCTTACAGCGGCAATACAATTCAATAATTAAACTAAAGACTAAAGGCAATAGTTGGTCATCATAAAAATTGCCATTAAAGTACAAGCGCATATCATGCAGGTATATACAGATGGTGTGGTTTATAGATATGGCGTAGATCAAAGTAAGCGTAGATGTTCAAATGTTAAAGCGGTCCAATAAGATTTGAATTTCTGACGTAATTTCTTTCTAAAATAAATAGAAACATAAAAAATAATAAGTAGAAAATAAAATCCATAAAAATACGGAGGAAAATAACGTATCTTAATTGTTTATACGCATCATATGCCTGTCGTTATGTTGTAATTACATGAATTATATTGTAATACAAATAAATTTATTTAATACTCAAATTATAGGTGCCTAACACTGGTTAACAAAGACGTTTCGCAGTTCTCAAGATTCTTTGTGATAAAAATTAACAAAGTATTGAAAGGTGCACACAAATATATGTGAATTAGGCCGTATACTGGGATGCTGTGAAATATGATTCATTTTAAAACGGCAGCAAGGAGCGATGTTGAAGCGTCAAGTGGAGTGTGATTAATATGGTTTCTGCTGGGTGTGAGTTGGGACGGGAACACGGGGGATATTATCTGTGGCTCGTCGGCACGGACAACTTCCACGGCCTCGATTGGGCCCAGACTGGACGCATAACGGGAAAGCAATTTCCACGGATAAGTTAAATAGGCTCGTCTCACTGTTGGAACCATCCTGTGGAAATTACGCCTTGGTCATTTCAACGTTCACGATTTATCACGAACAAATTGAGTATGAGTATTCAATGTAATGGGACTCCAGCCAACGACCAAAGATATTAACAGTTTTCTTCGAGATATGAATATTCGGTCGGGCTTATTTCACTGTGTTTCTTTCGGAAGGCGTCATCACTCATTTAACGACTTTGGTGGTAGTATAATAGTCGAATATAATAATCGAATAATTATACTAATGATATGTTCGGGAATCTAAATTATATAAATAAAGGTACGCTAGAAGTAAGGCCGTATTTATTTATTTTATAATTATAGTCATTAGTGTGAAATCGTAATACGTTCCTACTGGTACGTATCTTGTGTAGTGATTATAAGGTAAGGATATCGTTTAGTGTTCGTTATTATACTTTGGCTCATATAAGCAAAGTGATAACATAGTCCATGTTTTTGAGATTCTATTTCCTTGAATTTCGTTGCATGCTATAGCCGGTTGGTATTATTCACTCGCCGCCGAGTGCAACAAATATTTCACATTTAAAATAGAATGAAGAAAAAAACACCTTCTATTTTGCGAATACGGCCTTAACGCATATATTTTCATCAGAGCGGGAACAAAGCTAATAATACACGTGGATGATTCACGCGTCTCATAAATTTACATATTTCTCCGATTACCGTATGTGCAGTAAAAGGGGAGAGCATAGCGGTGGACGATAACTGCTCCCCGCCCGCAAAATTATTGGCAAAATACTAGACCGATCGTTTAGTGGGGGATTTATAACCTGACAGTTATCTGCCCGAACTGTCATTTTTATCTCTGATATTCCATTTCTCATTACGGCCATTGTAATTATAATCCAAGCAGTATAATACATATTCGATCTCTAAATAAGCCCCGACATTATGACGTACTGACGCTTGATTGAAATTACAGCTTTTCATTGGCGCACTCCTGACTTTGATGGCATAAACTATTAAAATCTTACAATACAGAAGATAAGGAGACAAGGTATTTCCAGTGTCTTCTACTGGAATAGGTATATGATAAAAACCAACCACTTATGAATACGCAAGTAAAAATATAAATTTGGCCAAGAAAGGCCAAATAGAAGAGCTCAGGAGTGCACTCCTATGTGAGTGCATTTAGTTCGCCTTTATAGACATTAGATTCTAAGACGAAAATATCGAGAAAATTAGGGAAAGAGAAAGCAATTTTACTTATTACTTTACTCTTACTACAATTCACCATTCTTAGAAGTACGCGAATGGACGGAATATGTATCAGTAAACGTGAAAAAATAATTTACTTTACAGAGAGGTATTTTCAGAGGTATTACCTAACTAATTTCTGGAGCGACATTTGAAATACTATATGTTAGCAAGTAATTATAGAAGAGAAATAAGAATAGAAGGGAAACAGAGTAAAACAGGGTTCAGACTAATTGTCATGAATCTTCGATTAGAGAATCGGTCAAACTCTAATCAATCAAATCTGTCATTTTTTACCGTTCAGGTGATGTTGAAAATGGAAACCAGTTCTGATTCTAAGTCGAGTAGGAATATGAATACAAATGGGCAATAATGTAAGATAGCGGCAACCTGTTGGCACAGGTTTGAATATATTCCACGATTCAATTGTTGGGACGTTATATCTGATTTATGGATATTAAGAAACCCAATTTAATACTGTAACGGTACGCCAAGTTAGGTTCAAGAATCCTATAATCTAGATTATCTCACATTTCCTCTTCTACCTGATCTAGATTGTCTTTGGATAGAAATAGGTTTGCAGGAATTGAATGGAACGAACCTTAATTTAATGCATTGGAACGCAATGAAACGCCATTGTAACACTTTGAGCAACCTTCTGGACTTATTAGGTGTATTGTTACCTTTACTTTGGAAGCACATTTTTTAAATCGTATGTCAGTGATGTAATCTATTTTTTTTAAACGAATAAAAGAATTGCAGTAACACGCACTTTCAATTCGGAATATTTTCAGGCCCCGTTGCTTACTATTAGAAATATGAACAAACATGAATTAATAATATTTATGAATGAAACGAATTTATTTATATTAGATTGTATAAGATTGTAATGTATGTCTTTTAGGTATTTATCTCTTGCAACTGTAATAAGATTATACAGAAAATAAGAAACTGATAGGAAAGTAAAGTTAGTCCACTGGCGTTTGCTAATTCTACATGCTTTTAACTTAAATCCCAGTGGAAACCACTGAAAGCCAACTCTTGCTCCCGAACCAAATCAAATATTTAAACCGACGTTTCAAAAGTCTTCATCGAATTTCGAAGCCACTATTTTTTACCTAATCGAGTCGTATACTCCTTTCCTTTCCGAGAACTTTATTCTCAGTACACCCAAAACGTATTTCATTTTATTATCTAGCGATAAAATGGAATAGATTCGTCTACAAACACAAATATTCAAATTCATATCTGAAACGTATTCAATGCGTATACGTACAAGCCACCGGGTATATAAATTTATTCAGTTTAATAGTGCTTTTTACATTCCTGTAATATATAACCCAATACATTTTTCATTGGTGTCCAAATATTTTCTTCAGTCACCCTGAGTCAAGTAAGGCACAATGACCGTCTTATCAGATACCCAGTGATTATTAAATGATTGCGATGAAAACAGTAAAATTAAATAGACATTATTATGCTCGTTTCTATTTGGTTATAACATTGCTTCACATGAACTTAAAACTCATAGTCAATATCCATTCTACACCCTCATGAATATAATATAGGTAGAAACAGAATTAATTGAAAAATATTTTATGCATATTTTATTCACTTTGGAATTATGATTGAACTTGAAATCCTTTTCAAAACATAATACAAATATCTTATATTTCAATAGTCTAATAACGTGATAATTGAAACGTCATAACAACTTGACAATTTCTAAAGAATAACTAATGTCGAAAGTAAATTGAATTATTACAACAGAAATTTGAAAATTGATTCGCCTCTATTTTTAGTTGTTCGTTATTCGTTTTCGTTAATAAGTACGTGTCACCGAGGTCTTACGCATCTCACCAGTGGGCAAAACGTAATGGAAGTACGTGTAAAGCAAATGTTGTTTCTGAAATTCTTTTTGACTGGTTCTCCCTTTGTCCTCATCTGTCGGCGGTCCGGCTCCGGGAGATGAAAAGAACGGGAATAATTTGGACTGGGCAAAGGGCGGCCATTAGGGCTGGCAGCTCAAACTATTGAACTGTCTGAGATAATAGGATCTTAAAAACGGAACCACAATCGTTCCTTCTTTTATCCCCTTCCAGTAATGGTTCCATTTGCACTCTACCCACTATTATCGAATCACAAATTAAAGGGGATACCCAATTCTTCAGCTTTGTGAAGAGACTTATGGTTTCAAATTAAACCCGAAGAACATAGTGGATGAATTGATCCATTATTCAACGATTTCTTATAACTCATATTTAGCCGTTGCGAATTATAATATTATTAATAAAAAACCGGAAGTGCATACTAAAATGTTGTTTTATTGTCGTGATGCTCGATTGTTCTATAATGTTATATCAAACTCCTCAAATCCTCCAATTAAATTCTCCATAGATCTAAATGCCCATCATTCCATCTCCATCAACTTTGTCACGCATAGACCGTCTCCCCCTTTCATTCTACCGTGTATCAAAAGACTACTTTTTCATGACTAAATGATTAAAATCATTTGTTTTTAATCGGTATCTATATATTAATGATTACTTGTTTCATTAGTCTTTCCTGTTTTCAGTGTCAAAGCTTTCGCCTCAATATAATAATAATCAATTATAATAATACTACAATATAATAATAATCAATTATAATACTATTATAATGATAATTATTCAAAGGTAATAATTATCTGTCGTCTGTTTAATATACATACAATTACACTCACAATTACAAGTTACCGTCCTTTTGTTACGTCAAACATTTTGGGCCGATGGCCTAATGACGCGATGGAATATAAAGGGAAGACCTCTCCTACAAGGAGAAAAAAGTGATGTTTAAGAAAAGTTGAAAGAGAAGAAATAAGCCAAGGTGAATTGTCACTTCTTTCGCATGCCGATTATTAAAGGTGTCGTTTCTCCGCTTGCCTTGGACTAACGAGTCCCGCAATTCGGTTTGCTCTCGACGCTAGGAACGAGGAACGAGGGAGGCGTCACAATCGTAAATGGTGCAAAATATTCCCCGCTACAAAGTGACATCCGACGAGTGAAAAGATATATTTTAGAATATTATCCAAAATGTACGCGACTGTAGCTTTTGGTACTATTGAGGTCACAATATTCGTTTTTTGCGATAATACAGTTATAGCTTATAATTTACACGTCCTGAAAAACTAAAATCCCTCATAATTAATAAATGAATTATTCATTTGAAAAATAGACAAAAGAGTTTCCCACACACGGTGCTTTCTAACTCAATTATTATTTCTTTGGGTTTATAATCATTCGAACTATATTCGGGCTTGTTTAATATTGGAAAACAGAGCCGGGAAAGATTAAATTTGTCGCTGGGAGGAAGCCGGGTAATTGTTCGAGTTCGGGAGAAGGGCGCCTGTTCAATTGGGCCGTATTTCTGAAGTATTGTCCCGGGTCAGCGCATTGTTATTCGAACCGATCGAAGTATTGAAACTGAGTGTATGGCCGGTAAACAGAACGGCGAATTCCAACCGTTCAAATATTGTAGCTTTTATCGCATCCCTCCGAGTTTAATTTGTCGAATAAAAACCCCCGATAGACTTAAGCCGCGCACGAGCCCAGAAGAACGGACATGTTCCATACGATAAAACAACGAGTATTGCCGACACTAGTCTTCATTTTAAATAATTTCAACTGGCCAACTGTGAATGAAATGCTATGAGTATTGGTTCGATAATGAATAAAACACTTCGTACTGTAATCTGACCACTGTTTTTTTCGCTAAGGACACATTTCGAAACCATCGCTTTTTATGATCGGCATGAGAAAACACTTTAACGTAAAGGGCAGTAGTTTGCTGGCAATTAAAAGGCACGGTGGTAAACCAGAAACCTAAATGAATAATTGAAGGAAAATCTCCTTTATAATCTGCCAACTGACATAATGCCCACCGAATAGGTGATTATTACCAATTGTACTGCCCAGCCTAGCGGAGAAGTAGCCTAACACTAGTTTTTGAATCTTTCCATTCAAGACTTACCTTTCACCGACGTACTCAGTTTTACTTTAAACATTTCTTATTTTCACAATGAGTTGTGAGATAAATATCATAAAATGTATGTTCATAATCACATTCCCTGGTTATAGTACCTTTTATTGGCAGTACAGTAAAACTCTAACACACAGTCCACAGAAACGTGTTAAGACATTCAGTAAATAATATGATAATTTCAGTCTACCCTAATGTAAGACCAGGGGTTGTTATTACATTTTCGTTCGACACGAAATAATGAAAGCTAGCTAGAAGTCTCTAAAAACCACGTACTATTTAAGTGTATGCTAAAGAAATCTAAAAACCGCTCTAGAATATGCCGTACGGTAATGCGAGTGTCGTGCCATTAGCATGCACATGCTTTTCGCTCGTTATATCATTAGCATGTAACTCTATTATTAAACGAAGAAATAAATACTACCTCTGTCGGTTTCTTGTCGCAATTACACAATTAAAAAGGATAATTTATGAAATCGTGTAGTATTGACAAAACGCTGGACCAATCATTGTAGGCCTGGTTAGAATCGTTACAATTTCAGTTCAGTTTAGAAAAATTGTAACTTTTCTTGAATCTCGTGACATACCTATTACTAAACAATACACCCTAGCGTACTGTTCAGGCTAATGAGAACATCTCATTAACATTCATATCTCACGGCACTTGCGTGCATCTGCATTATTAAGCCTCGGAAATGTAATTCTATTCTCGGACACGGTTTTACCGAAATATTAAGGAATTGATTCCCAAGGAGTAAACCCATATAAAACAATTGCGCAATTTAATTAACAAGTGATAGAATAAATGCATCTTATACATGTAACGTACTTTCACTTGCAGATAATACTCAAAATCATTGAGTGTATACTCAAAATAAAGTACTGTGACATAATTTCATGAAATTAACTCGACACAATAGCATATAAATACTATACAACGCATATATAAATCATCCTCCATTCAAATAAATTAATTGGTTTTAGCAAGTAAATTAGGTAGCAGACCTGATTCGTCCTTATTTATATTGTGCCTGTAATAAAAATGTCGAATTAAAACAAATTCGGAAGGTATTTTAAATATTAGCCGCTATCAACGTGATATTTTGAAAGAAATATGAATAAGGAAAATTCAGTAGTGTTGTCGTGGCCTGCAAACCGTCATCCGACATAGAAATACTTTAATGTGGAACTATTGGCTCAGTTAATTAAACGGCACCTAATGCAGCAGAGAATAAACACGCTGCCAATTTTCGAAACGACTCAATGACTCAATTAGCGGGTCACAGTCACGCGTTTTAGACACACAGAAAACATAATCCAGCTAATTTGTATAATAAATACAATTAAATATTTTGCTTCTTATTGGCCGTTGATTCATTTATATAGTTTCATTTACGGAAAAAAGTGATCAAAACAATTGAACAAACGTTCATATTGGCTATTAGATTTGTTGCCAATATTTACCTTTCCTTATTATCTTATTCCTATAAAACAAAAAATATTCTTCCCTCGAACACGAGAAGGTTATTTATTATATGGATGCTTTTGAAACCTGTCGTCTATTATGAAAGGGTCATAATATAAGATGACAACTGAGTACTGGTAGAAATGTCGAGGCGCGTATTCATATTCATGAAGTCATTCTATTCCGAGTGTTAACTACGAAATGTGTTTATTTTTAATCAAAACCGCTTGTCAACGGCGCAATTAAAAAGTGTGTTTACTTTTCCTCGTCGTCTCACGTTTATTAAAAGCAAATAAAAACTTTAGAGGACGAAACAAGAAAGCGGCGTAAGGTCTAATTAGTAGGGTCGTATCAAGTGCAAGGAGTTTTAACGGCCTAAATTATCCCGTGTCGTTATTCGACCAGGACTGTGTTTCTACTTGTAGAAGCCAATTCTAAATGTTTAATACGGGGCCGCTGCTTAAATAGTTAATTCATTGAGTGGTAGTCCGTGTGCCGGCGGCTCGATTTAGACCGCAGGGCTCTTCTTGGCCGGTCAGCCGGCAGGAAGGGTGCTCTCTGCACTATTTCGAGTGTTGTTCACTGTTCACTAGGCTGCTCGCTCATTTGTTATTTAGACCGCCGCACTTTTACAGAGAATTGCTTGAATTATGCCCACCCCTCTCAGAGCCCTATGCAAATTGCAATGGCGTACAGTTTTATGCGCCCCCCAGTTTAATAAACGCTAGGACCAGCTGTACCAACTAATAACACGCCACAAAAGTGACAAACGATTACTCTCCGAAATAATGAAATACCGATCTTTTTTCTTAAAGAAAATGGAAAATATATTAGATTTTGTAAAAACGTTGTCTTAATAAATTTATAGAAAAACGTTTTTTATTCGAAGTTATCGTTCAAACGCAATTAAAAAACAACGCTTTAACAATATCAGCGAGTCCAAATGTTATCTCTCTGTTTCTTGTTGGAATGGAAATTTCTATTTGTGACATCGAATTTAAATTGAGGGTATAGTTTAAGGTGGAATGGAATTATAAATATATAAATAAACGCATTTAAATATAAATTTTATCGTGCATGGATGAGCTCTTTATTCGGCCATAAAACACAGTACTCACGTCCAGATTATCACACACCTCATATCTAAATGAGATAACATGATAATATTATTGGTAATATATTATTTGTTATATTAATGAAATTCAATACCTAATATTCATTAATGCCTAAACAGCGCCCAGTAATATAGCCAGGAGTTAATGTATTACTGGTGGTTTGTTTATGCACGATTTTATTCTTTTTTCTTATCGTCCGGATTTCCGAGTGCTATATTATTTCGAATGGTCGGCATTTGTCATGGACCTAACGTGCTCATTGTCTGGTATACCGCTTTCTCTTGTCAGGGCGTATTAAAAGTAAATGTGGAACAGTTGTTATTAACGTTTCTCGTTAATAATATTATTATGGTTGTTTTTATCAAGTCCAGTTCTCTGCTTTTTGTACCAGCATGCATTAACTAAAGAGAATTTTGTATTAGTTCTCCACTTCGTGGCCGAGGCGGCTGGTGTGGTTTAAATTATTTAGTAATCTATTTATGAAGCAATTCAATCGCTTTCTATGAAGCAATTCAGGATATATTTCTGCGTGGAAGAAATTGACAAAATATATCCTGAATTCGGTAAACGGAGCAAGGACTGGGTATGCGCTCAAACGGATGTCAATGTTCCAGTTAGGCGCACACGTAGTCGAACGTGGTTAATACATATTAACGTCATCAGATGCGCCACGGAATTTCAACTATTAATTATTCCGTTGATTATGGGAGTGCGCGTGTCCGGCCCCTTCTCATTCCAGGCGAAATATTACGCGAACCGGCGGCCATTTACATATTTACTCTTTCAATTCTTCCCCTTTCATGTGGCTCCGAATAGAAATTGAAATAGAAAGTTGACTCCAATGTCTTTGTTTATGAATTTAAACATTTGTATGGTAATATTTATATTTATGTTTTGTTTATATATATATATATATATATTTATTTACATATTTATATCTGCGAAATAGCAAACCCAAAGATACATTAAGGATATTCCTTAACACTGGCAAATGACAACCAAAACCACCATAAAGGTACAGTGATAGTACAGACAGGATTCCCCATAGAAAATCAAAATATCTAATGGACGCATCAACCTACTGACGGAAAGCTACTGGGAATGGCAAAAAGCCGAAAAGGATCTAGCGATAGATCGACCTATGAGCGCCGACAGAAATTCGTAAGAACCATAATAAATTAATTCTTATGGTGGTAGCGGATTACTTCGCTCTGATTACTCCTCGCATAGAGACGGTGGTTAGCTGAGATATTGGCTATTTCATACACTTAGTGACAGAAACAAATCTACGGATGAGGGTACCAGTAACTGGGCGCTATTGACTAGAGAGATATCGGCGGAGGCCCCACACGCTCCATTGACGTTTTCCCATTTAGCCTTCGGTTCGATTATTTTAAATTGCTTTTCTTCTTATCCCTTTCATAAGGTTTCGCTGGAAACCCGAAATGGGAAGGTTTTAGCCGCGTAATCGCGGACGGATTGGAAATTACTTTTGACTATGCAGTATTTCTTTCTCATTGCCGATTGACACCTGTAAGGACTACATTTTGAGCATTATCAACAGCAACAATGAAAGTAACAACATTACCATTACCGTCCCCATTGTTAACAACAATTACAACGAATACAAAGGCAGCTGAAAAAGTGAGAAGAGTCGGTAAACAGGGAAAAAATCATTAAAACCTTATGGCATTATTGCCTAGATCAGCGATATAAACATGCAATCGTCCTCCTTTGGCCGAGGAGCTGAGAAACTACTTGGAGAGGTATTAAAGAAGAAAATTATAGTGGATTTGTATTCCAAACCCTCGCAAACACTTAACAGTCATTCCAAAATTATATCCATCTTCAGTACCTCTTTTGTCAGTAGAGCGGTGTGTCACTCCGGCATATTGGGATACTGTCTGAGCATCCTCTCTGCGCCGTCACTTCACTTGTACTACCAGCTAGACCGGTTTGGCAGAAGACCAACCCAGCGAAGGGAGACTGAAGATTGAAAAAATGTGGTATTCCAAACCCTTGCAGAGCACGCAACAGGTTAAAATGAATACGATATTTCCTGTACAGGTATAAATAACATGTTTGCAGTAGAAACTCCCTGTCGATTTCAAGTGGAATTTTGATACAAAGATATTTTAATTGTCATGAGTGGAAGCCTTTCTTTGTTCTACGCTTGTCGTTTCAATTGTCGTTCCTTTGAAGAGCGAGCGTTATTAAGCCCGGGTATGTTCGAAAACGGTCTGAACAATAGTCGGCGCACGTTACAATAATATTTGCAGAAATCTGGTAGCAACCGTTTCCCCGGATTAGAGTCGCTCTATCGTGTAAGGTCTCATATTAGGCTAGCGTCGCGCGATAAAGCCATATTGAGTTTCATTCAAACCGTTAACCTCCGAAGAAAAAAAGTTTTATAAAACTTCGGGAAGATATTTCCGCCGCAGTTTCATAAAATCTTTTCGGTGAACGAGGCTACCGGTGTGACTTTATTAAAATTGTGTCGTTATTAAAAAAGAAAGTGCCCCCTTCACAATAAATCCAAGAAGTTCGGCGCTTTCAATGGGGTCTAAAGGACCGGAAAATCGTTTCGACGGGTTTTTCAATAATTTGGCACCGGCCTTTAATTTATTTCGACAAAAATAATTATTAGTTCCACTTAGTGTTTTTCTCTCTCTTCTCAAGTTATTCTACTGTACACGGCTTCAGTGTACGATTCTTTGCTTCGTTGGCTATCCGTAATGGCTTGAATTTTATTAGGTATTACGATGAGAGATCCTAATTATTATTTTTATTGTTAAATTGAAATAGGAATAAAGGACAATTGAAAAATATCGTTCGTCCCCTCATAACGTTTACATTTTTGGATCCATAATGCAAATTATACAGAATATAATTTTTTCATGGCAGTATGACGCGGGTGGTTAAAACATAGAATACATCTCATTATTACATCGTCCCTGAACGATGTAAATGTTCAGACCTCTTATCACCCTTATGGTGTTTCGTTAAGATTAATTAGTGTTTTATTAGTATATTTCTCTATTTCATTGGCTACCGGTTTGAGAAAGATTGCTTAGTATAATAAGTATTTTCGATGGTTTCAAAACGGGCCATGTGAGATGGGATAAACCATTTCTGTTAAATCTGTTTTAAGTATTTGGGTTATGCCAAGGGGAAATTTGTCATTGGATTTGAAGCGTAGGGTGTAACAGAGATAGAGTGGGCGGGTGGTGTGCTGGTACCAACCAGATAAGAGACCTCTCTTACGCACCAACTCTTCTAATATATATTACTACATAATATCATTATACCCGCAGCTCTCTCTATATCATTATCCTCCGTATTATTACAAACCGCCCGGATCCCGCCTAAATTGGTAAATTCAACATTTTAAACCCACAATTTTCACCTATTGGAAGCATGGTAAATGAACAGCAATTTAATCTATCTTAAGAAGTGTTTGCATAATGGGCATATTACATTTGCTAATAATTTGTGGGTTAGGCAATTTCTTCTAAATCCAGAAGGAACGATCGGTCCTTAGTGGAGCGGTTACTTAACTCAAGGGATACACTGCAGAATATATCTAGAGCTGCAAAATGAGAACGGTCCCAGTTCGTTATTTATTGAGAAATAAATAAGATTGTAAGTCTTAAATGCCTAAATTATTTCCAGAGGCAAACTCTATCTAACCGGTTTAATAAAAATAATGGGGCTTAAGGAATTAACCTGAATTTAAATGTGAAGGAAAATGGAATTAGTGTACTTACTATAGTTTATTAGGTAATTCAATAACCTTTCTCTTGTTATCTCATTCAGTAATGCTTTCATGGTAAATGAATTATTGTAGGTTTAATTTGTAACGTTAATCTTCATTCGAGTAATATATCGTATAAAAATAGCCTTGGAAGAATAACATAAACGTTACAAAGGTTTTATTAATTACGGATATCTCGCAACAAGATAACTTTTGTCACGCAGAACAGGTATTTCAGAACAGGACACATTCAGAAGAGGTATTACTAATGTTTTTAATAACAATTAATGAGGTCCAAGAGAGTTACTAACGGAGCCTTGTAATTTGTCAGTAACTCCTTTAATTAGTAAATTTCTGTTTGGAAAAATACAAGCACCAAGGCCTACTTAATTCCATTTATTATTGCGACAGTTTTTTATATTTATAGGATTTACCATAATTCAAGTGGTGAGAAAACCATCACATCGATTTCATAGGAGGTGTGATTTACAACTCCCTTCAAAATATTCAAATAATCTTTTCTTCATCAATTATAATTATGACAGAAAATCTCTGTCTCTGCCTCACTTAGTACCTTGTAAATATCGAAGTGTAATCTTACAAAACAATCTGTGAAAAATTATATTATATCGAATAAACATCGCATATTTTTCTCAGAGCCAGAGAGAAGACATTGAAACATATTCCGTTGAAACATAATACAAAAATTAATGAACCGGTTTTTGTTAAGCCGGTTGTTAAACGGTCCGTTTATTATAGTTTCAAAGCCAGCGTAAGGAAAGGGACGTTATTGTGGTTCCTAGTAATTTTATTATAGTAAAAAGAAAACAACCGCCTCTTTTCATTCGGGAATAAAAATATTGGTGGGTAGGCGTGCAGAGAGCAGTTTTTATCATCCTAGTTTACAGGCGCCTCTTTCAGGAAAACTCAATTTTCTCCGCCATTTTTCCCATTGAGGATATTTCCCCAAAGTATTTTCCTTGGACCAAGAACCTACGGTGATGCTACCTATCGTTTACCACTTGTCCCACCAAATCGGCCAAAGTTTCCATCGTAAAATCTAACCAATCCAATTCTTTCGAATTTTCTTGACTGACTTCAGGATATCTAAATTGATTGAAAAATCCTATGTTGTTCACTTTTTATACATTTTGACTTTTGGATCTAGGACATATTTTCGAAGAATTAAATGTATAATCGTTAATAATAATCTGTACCAATTGTAATTGTAAACGGTGGTAGCATCGTCATTTATGAAATATTTAAATCTTTAAAGGTCTACGATGTTCAATGCTGTCTCCATGGAACTCTTTCCTCGGTGCATGATCGGCGGTTCTGGTAATGGGCTATAAAGAAATAAACTGCCTTAAGGAAAGGTGATACAGGTACTATCATACATAGGCGATAATCCCTCGTAAATCTTCTATGTAAAGTTATCAACTTAGCAGATAACGACATTTAGGTTCATTATATTCAAATCTAAACGATTCGAATAAATGTTATCGAACGCAGCGTTTGCAAGGTGGCCATTATGTGAATGTAGGTAATGTCCGTTTGAAAGTTCAAATAAAAAGGTATAATCCTTAATAGTATATAAGAAAAGTAAGTTATCGGAAATTGTTGGTGATCGAGGGTTCGAAATAAAAGACATTTCTCATTGTGAAACTAAACTAATTTCCTAGCTTTCTAGCGGGATGTCGAAACAAACCCTTGCCCCTCGAGAGCAATTCTCCTCATCACGATTGGAGTATCTCTTAACGAGCGCCATTATTAACCTTTTGACATACACACCGATATTTGTGAGTCCAAGATTTGCGACGGATCCTCGAGCATTGCGTGTTGGTCTTTCGCTAGACCAAACCAGCGAGAGGAGACAGAAACACACGAAATCTACTGTAATTTAACAATAGTTATGACAGCAATAACTCTTAATATAAACAAATATAAAAGTAGCTATAAATATTTTTAGTTTCCTGCATCTTACACTATGCCTATTTACGACTTGTATTTTATTTAGCCTATACAATATAAATTAATCGGTCAAGTTTTAATACTGTAGGAGCTACAGCTCCTACAGGAGCTCAATATCTCTATCATTAATGTAGGAATTTTTGTTCAAATACGGACTGTCATAACGTCTAGCTCGTATATTTTGAAAGAAAATGTATCCATAAAAAAAAGATAATTGTAAAAATTGATGATGAGAATAATAATGTAGTCCTATCAATAAAATGAACCCGGCACATCGCAGCCGAAACATGAGGAATTGGGTACGGTTTGGGCATTATTAGATTTTGAGCGACACAGTGTCTTTGGCATGGGCTCTCTATCTCATTTCCGCCGTCCTCTTCGCCTGGATATTCTTCAAATATTGCGTTCACAAGTGGCCTCCCTCCCTCCCTCCCCATTTATTACTACAGTAAATTCCGTTTTATATTTCCGCCGTTCGGAAGCAGTAATATGGTATTTCGCTCACATTCCGGGCCGTATCCGCCTCTTCCTACGAAAATCTATATTTAATTCTCCTTTATTATTATGTCTTGTTAAAAAAAAAACACGCGGCTTAACGGTTTCTTTCCTCCACATTCTTCATGTTGCCGTTGCGTCATACCGGCACGTCTGGTATGCTCGTCTTCGCGTAACGTGCTGTGGCGTCAGCGAAGGGTGGCTGCTCACATTCAAAATTATCAACCCATTTACCTGAAGCTACAGTAAGAGAATAATTATTATAGCGAATAAAAAAAAGTTGAGGAAAGCCTCAGCTGAGACAAAACATTTAGCTGAGATAAGTAAATAAACACAAATATTTAACCCCTTAAAGGTATAAATATTTAACCTTTGATTGTTCCGTTGAATTAAATGCTATCGATAGGAGAATTTTAAACCCCCGGGACGTCTCAATTTAATGGTAAGCACTAATCGCCACAAGACAGCTTTCTTAATCGTTTAATTTCAATTCTAAACTAACGTATATTTTTCTTTTAATTTTGTAATTTGTGGTTCTGAAATTTTCGTCCCATCGAGGATTATATATAGACAGACATTATGGGGAACTTATTGGGAGTAACTGTCCTTACACCCTTAAAATGTTGACCAATTTTTCACCTGCTATCTTTTATTAAATGTAAAGAGTTCTACAATCCCTTTATTAAGCGTCTATTTATATTTGTATTCATTCCACTAGAAGTGATTTTTTCATTTAGAAAATTTTCTGTCGTATCTACGAAGTAGTGAGCAGGGAATATAACTTTAATTTTAATTAGCGATCGATGGCTGAGATTGAGAATTTTTCATTATTACTGCTTACGGTAATACCAAAAGAAACTGAAATAGGGTCAACGGAAACAGACGAAAATGGAAATAATCACCTAGTAGCCGGAAAACATACTATCTGATCTGAATTCAAAACGACTTTCACGGTATGCAAATGAATAGACCTATATTGAAGGGTGGCCTCTGCGGTCTCGTATCGATTCTAGGATATTAGCTTTCTCGACGCTCTCCTATGTTTCTGTCATTAGACGTACAATCTAATGTGACGTGCACTTCAGTACAATTAGGAATTTACATCAGTCGTCAAACCCCAACACCCAATAATCGCTGGACAGACGGCAAGTTAGATTGAAGTTAGATTTAACTATGTTTATTTTACATTTAAGTCAAATAATATTCTACCTATCTGTAAAAGGATGAATTCAATTTAAATAATGTAATAAACAGTCTGACATTAAACAAATTAAAACATTAGGAACATTCTCATAAAACCTTCGTTTTCTTTAATATTTAAAGAAATAAAAAATAAAGGATGAATAATTGTGCTCTGAATCAATTCTCATTAATAATTATAGCATAATCGTAAAATTTTTTACTACATTCATGGTAACTCAAAGCGACTTGGATTCTATAAACGCGGCTTTCCAGAAATATAAAATTATAATCTCAAAAAAATATAAAAACAATATTATTCGTAAATTAGCAGTTTTATTTTACTTAAAAGTCTATTTCTTAATTTTATTTAGTAGCATTCCATCAACAATATAGTGAGCAGATTATTACAGTTACAGTACAGTCACTGTCTTACTGATTAGTAGGAATATTTAAAATTGGGGATTATTTAAAATTTTAGTTAAAATTTGTAAGTAATCCTGAGTAATCGGTTTCCCTCTTTTTCAACATGTATAATTAATTTAAGGAATTAAATTGGTATTTATTTATTCATAGAGCGTTTTGATAATAATTTTTTAACAATACACAATATTTCATTAAAACGCCCATAACGACTACCAGCAAGGGATACCAAACGTGATCTGCTAGACTCTTATCTGCTATACAGGCTCACATAGCAAGTTTTAAAATTACAATAATGAAGAGTCTGGGGAATAATAAATGGCTTCGATTGTTACATCACAACGTAGCGTGCTGGAAACAACGTTGTCGGGCGATGATCTATAAATTCAAATCTGAGGCGGACTTCAGCCACTGTAATTAGAGTTAAGTGTAATTGTTTGAAAATAAGTGCTTTGGGAAAATTTATAAGAGCAAATGCTTGACTTAAAAGAAAGATAACGTTTGAAGAATCTATCAGATAAAGTATTCCGGACAGTTGAATTATGCAAGCTATGAAGATAAGTTCATCGTATATGATTTGAAGGATTTGTCATCATCAGTTTGTGTTGCAAGTAAAAATTTTGTAGTTGACTTCGGAGTAATTATTAATTACTGACCAAGGTAAAAGATAATTAACGTAAGCTGAATAGTAAGTGGAAGATGATGATTAAGTTCATTATATATCATTCAATTTAAAATTAAATAATTATATTTCTAGATTGTTAGAGTAACAGTAATATTAATTAAGTTATCAACCTTTCGCGTGATTCGTCAATACTTGCATAGTTGATCGTAATATAGCGAAAATGGAATGGAATCTGACCAAAATTGTGAAAAAGGAATAGACTAGAGGTTGGATAATATAACCGGTATGCTCACATTCTTCCGGTTTTTCGTTTAATTAACCATCAGGGTTTTATATAATCCTAGAAATCCTTCTAGAATATGAAATATGCTTCTCTGAGAATTTCACTTTCCACATTTTACGTCTCTCTGTAGTGATGGTAGTACCTGACCTAATTATAAAATATCCAGTTAATTAAATTTCTGTTTTACATTAAAATTTAAGTTTGTAAGCGTCATTAGTCTTTATAAAGATCATTACCTTTGTCAATTTACTTCGGATCCTCGTTGCTTTATGTTTAATAAACTCTAAATCTTTTACAGGTTTCCTGGATATTTGTTCATTTTTTTTGTCGTTGATCATTTTATGATTACAATTTAGTCATATAAAGATGCATCTAAAATTAGTCTTCTCTGCACTCTATTGGAATATAAGTATCTATTACATATTGATTATCGTTTCACATATCAGCAAATATCATTATTATTTGGACAGTAAATTAGCAAGGGAAAGCTTTCTATAGGTTTAGATCTGTACCGGACTCCTCGCGGTAAATTTCATCTCATTCTTCAAAGGTCCTCATTTGAATAAAAATTTCATTTCCTCCCTCCCGAAGCTGATCCTTATAGTTGACTGCAAACATCCGAGGACTCCCTAAGTTAGCCTTCTAATTTACATAAGGCAATGAAAGTTACGCGCAAAATATTCCACCGAGGGATTAACATATACTCTCAAAGAAATATATAGTAAAGGATAATGTACTTAACAGGAAGGTAGGTTTCAGTTACTACAGTAATAGATCCAAAATTCTTGAGTGCTTTTAAAAATGCAAATTATACGCACGTATATTACTTATACTGAGATTTTTATTTCCGGCAGGAAGAGTTGAGTTCTTTTTATAAATTGCTCCGGTTTATTTTTTTATGCTAGTTGTATTCGGCTTGTCGATTTTTCACATTTGAACAACAATCGTCTTCCACATCCAAGTACGGTTGAGAACAAAATATCCTACTGAGGGAAAAATCGGGTGGAATGAAATTAATCTCAAAAGAGGTACTCAGTACAATATAATCTATAATTATTTATCAAACGAAACAGACAGAAAACGGCCAAACTAATTAAAATGTAAGAAATACAGTACAAGTTATAAGCAATAAAAAGGTCTCATTCAAATGAAGGCGTGCAACAAGGTTTTGAAATAGTCATTGTTTAATTACGATATTTACTAATTATCATTTTGTTAATTACAATATCGTGATTATTGTGCTTTTAATTTACTCCCATTCAATAGTTATGTTAAAAGGAACAGGAGTATGAATTTTTAATACTTTAGATTCTACTTATCTTCTAGTTCCGTGCTCCCTTCGAAAAGAATTGAAATACTAACCGATCACAGTAATGCGTATTTCGCCTTTTACAGCTCCTCTGTATATTGCCTATTCGGCTGTTTTTTAATTTACCGCAAACCGTTCAATGTCAAAAAATCGTGTCCTCGCTTATCGGATCAGTAAACCAGTAAAAAGAAATCGAAATCGAGTAAACTCAATGAAATTCGAAACCCGTATTGTCTATAGAAGGGGGCAAAGGCGTTGGAAGAACGGAGATTTATTGGGTTGAGATCCCGTGGGATAAGAGGGTCCGGGGCTCAATCAATGCGGTATTGGGCTGCCCCCCTCCACAATCTAAGGTTCACTTGATCTTCACAATCAGATCCGGACGCCGCGTTACACTGGCACCCTTCGCCCCTATTTATTGCCAAGATAATAAATTAATATCAACGCATCGGAGAGGAATTATGAATTAAAAGTATTTCGAATCATATTTTGTGCAAATTAAATTATAGGAAAAGAAATGTTTCAATGTTCTCGCAATAAATGTATCCATTTAGTTGCATTATATATAAGATACATACATAAGATATACCACATGGTTCAGTAGTTTACCATTCGCAATGCATGTATTCCCGGCCTCAAAAAAAGGAGGTAAAACATTTTACTGCAATACTTTATTCCGCACATCTTACTTATTTTGCCTACCAAAGTAACTTTGGATTAGTATTATAAAAAATGCATACAGAAGGAGTGCTAAAAAAAATCAAACAAATTATCTGATTTTACGAAATATTTGTGTTAAATGGGAAAATTTTCCCATTTAATTTGTAATTTTATTAATTTTTTATATTAAAGTCTTATGTTACTGGTATTGTTATGATTTGGATTACCGCTTAATATGTTTTCCATAATAGTGTCGGGCATGTTTTCCAGAGATTATCGCATACAACGTGTCTTATTACTACTACGCTCATTAAAACAATATCACTGTTAGTTAACTGTTCTTACTCACTTCAAATATGCGATATGTGGACTGTGGAACAGTTAGCGTATGATTAACAGTGTTTAAGAATCGGTTTGTTAATAGATAGAGAAGTCTTTAAACGCTACCTCCACGGTTGGAATGGCTAGAGTAATGGAGGTTAAAATACGGGGCTGATACTAAGTCCGCAAGGCTTGCAGTGCTTGTCGGTTCGCATCAGCGCCGTACTTCTGCTCCAAAATTTCTTTATCCAAGGACTAAATAATAATAACTCGGAGATTTTCCTACTAATTGTATGCAAATTTTGCCTAATCTTAGTAATATGGCTATTAACACGGCTATTTATAACATATATTTATTTATATGAATCAATCAGGTTAAAAGGGTAGATCAGGTGAAAGGCTGTTGCTCCCAGAAGGCTGTGAGGGAAATAGCCGTTTTCATACGTACAGTAGCGATTATAATTTGAATGGTTATTACTGCATGAAATTACAAGAAACGACAAAAGGGACTAATGAAGATTAAATCCATTATGTAGGACGGGAAGAAAAAAATATTATATGAATTTTGGATTTAACCTCCCACTGTACATGCAAATTGAGACATCGCTCGCTCGTTAATAGGTATTAGTCTGTTTACGTCCCACCCTTTTTGTCTATAGACCAAGTCCAGCCAACTGAAAACCATTAACGAGACTACAGTATAATTGAAAAATGAATAATACTCTTAGCCGTTAGTGCTCAGTTTATTATCTATTCTAGTTAACACTCACGATGAAACAACAATATTTAATATTAGTTTAATATAACATCGCATTGTTGTTCACTTTAACTAAGTAAATACTAGAGATATATATTTCTAAATCAATGTCTCTGTGGAATCTTGGAAAGTTGTGTACAGTTGTCTATTTGAAGGATGGTAAATAATATATGACGAAAATTAATTTATGAAGCAAATTTTCGTATCTGATTCTACTACCTAGTGCGGAATATATAGTGAAAGAGCAAATTATTCGTATTGTTATATTGATTCAGATAACCATTTAATAAGTTGTATCTGGCGTGTTTTCCGGAGAGCGCATCAAATATATAGTTCAATATTGGCACGCCAACTTTATTCGAAATCCGCTTTACCGGAGCATGTTCGCTGGGAAGGAATTCGGCGAATAAAAAAATAAAAAGGTGGTCGACCGTGTTATGTAGGGACGGGACCGAGCGCAGTTTCACGGTGAAGTTCAGGCCAGTCTAGACTCTACAAAACTGGAGCGGGTTTGTTTTACGTGCCCCTTTGACTAAGGCTCCTGCACTACGTGACCTGCCTCGGCTTCCAAACCACGAACGATGATGGAGAGAGAGAGAGAGAGAGAGAGAGAGAGAGAGAGAGAGAGAGAGAGAGAGAGAGAGAGAGAGAGAGAGAGAGAGAGAGAGAGAGAGAGAGAGAGAGAGAGAGAGAACGGGGGGGGGGGACGGGTATATGGTGGGTGGGGGAAGTGAAAGAGAAACCTCTCTTTAATGAACTAGACAGAAGTCCTTTTCCTCTCGGCCTTCTCTAGAAGCTGTAGACATTCAGTCCATACCTGTCTCGTTCATTTATCTGCACCGCATTACTTTCTCTCATTTTACCTCCTTCTTCCCTCTCTAGGTCTCTACTATCTCCCCACGCTGTCAGTCTCATTCTCTTATTTTCTGCTTCTCCCGTTTTATGTCTTCGTCCTTGCCTTCCCCTCGCTCCGCCTTATAATCCGAAACCCCTTTTCTTCCTCACTATTTCAAGAGCTTAGCCCGTAAACTGGGTTTCCCCGCGGCGCTATAAATGCCAGTCGTGTCCCTCTCGTACAAACAGCCCGTTAATTCTTGCCGGGAGTGGAGGGAGGATAGTGCCGGACAAACTGCCCAGTTGCCGCACTCAGTGCTTTTTAGTTCGGCTGAACTTAATTTTTGAATTTCTACTAGAGAAGAGTAAATTTCCACTGACGGAAGGTGAATAAATCGGGTCTTTAAAATGTGATTATATAAGTAATTAATTAATAATCGATACATTATTATATCGACGTCGAATATGATTTGTTATTTTGTTTTTAAGTAAGTTAACGGATTTTCGAGCGGACGGGCGGTATTATAATAAGAAATGAGGCCGGAGCTTTGTGACAGTGAAACTCAACAGGCTGTGATCGTTGTTGGGGTTGGGGTGGGACAGGGCGGGGCCACCAATGAGAGAGTGGCACGCCGGCAGACCACAACCGAGATTAATTGACAGTCGACAGTTGAGCCACTAATCAGACTCCTTCCCAATTCCTCGGCCACCTCTCTTTCACCGATCCCTCCCTCTTTGTTCCGTCGAGCATCTTGTTTCAATCCGACCCCTCAAATAACGCACTGCAACTCTCCAATCGGGCTTTGAGCTCTCACCGCGTAAATTGGACCGCGCAATTTACAACGCGTTTAACTCAACTAAGTTCATGCCTACCCTCTTGTTTCTCGTCGATTGATCGTACGGGACAACTATTAATTGGGGATAAATTGGTAATAACGTTTAACTTAGAACATTTTATTCTTGAATCAATAACTGCTCCAACGCGCAACACTATACTTATTTATTGTACACACGTTTGGTTGTATACAGAATCTTATGTAATAAATTAATTTTCTTTATACAATTGTAAGTCGCAAACAAAATTAGAAATTAACGTTAATGACGTGCGATCGAGATTGCGGAGAAACGGCAGGATCGTGTGCCGTAAATAATTGCTAATAGTGCTGGTTACTACCAACATTGTTACTATAACAATGATGTTATCTGTATGCATTATTATGTATAATAATAATAATAACACGCTAATAATCAGGACTCTCGTTAGAATTAAATATACACTACTATTACCTATGTTGAGTCGACTCGGGGTATGAATGGTGGTGGGATGTGAGAGGATTCGGTCTGATAAGTGGAAACTTCGGGCTACCGTCTGTCTGTATAGGTGTTAACTATGTGGGAATCTCGGTCTCCCACATAGCTGCGATGGGAGTGCTAGAATCTTCTATATGGAACGCTACCGTTAATCATTATTACCAATAAGAAAACAATTCATCGGACGAGCCAATTTACGTAGGAAATTGTACGTAGCAAATTTATTGGTGTAAGGTATTTCACTATTTCATATATTCATATTGCAAACTATCCTGTAATATATCCGAGCGCCGTATATTTTTTTATAAAGCCGAGTGGTATATTCGAACAACTGCCTGGATACAATTAGATTTTGCGGTTCAGATCGTGATTTATTCGATTGAACAAACATATTTCGGCAATAAGGACAGACATGTAAATAACGTATTTGTTCTAGTCCAATTATTCCACTTTTCTAATGGGATAGGCATAATTATAAATCATAACTCATCGTCATCATCATAAAGTCATAAAGTAAGGCATTAACTTTATTTTTCCCCAGTTGCTTAAATTTAGGCATATTATGTACAACATTTTGTATCTATTCTTACAATTCTTTACTCGTTTTAATATAAAGCTTTTAATCAAAAGAAAACTAATTGATTTTGCGAATAAGTTGAAGGCTGTTTGTAAGCGGTCTAGGACCACTGTCTATTGTTCAACATTTATAATTACATTTTCGCCCTGGCCTCTATATAAGTTTGCAACAACAAAACGGGGCCGTAATTCGTTTTGTGTGCGACTTCCAATTCAAATGTTAGCAACTAGACTTTAGACCCTTTAGTTGAGAACGCAGTGGCTTCTTAAAGCACTTAATTAAATAATATATAACAATAATAACGCTTAAATAACATTTCTATCTGTGATGATTTTAAATACTAGCTAAGAAAATAATGATTTTCTATGGTCTTGATGGTAATTTTAATTCATAATGAAAGTATCGTGAACTTTAATCATGCTCATGGAGTAGCATTAATTACCTTCGATAAACACTTTCGATACAACTTTTTATAAACACATTGGAATTTACATTTTATCTTATGACCAGTTGAGACACTTTACGAGATACTTTAGCGATAATAACAGACATTAAAAGAGTTCAAATATATTACCAGTCAAAAGAATTTATGCACATCTATAATTTTGATTATTTTACATATCTTTGAATATGCTCCTATATATCGTAACGATTTGACAGAATATATTTAATGCAAATTATGCTTGAACGCGATTGTAATAGTTGAAACAAGATTTTGTAAATCAGTTCAGTTAAGCTGTTTGGCTTTGCTAATTCATTTGAGTTAAGTTATACTGACAAAGTGTTGGCTAACTTCGACTCTTATCACTAGTAGAAGAAATATCTTCCACGTTCAAATGTGGGTTATCTCAAACGCTTCATAATGTCTATCCTTATGCACGGAATTAAGAATTCAGTTTTAACATAAATAATTCTGTATTGAAAATTCAGAATAGCTATTTCCCTATGCCCCTAATTTTTTAGTTATTCATGAAGCTCATCGGATCGGCTTTTGCTCAATGCCCCTTAAAGTCCGTTGAAGTTGTTCAGAAATTTCATCGTTTGCATAGTCAGATGCGGGTATAAAAATCGAACAGAATACGAGACTCGTCAACGTTTTTATGATTTTTTATTTACAGAGCTCTTCAAAGAAAAAAAAACAGGGACTGGAACGAGGTAACGCCGGCGTAATGACTCCAATCAAATTGAGATTGGACACTTTGACTGGCTTATGTGTCCATCTCCCCGTCCCTTGTATAAATGCCGAGTTCGTTGGTTAATGCGTTTTTAACGTCCCCCTCGCTTCTCCCACTATGTTTCCTGCCCCCTATCCCAGTTAAGAGAATTACACGAGCACGCTGCAATCCCTAAGGAAAACGTTAAAAAAACACAATTCCGCAGGCCGCTGAATTTATCCATTTCCACTTCTTTCTTTACTGTACTACATTAGTACCGCCTATAATGATTTACTTAACAGTCAAAATTGGTTGCGTACTTCGCTGATTGTACCATCGGCCGAAAGTAAAAGCAAACTTACAATTGGTTACGTTAACGACTCACACCAAGAAAACAATATTACCGAGTAATTGAAATGTCTCGAATGCTGAAGAATAAGGCCTTTAATCGGGATATTTCCAAACGATCGTGATGCTTCATCATACACCATACTATTCTATGGACAAGAACATTGATATATACGCATATAAAAGACTGCCCGAAAATAAATCAAGATTTTTGTTTTGATGTTTGATTAATTAATTTTAATGTTTTGCTCCAATATAGTCTAAATTTTATGAATAATATATTTGGGGAAATAGCATTTCGCTATGTATACCGTATTTGAATATATCTTAGAACTTTAACAAGATATAACAATAATTAAATTTTAGGTCAGGATTTCTGGTACATTTTGCAATGAGTGTTCTGATGCCATTTGGCTTAGTTGAATGAACATTTGGTCCATCACCGGCCATTCAAAATAAAAGTGGTGAGATTCCTTTCTGTAATGAGAGTAGGTCCTGGATGAGGGGAAATTGAAATGGTCAATTGGTGGAGGTGAGGTCCGCCAAAGCCTAATGTTTAGCCCAGCCCCATGCTAAATTAGTGGAAAAACGTCTACCAACCGAAATAACCGTTCAAACAACTCCAAAACTTTGTACGAAGTACCCATCAAAACCCCTGAACATAGGTTAATTTAGTGGGAAAACTATTCTGGAAACTGAAATACCCGTCAAAATCCTTCTAGAACGCTCCGAACACGCTACATTCCTGATAAACTTTCGTAACAAGTCAAAAACCCATCTACAACGCCCCATACACACTTAATAAAAAATGTTTTTGCAAAATAATAATCAATGATTTCGAAACTAATGTGCTTTACTTAAATATCGTGTTAAGATGTAATTCTTTAATATCTATATAAAGAAGCACATATTTATATATAGCCGTAGGTTAAGACAGATTCTTCCACTTAATCGGCACTTTTAGTATTATTGTTCTGTTAAATGTTGATTTAAAATAATTCCTTTCTATTATTAAGGTATGAGTAAAAAAGCGATAGAAATATTATGATATGGTATTATTATTTAATAGAAAATCCAGATTACAAAATCCAGAAAATCAAATAGCAATTTTGAAATATTTATGTTAATTCTGTCCCTATATGTTATTAAAATATTCATCTCAACTACTTTAATGATGTAGAAGTTGTCATGTTTCTCCTTCGCCTTTTCTTGTTTTCGAAGTCACTTCAGGATTTTCCTACTCAAAAATAAAAATATTTTGTTAATGACGATGGATTCAAACCATTCGGAATGGAAAAGTCTTTCTTCATGATATCATTATGAAAAATCATCATATAGACCAACTTAAAAAACATTCTTCACGTTTCAGGTTCAATCAGTAACATAGAAGATGGCGAATACCAGTGCAATAAGACACAAGTGCGAAAAGTGATTTCTGGTGTAGTAGGTGCTGCGTCTAGTGTCACGTCCATCCAAGTTGCCAACTTACTCAGACTCTTCAAGATACCCCAGGTCAGTTTAATTAAATTAATATATTTAATAGAAATTCAAAGAGAAAATTTTACCGTGCCGTAAACAAATTAAAATTAGTCATTCTAGGAAAAGCGAATTTAAAACGTAACATTTTAAAATAGTATACCGTTAATTACCTTTAATAAAACCCCCTTGAGCTATGACATAGAGTAAAGAAAGAACAAAGTAGTATCGAAATATGTGGCAACTTCCTATTGTAAACAGTATATGCACAAACTCTAAAATTACAACCTCTAATATTACTAATTGGGAAACATTCAGGAAATAATTAAGCAAAATTATCAAATTTTTATGACTACATTTAGCGTCTATTTCCGTTCGCAAACGTTTCATATATTATTTATTCCTTGTAATAAAATAATCCTTTCTATTACTAAGACATTTTAGGAAATAAAAATTCCCTTCGGATAAGTCGCTTATTTTTATTAAAATAACATTCTTATTGCTCAATAAAAAACATTCATTTCGTTTTTGTTGTCCTGTACTAAAGTATACATTTATGACATGTCATAAGCATTTTGCTTTTATTGCAACACAGAGGCAACATAAGCTATTCGGCTTCCGTAACGCAGGTATTCGATCGATAAAATAACTTTGGTCAGGTGGAACTAGGTCCGGAAATAAGAGTGAATTATTACTATTCATCTTCGTTAATTTGATGGAAATAAATAAGCATTTTATTTAAATTTACTATATCATGATTCCATTATGTTCGAAATAAAATATTAAACATCGTTATAACTCTAATTGCTATTACTGTATGATTAGAAATGTCTTTTTCGTCGTACTAAGAAAAAGTTACGGGTAACCGAGGAAACGTGTTGATTTTCATTACGAAATGAGCGCATTATTATAAAATTTTTGTTCGAAATTTAACGTATAATGTTAGCTTTGAATTATTTTCTCATGATTTCATTTCATTGCACTTTATTACAAAAGAAATACTGTTATGTATATTATCATGTACTATAATTCATTCTATCTATTGTTTGGAGAAAAAAGAAACAGGTATACTAAAGATCACTGGAAATTTTCTCTCTATACCGTAGAAAGAATTTCAATACGCAAAATACCAACCCAGCCTTATTTGATCACCCATAAATAGCGATGCTCCTGGAATATAAAACCAGGCAATATTCTAATAGCACACCTGCTGTTTCTGCATTCTACATAGAATTGAGGGAAGTGCATAATGGAAACAAATGCGCCTCCTATTGCCTTCGCGCCCTATAAATGATAAAATGATTAACGTTTGGATACTGATCAGCCCTGATTAATCTAACGTAATTATCCAAAATTGAATCTCCCTCATTGATAGTCGGATAGTGTCTGGTCCTCACAAGCCGGTTTAAATGTTGTTACCTTTTATCATACGTTTTGTACTCTTATATCTTCAATGAAAAATTATATTTTACTTTTCTACTGAATTAAAAACGATGGTTTTAGGAACTGTACTGAATATACGTCCCAGTTATGGATGTTCATGGGCCGATAGATATGGGAGAGCCGGTAAGGGCCGGCTGCTAAATAACCCTCTGTAGCATTAGTCAAAGTGTCTCGGTCAAATGGACCAGACGGAGCATAGCCCCGTATTATTGCAGGAATAATACATGAACGAATTCATTTTCATGAATTGGTAAAGTTTGAAATAAATTACAGTTATTTTATTGGAAAAAATACTATTATGTGGGCGCTACACCCACCATTTTACCTACAGCATATTGGGATTGGATTGGGGTGTTGTGGAGTGGACTAATAACAAAACCCTCGTTTGATTAGCAGAAGCTACAAGTCTAGTTTCAGACAAAAGGTGAGAGCGGAAAATATATCCACTTCTCGTTATAAACACCATTGCGCATTTCCGATTTCATTTTGGAGAGGAAAACCAGAGTGTTCCGTTATTCGGGAGCTATAAAACGTAAGCTAAGGTAATAAAATGATGGGACTGTTTGAGGAAATTCAGGAGTTTAAACATTTTATCCGGTTAAAGGGGTGAGGAGAAGGACGGGCAGATATAAGAATCTGCGAACAGTGCTAGCTCAGCGGGAGCTTTGCCAAAGGACACACAATCCCTAAATCTCGCCCAAACCCCTCATCCGTATCTGAAAACCCATAGGTAATATTCCTATCGACTTTTACCAGATTTTAAACCTGATTTCAAGTAGAAATTTGTAATGTCCCTTCCTTGGTAACTAAAATATATAATTTTATTTGTAATTGTATTATAATATGTTAAATTTTATGTTTTTCCGTTATGTTTTAAAGGCATATAAAATTAGTTAATACACCTCACTAACTCTTAAACCAAGGAAATTTGTAATGAGGCTGAAAGTAGGACAAGAGGAACCGTTTTTACCTACATACTGAAATAATTTATGTGTCCCAATAAAATATTATTGAACGCGAGCTATTAAAACATGTAAAATTCACAGTAATTTCTTTCCATTGTTCGGGTAAAAAGCCTGAAGTATGCAATTTTATTTCAAACTTAGATAAGACGAAGAAAAAATGAGAGGAAAATTACGAGAGGTGTACCTCAGGCGGTGATAATAAGTCCTGTTTATTCCCAGAAGCTTGGAATAAATTTGAAAAGGAACTTCCTTATTTTATTTTTTCTTATCTTACCGCTATGACGTAATACGTATCTTACATGCAGATTACATATCACCTCTATTACCATTATGTGGACACAAACATTTTCTTCAATATAGATTGCAATATGAAATGGAGAGACAATGTAGAAGATATTTTACGAGTCCTCGAATAACATCCCAGGTTCATACGAAATTACTTCCGCTGTTATCGAATACCTTACAATATCACTCATTTATTCGTATAGGAATGCCTACATAATTCGCGAAGTAAAAAATTAGTGAAACGTTAAAGGAACATCTCTACTTGTGAAATCTTCATTATGTTTACTTTAGAATACTTCGGAGATCAAAAATGGAATCGCAGTAAGAAGAATAAATGGAAATATTCGCACTCAGAATACATAACAATATGGTTTTGGTATTCTACTGATATTTTATGTTTCCATTGCGAGAAATGTAACCATGTGAGTAAGATTCACAAGAATAAGTTTCGATTTTCAACAAATTATTATATACATTTTCCACACACACATAAACATAACTGGACTGGAAAATTATATTTAGAAATCAGAATACTTTAAATTTGAAACTAGGTTTACTCCATCCACCTGCGTCTTAAGCTGCCAAAAACACTCTCCCCCCTACCCAACTTATGGCTCCTAGAAATCCCTAATAGGATATTATCATTGCACAATTTTCGTTTTTTATTTATAATAATGAGAGATATCTATAACTCACACGTGAAGTTTCAGTATTTGCAGGTTACGATATCAAATTTATATTTTGTAGGTTCTGAGTGGTTGTTCTCGTAATATTCGCTGTCTACTCCTATATTACTTCATGCATATTACTTAATACTTAATATATAATATCCAGTACCTATATACCTAATGTTGCTATCGACATGTGCATTACGCGTCATACACTTTTATATTGTGGTGTTTTATTGTGTAATGATCTACCCGTTTATACGTCCTCTATCTCGTGTTCTAAAATATGTCCTCAAATCTTGGATTAGATTCGCTTCCGTGTTTTCTCTATCGCAGTTTGCACCGCTTTCGAGCACCAGTGAAATTGTATCGAAAAGCCTCTGTTCCAGTTGTATCAATAAGCCCGTCGGGCGTCGACAGTCCTTACCGGACGTAAGAATCACAATGGGTAATGAATTATTCATGATTGTAGCTTATTAAAACTGGAGCCTTGCTGGGTACGACGCCTTTGTTTCAGGGGTTCTTTTCGCCCGCAATAACAAGTTAAGGGGGAGGGGACGTTGAGACTTGGGATAGAACCGGCCAAGGGGAGGTCAATTGGACCGGCAAATCGAGACAGTTGTACCCGCCCACACCCACTTCAATGAAAATTCCTTTTTTATTCTTTGTTTCGATTACGTGAGGTATTTTATACACGTGCACTCAACCATTGTGCGATAGTAATTATGCCACGATTTTTATAGTAATTTTACCATATACAGTAATATATTGTAGTAATAAAATAGGTTACCGTTATTTTTTTACTACCGTTTTCAACTTAAATTGAGATATTTCAATCGGAGTTTCAAACGATGCATTTGAAGACTGTGATATTTAAGATCAGTTACTTTAGGTTATAGTTGATCTCATGGACAACGCAAACCTGCTTGAAATTAAACGTTTAGTTCATAGCAAATTATCTAACAAAAACTATACACATTTTTAATTGAAAACTTCGGAACTTTTGTGCTGCAATTACGGAACATTAGTGAGCAATTGATATGAAACAAACAACCGAACTGATTTATTGCCGAAAATTCCGAGGGATTTCCTTTTTTTTTACTACCCAGAATTTTGAAATTAAATGATACTCTGCTAAATAGTCAATAAATAGTTCAATTCCCATTATTTTAAAGTCAAATGATTTTCAGTTAGGCCGTTACCATTTGCGAAAATCCGTCTACTAAAAATTATATTAAGCAATATTTAGTGGACAAATTTCCTCACATACTATTAATGATTTATAGTTAACTAACAATATCAATACTAATATATACATATGCTGGACAAGATGTATAGGAATTGTATAGTTCTTATAAGTCGTATAAGGTCGTATAACAGTCGTACAAGGTCGCTTAAGGATAGACTCGTGATTAACATGCCACAATAGTATGGGAATACAAAACGAAGTTAATTTAAAAAATTGTCATTTTCAAAACATTATATTAAATTTAATAGCGAATTAACTTATATAACTTAAAAATTACGTTAATTAATAGCCAGTTAGGAGCGATGGCATCAACTAAAAGTTTGTTGAATATAAGAAATTTGAAGATGCGGTTTAACTTGGTATGGTGTCAAGGGACCAGTTTCGAGCAGGCCGCTTGTAACATATAAAAGATCGGAGGGCTCTCCACGGCCTATTGAATTCAAGGGGGGAAGAATTCCCCAAGCCCTGAAGCCGGAAGCAAGCCCCAGCCTTCCTTTTTCGTTTATCACGTTCGCGTAGAGTTGTTTTCTTTCTTATTCCGGGATACTAGTTTAAATCCCATTTATGCGATTCATTGCATTATTATTCTCCACCAAATTTGTGTTGAAAAATCACTAGGCCGTAAAAATTATCTGATACACCCTCTTATATATGTCCGGTAATATTGATATATGTTTATATATATATATATATATATATATATATATATATATAAATTTTTAAGTACAGAAGTGTCAATAGAAGAGTTTTTTTCATTACTCTATATAATAAGAACACTTATGATTTGTGTTTATTAATACAGTTACAAGTAAATTATGAAAATTTCGCAGTCAGCACAATCTCCCGATCCGATAGAGGGATAAATACTAGACATTCCCAGAGCAATACTAAATAGATTCGGGGATCCGTATAAGAAGATAAACAAACGCTCCTATAAATGCTCTCACAGTAATGCTCTTTTAGCTCCGTTTTTGTAGGATTCTGAAATTATCTAAATGAATTTTATTCTACCGCGGTTCCCGGACGTAACGGCACGGGGAGGGTCGTGGAGTGGATTGCAATGGTCCTAGTTATCACAGTTCCCTTGTGCCAGAGCTGTAACGTACCCTTATCTCAATCATGTAACGGGCGGGAAGTAGAGAGAATGGATGAGAAGGCGGTAGGGCGGGCGTTCGGAGGAAGCGAGGTCTCCGCTGATTAGATCTGCGGGCAGCCTCTTCAATTTAGGAGCCAGGCCGCCCAAACTTGTGCCTTCCGGCAGCCCCTCCGATTGTCCAGAACATATCCCCCCCCCCTATCTCCCCAGACAAAGCCAAAACATGAAATGAACGAATTTAGTAATTCCCGGCAGGTTTCTCTTATCTAGCCTGGCAAGCACTTCCACATACCCACCCCTAGGAAAAGTTTAACTCGTTCTGCTCCTCGTCGTTTGTTTTTATGAATGCGGAAAATATATTATGCGAGATTTCTCCTTGAAAAGTCTATATTAAGTATTTTCATTGCATTAATTACTTTTTGGTTTGTTTATTCATCGACATTTTATTGATAAGGAAACCTAACGTAATATTTGCTAATCGTAATGTAATAGACAGTGAGTCCCACTCAAATTTTAGCGGTATTCTAAGAATTCTGTTGAGTTTACAAGAGTTTTGAGTTAGTCTCGTTTAATCGGTTACAAATTTTAAATTAATTTGTTCTACACGTTTCGAAAACGGAAACATGTAACGGGCTGCGGCGAGATATTAAAAACAAAATTCGGGACTAGAAAAAGGAGATTTGGGATGACCGAGTCAAGAAGTGGTACAAATGTCGCCTCGTTCGGAAACTGGTGATGAAATATTCCATAACAAAAGAAAGTCACTGAAGCTTTGCGCAGTATTTCGCTGACGTACATAAAGAAGCGGTGGGCCTACGTGGAGAAGACAATACCTACCCAGTCCACGGTCGAGGGAGGGGCAAAAACGGAAAGGAAAAAGCGGCTCGGCGACAGAGGTCAGACCTTTCGGTCCAGGATACCTGGAAGAGTCACAGCTGGGACCATCCCCCCTCAGGTAAAATCCCCTAGATCCCCCCCCCATCAAGTCCACCAGTCCTTTTGATATATGTTACATAATCAAGAGTAGAACCGCCCCACGTATCGACAGGCCAACAAAAGCCGCAAGTACCATTGACCAACATAATAAACGAAATTCTTTGGCCAGGGTACTTTTCTATTGTCTGGAAAAGGACAGTAGTAAATACAGAACCCTAACAAAACTTTATTCTAACAAGGTTCCAGCCTGTCTATACCAGTAGTTCCCAAATTACAACAAATGCCCTTTAGAGGTTCTGAGAGGGACCCGATTCCGGTCCCAACATAAACATGCGATGATGAAACCAGCTTACAAGGGTTGTCAGCGGCCTACAAAGTAACGAATCGTGGCAATTGATCTTGTACACCAAATGCAAGGCCGATGTGTCCAATGGAATGTCCCTTCTCCTGCATTCCTATTTACTAGCGAGCGATAGTAAATAATTCGATCTCCTAACAAATCACTATGCCGGGCAGCGTTCCTCAAATATCTGTTCCTTTTCCGCGCTATTCAACCAATATTCCCGACCTAAATTCCGATCTACTAAAGGGCATTTGCCAATGATCTGATTCTGTATTCCTTCTCCTAAGAAGGAACCTCCTAGCTTATCTCCTAAGAAGCTACTCACCAGACCAATAAACGCGGTATACTAGAGCAAAAAACAAACCGACAGTAATCCGTATCTGGAACACCAACATTCGATAGAAATCAGAAACTATAGAAATGTTACTGCTGCCATTAGGCTATGAAGAGGGTATTTTTAAATTTGGTTTGGTTAGGGGACCCTATTAAGAGAGAATCGAAATCATCATCATCGTTTTTCAACCTGCTGTAATTCTACGACCTGTATAACCCTACCGGCTTTCGTTCAACAAATATGGATATGGGGTTGACCCTCAGAAGAGTGTACTGGCATTGAGCAGACCTAAAGGTAATTAAAGGAAGCAAGAAAAAGGAAAAGGGTAGAAAAAAGTTTTTTATTCTCCGCTCCTCTTCTCTTTTTTTCGTTCTCCCTCAAGTCCGGTTTATTTCCTTAATAAAAACTGTCGGAACAAACTGAAGAAACAAATTGTTAAGAAACAACTGTACGTGACAAAGCTATCAAGTTTTCAGACAAGTGGGAGTCATTGACGACCGGATACCCACCCACTGTTCAAACCAGATAACCCAATTTTCTTATTTTTTGTCTTCCTTTCTATTTGCATTAACTTTATGTCACAACGTCTACTTACGTCATGTCGTCATTACTTCTACGATGTTAGTGCAATTTTTACGTCTAACTAAAAATAAACTTTATTTAACAAATGAACTATTACAAATGTAAGTGTTAATTGGGATAATTTGAGGGCTAATAAACGCAGACGTGCACACCAAAACAACGCCTGTTCACTAAATAAAGTATTTCTATAATGGGAGCGGTGCCCCAGTTTTGGCAACCCGATCCCAGAACAAAAATAAATTGTGATAATGGCTTATTGTAATAATTTCTCTTTATTATACATATTAAGTAGGAAAAATCGATTTTCTTTAGAAATATTTTTTTCCGTTATCAACTCGAATTTATAAATGCTATATTTCCTTTCCAATATGATTCGGACTTTTATATATTCCTATAAGTCACCAGATTTATGATTTTTTTGTGCTAGTGCTAGTACTACTATCAAAATTTACCCTACCCGAATTCGTCAATTTGTCGGCAATCTTTCAATATTTTCGCCATTATTTTTGTATTAAATTATAAATATTTCTGTGGATCGAAATTCGTCGTAAGATGGACATCGCTTTGGTCCAAGGCGTCAACCGAATAATTAATAACAGCAATAATGGCCACTATCCTAAATTCATAGTCCATCCATAATCTAATGGGTCATTTCACATGCGTTCCATGTTTAATTTTGCATTAAAAACAAATAATACTATGGCTGACGGCGGAATCTACTGATTTATACAGAATTAAACAATATTTTTTGATGAATATGGATTTGTATAACCATAAAATTAGGAAGAAATCTTCAAAATCAGAATTCGATAATCTTATGGTAGCCCTGTTTTTTATGTTATGATTCACAGATCTCGTCAGAATTGTGTGATAATTTAATTTCTAAGGAACTAGAATAAGCAAATTCTTTTTATAAAATTCACTATGTTTTACGAAATTAAAACACGGAATTACGAATTAAATTTAAAATGAGTGGTTAAGGTCGACGCTGTAAAGCGACAAGTGGTCTCCAAATTCTTCTATCTTTTTCCTTCTCTCTTTTTTGGCAAGGAAAGCGTTAAATTGCTTGCTTCAGGAAACACTTCATCACTTTGACGATCCCAATAAAAACCGTATGAATTTTTCATGAGTTTCACAAAGGAAAAACCCTTCACCTCTCGGTGAGTTAACTAATTGAAAAAAAATAAACGAACGTTGTATTATATCCGTGTTTCTCTTACAGTTATTTCTGTTGAAGATTTGATTAGTATTTTTTTATGTAACAGTATTATTTCATTTAAACACGTGTAATTAAAAACTTATACATAATTCCAGGTTTGTCAGTATCATAATAATCAAACCACTGTAATATGGCAACATATACAGCTATATTCCTTAATATTTCAATTTCCCATATTCGTGTTAAATACTAATCGGGTTCATTTAGTATTGCCATACTAATAATATCCAACTCGTATCCATTTTTTATATTTGTATAATTTATTTCGTAATTATTAATTATACTTATTATACTAATACTTATTATATATAAGTTAAGGATATTAATGGCCAGTGGGATTATTTGTTCCTATTTTTTTTTCCTTTTCCAGTAGTGATTTAAATATAATAATAATTCGTGTATTATTTGTCTGTGTTGGTTTGTTTTCGGTACGTGTTAAATATTATTATTTTTTCGATGTTTAGAATGTTATATTTTTTTGTTCTGTTGTGTGTATTATGTTTCCATGCGCAGTTCAATTCCAATTTACCATCTAATTATCTGAAACTTGTATTATATTTGACTCCCGTTAGGGAAAAGCCGAAACAAGTCGAGCTTATGATGAAATAGACGAGTGGAAAAACTTTGAATGACATATGAAAATAGTAATACAAACAATGCAACCGGAATTTAATGTTTGATATTCGATAGTAAATATGAATAAAAACAAATTTGGTTGCCCAGGTACCCCATTTTATAGACCCTATACGACGGTGAGAATAAATTCGTTTGGCTTGTCACACAGCTCTAGACTAAAGTGAATTCGACGTGCATGTTGAGGTTTATTTGGGCAGCGCGTTGATATTCACAAAGGACTCCTCTGATATTGCTGAACCTCTCTGTAAAATGTATCAGCAGTTTCACCTCTCTTCTCCCCTCCTCCCCTCAGGAGTTTAGTATACAAATCCTTCGAGCCCAACTTAAATTATTCATATTGTTTTATCATACCAATCACACGCTACTTCGTAAAACATGAGATAAAGCTTCTGAACCAATTTGAGAATATAAGTTCCTACTTATGATTAGAAGACATTTAAATTTTAAGGAACGCAACAATATATATTATGTATATAGTATATAATAAATTGTATTGAGTTAAGATTGTATTAAATTTTATTGAAAGGGAGTGTGGGTGTTGTTTGGTATGAAATCCGAAATCGTTGTAGGAGAATTCCAAAGAAGGGGTGAGGGGAGGCAAGGATATTAACACAGGACTGATATACTATTGATATGTGATTTAAATATGATTGTATATACGTATTATTGTGGTCAATGCCCAATCTACTTTTACACCTATTTATCTAAGTGTTATGTTGCATACAAGAATAAAATTAGCAATGTTACTAATTTAACATGGAAGAAGAAGGCTTAAAAAGAGCAGAAACTCCTCGGTTTTCAATTCAATGGGCTAGAAAGAACAGATTGGGTTTTTATTATATTGGGGTTTATATTGGGTTTTTATTAATTTTCTATAAATGTTGTTCATTCAACCGTAAACATTGAATAATTAATTAATGATTATAACAAATTAAATATATTTTGATTTGTACCTACAGGGAAATTTCCAAAGACAAGGTGCGAAATGTACTTAACTAAAGTTCGTTGAGTGCAGTTGCATAATCCTGCCAAGATGTATTTTTCTAAAATATTTTTGTGAGGTAATTAAAAAAAATTAATGACTATTAACAAAGAAAGGTCAATTTAACCGGAAATTGAGTTGGAACTTGGAATGGGACGGAGTTTCTTGCAGCGACACGTGACATTTTGGAAGCTATTTGTATGCCCTCCGCCTAAGCCCGATACTTTTCAACAGTCCCACTTATTACCCTGTTCCTTTCACATAATAAGCTAACGCCCAGTCTGGTCGATTGGAACACAGAGTAAGCTTATTCCTCACTTAGTTTCACACAAAGTTTCATAGTTACTGGATTGCTTCATCAAACGCGCACTAGAACGCGTACGTAGAAATTTAATGATTAGTGGGAACACGAATTCGCAGGATATGTAAGAAATTCTTTTACGCCAGCATAAAAGAGTACTATTATTTCACTGCTTTGTGCTTGGTACTTCATGGGCAATAATACCCTAAAATAGTAACACAGATTTAAATGGAATTAGTATAATGAGCATAGTTACCAGTAAGTTATTCATGATTATTCGTTTAATAGCATTAATGTATTACTTATTATATTTGTTAATTAACAGTAAGGGAATTTATCTCGTCGCGTGTGCCAGTAATTGTAGCTAACCATAGAAATCGATAGACTATGACAGTAGTTATAGTATTACAGTATTAGAAAATAAAACGTTGAAAAATAAGGGAAAAAATGAGATTTCAATTTTCTAATGGTATAAAAAACTGTAAATGGATTAATAAATGTAATATTAACAAATAAATATTCGACGCCGCTCCCAGTTATAAGCGTTGTAATACTAAACCCGCATTACGGATTGATAATGCGTGTCTAGCATCAGCCCCGTGTTGAAATAAAAACTCCAAGCGTTTGCTGTCTCATTATTAAAACTAGTGGTAAATAGATATAGAGACTTTTATTGAGATCACTAAATATATCCATCCTGAACTGATTGATTTTATAAGGTCTAACTTCATCTATTTATTTATCAAAATTAATTTACACTGTACTTAGAAATAGCTCAGAATTCATAATTTTCCGCCAATACTACTACTATATTTTCTCTAAAATTCTTCTTTCTAAAATTCCCATATCGATCAGAAAAAAAGCGTAATTAATTAAAGTTCTGTGCAACGGAAGAAAAATAAAGAGCTCTTGAAATTAGGCCTCTTGGTTGGGCTTCTAAATTAGAGTGCATGGGACAATAGGCCCCAGATGGTTGTTTTCATCCGCGTATTAATGCCGCAAAAGTTATTATTTGATGAAACACTCGGCTAATTTCAGTAATGAAACTCACTCTGCCTTAAGCAACAGGCATTCATGATGAATTCCTGGTTAGCATTCTCGTTCTTCAGTATAAAAAATACGAAATATATTCATGCATTTCATACTAATATTTCTAAATAAATGGGCTCGGATGCACTGGATTGTTATGCCAGTTGAACATTTAATGGTTACAACTGCGTGTTATTACAGGAGTCCATATTTATGATTTTGATAAAACAGATTATGTGAAACTGAATGTGACAATCTAAGTATTACTAACATATTTGCCTTTCTACGACCGTCAATAGAAACTGAATATTTCAATCTATTAGAAGAACTAAATTAAATCCATAATAAATGAATTCCCGCAACATGAAATTGCGAAAATGCAACTAGAGTTAATACTAGAGTATACTGCATTAAATACATTTAAGAATGAATTTAATAAAGGAATTAAGAATTTTTATTTATCGAACGCTGAAAAATATTATTAAAGAAAAGTGATGCTGCCCTTTTTGGAAAGGTGTGATTTCTTGTGAGTTTCTCGGAACGAAACCTCCTCTTAACGGGTCTTCGTTGAAATATGTGGAAGCGCAAAACTGAAGAGATAGATAAGAAAGAGGCGTTGAATACCTTCTCCAAATGGTTTCCCTTTCCCCTTAGCAACTGACATTAAGTTAGCCGTTAGGGAGCGGCGCGTATCAGTTTTACAGATGCATCTCGCTGAACGTTCTTCGGATCGATGTCAAACACGGCGCGTGAATTGTTGTTTGATCTTCAATCTCACTGAGGCACCAGTCTCACCTTTCCAGGCACTTTACAAATATATAAAACTAGGGCTCCGTCAACACCATCTAAGCAAATATAGTTCACCCGGATTGCCAAGCTGTTTATTCGCTTCTCCTTTCAACCTCAAATCACTTCCCGCACTGATTTCTCACGGTGCTATACTACACATTGTAAAAACTAATTCACAAATGAAGCTAATGAGAGCGTAATTCTCTGAGGAGGTAAGAGGTCGACAGTAGTCAGGCGAGATAAATAATTTATTACGTATATATACTATTATATGTTTGATATAAATCATTTATTTGTTATGTTTGCGCGTGGCCTCTTGCCGTGATGCAAAATCCGTGGATAATTCCGCGGTAGCTATACATCGGGCAAACATGGTTTATAGTCGGCAGGCGTGTCACATGACAAGGTCCTTTAAAATATTTTTCCGTGTGTAATAAAAAAACAGTTTAAGTTACGTTAGGTTAAGTCTAAGAAATATATTTCATAATCTAAGCCCTATTCAGACTTAGTAAGCTAGGAGTGGTCAGTACAACCCAGTACATATTAAGTTTATACCGTTTGTGCACTAACTATTAAAATATTTCTATTGTACGTTAGCGTAAGGAGACTTTGGTTTAAGGAAAAGCTTGACCGAATAGCCGGCGTTGATTGCCATGAAATTTAGCACATGCGTTATAAGCAGAAATCGATCGAGAGAATCAAGTTAAATTATCGGGCGATGAAGTAGACTTTTCTTTTTGCCTGCGTCGGTTTATAATTCGGGCTTTTGTACTTATATCAATTCAACAACAGAGGGTATCACGCCACCAGCCGGTTTCGACACCGGTTGAAATTGAAATTGGGAGATGTGAAGTTAGATAGGGGGAGAATGAAAATGGGGGAGCCGAGATTGGAAGAAAGGTGAAATGATGGAGGGAGGTTGTAGCTGATTAGAGAGAACACTGCGACACGGGACCGGCCTCTCCGCACTGAGATAAGTCTTTAATTAAGCCAAACTAGGGCCAAACAACGACACCCACTTAATCGAAATTACCTTCCTTTCTGAGGACTACGCGGATGAACCACGCTGAACCGCCAGAATTCGTTGGGTTTTCGAATATAATCACGCTACTATAACAGAGCACCAGCGTGCTTGATCGGCAGTGGACGTGAGCAAATACACAAATATATTGCTAAAGAAATTTCGTACGTTACGGCGTGCAGTCCATTGAACTCCGAAGACCCTTCCAGCACTTAACTACAGTTTTAAACAGGTAATGAACACCCAGATATGTATATAAATTTATCTATGTTTAATATCTTAAAATAACAAGAGGATTGGCCGTAACTGTATCATTGCTACCGTAATCATTGATGTGGAGTTTGAATAAAACAACTGTGGCAGTTGGATTGAACCTTGCCCTCATTTAGTTATTTAAACGTCCGTCCACCGCCCGTTCGGTTAGCGAATTATAATTGCTAGTCTGTCGATCAGGAAACCGGAGAGCGGTAAGAGTCATTTCCTTCACCGTTAATATTTGACGAACTCGTTAGTTCAATATCACATGGATCGAACACTCGACAATGCATGTTTTCATAATTCAGCGTATTACATTCGTTAAAGTGAATTAACAATCGTAGGTATCCGGATAACTAATTAGGTAAACAATATAAACCACCTTTTCCTTCCTGAATAGAAAGGAATTCCTATTTATAAAGTTAAATTTAAAAAAATGAAATTTGTAACGTTAAACGTTTTTATTTGTTGCCGATATTTTTCTCTATTACTGTTATTTTCCGGATGTAATTCAGAGCATCGGTATGTTAAGCCTGCGTTTGATCAGTTAATTGCGTCAAACGCTACACACGTTTGTTTCTTGGGAAAATATTTGTATGTCTCCTTCTATATCGATCAGCCCATTGAATAATAAAAAATGCACTTTTGGCTTTTGCATGTCATTAGGTTCTGTCAACATTTCTTGTCGATGCTGGGGGTTATATTATGACTAGTAACGTCATTGTAAGAGGCGATTTACCTCCTAACGACCTGTCGCATTAACAGTCATCTTCTAGAAATGGTCCAGTCATAACTAGTATAAATGACGAGTGAAATTAGAAATTTTGATCGCTCTCTTGTCTTGTTCATAGTGAAATCTTGATTAATAAAACGGGTAACTTTGAATAACCGAAAAATTTACTTCGAAATTAATTTCCGTTTAGCCATAAAGCAGTCCCAAACGCATAACATAATACAGAACATGAGGAACAATAAAGTATTTGAGTAGGACAATTATACGCTGGATATTTAAAAAACCAGCTACAAATTTGTAAAATTACTGATTTAACGGAAATTTATATCCGTAAAAATAAAAAATCCGTGCATTTTTTTTATTCATTAAATTACGGAACTTTTGGAATATTTTACATTTTATATAGAATCTGGCCGTTAAGAATCTAATCGCTGAGAGGAGAAGTCTGAAGAGGGGACAGAAAGGCCTCTTCATATGAGGTTCAACTCTCTCCAATTCAATTTGGCTCCACCGCACTCTTAATTGCTGTTCAGCACTTGCTTAATTTCTCTGCCATCGGAGCCACCTGGATCCTTCATCAAATAAATGCCACGAATTCGCTAGCCCTATCAGAAAAAGAAATTAAATATCGCATATTTTTCTGATAGCCTGATAACCAAACTACACACTAGACGTTGAATAGAAAATGTATACACGATAACATTACAGAAATAAAATGAACCAAAATGAAATAAAATAAAATGAAGTAGATAATACTTTTTTAATCGAAATATTCATTAAATTTAATTATTACATTTCATTAATCATCAATTATTATTCAAATTCATTAATCATCATCATTATTCATATGATATATTTTTTAGTATTAGTTATAAATAATATAGTCACAAAGAGTGATTTCATTGCCTTGAAGATAACATATTTAGGGCTTGTAAATACAGTTTAATACTCTAATTATATACATAAATACGTATAGAAGGCTTTAACTACTCTTGTTTCTACTCGAGATTTCCAGAGTCCTGACCTCTTTTCTCAGGACGCATGCTAATGACGAAAATAAATCTTCTCACCGGCCACTAACTGCTATCTATTATTTAACAAATGATTGTCTTATTATGTTACGAAATACGTTTATTCCTATAATAAAATATATAGATTTCGTATTTATAGTAATAAAAAAGACATTAATAGATAATTTAATGCACAATAACTTCTGTTTTAGTAGGAAGTGATCTGTGTCTGTTTTATGAGGCTTAAAAACTTAACAATATCAAAATTAACTAAAAATCGGGTTCAGTAATTAAATATAAACCGGAATGGGATAACTCTCCTCCACGATGTCGATAAATATAATATAGTTTTGAAATATTATTATATTATTTTTATAATATATTTTTAAGAATATTATTAGTTTGAGAAATCTAATTAGAATTTAAAAGCCCACACTATGAAAATATCCAGTCGTAGTAAAAGTAAATTTCATGCAGAAAAGGAGGACATGAAATTATTTTGTATTTATTCTTTCATACATATATATATATATATATATATATATATATATATATATATATATATATATATATATATTAATGGGCTGTATATTTCAGGGTTAGCGGCACGATTTCATGATCTGTCATAATTCGCGTTTGGTGGTGTCAACTTCTTAAATAATCTAAACAAACCGAATTAAAAATCAATTATGGACTAAGCCTATAAGAGGAAAAGAGATTATGCGAAATTGTTCCAACTCAGTCCACTCCGAGTAAAGATCGTTTACACTATAATCCCAGTTAATTATGGTATCTTTGTGATGAGTTGGGAATGAACTGATTTATTATTTAAATTTCATTTCCTGGAATTTAAACAATCCCGGATTGATGTTTTACGTTTGCATTTAACGCGCTTTTCTTGGCGAATCTACCACAGTAATAAAATTAGAATCGCTTTCCCAATTTCGGCCCTACAAGAGTTATGCCAGTTTCAGCTTAGCCTCGAAGTCAGTAGTTTGCCCTTAGTAACAATGTGATTCTTAATCCTCGGGTTGGACTTCTCCCCGTCGCCAGTAGCATTCCACCAATAAGTAGGTGATTCCCTTACCTCTATTGGTTACCGGTGAAGTACCTGAAATTATATTTCTGGCAAACACTCACTATACGGTTCCTGCTGTCTTTGGATGTTTAGGTGCACGTATATGATTTTCTTGTGTTTTCAACCTTATACTGTTGTTTGTAGTTCCGCATATTCCTTTCCTTTTTCGATCGTCAGCTTGTAGTGCAGGGCCCAGTTTTTTCTATTTGTACTATTATCCTGTATGTTGCAGTATGCTCAAGTGTGTTACTAACATGTTTTCTACTAAAAAATTGTTTTTGTACTAAAAAACTAAAATTGTTTTTAAAATCGATTTTTAAACAGTGTTCGTAATTCGAATGTATCCGGAGCGATACATGTAAATTTAATCAGCATATGTGGTTGGGGTTTCTACGGTGACTACGAGGTTGATTTCGTTTTGTTTTTTATTAAATTGCTGATCATGTCCGATCAGCACATGTGTGTTGTGTTTAGTCTGGGTAATAACGAATTTTGTTTAGTTTGTGAAATGTCCATGAGTAAGTTACGAAAAACAAGCTAAAAACGCTTTCTGAACGTGTTGTGAACATCAACACGTGGCAAAGGTTCCTCATTTTTTTATTTTATTATGATTAAACGAACTCGTTCTCGTTTACTTGTTATTGTGGTATTTCTTATATATCCAAATATATTGTAATTTTAGTTACATAAATATTGAATAAAATACAATGATACGGGTACACGTTCCTTGTTAGTATTTCCAAACTTTTTCAGTATCGAGTCCACTTAGACTTGAAGTGGGTACCCAGCCTCAAGATGACGGTAGGTGAATATCGCTGGCCTTCATGTTAATCAGAAGGGAGAGAAAATTCCTTTTCTACTATTTTAAATAATTTCGAAAATGCTGTTTCTGTATTTTATTTTTCTCCTTATTATACGACAATTTTAGGTTAGCTATGAATTTTATCATTATCGTATTACATTACATACGAACACTATTTTAAATTTTTGAATGAGGGAATAAAATGGTTTTGAAACATCATAACCCGACATTCTCATGTACTTAAATATGAATTCATTCCGTAATCCATTTTGCAACAACTGTGAATGTTCGTAAAGGTTAAACGATTATTATTGTTGAAAGAAAATGAATTATATTTTAAACAACCAACACTACGGATGCAACTCTTAAATGTGTTTATGCAATGAAGAAAAAATAAATAGTGAGTGCAATAGTACTCTGAGTATGACAGTAAAATGCAAATTTACGTAATAAATCATCCAGGAGATCATTTTCAATGTAAGAAGTTATTTGAGATATTACAAATAAATTTGGATACTTTTGTACCTAAACGTTCCTGACATAATTATTCAAATTTACAATAATATGTGAAAAGGGAGTATATTCTCATAGTGCGGGATAGAACATTTTAAAAACATAAAACAAACGAGATAATACCGGCTACTGATGGAAGTGAAATTAGCTATTTATATGCACGCCTCTATCGAGTTATGCTTGACATAATTTGGGTAGTTTATTTTGCAAACTGGCGTCGAGAACCTGATTTTAAATGCATAACATCCAAAAATAAAATATTGATTTTGATTTTAAAGTAAATAATACTATACCCTGTCGATAAAATGTTGTTGGACAAAGTAAATATACCGGAAAAGTCCTCTGATAGAAATTTAATTACGTTTATTACTTCTAACCCTGTACTAACTTTGATTAATGAGAATAGTTCGGCTTACACAGTTGAAAATGGGATTAGCATACTTAGATGCTAAAACTGTTCTATACACTCTGTCCCCACTATAAAATATATAATATCGGCCTGGACATTCTTAATTTATTACGTTTTCGACCGCCATACGTTCACGCTGTATGCTTTCACGGGCTTGATAAGACACTATCGTGTGATTAAAAAGGTACAAATATTATCGACGATAGCACTAGTTGAAACATCAATTGATACACATTAATCGACAGCGTATTTTATATTAATTACGAAACCGTAATTAATATCAGTAATATCAGTTAAATATATGCACACATAAAGGCATTTTTGGACAATTACTATTAAAAGTTCAACATGTTGCTTTTTCCAATATATTTACACAATAATTCTATTCATTCTAAAATGTACAACAGATCACTATTATAAATATTCTTTCTCTGTTCTCTGTTATTATCTGCTGTGAGATAATACTATGTGGTAGTAATTGTCCAAGGCAGTCACAGCGTACATCTAGAATATTTCGCATTAAAATCTATAGGATGCCCCTCGACCGGTCTATATTGGAGAGAGAATTATTACAGTCGATGGAAACGCTATTCGTACGTGAATTGGTGTGGAACACAATTTACGGCCATTTTAGGTGAGAGGTTAAACCGAGGATTGACACAGTGTTCACCTTTGTGCAACCTCTTTGAAACTGGCAGACTTGTCTAGCTACACGCCTGACAGGTGTGCTGTTGTATACTCCCGATTCAACCGGGGTGAATTCAGTTCATTAAAGGTGTAAGCTGATGAATGCAATACATCTACACCTATTGAACGCTTTACGGACATTCATTTTACTGTTATAAATTGTTTAGCGTTGTAGTTTTATTTCGAGTTTAAAGAAAGAAAGTAGCCTTCGTTTAAAGAGAGTGCCTAAATACAAAAAATATTTTGTATTTACGGCTAATGCCCTCTTGTAAAAAATATTTCTCTTGTTTTACCGAAAAGGATTTTTTTAAGGGATCCAGTATGACTTATTGGAAAGTAATATTTGGCAAGGGTTCGTGGAAAGGATATATTAACATTTCACCTTGAAAATATTTTGATTCTGTGTCCGGATTTGTAGCTAATTCATGGCGAAATCCTTCATCGTTCGTAATTTTCCCATAAATAATACCTGATTCTGCTTCATTACCGAGAATTTCGTCGAGATATAGTATGCTGTAAATAATTATTAATATTTTGGTCATAGTTCTACAGTTTGTTCTAATGCATGCTTATCGAAGCTATTAAGATGTCTCGCACGGCACTTTAAAAACACAATAATACTCTTTAATTTACGGTAGGACGGTTATGCATGTAAATATTATAAGTATTTATGGTGTCTAATTAGGATATTACAGAAATTATTAAGCACGCTGCTGGCTTTAGAGCAGCCAGCGCTTTTTTAATTAGGGGGATATTACGGTTTCTCCTTAATTGCCTGCTCCCATTCTCGTTGTTTCTAGAAATAGTAAAAAATATATTCACGACTTCATGTTTTCATCAAAATAAAAAAGGGCAACATTCTATATTGTAATTTACCTTAAGTATTTAATTCAGGTACCACGAATCATACACGAGAGGTACAACGCAAACGTATAAATATTAACAAGCAACAATAACAGAAAAACTGAGCGTTACAGATATATCTGACTCTCTAATGGGTAACATATAGTGATAATTAAAATTGTTTTAGGTATAATAAATAATTACAACTTACCCCCAATGAAAAAGAAGCGATATCGTAAAGAAGGATTACTTTGGTATTTTATTTGTTTTCCCTCTCTAAAATGGGCGTATATAAACCCGTTTTATGAGGTGACGAATGACGAGGGAACACGTTAAGCGAAGCTCGTTTAAGCAGCAACGTTGTCATCAAACGACCTCATATATATTTAAACTCGAACCTCCCATTACGGTTGTTAAGCTGCAGACCGAAAGCAATCTCACTGCCAATAACAACCGGTCTGTGTAACTGGAGTTGGCTCGAATGGGTTGAATATGCCGCCTGGACACCTTACCAAACCAACTTTGATCAAATACATTACGAGTACAGAGTGAAGTAATCATTATTATTTTCATAATTAAGCTTCCTTTCTAATAGTATGACAATGATAATATTTAATTAGTATACTAGAATTTATGACCAATAGCCAGATTCTCAAAAAATCGCACATAAGAAAGTTCAACATTCAGCAAGCCTCAAAAATTAACTCATTGAACTCACGTCTCAATTTTTTGCTCACGCCAAGAAAGGTTTGGTTGAAATTTACGGCATCAAAATGTTTGTTTGGAGGTTTTACTTCAACGTGGAAAAGACAACCTGGCGACCATAACGGTCATATTCTAACCGAACTTGTAGAAACTAACGTGATTTTGTACAGAGATTTATTTCCGCTAGGAGAATTATTCGAGTTTGATTATCCATCAACCTTTTACAAAATACAATATTGGAAAACGATCATTCAGGCTGTAGACCCTGTGCCAGGGGTCAGCTCTAGTGAGTATGGCCGTCCCGATACAATCTCAGCAGGATTGATTGAATTCTTCGTAACTCAGACAGATCGACTTTACACGAAAATAAATCTATTATTAAGTTGGTTACGATTCCTTATAACAGTCCTTGCACACTTATAAATTACTTAATACTATATATTGCTTCGCATTTTTCTAATATAATTTCAATGAAAACCTAATTCAACTTTATATCCAATTTCATTTTCTAATAGTGGAGTCATAAAACTACATACGTTTAACGAGAATGTTTTTAAGACTATAAAAGGAACTGTGAGATGATTATTGTAATTTTGTTCAATTGTGAAACCCCATTCAAATTTACTGGTCCTACACAATGTAGTTGTAGGACCAGTGTAAGTGGGATTGTCCGCTTCCGACAACATTGTTGGCCTCACAAACGGATGGGATTGATGGCAAATTAAATAAATAAATACGAATTAAAACGAAATATAATTTAAAAATAAGGTAATAAGAGGTAGAAAATACCTAAATTGGTATTACTTTATGTAATTATTAATTTATGGTACTATAATTCAACATTAAATCAATTCGTTTCATTGTTTGTAAACAAGCATTTTATTATTAATAAAATGATTACAAATATCAAATTACTAAAACAAATCATTCTTTCCCAATACTAATTAAAATACCCATCCAGAGTAGCGTTATGGTATTTTTTGATCAATTTCAAATAAGGTTATACAAGGCGGAACCCTTTTCCGCTAGCTGTACTACCGTGAAATACGCGAGCACGGTTTACACCTAATAAAACGGCGAGATAAAACACCTGAGCGGTGTTATTTACGCTTTAGGAGACTCGACCTTTTGTGGATGGAATACGACGTGCGGTATAAAAAAAGGAAGAAACAACAGTAGGCAAGCGAAATAACAGAAATTAAAATCAGAAATATATTATCGGCGAGTTTAACAACATTAAAGTTTTCTAATTTTCATATTTGGAAAATTAAATTTTGAATTAAAAATTATCAAATTATTTTGTCCAAAGTCACCTCAATTAAGAGATCGTGTTAATTAATCGTTAATTTCACTTAGAAACCTTATTTCGATAGTTATAATTTGCTTATTGCCAGATATATGTTTACTAATTAGTAAAATTAGCATAAACAACTACTGAACATTATTACAATTCAGTAAATAATTTAAATTAATTACAGGGTCGGTGATTCGACAGTGAGTGTTTACCATGACACAAACACCATGGTGGTTGTAATATTGTATTTTATAGTTTTTGAAAACGATTTTCACACGGAACATGCTTGCCCATCTGCCCTTCTACTCCTTGTTTTCTCTCGGTCCTACACACACTCAGAAAATCACAAACTTCGGATGACGCTTCACCAAGAAACAAAGAACTTCTGACATTTTTAACTTAATTTAAAGTTTTCCTCCTACAAATATTTAAGTTTTTGTCCCTCTGTGCTATAACTCTTGTTTACAAGATTAAAAAGGTTTCGCTTAGGGCATTCAAGAAAGACAAGGTATTTCAAGAGGCAGTCGGGATCTAGACGTTCCATTTTCATTTTATCGTACGATCAATTATAGGTACATTTGTTTCCAAATAACTTAAATCCCCGATTTTAATACAATATTCTAACACAAAAAACTATTATATCGATCTATCTTATTCCTAATTGTATATACACATTATTCCTAATCTTATCACCATTTCATTTCGTAGTTGGGGAAATCAAAACTAATGTACTGGAAACAATTGTATATGTCCAAAATGTTCGTTTATATTCCAGGTTTCGTACTGGTCTACCAGCCCTGAATTGAGCAACAAGCAGAGATTTGAATACTTCACGAGAACGATACCGTCGGACCATTACCAGGTGAAGGCGATGGTCGAAATTGTGAGACGTCTCGGATGGAGTTATGTATCTATTATTTATGAAGAATCAAACTACGGAATTAAGGTATGATGGTGAAACACACACGCTCATATACATAGCTCATATAGGGAGAGAGGGAAATTTCATTTTTTAGTTATATAACAGATTACAGTTGAAATATAGTAAATAATGTGTCACTAAAATTTCCCTAACTCAGGTATATAATTGCAAATTTCTTTGCAATATTATTACTGTGAATATGTGAATTGAGATGATAGACAGATGATTTAACTGTTTGATTTCTAACAGAGGAGTAAATAATTTAAGCAATTACGCTTATATTCATTTTTATAGTTCTAGGTATAGCCTATAAATTGCAGTAGCGTGTATTCCCGTATTCATGTGTATTGCCGAGTATGCCGAATGAAAACATTTATTTAATGAAAACATGGAAAATGCTCGATTTATAACCAATAATAATAACTGATTATTTTTCAGGCTTTCGAAGAACTGGAGGTATTGATGGCGAAATACAACATATGTATTGCAGTAAAAGAGAAACTTGTGAAGGACTCGGGCGTAGCCGGAGAAGCTGCGTATGACAACATCATTCTAAAACTTCAGACTAAACCGAGAGCAAGAGGTTATATACTGTTATATTACCGATAACTTGTTAATAACACTACTAGGAATCTTTGTAAATTTTATTTTCAGAATCGCTATTCTTTTAATAATAACGCTGTATACATTAAGGATATTACCGCATATCAAAATTAGTAATTTTTTACATTCATTGGGACATGAATGTATCTATTAACATACTAAGACGATACGAGAATATTGATATTCATTTTTTGAAATAAAATAATAATAATAGTAATTATAAATGTCTCTTTTCTATCCTGTCGTGAGGGTGACTAGCTCCGACAAATAGTTACTCGTTTATTTTCTTTTAAAGTATAGATAAATTACCATTATTTTAATACCTTATTTATTATGAGCTCATAGTTGGTAGTTTATAAAGCAATAAATTGCGTTACTTGGTATCTACCAGACAGTAATAACTCCACCTCATTTTGGCACTGGTTGAACTGTACTCTGAAACTAATCAGAGTATAATTCTACTAAGATTTATCTTAGCACTTCTTTCATATAAGAATGATTGAACTTTACATCGGTGTAAGTGCACATATTACTCAATATAAGACACATACGTCCTTTGATTATATCCGCTCCAGATATTAAAATATTCTTCGCCTTTTAGTCAATATCTTGTATGAAAGTTCAAGTAAAGTCTCTGTTCATAATGGTTTCGCAATTATTTACAATACATTTGTTGTACAGTAAACAAGTAAAAGTATTTGTTAACAGTAATAAGTTGTTATACCGACTATTTGTAAGCAGGGTATCATTCGACCTTAGTATCTGTCTTTTCGGTACAACGTTCTACTGCATACCACGATTTATTCACGGCATAAAAAATTCGGTGCGCTCCTTTAGTCTGTAGAGGGGCGTAGGAGTCTGGGCCCACATTGCAGACTGGAATATAGATTATGGCCCGGGGGTAGTAGATGCTCCCTTTTTCATTCTTGTTGTGCGATGATGCGTTCAGAAATTCTGTTCCCGGCCTGAACAAAAGTTGCCTACCTTTCTGAAATCCGAATTCTAACCAGCGTAATGTAGTAAAATCAAAGAAAACTTATCAAAACCATTTCGACAATCTAAATAGAAAAATGGGTGCTACATTCATGAAAAAAATAATCGAGTTTTATTCGTTGTTCAAATATTACACACACACACACACACACACACACGCATATATATATATATATATATATATATATATATATATATATATATATATATATATCTTTGTGTACCTGGATTATTGATCTCGTTTAATACGTTTACTCTTGGGCTATTATCCTGATCAAATTGTGGTTTTCGCTTTTGTTGTATGCGTGTGTATGTATGTATGTATGTATATATGTACTTGTTAACTTGTTTACTAACTTGACTAAGGGAAGTGAGTATATTGCACTGTAAGGGCATCGTATGTGGCGGAGTCTCTATCAGATTGGTGATTGATAGGGGCGTCTCCTGTTTTTTTCTGTAAGACTCTCCAACTAAGTGGGGACCTGGGCACCGGCTCTGATTGATGGGCCTAGATGGCAACACTTCGACACCGCTTAATTTAGTCCAGTGACAACCAACATCTGAAAGGCTAGATGAGCCCTGTAAGACATAGTCATCTTGTCGTGTAACTACTAGCGTTAAAGCAATTATGAATTATAAGGCGGTTTGATATTTTGAATACAGTTCGGCATTATCGAAAATATATTTAAGAGCAGATTGTAGTTTATTTTCCAAAAAATAATGAAGAAGACTTGTCGCTCATATTACTCGAAATCTTGAAAAAAACAGGTGAACCCCGTTTGAACTAATCTCAGAGAAGTAATTCGGAGACGACGGAGCTTAAATTTTCTCGATGCATCCAGGATCGAAGACAAAAATACAAAATAAATCTAAACCCTCGGCAAAGTTGCTTTTTTTCTAGAGTACGGTCTATGGGACTGGCGAATATTATGATTTGTCAAAAGAAAAATTTCCCTTATCGTAAATATAGTTTAAGAAATACATAATTTTTAATATTTCAGTATTAGAAACATGTACCCCACATAATTAGATTTTATTGTATTCCATAAGAGAGATAAGAATCTACTTATAATAATCCGATGTCGATGAATAAAATTAGCGTGAAATATTAATATAAGTAACACATCAGAGGCATGCCATTGGGTAATAACTCTACCGGAATTCGTACGGAATTTTAGCCGGTATTCATAGCGTTGTCACGTTACGGAATCAGTTACTACATGAATGAGCGCAAAATCAATAAACCTCCGGTCCCGTAATCCCCTAGCTGATTCCGGCGGGTACGTGGACTTCTCGAGTAGAGAGTAATTTGAACCTGACTACAAATAAGAAAAAAAGCTAGTGAGTAACGTCGCAATAAAGAGTTGGACTACTTAAATTCGAAGTTGGAGTCTGAGGGTCCGAGGGTCGGGCGTTGTTCGAATACAAATGACTTTCACAATTAGCAGGTAGAGGATGGGCTCACCGTTGAATACAGATGGCGCCCCCTCACCAATTTCGGTCTTAATTAAGACTCTTAGCCAGTCCTCCAGTTCGGCAGTCAAACCCCACCATACAAAATTATTGGCAAACACACTGATTGGCCAATCCCGATAGATAAAGTATCTTTTACCCCAACTCTAATTTCCTTCGATGTTTGAATTTAGTCGTTCGATGTTTGAATCCAAAAGTCGAAAAAGAAAGAGTTGAAAAAGAAATTAAATTCGAAATTTAATACTTGATGATTAGAACGTTCATTAACAATTTATAGATATGTAGGTAACAGATATTATCCTATTTTAGTTTCTACACAGTGCTTTCTGTCGAATGAAAATTATTGGTTACTTAAGTCGATAATTATTACCTAATACGAATATTGCAGGTTGCATTATTTTCGGTTCTGACCAAGAAGTGGCGGCTATGATGAGAGCTGTGAGGAGGAACAACGCGACTGGGGATTTTTCTTGGATTGGATCTGACGGCTGGTCGGCCAGGGACCTCGTCTCTAATGGTAACGAGCCAGAAGTCGAAGGCACTCTCTCTGTCCAGCCACAGGCCAACCCTGTTGAAGGTTTTGAACAGTATTTTTTGAATCTCACTGTCGAGAACAACAAGAGGAACCCTTGGTTCGTCGGTAAGTAGATGTACAATTGGGCATTCCTTTTATATATATATATATATATATATATATATATATATATATATATATATGTATATTTATATTTATGAACACTCGACTCCATCGACCTATCGACATTTCATTCAAAGTGAGACAGACTACATAACCAAACCGATAAACATTTTTGAATTCGTACATTGCAGAATTCTGGGAGGACCATTTCCAGTGCCGGTACCCGAACAGTTCCTGGACACCGCATAACCAGAAATACAGACGTGAGTGCTCAACAAAAGAGAGGTTGACTAGAGAAAATACAGCTTTCGAGAAACAGTTGCAGTTCGTTAGCGACGCGGTGATGGCGTTGGCTGTGGCGCTTCAGGACATGCACGGAGAATTTTGTGGTGAGCGTGCTCGCGGCCTCTGCCCCGGCCTCAATCCAACATTGGGTCCCGAACTCTTAAAATATCTGAGGGATGTCAACTTCATGGGTAAACACAATTTTACTATGTGATTTATTATTATTTATAAACAATTTTCTCAACGAGCACGAATATTGAAAAGGTATTGATTGAAAGGTTGCCCTTATCAATTACAAATAATGCGAAAGAAAGTATAAGGAAAACCTGAAAATATTCCATTCGTCTCTTTTAATGTATAAGAAATTTTCCTTATTATTTTCTTTAGGTATAATTTCAGACTAAAGCATTTTTCAGGATTACCGCATTGTAAATGTATATAGAAAATCCTTAATTATAAATGCATTTTTACAGGGTTATCAGGTGATAAATTTCATTTTGACTCCAATGGTGATGGTCCAGCTAGGTATAATATTATTCACTTCAAACAGGTTAGTCGAGGCGACTACCAATGGGTTTTAGTGGGGGAGTATATCGAAGGAGAACTCAGACTGAATATGGACGGTGAGTAAAGCTTTTTTTATACTATTAGTTAGTTTATTAAACTTAGTTAGTTTATATATTAAAAATATATTAGTTAGCTTACCATTCACTCATACGAACGTTGTATTTTCTGAAAATCGTTTCCTCACTACGAACTACTAAGTAAGAGGAAGACTTATGAACGCGGAGCCATCTCTTATTTAATGCTGGAAAACTCCATCAGTCGGTCAGACTATGTTAATATATTTACTCTTAATGTAATCCCTTTCTCTTAATGGGTGATAAGATTGTGTCAGTTCATAAAGACAACTTCAACGAGGATTGTTGAAGAGTGCTAGGTTTCTTCATGCACCGTAGCTTACGCAGTAAGTAACTACTTAATCATTTCACACCCAGCAATTTTTGTACGTCTGCCAATAAAATACGTCTCACACCTCCTACCTCATTTACATTACCAGGTTAATTGCGACCTATTATAATAACAACTAGGTGACGCCTGTAATAAAAGTATTACGCTTATACTTTTAAAAAGCACAAGATATCAAACGGTTGCAAATTTCAATCAGTTGAAATATTAACGCAATTTTTATTTTAGACGTACAGTTCAAATTAGGAAGACCTCAACCACACGAATCTGTTTGTTCCTTACCTTGTGAAGTCGGTCAAGCTAAAACATACGTTGAAGGCGAAAGCTGCTGTTGGCATTGCTTCAATTGCACACAATACCAGGTACTCATCTCTATTATTTACTCCACGCTACATGGAATGCGTTTATTACAGTTAGTAATCAATAAAGTTCTCACGTTTAAAAATAATATTGCGAATTATAATCTTATTTTACAACACACTATAATTTATTTTGTATATATGCAATACTACAAATGTATTCGCTCAGTCTTAAGCAGTAGATTACATATAATAATTTCCTAATAAAACAGTGTGTCCGATTACATACAGATCAGACACCCTGTGGATGAAACTCAGTGTGTGCAATGTCCACTGGGTGCAGTACCGGACCCACATCACGTCCACTGCCTAGAGATACCAGAGGTTTTTCTCAGGGCAGAGAGTCCCTGGGCCATCGGAGCAATGTCCTTCTCCGCTACTGGTATACTCGTCACACTATTCGTCGCAGGGGTTTTCTTCAGGTTCAATGAAACTCCAGTGGTCAAAGCCGCAGGAAGGGAGCTTAGCTACGTACTTTTGACTGGCATACTTTTTTGCTATCTCATGACGTTCGCTCTTGTACTCAGGCCGACAGATGTTGTCTGCGGAATACAGAGGTGAACGTTCCCCTCCCCAGCCCCGCCATTGCGCTTTTATATAATAATGCTAAAATAATGCTCTGTGTGTAAATTGATATCACGTAATATAGTAGCAATAAATAGCTATTCCTCTACACTTTATATTCACACGACCTTTCACATGGACTTTTGACCATCGCACAACTGATCAGAATTAAACGGGAAAGTAAAAAATTACTGGTCTGTAATAATAATGACTGGTATATATTATAGCGGGCTTTTAGCCACCATGTTGAATATCAACTACTAGATCGAATAATTTATCAATCCTCAGTTTCCTCCGGTATTCATTGAATTACAAATTTCAACTAATAAATTTTATGTTTTCCTTTTAGGTTTGGAGCCGGTTTTTGTTTTACTGTTGTTTATGCCGCTTTGTTAACCAAGACTAACAGGATTTCTAGAATATTCAATGCAGGTAAGAGAACTGCTAAAAGGCCCAGCTTCATTACTCCCAGGTCTCAGCTCATCATATGCACAGGACTAGTATCAATACAGGTATAACAAATAAATGATAAATTAAGGTAAAACTAAAAAAAATATTGTTTCGTAATGAAACAACCAAATAACATTTCAAATATTTCTAAAATGTTAACATTATTGTAACACATCGTGTATGCAAATTAATTAATAATTCTGGAATATATCCCTGTTTATTTTCAATATTCTTTTTCGTTGAATCATTCAAATTACTAAAATTACTAAAATGGTGCCGGTTCGGTTCTGTTGGATACCCCAGATTGAAGCGCAGGATTGCGACTTGCAGATTTATCATGAGTTAGTCGACTATACGAGTATATCTCTCGGCTATATGTTTATTCGACGTCGTTTATTTCATTTGTTACAGCCAACACAGGCCGGTATTACCGGTGAAAATTTTCACCCGTGCTTTAAACCACTGCGATACGACGTTAATACACCACCTTGCTACATTCGGTCGTTTTGCATTCACAATGCAAACCCCGACATTCTCAAAAGTAATCACCGGTTCAGGAGTAAACAATTTTTAAAATATCAGAACACTGTGAAATATTTTTCATATATTTGAATAGATCTTGTCGAGTGCTTTAAAACGACCCCGTCGTGTTACCGAAGGGAGTCAATTGCGTCGGTGCATCATTTGCCGCGCTAACAATGTATTCTGCAGTATGTGATTAGAATACCGTGATGTTTACAAATGTGCTAAACAGCACATGACTACTGTGCAGGACGCAGTTTTAACGATTTCAATTGGGACCTATTTTTGTCGGCCGAACGTCGGCCCACTCTACTTGCTTAGTTAAACTTAGTCCTAAGTTTAAGTAAACTATATATATACCATTAAATGCTTATGACCAGACTCGCTCTCATCACACGAAATAGTGTAGCTCTTCGTTTTCGAAGCATGAATTTAACGTTTAACAATCATTTCATCCTGTATTAGTGTTAAAAGCAATCAACTAGAAGAGATCAGTGACTTGTATAGTATACTAAAAGATACAGTGGTAAAGTTGGTTGAGTTTTAAATAATGGGTTAGGTTAATTTAAATATGTTTTACTACTTATTTCAACTTTTTAATTCGACTTCCTGAAACCGAAGCCATCAATAGTGGCGCTTTCCGAGATCCTCGTTGATATACTCCACTACTCTATCAACTACTTGTTGAACTACTCTATCAAATATTTTATTCTTCATTTAATATATACACTTTGTGACCTAAATTCGAATTTAAATAGTTAATTATATCAATATTTTAACTATTCTGAATGCAGGTATTGATAAACGTGGTCTGGATGTTGGTTTCTCCTCCACGAGCTATTCATCACTATCCAACAAGAGAGGACAACCTTTTGGTCTGTTCTTCGTACGTGGACGCCTCTTACATGATAGCTTTTGGTTACCCAATTGTACTGATAGTAGTATGCACCGTGTACGCTGTACTCACAAGGAATATTCCTGAGGCATTTAATGAATCCAAACACATAGGTATAAATATACTTTTCAATATCAGTGATAAAATGTTAATCACATTTTATGTGAGGAGGACAAGTCCTCCTCTGGCCGCCGCTCATGGAATACGTGATTTTCACAATAAATGATTCTTATAGTGCCGGCACTCATTTTTAACAAATTAATTTTAAAAATACAATCTAAAAATATGTATACGTTGTTGTCCGGGTATTTTGGGTTGTCCAAAAAACAGGAATGTGTGGGAATCAAAGTCAGATGAACGAAGACAGAAGATAAATTCAACGAAATAAGAAGATATTAGATACAAAGAAGATATTACTAGGATAGATAGCAGGATTGCAATCGCATTCCTTATGCACTAGTCTCGGAATATCGAAATAGGTTGTAAGTGGTTTAATAATATCCACTACAACAGGTTTAATGTTGGGGTTATCAAAGTTGAGGAAATAGTTTGCTTCTTAGAGTAACAAAGCCATAGGACATGTTTCTGGATAACAAGACCGGAAAATAAAGGCCTTGGAAGTAGTGTGGAAATGTTAAATGTTATGCACAAATAACGCTTTATCATTTTTATCCCGGTTAAAAAGTGTCATTACCAGGTAACCAAAAAAACTCCGTTTCAAGAATAATTTGCACATTTATCCTTACAAATTGGCAAATTATATGAATTATCATTATTAGTTCTTCTTTGATGTTATCTTCATTTACATTATTTGCTGTACATGTATTAATGGGTGCTTAGGGTGTCGAATAGGATTAGAGAATAGCCCAAAAGCAGATATCTACTATTCACGATACGAAATATATACAGTTTTACCTTATCCTGGTCAGCTTATCAGGTTACCTTATGAATCCTGAAACTAAACAACAGATTATAAAAAATGCAAATAGCACTACTCAGCCGTTGCCACAGCCGAAAGTACATTTAGGTTTAATTAATCCTATTATTAATATATTAATTTCCTTTAATAACTTCATAGACTGGAAGTGTTATGCCAGGTTTCACAATGTATACAACTTGCGTGATTTGGTTGGCCTTTGTCCCTCTCTACTTTGGTACCGGTAACCACATGCCACTTCGTATCACCAGCATGTCAGTGACAATCAGTCTCTCAGCTAGCGTCACAGTTTCATGCCTTTTCTCTCCGAAGGTAATATAATTCCCCCAATTTTTTGATGTTTATAAAATGATTAATTATATTTTTCAATATGAAATAATTGTCATTATTTCAAAATAGTTTTTTATTTGCGGAAGGTATTTTATGATATAAATGAATACTCTGTACTTGCAGTTGTATATAATCCTGATCCGGCCTGAAAGGAATGTAAGACAAAGCATGATGCCAAATGCAAGGACTAGTGGAGGTTGTGGTAACAAAGCTAATAATGCCTTGGCCAACAAACAGCACATCACATCAACAAGTAAATTATTAACTGGCATCTTTATCTAACATAAAACTTATTTTACAGTTGAGCTTTTAAACACAACAGAATAACAAAACATTCTTTCAATATGGTTTTTTGTGACATAATTTTCCTATGTTGATAGGACAGTTGCTTTTGTTTTCTGATACACTAATATAAAATATGAATAACATTGAAAACATTTAAAACGATTTCCATTTTGAAAATGATTTAATAACTGAGGCGTGTGTGTAACAATACTCGTAAGTTGAAAATATCATAGAGAATCTTGGGTCAATGAATCAAAAACATAACTATATAAATACCTCTTAATAAGTTACTAATCACTAAGTCCATCAAATTAAATAAGTACTAAAAGATAAGAGTTGTAGATAATTTTACTATAAGCATTACATTTATTATTCCATTTTCTAAACTGCAATAATGGTCGGTATGTTATTTTGTTTAGCATTGACAAAACAAACAAACTTGGAAATGAAGGAAGATATGAAATCAGAAAACATTAAATTAGACAAATCAACTCAAACAGAAGGTAACTGGAGTAAGGGTAGTCAACCCCAGACCACCTAGCACACACCTAGTTCATCTATGAAGCGTTATTATAAGAGCAACAGGGAGCCTGTTGTGGTCTAGTACCTAGTGTTGTGGTCTGTTAAACTAAACAACCCAAGAAAACATCTTTCCACATTACCTCTTTTGGTTACACAATATTTGATGAATATTTTTCTTTTGACTATGATCTTTATTTAATAATTGTTGATTAAAGAATAATAATCAGCCCTAGAATTTGTCTTAAAATAATGTACAGAAATTATGATAAAAGACCAAGTCCTATAAATTTTCATTTTACTATTTCCATTTAACTTTTTACTTTTATTTTTCCTGACCCTATAGGAAAAGTTATCAATTCCTACAATCTACATCTCAGTACCAATGTATAAGATTCTAAATTGATTAAACAAACAAACAGGCATTAATGCCTCATTAAAAAAATAGTGTGAAACGTAATTACCTGCGTTAATAGCAATGTTTTCTACAATGGTTTCTAATATTATAGTAGTAACCAAATGAAATTATAATTATATTTTTTTCAGGACATAAAAAATAAAGTGAGTTTATATTCCTTGAAGCCATTTAGTTTTTTATTATTTTTGGTTAATTTTAATTTTTAGTAATTATAAATAAAATGACAACAAACAGCATAAAAGTGCGTATTCATTATATAATTTGTCATTTCAATGATATTTGTCAAATTTTTATTGCAATTTACTTTAACTATTACTGTGCTAATGTCATACATAAAATGTTATTGTTAAGTTCTTACACAAATTTCATATCATGAACTATATAGCAAATTATAATTTTATAAACAGGCTATATTTAATCATGGATTTTAAAATAATTTTAATGTAGTTTTTTATGATTATTCTGTATTCAATTATGCATGCTGTTATAAGTAATAATATCAGTATAAGTAGTAAAATAATAAATTTGAATTGTAGTATGCTTATAATGAATGAATAATATGACTGGAATGTGATACTATTAAGAATGATTTTAACAAAGGATCTATTTAACAAAGTGTCTTCAAAATGACACTCATTTCCACTTTAGATATGCTTTATATATATATATATATATATATATATATATATATATATATATATATATATATAATGATAGTACACTCTGTCAAAGGTATGAATAAATTATTATAAAATATTAGCAAACTGAAATTTTAATAGACGTTCCCATGAACATAAAAAGAGATGAATTTTTGGACTTGGGGAAATGTAATAACACAAATAGTTATTATTGTACCTTCATATTACTTTTTTTCCAGCAATTCACTGAATATAAAAGGAAAAAGGTCCATTTTGTACAAGAAAAATTATGTACTTGTAGTAATAATAGATTATGTGTAAAAATGAATATAAATTAAATAAATTTAAGGATATTCAATACAACATGAGACCATAATTAAAGTTCCAGTTTAATTAAATAATAATTAAAATAGTTAAATAACTATTTTTATTTAAACTAAATAGTAAATAACTATTTACTAATAATTCAAATGGCAGATTCAGATACATAAATTGCTGTTGTAAAATGACAATTTTGCCATTTGATTTATCTCTTGAATACATCAATACCATCTCTTCTTTATTTTTATTGAAGGAAATATATGAAATGGGTTTAAGTGCAGGGCTTTCCTGACATCCCTGTTATATACCAAGATTGGTAATCAATTAAAAAAGTTCAACCTGTATATATTTATGGAATAATTTAATGTGTCTTGTAAATAAATATGTTGTAAATAAATATGGCTATTAATCAATTGGATGGACATTATTAGATTTAATTGGCCATTGTTTCAATATAATAAAATTTGTATTATATGTAAAATTGTAAATATAAATAAAGGAACAACAAATATTGTCACAACAAACAATAATATATTTGTAAACTTTTATTACTGTTACCTGATTTCAGGACATCTAGGATGACCTATTCTTCAATGCAGGTACAATTGAAATGCATTTCTTAAATCTTATTACACAATTGATTTGTGCAGGAATATTTAATAAATAACTCATTTGGATTTGTATATAAGTTAACATGTAAATGTAAGAAATCTTTATGGTATATTTAGTTCTACTATGGAGTAAAATTGCACCAAAGACTCTTAGGAAACAAATTCCTTTAGTTAAATTGCATTAAATGTATGAATGTGTGTAAGAATTTATGTATGCATGCATCTATTCGTGTGTGTGTGTGTGTGTGTGTATATATATATATATATATATATATATATATATATATATATATATATATATATGTCCTGTTATTGTGTTTTTGGGGTGTGGTTTGTTATATTTGGGTTGGGAGGGATTTTGCCAAATATATATTTGATCACACAAGTGGTCAATACTATTATGTCCTGACTTCCAAATATATGACAGGAAATCTACCTGGTATTGTGTATTTACGATCATAAAAGTATTCATGTTGATCAACAATTTATTTATTTGCACTTGCACTGATAAACTAGCGCCCCAATGAGGGTGGTGCGGAAATGTACTTAACTAAAGTTCGTTGAGTGCACTTGCACCGATAAACTGGCGCCCCAGTGAGGGTGGTGCGGAAATGTACTGAACTAAAGTTCGTTGGGTACACTTGCACCGATAAACTGTCGCCCCAGTGAGGGTGGTGCGGAAATGTACTGAACTAAAGTTCGTTGGGTACACTTGCACCGATAAACTGGCGCCCCAGTGAGGGTGGTGCGGAAATGTACTGAACTAAAGTTCGTTGGTACACTGCACCAATAAACCCTAGCGCCCCAGTGAGGGTGGTGCGGAAATGTACTGAACTAAAGTTCGTTGGGTACACTTGCACCGATAAACTGGCGCCCCAACGAGGGTGGTGCGGAAGTGTACTTAACTAAAGTTCGTTGGGTACACTTGCACCGATAAACTGGCGCCCCAGTGAGGGTGGTGCGGAAATGTACTGAACTAAAGTTCGTTGGGTACACTTGCACCGATAAACTGGCGCCCCAGTGAGGGTGGTGCGGAAATTTACTGAACTAAAGTTCGTAGGGTACACTTGCACCGATTAACTATATTACTAAGAATATACATTTTTCCATAAACTTTTGATCAACAGGAAAGCTTTATGACCGTGAATACACAATACCAGATAGGTTTCCTGTCATATATTTGGAAGTCAGAACCTAATTGTTGTAGCCAGTTGTAAAAACAAATAAGTTGTGTAAAAACACAATAACAAGACACGTATATATATATATATATATATATATATATATATATATATATATATATATATATATATACACACACACACACACACACACACACACACACACACACACACACACACACACACACACACACACACTACAATTACAGTTACAGTGCAGTGGGGATACCTAAAAAACCTCCAAAGTGACTAACACTGCTACTGAAGATGGACAAATTGACTTGAAATTAGTATATAAAAAATATATACCATCTGTATTAATACATCTGTGTAAATAACCTGTACTAATGTATATAATATACATTATCTAGCAAGAATAGTCTTTTTTCGGAAAACAATTTTTTTTGCGTAATATTCATAAAATATGTAATTTCATTTATTTACGACATCAAGAAAATTACCATGACTAAATACTAGAATTATATCAGTTTCAGCATTTGCTGTAACCTTCCTTGCGCGGTACTTTCTCTCTTGAGGTTCTGAGTGCTGAAACTAAACAGTAGGTTATCTTTCTATAGTATGTGAATCTAAGTTCTGTTCGAAAACATATCTTTTACGACAATGGCAGACTCATCACCCGTGTGTTTGATTGTGCTCGGTATGGCAGGGTCTGGTAAGACAACATTCGTCGGAAAACTTACGAATCATTTGTACTCCATAAATAAGCCCCCATATGTTTTGAATCTAGATCCTGCGTGTTCAGAAGTACCATATTTAACAAATATCGATATAAGAGATACCGTTAAATATAAAGAAGTAATGAAACAGTATGGCCTAGGCCCCAATGGTGCCATTGTCACTTCTCTAAACCTGTTTTCTACAAAATTTGATCAAGTTGTTGATCTGATATCTAGCAGTCGCACCAAACACGATGTGTTCATTTTTGACACACCTGGCCAAATAGAAGTTTTCACTTGGTCAGCCTCAGGAAACATTATTACAGAAGCATTGGCCTCTAGTTTCCCAACAATTATTGTTTATGTAATGGACACTATAAGATCTGTAAATCCTGTAACATTTATGTCAAATATGTTATATGCTTGTTCAATATTGTATAAGACAAAATTACCATTTATAGTGGCAATGAACAAAACTGATGTTGTTGATAATGGATATGCAGTTGACTGGATGACAGATTTTGAAAGTTTTGATGAAGCTCTAGAATCAGAAACTACTTATATTTCAAACCTAACTCGTTCTATGTCATTAGCATTGGATGAATTTTATAAAGGTATAAAATGTGTTGGCGTATCATCACTGACTGGAGTTGGAATGGACAAATTTCTTGAATTAGTTACTGCTTGCAAGGCAGAATATGAGATAGATTATAAACCTGAATGGGAAAAAATTAAAAAAGAGAAAAAAACAGGTAATATTGATGAAAAAAGCAGCATTTCAGGTCAAGGGGAAGCTATTGATTTTGTTCAAGAAGTGCCGTCAGGACGTGAATTGGCAGATATATATTTGAGACATACTGAAGATTCTTCTGATGAAGATGGCGAAGAAGAGGTTGCAAAAATAGAGGAGGGTGAAAGAAAAGAAGAAGAAAATTTTGGTGAATTTGTCATGAGACATAAACAACAAAAAGAAAAACAAAAGGAAGATATGAAGAATCTTAACAGCTAATATTTCAATATTATATCCTTTTTTAAAATATACTACTTTATGACTAATTTTATTTTATGTCCCCATTTTTTGTAAGGTTTCAGTATATATAGCTAAATTAAAATTGTGTAAAATATTTTTTGTATTATGAACTTGTTATTATAAAGTGTCTGTTAATGATTCCTGTATAATGTGTGAGAAAAAAGGCAGACTTACGGCAGAGAATTTAATAAACCCAATGTTATTTTTATTTTGTCTTTCATCAATTTCCTATAAATTAATTCATTATTCTTGTTATTGTGCTGTGTTGTGAGGTACATATTTTACTGTTTGATGTGAATAAAATAAAACATTTGTAGGTTCTAGATATTTCCTCAGGGGCTTTTTTCAAGGTCATTTGACACAAAAAGCTCATTTAATTAAACTGATTATTGTGAACAAATAGGTAAATGCATATTTGGTTATATTATAGTCATAATATCCACCCTATGGCTATGGTTGCCATAGCTATTTATGACTTCTTTTTCTTCCATTGCTAGTACTATTGAATAATAATAATAATATATTATTATATACTTAAGTAACAAATAATTATTGTTGCGCTTTGTACAGTAATGACCAGTTTGCAATTAGTTGCATTACTATACTATAATTTGTTACTTCAGTAAGTCTTGGAAGTGCTTTTCAGGAAAATAATGAAATATGAATAGGTTAATATCGGCAGTACCTCCAGGAGCTTATAGGTGTAATGGCATTCCCCCATTTCACTAGATGGTTAGAAGTAATTTCCCCTTTTTGGTAGTTTCCTAATTTGTCTTCATCATTCACTAGTTAACCGGTTGAACAATATATAGGATACAGCTTCCTTATAGGACAAACTACCTGCCTCAGAAATAAAAGGGTAATTGGCAAAATGAAGTGGTAACTGGAAAAACACAACTGCAACAACGTTTTTGTTAGACTCACCTATACCTAGTTATGAGATTGTAGTAGTTGTTCATGTTGTCTGTAAGTATTCTTTATGGCTAATTAAAATGAATTAAACTGTTAAGAAGATAGAAAATTGAATTAAGTTTAATACCAGATATAATTAAAAATATTGAAAAAAAAGGACTTGTCCCTTTAATTGGTCTGAAAATTAATAAAGAATACTTGCCCGACAATGGTTGAAGCTGATGTCATCTCATATATTGGTAATGTAAATATTAACACACAGTGCTAAAGCTTCTGCAGTTTTAAATTATAAAATACATTAACATTCAGTGTCTTGATGGTTTATTATAGACAATACACAAAAGCTACATCTGTGGTTGAGTTTAAATTAATCCACATTGATAGTAGAAGAGTCTACTTTTTATTTGGAGGAAAATTTTTGATTTATAAATGTAATTTTTTTCTTATGTTTTACTGTATTAATTTACATAAATTAGGTGAGAAGTGATATGGATTAGATTTTAATTATATTGCTAAGGTTTGTGATCTAATTACAGAATTATTTATTTCCAGATTTTTTTAATGTTATGTATTTATTATTTGAAATAAAGATTAGCATGCATGATGTACTCAATACCAATAAAGGGTTTTGATCTAATCCTGTGTGGTTATTTTAATTTTAATGTCCCTGCAACCATTGTGTAAAGTTAAATAATATTGATATCCCTTGTTAATACATAAATAAATAAATACATAAAATCATTAAACGTAACAACACTCCTCACTTACCAGTTTCCTATGGAATCTATGCCTAGTATCAGGTGGCATTCACATATGGAAAACAATTATATGTGGTAGTCCGATTGAAGGAAAACTCAGTCCGCATTAGGGTACCAATCCAGGGCCCCTTCGATAACTAACATGAATCGGCATTACAGTTTAATGTCTGCCGAGTTAAACGAGGTCTACATCTGGAAATATAGCGTCATCCCAACACGACACAACAGGGTTTATGGATGTGCAAAAATTACTGCTACAGATGTAATTCTTACGATTTAAACTCGGAATACAAACAGAAATATTTTTTTAAACCATGTGAGTAAAAAAAGGGCAAAACTAAATCACGATGGCGAGAAGACTAGGCTATATATACGAATATTTGTAGCCCTTAAAAGGGCCGTTTCGTGAAACTAAGCAGAAATCAACGGATTTAAGCTCGTTCTCCCCTGATTCTCCTCGCTAGCTGGATATCCTTGGGCATGATGGTAACCCTCTTGGCGTGGATTGCACACAGGTTAGTGTCTTCAAAGAGACCCACGAGGTAGGCCTCGCTGGCTTCCTGTAAAGCCATGACGGCCGAACTCTGAAAACGGAGATCGGTCTTGAAATCTTGGGCGATTTCACGGACCAACCTCTGAAACGGAGCTTCCTGATCAGAAGTTCAGTGCTCTTCTGGTACCGCCTGATTTCTCTCAAAGCGACGGTGCCAGGCCTATACCTGTGCGGCTTCTTCACACCGCCAGTCGCAGGAGCGCTCTTCCTGGCAGCTTTAGTCGCCAACTGCTTCCTGGGAGCTTTACCTCCAGTGGATTTCCTCGCTGTCTGCTTAGTCCTAGCCATGGCTAAATATGAAATGAGATGACTACCAACAGGCGTTGGTATCAATATATATGTTAGGGGCGTTAGATGAAAACATTTCGCGCATTTGGATTGGCTCAAAATATCAGCCAATGGGATTGCTCGATTGGTGTTGGAAATACGGATATATAGAACGGGGCCAGGTCGAGAGAAGCATCCTAAGTCTTCAATCATGACTGGTAGGGGCAAAGGTGGAAAAGGTCTTGGAAAGGGTGGCGCTAAGCGTCACAGGAAAGTTCTTCGTGATAACATCCAGGGTATCACCAAGCCGGCCATCAGGCGACTGGCTCGTCGAGGCGGTGTCAAGCGTATTTCGGGTCTCATTTACGAGGAGACGAGAGGAGTACTGAAAGTATTCCTGGAGAATGTGATCAGGGACGCTGTCACTTACACCGAACACGCCAAGAGGAAGACGGTTACAGCTATGGACGTCGTTTACGCGCTGAAGCGTCAAGGACGTACCTTGTACGGATTTGGTGGTTAAGAAGCCTGCTTTAGAGTCCACTTTGGCCCTTCGATTAAACGGCCCTTCTCAGGGCCACCAAAATATCTTTTAACCATTATCGCTTCTCTTCCCACTCCCTTTTACTTTCTCTCGGTGTTACATGTATTTATTATTCGCGGTGGATGTTTAAGCGAAGAACAGGTTTCATAATTTGGACTTATATACTTCGGAGCACGATCGAAAATTAACCAATAATTAGTATTATTCCCCTAATACACACGTAATTAAAAACTGTTATAATTATGATATTTATTGATCATTAAAATTCATTATTGACGGTGCGCTACCGAAGAATTGTATAGCTGGAGGTCCTCGCGTTTATATATTCCCTTCTTATAATACCGAAGAATTTGATATAGCGCGGTGTCCTCTTGTCAATCCTTTAGCGGTGTACTTTACGGAAGAATTTATCTATAAAAAGCTGGCTGATCCGGTGTTACCCTTTGTCTCGTCCGACGCTAGGTAATGTGCGAACAGTTTTCTGACACAGTCCGGCAAGCTTTGTTTTTATTCACGTCTAAACATATAAGTTTATTGGAACTGAATAATCCTAACACAAAAATTAGTATAGTTATTACATATTAAACACGGTTCCGGGTTACACAATCATTGGACCATCCGTGTTACCGTGATAATGATTTAATGTGATACCATTATCAAACCAGTAGGTATCGTGATGCTGTCTCCTTCTGTATAAAGGTCTTTTTAGACCGGTCGGATCGCCATCTTCAGTAGCGGTGTTAGTCATGTTCACAATTTGCATTCTGTATCATTACAATCATGAACCGATCCAATTGGTTTGTTAGGTCTTTTGATAGACCGGATTTCGGCTGCTAATAATTTAACTTCCATCACGAACTGTGCTGTAAAATAACAATAAGTAACATGATACAAGTGCTGTCTCCCCTTTTTTACTAATAATATAGCTTGTTATATTATAACATTTAGTTCTCTCCTGTCTTTCTTTCAATCAATCAGTTGCTTGTCACCTGATTCTGTGCCTGGGTAGTATTTTCAAAAGTTTGCACCTCGTGCGTAAATTTTGTTCTTTAAAATTGCTTCTTTTCACGCATGAGGTCACAGACATTGTACCTGTATATTTGCCGCAACCCGATTATTGCGAAGAACTGGGAAAGGGACAACTTCAAAACAATAGGAGAGCTATTCTTCCCCTTCCCTTATAACCGATAATTTAAGATGAAAGGTTTTAAAAACACAACAACTGGTATATTAAAAAAAGAACTGGTAAAAATTGATTTTGGTGGCCCTTAGAAGGGCCGTTTGTATTAGCGAGTCCAATCCTATAATAAGGCGTTGGAATTACTTGGAACTAGTGTATTTTGTTACAGCTTTAGTCCCTTCGCTAACTGCGTGCTTTGCAAGCTCACCAGGAAGAAGAAGCCTCACGGCAGTCTGGATCTCCCGACTCGTGATTGTCGATCGCTTATTGTAGTGGGACAACCTGGATGCTTCGGCGGCAATCCTCTCGAATATGTCGTTGACGAAGCTGTTCATGATGCTCATGGCCTTCGACGACACACCGGTATCCGGATGCACCTGCTTCAACACCTTGTAAATGTAGATTGCGTAGCTCTCCTTCCTCCTACGCTTCTTCTTCTTGTCGCCCTTAGTGATGTTCTTCTGAGCCTTACCGGCCTTCTTCATTGCCTTTCCAGACGCTTTAGGTGGCATTTTCCTGTTCTGTCGCTAAAACACGAATGAATGACGAAGATCGGTTTTCCCATATATATTCAAAACACAGTGGTGGGGGAACGAATATTTCGGACCAATGAAAAGTCCGTATTATCGTGCCCAACGTTTATTGGTTCGAACTCGCATCTCGGTAGTGTATATAAACAACTGATTTCGGCACTGCTAGTCATCACTTCGAAGTCAATACAATATGTCAGGTCGAGGCAAAGGTGGTAAAGCTAAGGGCAAGGCGAAGACTCGTTCTTCCAGGGCTGGACTCCAGTTTCCCGTAGGCAGGATACACAGGCTCCTGAGGAAGGGCAACTACGCCGAGAGAGTTGGTGCCGGAGCACCCGTCTACCTCGCTGCAGTCATGGAGTATTTGGCTGCCGAAGTTTTGGAATTGGCAGGTAACGCCGCCAGGGACAATAAGAAGACCCGTATCATTCCTAGGCACCTCCAGCTGGCCATCAGGAATGACGAAGAGTTGAACAAGCTTCTGTCCGGCGTTACAATCGCCCAGGGAGGAGTGTTGCCCAACATCCAGGCAGTGCTTCTCCCCAAGAAGACGGAAAAGAAGGCGTAAGCAGTATAGCCGGTGCCTACTACCTCTTCTGCCCTTCGTAAACGGCCCTTTTCAGGGCCACAAATTTTAATTAACTTAGTAATTGTTTGCTTGCTGTTTTCTCTCCCCCACTCACTTACACTCCCCTCTGTTCCTTTCTAACACCTATTGTAATAATGACTTTACAAAACCTATAGAAATTTTTGATCAACAGTCGAAAACGATAAAATAACATTTGAAGGAATGATAATTGTGATTTTGTTGACTTTTTTATTTTCTGCATGTATTTCTCTACGTGCGCGCGTGCAACTACGAGAACCATGCATATTTGTAAAAGAATAATCCCAATATTAAACCAGAACGACCGTTATTTTAATACTATAGTAAATTTACGTCATGGGTACATTTGTAGGGATAGCTATCCCTAAAAGCTTTGTTAACTTCAACGCCCACTTGTATAACATTAACGTTACAATATTGGATTTAAACTTTTCTTTTTAACGTTGTCTGCAACTGTATGGAATCCATAAGTGACATTGGTGTTATTCAGATAAAGTAAGGGAACACAACAGTGGAGAACCTATTGGTTTTCCCCATTTTTTGTTATAATAAATATGTTTATTGTAAATTTTTATACCTAAGTTCTGCGGTTATAGGGATGTGACGTTTACTCAGATGTCTAAACGGGTCTTGTACGTAACAAAGACGCTTTATTTTTCTTCTGCCTTGTTAAAGGGAGAGGAGGTATGAATGACTACGGGGATGTGGCAGGTTTCCGTCGCAATAGCCCGCCACCGAACCTAGCTGGACGGTTCCACTGTCGAACATACTTGGAGCGGTGTTTAACAGGTCAAATGAACAGTATAGGCCAACACCGCGCCAAGCATGAATGGCGTTCTCTCATCTAGTAATACGTGCCGGGCTAATTCAAATATTTTATTTTAATTTTTATTTACGTTCTCATCGGATAAGAACGTAAAACAAATATACAAATAAAATATTTGAATCAGCCCGGCACGTATCACTAGTGAGGGAATGGAGAACGGCGCTCCTGAGAAAACAGCCTGCGGTTGTATAGCATTGCTTTCTTCACCGCTCCAAGTATTCGTGAAGAAACCTCAGAGATGGTGAGTTCGGGCTAAATTGATTGTAACAAATATAACTGTACTAAAAGAATACAATCGGACAGTCGGGGCTCGGAATTTCCGCGCTCCTCCAAGGCAGAAGAAAAATAAAGCTCAGGTTTATCCCTAAACCCGTTTGAACCATCTGGGAATATGTCACATCTCTTAACCGCAGAACTTTGGAGGAAAACAAACTCATAATCGGTTACTATACGGCCGGGCCCGTATATATAGCTGTTCCACTGTAATGAGACTTGTCAAATCTTGTCCTTATTATCTGTTAACACCAATGTCATTATTGATCCTATCCTTTAGTCCTGCCCTTACCGTTACTTATGTTTAGAAAAATAGTTTCCAAGACCAATACTGTCCTATGACGAATACAAGTGGGCGTTAGACTCAACTGAGACTACAAAGATTACCCATAACGTAAAACTATGTAAATTACAGTCCGTTGTTGGGATTCTCCTCTTTTACAAATATGCAGTTGCTCTGGTGCACGCGCGCACGTAGAGAAATAGCAGAAAATAAAAAACAAAACTATAGTGCACTTTTAAAATATCATTCCTTCAAGTAATCGTTTTCGAGTTAGGGTAAAGGTATTTTAAAAGTAGGAGAAAAAAAGGTAGAGAGATTGAGAGAAAAGGGCGTGCAGCAGACAATCGGCTAAGTTAATTAAAATTTGTGGCCCTGAGAAGGGCCGTTTACGAATGGCAGAAGAGGTAGTAGACACCGGCTATACTGCTTACGCCTTCTTTTCCGTCTTCTTGGGGAGAAGCACTGCCTGGATGTTGGGCAACACTCCTCCCTGGGCGATAGTAACGCCGGACAGAAGCTTGTTCAACTCTTCGTCATTCCTGATGGCCAGCTGGAGGTGCCTAGGAATGATACGGGTCTTCTTATTGTCCCTGGCGGCGTTACCTGCCAATTCCAAAACTTCGGCAGCCAAATACTCCATGACTGCAGCGAGGTAGACGGGTGCTCCGGCACCAACTCTCGGCGTAGTTGCCCTTCCTCAGGAGCCTGTGTATCCTGCCTACGGGAAACTGGAGTCCAGCCCTGGAAGAACGAGTCTTCGCCTTGCCCTTAGCTTTACCACCTTTGCCTCGACCTGACATATTGTATTGACTTCGAAGTGATGACTAGCAGTGCCGAAATCAGTTGTTTATATACACTACCGAGAAGCGAGTTCGAACCAATAAACGTTGGGCACGATAATACGGACTTTTCATTGGTCCGAAATATTCGTTCCCCCACCACTGTGTTTTGAATATATATGGGAAAACCGATCTTCGTCATTCATTCGTGTTTTAGCGACAGAACAGGAAAATGCCACCTAAAGCGTCTGGAAAGGCAATGAAGAAGGCCGGTAAGGCTCAGAAGAACATCACGAAGGGCGACAAGAAGAAGAAGCGTAGGAGGAAGGAGAGCTACGCAATCTACATTTACAAGGTGTTGAAGCAGGTGCATCCGGATACCGGTGTGTCGTCGAAGGCCATGAGCATCATGAACAGCTTCGTCAACGACATATTCGAGAGGATTGCCGCCGAAGCATCCAGGTTGTCCCACTACAATAAGCGATCGACAATCACGAGTCGGGAGATCCAGACTGCCGTGAGGCTTCTTCTTCCTGGTGAGCTTGCAAAGCACGCAGTTAGCGAAGGGACTAAAGCTGTAACAAAATACACTAGTTCCAAGTAATTCCAACGCCTTATTATAGGATTGGACTCGCTAATACAAACGGCCCTTCTAAGGGCCACCAAAATCAATTTTTACCAGTTCTTTTTTTAATATACCAGTTGTTGTGTTTTTAAAACCTTTCATCTTAAATTATCGGTTATAAGGGAAAGGGGAAGAATAGCTCTCCTATTGTTTTGAAGTTGTCCCTTTCCCAGTTCTTCGCAATAATCGGGTTGCGGCAAATATACAGGTACAATGTCTGTGACCTCATGCGTGAAAAGAAGCAATTTTTAAAGAACAAAAATTTACGCACGAGGTGCAAATTTTGAAAATACTACCCAGGCACAGAATCAGGTGACAAGCAACTGATTGATTGAAAGAAAACAGGAGGAAACTAAATGTTATAATATAACAAGCTATATTATTAGTAAAAAAAAGGGGGGAGACAGCACTTGTATCATGTTACTTATTGTTATTTTTACAGCACAGGGTGAGAAGTTAAATTATTACAAAATCGTATCAAAAGATAACAAACCAATTGGATCGGTTCATGATTGTAATGATACAGAACAAATTGTGAACATTAACTCGGAATACAAATTTATACAGAATTCAGCATTTTGATATACTGGTTTGATATAATGGTTACATTAAACATTACGTACGGTCACGGATGGAATATTTGAAAATCCGTGTTATAATACAATAAATAATAACTATACTAATTATTTTTAATTATTCATTCCAATAAACTTATATGTCGGGTCAGACGAGAAACCGAAAACAAAGCTCCGCCGACCTGTGTCAGGAAACTGTTCGCACATTCGCCAGGAGTCCACCGCGAAGCGCAGAGTGGCGCGGAGGGTAACACCGAGGTCGCCCAGTTTTTATAGATAAATACTTAAAGTAAATAAATAGGTTTATTGACAAGAATAAACAAAGCGTCTAACGGGGTATCAAATTTGGTTTCTTAATACAATCGGTATTATAAATTTTAAATATTTAAATACCAACTACAACGGTGGGGTATAAAAATGATTCCTCACGCACTCAATAATGAATTTTAATGATCAATAAATAAAAATTACATATATATGTATCCCAGTTGTATTACGTGTGTACAAAAAGTTAGGGGAATAGTAGACAGAGACGTCTATCTACGCGTTGGTTAATTTTAGTCGACACGATCGTGCTCCGAAGTATATTTCTCGTTCAAGTCCAAATTAGAAACCTGTTCTTGTCTTAAACATACATGTATAATAAATACATGTAAGTGCATTCGGAGAGAAAGTAAAAAGGGAGTGGGAAGAGAAGCGATAATGGTTAAAAAGATATTTTGGTGGCCCTGAGAAGGGCCGTTTAATCGAAGGGCCAAAGTGGACTCTAAAGCAGGCTTCTTAACCACCAAATCCGTACAAGGTACGTCCTTGACGCTTCAGCGCGTAAACGACGTCCATAGCTGTAACCGTCTTCCTCTTGGCGTGTTCGGTGTAAGTGACAGCGTCCCTGATCACATTCTCCAGGAATACTTTCAGTACTCCTCTCGTCTCCTCGTAAATGAGACCCGAAATACGCTTGACACCGCCTCGACGAGCCAGTCGCCTGATGGCCGGCTTGGTGATACCCTGGATGTTATCACGAAGAACTTTCCTGTGACGCTTAGCGCCACCCTTTCCAAGACCTTTTCCACCTTTGCCCCTACCAGTCATGATTGAAGACTTAGGATGCTTCTCTCGACCTGGCCCCGTTCTATATATCCGTATTTCCAACACCAATCGAGCAATCCCATTGGCTGATATTTTGAGCCAATCCAAATGCGCGAAATGTTTTCATCTAACGCCCCTAACATATATATTGATACCAACGCCTGTTGGTAGTCATCTCATTTCATATTTAGCCATGGCTAGGACTAAGCAGACAGCGAGGAAATCCACTGGAGGTAAAGCTCCCAGGAAGCAGTTGGCGACTAAAGCTGCCAGGAAGAGCGCTCCTGCGACTGGCGGTGTGAAGAAGCCGCACAGGTATAGGCCTGGCACCGTCGCTTTGAGAGAAATCAGGCGGTACCAGAAGAGCACTGAACTTCTGATCAGGAAGCTCCCGTTTCAGAGGTTGGTCCGTGAAATCGCCCAAGATTTCAAGACCGATCTCCGTTTTCAGAGTTCGGCCGTCATGGCTTTACAGGAAGCCAGCGAGGCCTACCTCGTGGGTCTCTTTGAAGACACTAACCTGTGTGCAATCCACGCCAAGAGGGTTACCATCATGCCCAAGGATATCCAGCTAGCGAGGAGAATCAGGGAGAACGAGCTTAAACCGTTGGATTTCTGCTTTAGTTTCACCGAAACGGCTCCTTTAAGGGCTACAAATATTCGTATATATAGCCTAGTCTTCTCGCCATCGTGATTTAGTTTTGCCCTTTTTTTACTCACATGGTTTAAAAAAATATTTCTGTTTGTATTCCGAGTTTAAATCGTAAGAATTACATCTGTAGCAGTAATTTTTGCACATCCATAAACCCTGTTGTGTCGTGTTGGGATGACGCTATATTTCCAGATGTAGACCTCGTTTAACTCGGCAGACATTAAACTGTAATGCCGATTCATGTTAGTTATCGAAGGGGCCCTGGATTGGTACCCTAATGCGGACTGAGTTTTCCTTCAATCGGACTACCACATATAATTGTTTTCCATATGTGAATGCCACCTGATACTAGGCATAGATTCCATAGGAAACTGGTAAGCTGAGGAGTGTTGTTAGGTTTAATGATTTTATGTATTAACTAGGGATATCAATGTTACTTAACTTTACACAAAGCTTCCAGGGACATTAAAATTAAAATAACCACACAGGATTAGATCAAAACCATTTATTGGTATTGAGTGCTTCACACATGCTAATCTTTATTTCAAATAATAAATACATCACATAAAAAAATCTGGAAATAAATAATTCTGTAATTAGATCACAAACTTCAGCAATACAATTAAATCTAATCAGTATCACTTCTCACCTAATTTACATAAATTAATACAGTAAAACATAAGAAAAATATTACATTTATAAATCAAAAATTTTCCTCCAAATAAAAAGTAGACTCTTCTACTGTCAATGTGGACTAATTTAAATTCAACCACAAATGTAGCTTTTATGCATTTTATATAATAAACCATCAAGAATGTTAATGTATTTAATAATTTAAAACTACAAAAGCTTTAGCACTGTGTGTTAATATTTACATTACCAATATATGAGTTGACAACAGCTTCAACCATTGTCGGGTAAGTATTCTTTATTCATTTTCAGACTAATTAAATGGACAAATCCTTTTTTTTCAATATTTTAATTTTATCTGGTATCAAAACTTAATTCAATTTTCTATCATCTTAAATATTTAATTCATTTTAATTAGCCATAAAGAATACTTACGACAACGTCAACAACTAATTCAGTCCCATAACTAGGTACGGGAGTGTCTAACAAAAAATATTTTTAAATTGATGTCACAGTCAAATGAGAAGGAACATCGTCAGCTAGAAAAACAACTGTACAACCACATATTCGGCATTAAAATATTTTCATTTTCAAAATTTAAAAAACCCTTCAATAAGGTTTCAATTCTATCCAAAGTATAGCAGGTACATGAAACTGCTGGCCACATTCTGTGGACCGAAATGTTCAGAAATATTTCCTTAACAACCTTTAAATTAACTTCAATTAATGTTCTTTGCATCACTCATACAATTGAGTTCATGACACATTACTGAAAAGAAAAGGACTTGATCCCCGTTATTCGATTCAGTCATTTCAAATTCATAAATAAACATTACAAAACAGCACACCTAAAATACCTTTTGGAACAAATGTCAGGCAATAAAAATCAATCACCCATAAAATAAGGCTGACTACTTTTCGTTCATCTATTTATATCAGTATAAGCAAAAGACACATTTATTTTAACATAAATAATAGCGCATGAAACCATTGATTGTGTCTGTAAGTATAAATTTATTTTCTGATATTCACAATTGGAAGAAAATCAATTAAACAAAAGGGAGGTCCCTCCGATCAAATATCATGGCAGAAAACCATGAAGTCAATACTTCATCAGTCAATACATCAACAAGTAATACTTTTGACACTGTTCTGAAAGGAGGTAACATATAACTTCACAAAAACTAAAATAAAAATTGCAAAATATATAAATACATTTGCAGAAACAATTAAACCTTTTTACTTATACTGATAAAATATTCTATTATCATCACTGATGGGTGCTTTCATGTCATACTGAAGTAATACAAAGAAACATAACAGTCAGTGGTAGCAATGGAAGTAGAAACAAAAGAAAGAGTCCTAAATAACTATGGCAACCGTTTATGACTATAATATGAACACATATAATACTTGTTTAGTGCTATTTGTACTCAGAGACAGTTTTCAAGTAACACAGTTTAATAAAAAGAACTTTGTCAGTTTATGAAATACCCCCACAAAATTCTCTGATCAAAACAGGAATTGGTGATAACAGTTATTCAGTCGTACCAAAAAAGGGGAAAACAATAATGTAACTTTCACTTAATATATCATGTCTTGTCTTTGATCATATTAGACAGAGATATCACTAACACTACATCTCACTTCTTAGTCATTATCTTCAAATATTGTAGAGCATTGTGTGCTGCTGAAGTTTGAGCATCTTTTGAAGTGTTCCCAGAGCCATGGCACACAGCTACAGGAAGAGTTGATAGTTGCACCAGACACTGATGTTTCCCTGTAACTCAAAAGAGCTTTAGATAACATTAAAACACATTTTAACTACAAGTACTAATAGTAATATTAGTACCCCTTCAGTTTCAACTAGGATGTTTTACACCCAGTTTTCTTTATGGTGAACAGAATAGGAGACGACAACACAACCGACATCTCACTATATTATTACACAAATAATGTTTTATTTGAGAGCTCAAATTCAGCCAGCATATTAAATACATTTATTTACACGCCTTAAGACCTTAACGCATTTCTGTTTAAATAGTTTCTGGAAGGTTCCAACAGTTTGGGCAGCATTGTTAGCATCCTTTTACTTGTTTCTGTTACTGGCTTTCTGTTTGTATTCTGTGACTTTGTTTCCATGAAATAACCGTAAGCCCAACATCCATCACCTGTTGTGCAGAACCACTACTGTGGAAAACATTCCTTGACAAAACCTGTTTAATATTTCATCTCCTCTACACGCTATCTAATCAAAATGACTAGAATGAATGACTAATGACAGACTAGATGACACATCGGCCTGCTTAAGGATGATTCTATAAATGGCAAATTCAAGAAATGGGGATTTTCAAAAGTTTAACAGATACTATGGTCTCAGATCTCCAGAATTAAGTAAATTTATAAAGGCATAAAATATACTTGATAATATAAACATAACACTGATACAACAATATATCACATTATAAACTAATACTAAAATTAGATATTCAATGTATTATCAAGTATCAATGTAGATAATCAAGTAATATAACAGTCTTACCCATAGTTGATTTTTCTTCTATATCAACATAAGTCACTTCAAACTGTTGTTCAGAAGCTATTTCCTCCAAGAACTGAACACAGTTAAAGTCATGGTCCTTGAGAGTTACCGACTGTAAAAATAAATTGGCAAAATAATTTCATACTTATATTTAAATGCACAAAATTAAACTGATTTGTATCCTAGTATTTTTTATGCACAATTGTATACTAGTACACTTATGCTGGATCTAAACCTAGTTGTAATATATCTCTTAACCTAACTTAGCCTAATAAGGTATAGAGTTTTTGATATCTGCAGCAAAAATTGAACCCACACGAACAACTGTGATTTTAGGTTCAAGGCCTTTAGTTAAAGCTCCACAACACTCCCACCTGATAATTATTTGGATTAATATCATTACTAAAATTGCTAGAGTAAACATATTTTAATCCATTTTTCTTTAATTATTTAAATACATAATACCACTAGAACATTAAAATCCAAAATTTGTTTTGTAGTGATAAGGACTAAATAGAAATGATTGTACTAAATTACCTGTTAACTATTTCATTATTTATTTAAATGTTATCTTAACTTACACAGTTCTTTTAAGTTACTTTATTGTTTATGTGGCATTTCAATCGGCACAGTGTCCCTAATTCATAAGAACATCAAATTCAATTCTTTAAGGTAAGCATTAATAATACCAACTGTTACTTTTATTATTATTTAGAATTATAATTTGCATACCTGTAACTCTGTCAGTTTAGGACCATATGATGATTTGAGATTCTTGTGGAATTGGGACACTTTCACACTATGTGGTGTTGATAATGCTGCTATCTTTGCTGACTTCAGTTGGCCAAACTCAGCAGCAATCTGTGATAAACGCTGAGCAATCTGTCACAAAAATCAATTTCAGTTAAAATGCCCAAAGCTTGACCAACTTTACAACCGATACCCATAAATAATGGAAAGGGAAGTATGGCCCAAACAGCCTTATATAACGTTCACATTCCAAACATAATGGAGAGAGATAAAACATGTCTTCCTCACAACAGATAACACTTCAGAACGCTTTTTATTTTTTGCAATTACCAATCAAAATAATTTCTATCACACAACATTCTATACACAATTTATTGGTACAAGTGCACTCAAGGAACTGTAGTTAATTACATTTCCACACCACCCTCAGGGGGCGCTAGTTTATTGGTGCAACTGTACCCAACGAATTTTAGTTAAGTAAATTTCCAGAACACACTCATGGGGGAGCTAGTTTATCAGCGCAAGTGCACTCAACGAATGATTTTTGTGAAACTAGTGCCCCCTGAGAGTGGTGTGAAAATTTACTTCCATACTAAACAGTCAACACATCACTATTAAGAGATCAGATATATTAAAGAACCCAATGTCCCTCACCTCATCTTCATCGTCCAGTCCTAAATGAAGGCTATTATTCTCATAAGGGAGATCTTTCAGCCTTAACCACATTTTATGAGCAGCTAGTCTCTTGGCAAGTTTTTTTGACTTTCCTGTACCTGAATAATTTCAAATACATGAACCATGAATATATGTATATACAAAAACAAATAAACAAATACTCAGAAAAATCCTTTTTAAATAAAATAAAAAATATAAACAAGTTACACCTTGACCTTGGCTTTACAATCTGCACTGTTTTTCTTTTAGTTTTTTCCTGGATTGATTTCCGTGCAATTGTGCCAGTGGCCGATATGTGCAGCCGAGATACAGAGGGAGCACTTATTTCTCCCTACTTACGGCTAATTTACAAACTACCCTCCATGGCATTCTGGGTGGATTTGAATCGCCAACCTCTGGGTCCACAGGCGCACTCTCAACACCTGAGCCACAGAGGCACCTTATAATAATGTAAAATAGTACATATATAAATCAACAAATTAGATCAATTAATACCTATTTCTTTGTGTCTGAACACAATGCATGCTATTGTAAACTGTCTTTCATGAGGAAGCCCCTCTTCAAATTCTGTTTCGTAAGCTGGTGGTGGCCACCTACGAGACATGCATAATTCTTGAAGTAGGCCTATAGGATTACCTGTCATCCTATCATCATACCCACTAGTAGAATTTGCCCTAAATAGTGCCACACACAGAAAAATTAATAATATCCATTAAATTAGAATTCACATCCAGAAATTATTTCACAAATTTATTTTAGGGGTTATATATAGCATATGGTAACCTTCATAAAACTTATACCACAATAATAATAACTATTAAATATTACATCATTTGCATGACAATTGCTGTTACTATAATTATTGTTTATTTATAATTCTGAAAAATGCTTCAGCTTGACATGAATAGATTACAATAACACAAGCTCATACAAGTAGTATATAACAAAAATTGCATCTACTATAATAATATATGCATTATTTTACATATATGTATATAATAATATATGCAATATTTATTTACTCACGATGTATCATTTATTGAATTTGAACTTGAGCCCAACAAGTTACCATCACTGCTTCCAATTAGTCTATCGAGAACTGCTTTGGCAGCTGCATGCTTAGCTTCTTTTTTTGACCTCCCTGTTCCCAGTGCTGAAACAGAAAACAATTACCCCAATGATATCATTTCTCTTATCTTATTATTCATATTATCATATCATGTTGTATTCACATATCATTATATTTTTTTAAAAATAGTGCAATATTATTTTTATAAAATTTTAGTTTGGAATTGATTTGTTTTTTGCGAATATAATTTACAACAATTGTACAACGTGAACGGCTGCTCCGAAATTTACATCACGTATACACCTAACCCACACACGTTTCACGACATGTTCCCTGGACATGGTCGTCAGGTCAAAGGTGAGTAGTGAGTGTTTTTTTGAATTTATTTATTTGAATTTATTTGAATTTACTCACTTGCTTGGGTTAGGTTCTGACCCAAGTCAATTTTTTGTGCTTTTACTCAACTTTCCTTGCTTAGGTTCTGACCCAAGTCTGTTTTCTTAGCTATTCTTAGCTATAATTCAACCCTAAAATTCAGATAAATTCAGATTCCCTAGAAGTTTCATGAAGCTAAATAAATAATATTTTGATCTTAAATATTAAAGAATTCTATAATAGCCTACCTACAGCTTCACCGACAGTGACCCTGTAGCGAAAAGTAGGCTCATGAATCGCTCCCTCGACTTGAACCAACTCGTATTTTGGTGTGGTGCCACGCCTGCTAAGTAACTCTTGAAGAACAGACACAGGTGTTTTAGAAGGTAATGACTGCATCTCCTAAATACAGATTTTAACTAAATTATCAATATTAATATACCATATCATCAAATAGTTAGTGTTTAAATAATAATACATTAATAATTAAATCAGAAATAATAAATAGGTCTTATAAACTTATCATGAGCAAAGTATGAAATACATTTATATGTTTCCCTTTTACATAGTTCCAACCACATTCTTTTCTTAAAATACACTTGAAGATGCCAATATTAAAATCATATAATAATTGTAGATTTCGTGTGTTCTGTCTCCTCTTGCTGGTTTGGTCTTATACCTGACCGATTTTTACGTCCCGCCATTCCAATCCTAAAGATGGCAAGAAGCCAAAACTAGTTTAGAATTAGACCAAATCAGCAAGTGGAGATGAAAGATTGAAGGAAGTAAATATTCTAAATCTAAATAAACCCCTAACTCTCAAATCAGAACTAATCTTATATTATAAATTTAGCTATATTATAAACATAATCTTATAAAATAAAAAGATGAACTTATAAATTTATTAATATTTTTTTAAATTGAAACAAAATTATTGTTAGATATCTTTGTAATTAAAAAATTTACCCTGTTATCACCTTATTTATTAACTTAATAAAATATTAATATAATAATTAAAATAATATAACACATGAAACAATAGAAACTACACAACATATACTTCTTATATTCAAAGAAATAACAATATAAAATCTTCTTCCTTTGAGGCTTTTGTAGAATGTTCTATTAAACTAGCTGGTATCTCAGTCACAATAGCAATGTGTTTTCTGTAGAAATAAAACATCATTACGATAAAACATACTATTTTGGCAGCTTCTTCAAGAGGCATTGGTTCTGGTGGAGGGACTCTATGGTGACCACCTCTTGGTCTCCTGCCTCCTCTTAATATACCTAAACCAACATGTGTCACAATTGTCCCATCTTCCATTTTTACAGTCTGCCAATTGAAACAAATAATATCACACTTATATTAAGAATAATATTTATATGTCACCTCAACTGTTCGCAAAATAATAAATTAACATCATATACGGTGAGCATATATTTTTTTATATAAACATAAATGTTTGTGTATATATATATATATATATATATCCTTCTTCATCCTAGTTTATTTGTTTTTCATCAATTCACAAGTTTCTCACTGTTTATATATTATCCTGACAACTGCAGATATGCTATATGTAAATATACCCGAAGAATAATTCAAATATTAAATATGAAAAATACAATTCCTAATTCTTATTTTAAGAAGTGCTTAGCAGTGTTCAAAGCTACATACAAACTAATAGCGGAATACAAACACAAGTATTAAATATAAGAAAATTCGTATGCTTGTACCTACCTGACACACTGTCTTACTGTAGCTAGGATTATTTCCGTACATTTTTTTACAATAAATGGTCAAAAATCAAATTCTATTGCTTCAAGGTACTTTAATTTTCTCCTTTAAGGAGGATGATCTTCCTAATAAACACCACACATGTTTGTACTTTAAATGCCCAATTTATGCAGGTTGTTTTCCCCTGAAATCGAATTTATTTTGCTTATCAACTATAATAATGACCAAAAAAACTGTATAGGAAATACTCACTGTGTCACCCATATATAAGTTAAATGAGAGATTAAATAAAACATAAGGTAGATGTGGAAGAAGCCGGTACAAAACGGGCAATAATTCTAGTACAGAAAATGGCGTTTATTAAAAACCTAGCAGCTGGCATTGATTGGTTGAGGGAGGGGAGGATTTTATAAAAATATCAAACAAAAATTATTTTGATTACAATAAAGTTACAGCAAAAATTGTTGCTTGTTCATATAATATTTGATTATTTAGTATAGTCACATTATACATACCAAGTTGATTATAGTGTGAGTGAGGATCTGGGTATATATACATATATATATATATATATATATTTATTTATTTATTTATTTATATATATATATATATATAATAAGCGTTAACTCATTTTGTATTGACATTACAAAGAAGAATTTAAAAACTGCATATATACCAGAAGCATTACAAATACTTTACGATCCGCGTAATAATATGAAAAACGTAAATATTATGATCTTGCAGTCAGCTGACTTTGAGTAAGATCGGTATTGGGTTTATCAACAGAATCTCCAGTCTCTGTTTTTGGTAAAATGGTAGATGTGAGGCTTTCTTTAATTGATAGTAATTTTCAAGAAGAACACTTAGTTGTAATTCTAGAACAATATGTTCAAGATGTGGTTGACTTCAGTTCTCAGTATGGAAGTGATATTAGCATATCTTACACAGCTTACAACATTTCTGGCAAACCTAGTAAATTCCCTGACTATGGAGATTTCCCGCAAGCATTTGTTATGGTAAAATTATTATTTCAGTTTTTACTTAGTTTTTTATTGTATACTTTTAAAGTCGTCTGCTAAGTGAAAGTGTGAGTGCTAATATTATGACAAATTTTCTAGAACTCTGTAATTTCATATTGGCTGTTTGAAATTTGAACTGCCATTTCTAGGTCATTTAAGTCTTACTAAAAATGGCTTCAGATTATATTCTACCTGCATTTTATTCAAATTATACATTATTTTATTTTTAGATTGTAATAAAGCCGTGACAGTAGATAACAAATGAATTGATGTATCTTTTTTCAATATGTTTCATTAACTATTTTACTTTATTTTCTCTTGCTGTTAGCGTACTTATGGAAAATGGTGGAATGAAGCTCCATCTCATTTAGAGTCAATTATGCCTCAGAATAATAGCTCTATAATCAGTCAAGATTATATTGGTAAGAGATAAATTAATATTAAATTTTTATCAGGGATAACTGTTATATTTTATTTATTTATATAAGGGGCATTGTAATTTCTGAAGTAATCATATATTAGAGCACAGATTATGAAAAGAAGATCTAATATATGGAAAAAATCAAGTTATTCGACATTGAATGTGTTTTTTTGTTTTTTTTTTAGTTATGATTATTCAATCATTTTGTAGATGTGACATTTGAGCAAGCAGTTTATCCTTTGAAAGTAAGTGTGTATGAAACTTATAACCCGGGTTCAGTTGTTCGCATTTGGGCCGGTGACAGATCTGGTAAATGGAAATGTTTGTGGGAAGGAGAGCCCCAAGTTGTTGGACATAGTCCTAGAATATTTTCACCTGTGATTAATGCTATAGACTTCCCTACTTGGTAAGATATTAGATAAATTCATATTATTTTTACCTAAAAATTATGCTTAATTATCTCCCAAATAATATTATAATTATCAAATTTATTTGAATATATACCGCTTAATATTTTCTAAGATAGTTTATCTCATAATTATCTCATCTGTGTCCTAGATGGAGCAGCCATAAGTAATTTTAAGATGACTTCTTTTTTGTTTTAAGTAACTTTTTATTTTCACTAAATTCATAATAGTAGTAGTGACCAGTTTTATAATGGATTATGTTAACTGGTGTGATAAATTTAGAGTTTGACCTGTTAACCGGGTGGGACGTATAAATACGTCAAACCTAAACAATAGCGTGTATGGGTAGGATGTATGAATACGTCCTTGAAATATATGTTGCACCCTGGAACGGGTGGGACGTATAGTTTCGTATATCAGAGGTATTAGTCAATGATACATGTTTCGATGTGAAAGGTAGCACGGATTTTAAGGTATCAAGAATTGTTTTAAAATATATCACACGGAAATTGAGTTTTGAATTTTCACATAATTTAATTTTTTAAACTCAATCTTTCTATTTTATTTGCGTGCTTTTGTTTATTGTTCTGTAATTGTTAACTTTTTTATATTTTTTATTGTGTATCTAAATAAAAAATAAATATTATTTGTATTCCTTATAATTGTCTGCAAACTGTTTGTAAAATTTTTACGCGCCCGTTATATGCTGCATAATTAAAAAGGGAATTCCCTGGTTAACAGGTTAAATACACAGAGGAGTTTTTAATAAACATTTTAGACATTTTTTCCAACAGTTTGGAATAATTGCAAACTAAACTTGCATTCAAACATCTCCTTTCATAGTTTTACCATAAGTGAAATTTCATCAAGACCTGACTTATTTTATCTCACTACCCTGGTTTTTTGAGCAATTTCTGCTATTTTAATGGTGTGGAGTAAAAGTGTTACTTTGAGATTGGCATGAGACTCTTTCACTTTATATTAAAAAAAGAATGTTACTTAAAAAATATTCCGATTGTATATATTTGGATCTCTGATTTTCTATTATGTCGATTATTTTATCCTATATTGCATTATTGGCACCTATGTGGAACTGAAAAACATATGTAAATATATGTTAATTTTCATCTAAGGTGAAAATTTTCTACTTACAAAAAGCATTATAACCTTTTCATTATAACTTGCATTATAAGCGTTATAACTTGACATATATATAAGTATATTATATAAACCTATCTGTATTGTATCCTCATCGGATATCTATGGCACAATTATGCATAGATATCTTATATATATACTTTTTCCACATGTATAGGTCATTGTTAGCCTAATACAGGTCATTTTTAATTCCTATGGATTGTTTCTTGCCTGTTATATAAACTTTATATAACAACTGTTATATAAATTTTATAATAACAACAGTTTAAAGTGTGGTATGTGCAAGCTATTAAACATTAAAACGAAATAAATAATACTTCATAATTGTTAAAATAAGTGCAATAAATTATCTTTAATGTTCAATATATATTAAAATCTTTTTTGTTTGGGTCACAGCGGCTTATAGGTATAGGTTTTGAACCATTGAGACCACTATTGGAACTAGTTCAATTTTTGCTGTCCACTTTAAAAACTCGGGTGTTTAGAGTAAGTTAGATTAAGCCTAGGCTAAATTGATCTTAATTCTTTTTTTCTGTTGTTAACAGTAAAATTTTAGGAATGTTGTATTTTTTGTTTATTTCAGTCTATTGCGTCTAGAATTTGATCACTCTCGTTTAGAATACTACACTGAATTAGATGCTGTTCTACTTGCTGGTACTAAAGAACGGTTGACTACAATAGATGATTGTAAGCAATCTGCTAAGAAACCTGTAATGCCTTTAAAACAAGATAGAAATGATGGTAGGGACATCACATCACAAATAAAAGAATTAAATCTGCAAGCACTCTCCAATGATGTAAGTGCTTTGTTAATTAATGTGATATTTTACTAACAGTTTCACAGGTGAGATAGAAAAATGGTTGAAGTGAATATTTGGGCTAACCGAGTTGGTTAAGAATTATATCACCCTAGTATGGACAAAGTAAGTGGCCACGTGACCTAAATGTTTAAATAAATAAAATAAAAAAAATATTTAAAAAGTTTCAAAAAATAATAAAAAAAAGGGGTAAACCAGGGGGTTTCCATTGTTGTCCATTGTAGTTAGTGCTTGTATCAATGTTGCTTATTGTATCTTATTTACAGTTGTGTTATTAACAATAATTTATTAACAATAAAAGAAAGAAAAAAACTTTGTATTACATATAATTTTTAATTTGTAAGAAACATTTCTGCTCCACATTTTCCAGGTAGATCTGTCGAAAACTCTAAACAGTCTCTCTTCTCTTACTCAACATTATTCTGCTTTATTGGATGACATCAATCAAGAAATGGAATCACTTTCAGTACCAGTTAGCGGTTTGTTTAGCAATTTGCCAGTATGTTGATTAATACACAACAATTAGTTTGTCTTTGATTTTTGTTACTTTAACATAAAAATAGTTTTTAATTCTATATCTCCTTTATAATTTTTTGCCCTCATTTGTATTATTTCATTTACAGGATGAAACTATTTTGACAATTTTTAGTTACTTAGATTTAATATCTCTGTGTAAATGTTCAATGGTCAACAAACATTTTAATCGTTTGGCAACTGATACTATGCTGTATACACAGATAAATTTAAAGGTATGTTGAATATATATTTTTTTACATTTTGATACATAGAGGCACCATTGATGTTGCAATACTTTTATCAAGGAATATTGGAAACATTCTTAAATACTATAAAATTATCTAACACATAAAATCAATTTTTACAGAAACAATTCTTTTTTTCAGCCATATTGGCATTGTGTATCTGCGAATTCTCTTTCTTCTTTGGCAACTAGATGTCAATTTCTCCAGAAATTAGATCTCTCATGGTGTGGGAATTATGGGCAAATCTTTTCATCTCATTTTATTACGTAAGTTTTAATTTCTGTATCATTTTGTTCTGTGACGCATGCTATATTTAGATATAATTTTTCAATATGAGAAATGTTTAACGTAGTATTTCCTGGGGATTGATTACATATTTTTGTAGAAGATATATTTCTTCTGAATACATTTCAAAGAAAGAATAATTTTTATTTTTTCCAGTATAATTAATCTTGACATTGTCGGTGGTAGAAACACTTGCATATCTTTCCATTTTTATGTTTCCCTTCATTGTAAAGGTATTTCTCTTTTTTGCATAAATAGATTTTTAAATTATTCAGAAATACTTGATTTCATCATATTCTTCCACAGTTGTCAGATTTTCATCAGAAGTAAATTCCTTTAGAGTTCTGTACTGTGTAAAAGTTATCTATATACATGATGCCACTTTCCCAGGGAATGCCAATAATACTATTATTTTAATATTAAACATTATCCAGCACCAAAATGTAGTTTAAAACTCGTAATATGGCCGAATTGCATAGGATTCAGACAAGGATACCATTGTGATTGATTTTTGAATGATTATATTTCCACACCACGGTATCAATCACACCTTCATCAATAAAAATGTTTTACCCAGGATTGAAATTATCTTAAAACATTTTTGAAAAGTAGTGCTTTATTATTTGTTGCAACTAGAAGTTTGTCAGAATTGTCAGGAAATTAACATTGTCAGAAATTCAACAGGAACATTTTGCCTTCTTTTACTAAAAAACATATCCCCTCTTTTATCTGCCATTTTCAAAGAATGGGTCAAAAAATAAAAGCACAGAAAAAACAAACAATTTGATTAACAAAGGTCAAATAAAAACAGTTATCCGAATTCCAAATCACTTTTACGGCCAAGTGTTCAAACAAATTTGTTCACAAAAGCTATGTCAAAATAAGCTGAAATGTTTGTCACGTGCAAAAATACAGCATACCCAAAGAGCCCCTTTATTTCATGGATAAAATATAATTTGTCACTATATATCAGTACTAAATAAATCCTAGTTTCAGTTTTTCAGTTTTTATTTCAGTTGCATTAATGTTAACATTTACAGATTTATTAAAGGTTGTGGCAAACAACTAACACATTTAAGATTAGATTGCTGTAAGTTTGTTAATGATGACTGCATACGACAAATAGCAGAAACCTGTAGAAATATTAAAGGTAAAATAAATACATTTAGTTTTCAATCCGTTTACATTTCCCTATCCTGAATATTGTTTTTATTATTCCTTGTTCAAACTCATCAGGTCAATTGATAAATTTTTCTTTCAGAACTGGCTATACGAAATTGCTTCAAAGTTTCAACTGAAGGTTTTGAGGAATTGACAAAATTATCAAATATTCAGCGTCTAGATCTTTACCGTACTTACATTGAAACAGAGCCTCTAGTCAAAATGCTTAAATCTTCACCCCATTTGCAACACATAAATCTTGGTAAGATTAATATTGATGGAATGTGTAGGAGAGAATAGTATTTGTTATTCATTCATTTTTTCAACTCTAAAGCTTTCATTTATGTCATTACTTTTAACATATTATTTTATTTGTACACCATACTTTTATTAAACATTTAATCACATAAATTCAAACAAATATTAAAAGATATTGTTCTATTTTACTATTTTGTAGCTTAGCACAGTCACAAATGTACATAGACACCCATAATGCTTCATATAACTGCAACAGTTGAAATGATCTCAACTAGTGTAGTGAGAAGACAATATTAATAACACACTTTCTCATTCATGTAAAGTATTTAATCATAATGGGACTTTTCCATGTTGTTAAATTTATTGTAATATTAGTCACTAGTGACTGCATAGCATTTTTTGAACTTAAAACCAAAATCTTGTAAATCTTCAAAATTTATTGTCTACTGAGACAGTTTTCAGTTTGAAAAGTATAATTCATAAAAGTATACTTTTCTAAAACTGTTAAAATAGTTGATTTAATTCCTTTCAAAACAGGTTCCTGTGTAAAAGTGTCAAGTATGGATGAGGTTGCCCAAGCTCTAGGGATGTATAACCAAGAGTTAGTGTCAGTAGATTTTTGGAAGACCTACAGTTTAACCCCTGTAGGGGTGAAAGCACTGTCTCAATGTTCTAACCTGGAAGAAGTAGATCTGGGATGGTGGTAAGGAATTTATTCATGTATGTGGATGTGTTTTGATTGCAACACATTCAAATGCCTAAAAATAGAAGAAAAAAGTGAATGTTTTATATAGCATCTTTTAATCATTAAAATATAGAATTACAGGATAAAGCTTACATAACAAAAATCCTGTAAAGTTTCTATTTGTTAAAGCTAGTCTATAACATTAGATTAGTTTGTATTTTAACTATATATTTTTGGCAACATTCTGTTAATATCTATTAACAGAACTCTGACTTAAAATTCTTTAATATTAGAAAAAACAAATTCATGCATATACTTTTATGCATAACTATAAATGTTTTATTTTTTCAGTCTTGGAGTATCAATTCCAGGTGATTGCATGAATGCATTAGCAGTGGGATGTCCAAAACTTCAAAAATTATTTATGGCTGCCCTAAGGGGAATCACAGACAGAGATCTTGTTCCATTTCTCCTTCATTGTCCTAGACTCCAACAGATTGATTTGCTTGGTGTTAGAAGTATTAGTCCACACATTTGTCAAAGGTCTGTATGTATAAAGGTACATCTATACATAGTAGTTTATAATTTGACCCTTTCAGACAGCAATTTGATAGACAATTAAAGCTATTGACTCTAATCCTCCTCTTTTACCCATAAATGTGGAACTTTAAAAGCATGTTTTCACTATATTCTTTCATCCATATATTATGTAAATGTTAAGTCAGTGTGTACCTACGGATATATCAAAACGAAGAGACAAGTATTCTTACCACATGCTGTTAGGAAGGGATCTACTATGACAATTTAGATCATTAAATATTTTGAACTTCTGAGCAGCTTTGAACTTTGAGATAGTCTGTTATGAGAATCATTAGCTAGGTGTCTGGCATCACCAAGTTGAGGTTTGACTATGTAGTTTTGAGAGTAGATGACACCCAGAAGTATCATCAGTTTCCCACAAGATAAAAGAAATATCTACTTTTTATCTTTTTAATATGAAACTGTGTTGTCTGTTGTCTTTCGTCAACTACATTTTGTGCATTCACTTTTCTGAAAGTGGATCAGTGGATATTCCTTGAAATATTTGTTTTCTCTTCCTGACACTTTAACTTGTCCTACTCCCTTTAAAAGTGTTTAAAAAATATTCATATCATCCCTTCAATTGGAAATCGTTTTCTAAAATATTATGCTATAAAATATTATGGTATATTCCAAAAATAATTTTCCATAACATGGAAAACAAACAAATGCCAAAAAACGGCCAAAAAAAAGATGCTGTATAATACTGGGGAGGTGATCTATCATCCAGCATCTTATGTTTAGATAATACAATGACCAACAGGTTTTATACCTGTCTGGAAACAGTTGAAAAACTACAAGTCCAGTCCACAACAACTCCATCACCCTCACAGGGAATGAAATAGGGCCAGGGAAACTGTCAGAGAGTACTCACAGCTCAGCTAATGTCCGTAGGTCAGTAAAACAACCCATTATGGAAACAGACCAAAGAACACCCTAAGTGAGTGCCTACACATTAAAGTCAGAAATTACTTGCAATATTCTTATTATTAAGTGAAATATTAATGATTTCATCATTTTCAATGTATATTCCAAATCATTTTGACTTTTTTGCTGATTATGGCACCTGAAGAGGGAATACATAGTTTACATAATTTTTATAGAGTTCAGCTGAAACATTTTTACATCCAATTGAGTCTTTTTTAGTAAGGGTTAAAATAAAGACTTTCTCTACCAAAAAACCTCTGGAAAATGTATAACCAAAGTCATAAACAAAATAATAATTATTGAGACCAACAATTAGTATTTCTGTCAGCTTCAGTTGGTTTGTTAGTGTGGTGATCATCCCTGATCAGACCCTGTCAGAGGAATTTGAATCCTGCATCCATATTAAGAAAAATCCAGACAGTTCTAAATGTTGTATATAAGAATGATCTCTATAATAATTCTCTGGTGTCAACTTCAGGAAGGGGATATTGAAGGAAACATTTAGAAAATGTAAATAAACCTCACCACACAACTATGACAGTCTAACATCATATCTGCAGAAATTTTAGCGTACTGAATATGGATTAAACCAAGAAGTATTGAGGTTGGTAACATTTACAAGCCATCTACCAAAACCTGCAAATAAAGTAAAGATCAGGTTGCAGATTAATCTGCTGATTCGTGTTCATTTTTTCTGGGTAAACTGTATTTGCATATGTCTTATAAGAAGTATTCATTGGGAATAACCTAATTCTATAATTTCTCTCCAGAACTCCACTTTTATTTACACTAATTTTAGATTCCTCCTAAAATACTATAAAAATACAATTGTTCATGCTTTATAAGAATATGTTTGTTTCAGATTTCTAAACTCTTGCAAGGATCTCCGCCTTCTTGATATCAGTTTCTGTGATCAAATTCAAGATGATTTAGTGCGTGAGTGGAAGTTGCAATATCCTCATGTGAGCATCAAAAGAAGCTTCCAGAGTGATGGTGTTCCATCCCCATGTCACCATTATTAAGTTGCTAGTCTTTCTCATCCTTTTAAAGTGCTTTTCTTTTATAACCTTAGCTTGTTACAATTCCATACAGAAACTGTTAGTAATAAGTTCAGGAAAAGTCTTGCGTAATCTATAGCAGGTAGTATACATTACGCATTTATTGTGTGCTGAAGTAGTTTATCTATTACAGAAAAAATGTACGGATTGGTTATATATAGTCTCATGTGGAAAAAGCACTCAAAAAGTTTTGTGATACATAATAAGCTCTGACATCATTTCCCATATTGTTTTATATTGAAGACAAGGGAAATGAATTCATTTTTTCTACATTTTATAAGTGCAAACAAAAGAAGTGTCTATTTCAGCTATAAACATGAAAGGCTATAAACGATTTTGTAAACTTAAAACATTAAAAAATTGGATATTCTGAATAATAAGTTCACAAAATAAAATATGTTCTGGAAAAAGGAGTAATTAGAGGGGAATTCCAAAACACTGGAGATTAAGGTCCTGTATAGCTTAGTGGTTAGAGTGGTGTGATGATTTGCATCATCCCAGAGTTTAATTTGGGTGATGGACCAAATCTTCACTTTTTATTAATTTGAATTAATTAATAATCATTTAAAAGATATATCTTTGTTCTTAGAAAGAGTATCTTATTGAGAGAAATGGTTTAACTGTATTAACAGTGGAAATGCTGTAGTAGTGGAAAGGCGTACTATTTCAGTGCTAGTGTTTCTTAATTTAGTTCTTAATTTCTTAATCCATTTCAATATTTTTTAAACCACCTTTTGATATAATTAATAGGTATGTAATGATTATATACCTATTAAAAATAAAATGTTATTTGTGATCATGTGTAAAACAAAGTTAGAATGGTTATCACTGAAGAAATAAATATAACCTCTTCATAGAACCTTAGGGTATCTGATAATGGGTACTGGGGACATTAAAAATGATTAAGTTGCAGTAATTTTCAAAATATCTCAGGTTGAAACTATTTTAGATATTCCATCCAGATATATTTATAAAAAAAGGTTGTATTTGAAATTACTAATGAGCTAATCGTTTTAATAATGGTAGATGATGGGAACTAATAAAAAAAGAGAAATGAAAATTAACTTTCATGACATCTGGTAGTTTATTGAAAAAATATATTGTATATCTCTGTTTTATCTCGTGTTATTCTGTTATAAACACTATATTATTGAATGTGATCTTCTAATTTGATACATTGAAAAAACAAATAGTGGGAAGTATTTGAAGGAATTGCTGTAATGCCATTTATATTAAACACTATATTGTGGTTAAGAATTCTCTAGAATAAGTATATTATGAATACTCTAATACATATTAATGATTTAATTATTGGCTACTGCAGTTGTCTTGGGTGATAATTTAATGAAACAGATCTCCTTGATATTCTAGTGCAATATACACTCAGAGAAATTATTATTTCTATATTTATAACTAATGCTCTCTTTATTAATTTTAATTTAATCTGTAGATGAAAATTAAGTTTGAAATACTTAATGTGATGTGTCTTATTTTCTATTGATGCTGTAATATTTGGCAATACTCAGAGTAACATAATTGTTTTATATTTTTTCTTCTGGTAACACAACTGCATGGAACCTGTTTATCTCAATTTTATGGTGAATTTAATTAAGACAATTTATCAATAGATTTTTTGAATACGATTTAGTATACCATGCAGTTATATCAGGTTTTAATTGCATTACCTGTAAGATCCCTCAGATTAATTTTGATATGTTAATATTTATTACCTGCTATGATTTTAAGCATCTAGTTTTATTTAATTGATCGACCCTTATTCTGAATTGTAAATGTATGTAATATCAGGAAGTTTCTGCATAACTCAATAGTATATAGTTGTAAAAATTAAGTTGTTTTTTTTGAAGGTGTTATTATAAATGTTATGTGCTCAATTTTCTTTTTCTATTACTAATAATTGCAGCCAGACATTAAAAATGAATAAGAATTTCATTGCATCATTACAGTGTTGTAGAATTAAATATTCTTGATGAAATTTTAGTTTATTATTTATTACAGATATATTTGTGAGCGTTTTATGTTATGTTTTATATGCTGAATATTTGTTATATTAGGATTGCAAATGAAATGATAGGTGTAGTTCCTAAATTGCATTGTATATTTCCATAGTTGTAAGTATTTATTAAGTAATTTATAGATCAAAGCATTCCATATTTTGAAGTGTTGAAATATTTGTACAGGAAGTGATCTGTGTGTTCTACTGTTATCTGAAACATAAATAAATTATTTTATTCAATCAGATGATTTCTTATTACCTAATAGAACTAAATTAACAGTTTTTTAATGCAAAATAATATTGGCATATTGTTTCAATTTCTGATACCTGTTCAGTAAATTTTATATATTGTATACGATATTCTATGTGTACTTAAAGAAAAATAAATAATTTGTAAAATGGTATGAGGACTTCGGGTTGTAGAAAGGCTCAGAAGAAGATTAGGGTTTCTCACTCTCCGTACAGAGTTTACACATGTTTCGTTCATGCATATTTCTTTAATTGAAATTTCCAACATTAATATCCCATGATCTATTTAGTCACAGGGAATCTTAAACATCTGGTGGGATCACATAATACTGTGGAAAGAACCTCGATTAGCAGTAGTAGACACCCTGCTATTCAGTAATTTTACTGTATTTGAAACCAGATTTACTGTGGAACCTGAGCGAGTTTCCAGCAGACAATACCTGACAAGACAAGACCTCGGGGAAAGGATAAAATATCTTCCACTGGGACTAGTGCAAGTTCCACTTGACTAGCACTTAGTGATTTTTTATTGGATCCTATATTGTCATAGTAGTATGCAATCACTAGATCGTCATGTGGTCGAGAATATCCCGGTGCAGTATAATGCCAGCCTATTCCTAGATTCGTTATCTGATATCAAACTGGAGGAACATTTGTGAAATTAAGGAATTGTGTCCGGAAACGAATAACTAGAAATTGGAAAAGATTACCCTTATAAAACTGTTGACCACAAGTAAATAGAAAACATGTAGAACATATAGAAAACATTATTATTGGAAATAATCAACAATATAGTAGTCTAATTGCTTCTAAAGAAAGGATGACATTTATTTCAATAAATTCACATGTCAATACACTGCCGACGATGCAGTGCAGAAGATTTTTAACATAACTTCACTAACGGATTACTCAATTTATATTTCGATGAAATTACTTTTCGATTAGATTGGTGTCGACAATTACAAGTACTGTAATAAAAAGTGTTTCTTTCTTATAAAAAAAGATCTGTTCCAAAAGAAAGAGAAAACATAACAATATATAAGTTTAAGAACTTACTTATATATAGTGTACATTATGCTCGATTTATACCACGTGATGACAGGATGAAACCATAAAACCAATGAGGAGGTTACATGTTGAATATTTTGCTCAATAATAGTGCAATTATATTAGGCGTTTAATGATTTTCGGTTAATAGTGCATGATGGAAGATAAAGGTAATATTGCGTCGTCGGAAGAAAAGAGACCTGTTTTTGGAAATAGGTTCCTTAGGGACTCATCTGACGTTTTTCAACATAATGCATGGTAACATTTTTTGATTATTTTTAGCGATATGATGCATAATTTAACTTCATTCGTATTTCATAATTGCTAGTACATTTTCCTTGTCAATTAATAGGGATAATGTCAAATGGGACTCAGAGCAAGAAGAGATAGCTCGAAAAAAAGTGGAAGAAAATTCAAAGTCGCTTATGGTCCTGGAAAAGCAAAAACAATTAATGGATCATGCTGATATGCAATGGGACTCCTTCTATAATATACATTCAAATAGGTAGAAGGTTATACTTAACCTGCATTAAATATCTTTTGATGGAATGCAATATTAGGTATTTACCTGCTATTGACTAAAATAAGTTGATGTAAACAAGTAAGTCATTCACTTTCTGTACTTATAATTTTTAATTTATTCTTAGGTTTTTCAAGGATCGACATTGGCTTTTGACTGAATTTCCTGAATTAGTGCCTGAGGAAATTTCTAGCCCTATTTCAGTGAATGCGGTTGATCTAAATAAAGATAAAGAAGTAAAAGAATTTCCTTCAGTAGAAATTGCAAACGGGCAAAGAAATAAGAGGATCATATTCGAAATAGGTTGTGGTGTTGGGAACACTGTATTCCCAATTCTTCAGTATTCATGCGATCCAAAATTGTTCATTTATTGTTGTGACTTTTCAAACACGGCAGTTAAAATATTGAAAGAAAATCCTGAATACAACGAAGAAAGGTATAAATAAGGGAGAAATACAAATTAAAAGTAATTTCCCTAACAAAATTGTGTTGATGAATACTTTATTTAATAATGAAAACTAATACATTTTGTTATAGATGTCTGGCTTTTGTTCTTGATATTACCAATGAAGAATGGAATCCTCCTTTTGAACCAAACAGCATTGATATAATAGTTTTAATATTTGTGCTTTCAGCCATACAGCCTAAAAAGTAAGTAAATCTAAGAACACTGGTAACATTAATGCTAAATGTTAAATTCAAATTTAAAATTTGGGGCCTCGGTGGCTCGCTATAAAATCCTTGATTAAAGTACTATAATATTAAAGTATATATATGTAGTAAGGCCAATAGGCTGGAATGCATGTAGGAATCACCATTTGTGTATCGTTCTATCGATGTAATATTTGTATTTAAAGAAATAAAAATTCTTTGTATCTATCTTTGTCTGTCAATGCCGAGGTCAGTGGTTCGAATCCACCCAAGTGAATGATGGCTAGCCTGACATTTGTCACGGATATTAGCCTGTAAGCTAAGCTCTAATAAGTAAGGACACAGTGATCGCAAGTTCCCCCTGCGATGTCAAAGCACATAACGGCATACAAGCATAATTGCACTTTATTTGCAGCCTTTTTTATATAAACACTGAAGAATTGTTTTCAATCCCCATTGAAAAAAAAGCAAGCTGGAGGCAAAGTTGAACCAATTACAGCATTTTGTAATAATTTGTATGTATATTTGGATAAAGTAAGAGTAGTAGTGTTCTTCTTCAGCATAAAAAATTTACAACTTCATACCCATTGAACTTTCAGAATAATTCCCAAAGCAGTCGACTGTAGTATATTTTTAACTCTTTTTTTTTCCTCACTTATTTGGTTGGCACAATTATGGTTTCTCCATTATGTGCCGTAATTCTTTATATCTTAACATTGAGCATTGATTTCTTAACATATACAAGAGTGACCTAAAACCATTATTATCATAGATCAAATAATACAAGATAGATTGGTCGAATGCTAAGACAGTGCATGAATAGTGTACAATGAAAAACATATTAACTCATTAATCTCAATTCGAGATTGTTTCATAACTTGTTTGGTGTTTAAACTGTATTGTTCTTGGTGTCATAAGCATTACAGTGCTTGAACAAGTGCAGAACAACTACAGACAACAAATCTGTACTTTGATTTTGTAGGCAAGAATTCAGTTAAGCCTAGGTTTGGATGATTAAAGATTTGTAGGGTTTAATGTGCATAATATGCTAAGGCTTGTAAGGTCTCAAGAGAAAATAATTCATAGTACTTAGGCATGTCAGTGGTTACATCGCCTAGCTGTTGATATTGTATCAATGAGTAGAATATGTATTCAAATAAACCACCTAGAAACTGTCTGTTTGAATATGTAACATGTAAAATAATTAACGTTTTATTTTACTGTATTTAATATTACAGGTTGCCTCATGTGATTAAACAATTATATAAATATTTAAAACCAGGTGGTCTAGTATTATTTAGAGATTATGGACGATATGACATGGCGCAACTAAGATTTAAGAATGGAAACTGCCTTTCATCTAATTTTTATGCAAGAGGAGATGGAACTTTTGTTTATTTTTTCACACAAGGTATTTTAATTTTTTCAAAATCAATATTTTTCCACTTTTAACTTAATAAAGTTAGATTTTAGGATTTTGAGTGATAAACTTAATATTATTAACAGAGTAAGGTAATGCAGCATCATATTTGAGGGAGATTTATATTTTTATTAATTTATGATAATTTTATTTTTACCTATTTTTAGTAATAGTCATTACCATCTTATCTATATAATCTTACCATTTGAATGTATTATTTATTTCCTAATATTTTTAATTTGTCAACAAATTTATATTCATTTAATTATCTAAAGTTCAATCAACTTTTTTGTAACTTCTTATTACTTCTATGATTAATTATTGAGTATTAGTTTATGAACTTCTAAGTGTAAAGAAATAAATAAGTTTGTATGTGTTTTTATTACAGATGAAATTCGTGAACTATTTAATGAGGCTGGATTCACAGAGGAACAGAACCTTATTGATCGACGCTTACAAGTAAATAGAGGTAAACAGCTAAAAATGTACAGGGTATGGATTCAAGCTAAATACAGAAAACAGACCTAGCCGTAGGCTCATTTCATATTAAACGATTTTTTTTTAATGTTGTATGTTTTTAATACTTTGTTCGGAGCCCTTTCTTTCAGACTTATTACATTTTTTGAACAGTATTTTATATAAGATGTAATTGGGATATTGACAGAGCTTTAGAGAGTTCATCCATCAAAATCATTCAGTGAATTTCTGGGATAACTAAAATACCAAAATAATAATAATAAAAGAAGATAAAATTCAAACCAAATAGACAGTTCAACAATTATGGTATTATTTAAATTTGTTTATTAATCTTAAGCAGTTACATATTGTCCACATGTGGCAAATATTAAACACTCTAAACATTACTTTCTAGCAAGTTAGCACTAATTCATATAATTTTATGAACACAGTATGGATGGACTTATAAATTGTGAAATTTCTATGTATACATAGGAGTATACATGTGGATATGAATTACCATATTCTTTTTAATGTTTAATACTGTTATAAAATTAGTTGAACAAATGATATGTTGAATTTATCATATCACTTTTTGCCCAGAGAATAATTTGTTTTCAAAATAAAAGATTTTTATTATTATTAGGCAGCTTTCATGGCATTCTGCAAATTTGTTCTTAAAAAAGAATATTTGCAATGAAACTGCATTAAAACAGATAACTAGTGCTAGATAAAAAGTGCTTAACATCACAATCTTAAATTGTTGACAAATGTTTGTCATAGTACGGACAGAATTTTCCTAATACATTGATTCATACTACTTATTACAAGACTAGACATAAGACACATATTTTCAGTTTGATGCAACAATATAATAAATAAGGTGAATTAAAATTTATAAAATACTTATAAGGAGATACCATATTTTACAGACATCCATATTTTGTCTTGTAATAAACCACCAAAAGAACAAGCACCTTTTTTCAATGAATGTGTTCAATAAATCATTTCACTGATAATAAACAAATTAATAAAAATCCATTCATTGATTAAAATAGTAATTCATCGAACAAAAACTAAAAATGGAGAGCCAATATTTTAATTGAACTTAAAAAATATAAATTACTTAATTATACTGTGAACACGTAAATAAATGAACTCACTACTAGTGCAAACTGTCTGAAGTGGTGAGTGAGCTATTTACATTAAAAAATACAAATTTCACAGTGAACAACAAAGGACAATGTGAACAAATATGATAAAGTATGGCACTAATAAAATTATGTATTTGCTTATTTCTTTCAAAATAAAGATCTATGTACAAACTGATCAAACTATTTACACTGAGATGTAGCTGCCACTTGTAAAACAACAGAAATACGTAAGCCATTCCTGTTTAATGCTAAAATTATAAAATGTTATTTAGTAACAGAACATGATAGAAATAAATACTTTTATTTGAATCAGCAATTAAAAATCAACTTTCTCAATTATAATTCCCCAATCTACTATTTCACATATTTTTATGATGATTAACACGTTCACGCCGGGGCCGGTTTTCATTTGTTTTGATGTGAGGCGGCGCTGAAATTAATGCCGCACTTCATCTGGCAGCGTGCGATTTTTGTTATTGAACAAAACTGATGTTTATGATACGTTATTAATTATAATTGTAATTAAAAATTAATTTATTAATGAAAATACGTTAAATTTTACAAGTTCTTGCCAGCATGAACGTGTTAAATAAAGATAATAGTATCACTTATTTCTTAATCAAAGTAATAAATGTCATCACTTAAACAATTTTAATATTTAAAAAATGTATATATGATATTATAACATCAGATCCTTTTCAGATCAGATTTTTTTGAGTGAATTCAGAGTATTTTTTGAATTTGATAAAATTAGAGAATGGGTTTGATTGAGTAACATTAATTTATACTTTTGAATGGAATTTGGCCCAATCTACATTACAACCACAGACAATAGGCTTACATGACATGCAATTAATTTTAATTCACGTATATAATATATTTTAATATTATTTATTGTGAATTTTAAATATGAATGCAATTGGATTCAACAAGAATAAATAATTATAAATGAAACACTGCAATCATCTTATATGACATTTCTGTCAAAAGGCACACATTAATGCAAATTGTAAAATGAAATGGCATAAATATTATCCAGTAAAAGATTCATTCAGTTAAAGATAAATTAAAAGATTATTAAAATTGTATATTTAATACTTTATTGTTAAATTCAAACTCTTTATAGTTATAATAAACCAAGACTAATTGTTTGGAATATATTTTAAAAAGTAACAGAAAAAGAAACAGTAAGAGCAATATCAGATGCTGTTACCACTTATAGTCAATTAAGGCACAGCCCACACTACAATATATTATAAATGACAAAATAATTCAAATTACTGTTTAATTCTACAGTATACAATAATTGTAATAGAATGTAATATATCAATATAATGGGCAATCAATTCATTAATTTTCCTTTTTTAAATAAATATTGTTTCAATAAATAAATAGATAATAAATTATTAACCAGTGATTAACTTTTTGAGATGAAATGGGGGGGTTTTTTTAATTGAACATGAATCACTGGAACATTAAAAACATTATTAAAATTGAAATAAACATTTAGGGCTGAGGATAATTTACAATATCTAGACACAGTTACAACCACTAATGAAATACAAAACACTCCTGTTTTACAAATATCACAAATGCTTGTAATATTCTAAAAACATTAAAAAATATATACACCTTAAATATTTTGAGTACCTCAAGGACATAAATCTCCTTTGGAAGATTTTCATTATAATTATTAAGGACGAACAATGGATGGATATGATGATTGATTCACAGCATATTTGTTCACCAAAATATATAGTTAACTGGATTGAAGTGAGTACACTTCACCAATGACAGATAAATTCTTATTATTTCATGTGACTTTTATATTCATGAAACTAACTCTACATTATATTTCTGAATTTTCTATTCTAATAATGTGGCAGTTATTAATTTGGCTATAGTTAATCATTTGAACTTCAAAAACACCTAACAGTCAAATTTTAGTAACTAATACTAAATGTATTTAGATATGCTTAACTTTATAGACAATAGATTGTATTAAGGTGGTATTTAATTTATGAGCACTTGTACATTAATAACCAACGGGATAGAATTCATGAAAATATATGTACTTGCACAAACAATGTATGTGTGTGTGGATGTATGTATATGTATATATATATATATACATCCACACACACACTTTTAAGAACAAGTGTATTAATATTCAGTATTATACGAATATAATAGCACCGATTTCTTTTTCAAAATATGCATTTTTAAGAACACTCCTAGGGAAATAAAAATGGTTCAATGAAAAAATAATTTAAGATTCTGTCTGATATACACACATGAATACATACATACACGTGCACACACATACACACACTCATTCACTTTTTCTTACTGGTAACAGTATTCTGGCAGTGGTTTAACAAGTCCTTCTGTGTACGCATGAAGTATACAGCTACACACAAATCTGAACTGACTCTGAAAAAAAGAGGATAGAGAAGTCTTCTAAATTTCTGAATATATCTCCATATATTGAATGAAATAATTAATTGCGCTATATAAGCGGGGGTGAAATAATGAAATATATAGTGCCCTGAAAGTCAATACATTTTTACTCTTTGAAATATTTATTAATGAAATATGGTTTGAATGACCTAATTTGAAAGTGAGTATATGTGACACATTCAAATATTATAATCTGTACAATAAATTCGGTTTAAAAATAAAATAAACTCAGCGAAAATATCACAAAAATAATTAAACTAATTAGTTTTCAAAAATTTCAAAACTGTAAAATATGGAAACCCATCATGAACTCAGTCATTAAATCACCACATTCCGTAAAAGAAAAAGATAATATAGGTTTTCATGTGAGATTAAAAAATGAAGTTATTTAGTAACAATATTTAATAATTAGAATTAATTTTTAAGGTGCAAAATGGAATACTAAGAAAAAATTGATTTTTAAAAATTATGTATGTTGGTCTAGATGAAGTAGAACACCTTAATGAACTCATATAAAACATTTAAAGGTATTTAAAACTAAATAAAAATAAATTCATTCTGACCGGAGTTTGAACCATCATTGCTCTTTGGTCCCTCATAGTGGTGACAATTTGTAAAGGATATATAGGTTGATTTGCTTCTATTAGACACAAAGCTGTTTCCATTAATATAAGAACTCCTGTCCTTCCAATACCTGCTGAACAGTGGACAATAGTGGGCTCTACCTAAAATGAAAAAATAATACTTTCTTAATTGTGTTTAAAGTACTGAAAAAAAACTTACTTTCTATAAATTGAATTGGTAGGGTTAACTGTACAAATGGAACAATATATCATTTGAAACTACAAAATTACAGTATGTACAATAAATCTATTCATAAAATAAATGTTACCAACCATTCCTAAACGACACCTTCTCACTTCTGCCATAAATTGTAGAAATATTCCAGCATTGTCCGGTACCCCATGGTCAGGCCAGCCAATGTACTGTAACTGAGTTATTTCCCGCTCTTCTCCACTCTATAGTAATTCAATCATTATTAGTAGTATTAACTTTGTTATAAAAGAACCTGTAAATCTAATCTGTAAATATCAACTGATTAAAGAATTGGAATTCTCTATCCCAGAATTTTTTTTCTGCATTTTCTTACCACGCAAATGTGCGTGATGATGCCGCTATGCATGGGTCTACCCCAGAATTTTAAAAAAATGTTATATGTAAAACTAATGTACTGTACTAGCAATGGTGAGCTGAATAATTTAATTTATTAGATAAGTTTCGACCAAAACAAGGGGGTTTGAAGTTCCCTCAAAACATTGAAAGTTCAGTTCTCACTACAGGCATGAGAAACTTGATTTGATGTCTGTGGTATCCTTGGTTATGTTACATTAAGCTTTGATTAATTATTGTTAAATTAGGTGCAAAATCACTATACACATATTAGTTATGATATCAATAACACAAATTAAATAAATAAACTGGAATTTACCTGCAAATGACTGAGTGTAAAGGTGTTGCAAATATATCCAGCAGGGTTGTTGTAATGACACCTAATGGATTTGAGCTTCAAATGGCCAAGATCAAGGCTCTCTCCAATATTGGCCCAATATTTATGACATTTTACCCTCCCTCTTTCAACAAGTGACGTTACCATCACCACAAGGCTACTACCAACTTCCCATATCATTTCCCAAAAGTCAGCTACAGTATTGGGAAGAGGACCTGTATAGGAATAAAAATAAAGGAATGTATGAAAAGCAGGATTATATTCTATAGACAATATATGCTATTATTAATAATCCCACAACAAGTTTATTACCTTGAGTAGCAATGTACCGATTTATAATACCTGAACCTGGGACTTCCATATTGATATAATTTGCATTAATATAATCTCCATTTGGACCATAATCAATAATTACACGAGTAAGATCATCTGTAAATGATATAAACAATAAGAAACATTTGACTTCATACTAAAATACATCATATCCTAGATTCTAACCATTACCCCTCAGAAGCAGGCACCTTTGAGCCACTGTGGCCCCTACTGATCTTTTCATTCTAATTAGAATATTAACTAATTAGGATAACATAATTTCAAACTTATTGTTAACAAATTGAGATACAAATATCATGCAATTATAATTTCTTAAATTTTCAAAAAAGTGTATACACATTATGACATACAAGAGAAAACCTTAAAAGGGTACTCCTAATTAAAATCTGAAGGAACTTAAATTCAAAACTTCTAACAGATAACTGACTACAACTGATGTCTACTTACAAGGGAGTATATCAGTATATCTGTTCTTGTTTGTATTGTGCAAGAGAGCCGCTTGTGAAGTAGTAAGGCCAGGTTTTTTCCTGTAGATACGTTCAAATTGAAGTACAATACTCCCAGATATAATTGCTTCTCTCAATGTGGCCATACTTTGATCCAGACTGTCTCGGCCATTTGTTGTATCAGCTACATATTGGTAAATAGGTTCTTCCTCTAGCTGATCACCCGCTTCATAAACACCTATACAATGTAGAATTACAAATCAAAATACACTCCGTAAGAATATCCCAGGAAAGGTTCAAAGATTATTTTACTGATTTATAAAAACAACAGAATTATTAAGAATCTTGCTGAAATTAAATATTTTTATCCTCGTGAGTTTTTGCTATTTCTGAGAGCCCACAAAAAATGTGATAGACGTTTCAGTTTAGATGTTGCAGTCAGTAGCAATTCAGCTGTTTGTAGTGTTTTATTACAGAATAGTTTCAATTATTTATTAGTTGTTTAATTTCATAAATTGAAAATAGTTAAAAGAAATTCAAATATAATTTATTCATTATTTACCCATTAAATTAAATATTTAAACAAGAATCAAGCACAATGTTTACAAGTGTAACATATAAATTATATCCAGTTCACCAATCCACACGCATCAATTTAGAGTTTATTTAACAATACTTGCATTTGGGTAAATGCAAACATGAATGAGTTTACCAACAATGGGAATTCACTACTGAACTAAAATGAGTAAGACATTCACTCTTGCTTATCACATCATGCAATAGCACTAATTATAGCTGAATTGATCTTTCAGCTATAGTATAAATCACTGAAGTCTTGATACAAAATATTTATTTTATTCAGACTGAAATATGTTTATTCAAACTTAAATATAACACTTTCAACTGCCTTTCTTTAGGTACCTATACCTCGTATTCTCAGCACTGCTTTGATGGAGTCAAATCAACACATCTATCAATATGAACAACACATTCATCTGTATCTTTGTCAAACAAAATTCTTCAATTTTTTTCATGTGCAATATGAATATTTAAAGAGTTAAATCAGAAATTAAATATATAAATAATAACTTACTACTAGGCCTGACTGTCAGAACCAGCTCACCCACTCTTGAGTCCCGAGATGCTCTAATCAGATTTACAACTTGTTCATGAACCATACCGCTTACATCTATTCCATTAATTAGAAGTACCTGGAACAACCAGATTGAAAACTACATTACATTCACTATTAATGGTACCATTCCATTTCACTAAATAATCCATGAAGCCGGGATTTGTAAACACCTCACTATATTAATGAAGGAATGCTTGTGACAACGGTGAAAATCCTAAAATGATCTAGCTTAGGACCAAATTGAGGAGTGGAGACATTAGACACAAAACTGATGAATACAATAAAATGAAATATATTAAAGTTCTTGCCTAATACAAAATGTTTCAAGGTGTGAACAAGATACACAATTTAATTGGATTTATTTTCTTAATTACAAAGATATCACATCTTGATTTTATATCATTTTAAATTTTGTATACTAAATTGTTATGACAACAATCATGTAATAAATATCATAACATACCAACAATATCATATTATAACAATAATATCATATAGTTGATAAGATTGTTATAATAATATGATTTAAGATACCTGTTAGGGGTTCATGAAGTTTGGAACACTATTATTCTTGCAATCTCCAATCTCTAGTTGGTGATTTGGCCCTATATTAGACTAGTTATGGCTTCTTGCCATCTCCTAAACTCCTTGAGTCTGTTTGTGAGGCATCTACGTATGTTCATTGATGATGAGGCATCCTGTCTGCACTGTTACAGTTGAATACTAATAACACATAGTGGCAGTTATGCTAACAGGATGCTTCATCAGTATCCAACATCTGTAAATACCTCACAATATTATTGAAGGTGAATCCCAAAATCGGACTAGATTAAGACCATACATCAAGTTAAGATAGAAGATTGTGAGAGTAATGATATTTGAAGACATCATGGACTATCAACCGAATATTTTGCTATAGGTAAATACCTACTCTCAACTACCTTGCGAGTAATACCCGGCATTCATCAAACCAAACCAGTCAATCATTGAATAAATATTGTATAATTATTTTATTTTATTTAATAATACCTATTAATTTCTTTCATTTAACTTCCAAATCTCATTTAAAACAACTACAAATTTCAATTTGATTCAGAAAAATAAAAAGGATGAGTATTATATTCGATAAATATAACCAAGGGGCATAAGTAATGAAATATACATTGTTAAAGAACTACTAATCAAATGATAAGAAAAATATTTAATTTCCTGAACTTTGATAACATAATGTACAATTCATATTGTACTAATGCCCGTTAAAATGTAATCCTTATAATAGAACCTTTTACATGAACTCTTGAACTTCAGACTTCTATTTAAAACTTCAACATTTTACATAGTACAAATTTAATTATTATATAAATAATGAAAATCATCTCATTTACCTGATCTCCTTCATTTAATTTTGGGTAGCATCTATCTGCAGGAGTGTTAGGTGCTACTCTTGACACTAATATAGGCATTCCAAGATCACTACCTCCTTTCACATTAAAACCAAACCTTCCTTCTTCATCAGGGGTCATTCTGATGCACACAAGTCCATCGTCACCCTATTATAAATGTTTAAATAAATTCAATGTCTTACATATAATTTAATTAAAGGAATTCATAGAATAATTTAACAAAAGCGAAATTTCAAAATTAAGAAACACAAATACTCATCTATATGACATATATAAAAAATTAATTGGGACCAACCGGTTGGGGAGGTTGATCATAATGATTAATTTCATAGACACCAGTAGCAGTTGTAGGTCTCTCTGTTTCTGGCTCTTCATCAGCATATGTGATGGCACGTGGAGGCAACACTGGTGTAAATGCACGTTCTTCAAGACTGCGATCCAAGTAACCACCATCACTTGCAATATAAGGTTCTCTGAAAATTTTCATGAATTAATGTCTTATTCAAATCAAAGTTCCCCCTTTATGCTGCGTAATTTTAACTAATAAGGCTATACCACACCCAAATCACTGCTGACTTCCAAATTCCCCTTCAATTACTCCTTTTCTCAGAACCTATTTTCATTATAAATGGGCATCTTGCCACTTGTATTGAGAATTGTTGGTCTTATAACTGCACATTAAATGGGAAATATTTATTATGGAACAAACTTCTAACTGAATTCTAATAACCATTCTGAAGACATAAAATGGAACTATTTTTTTTTTAATAATAGTATATTTTTTCAGATTCCAAAAGATCCACAAAGTTTAATTTAGGGGTTGCTTTAACTAGAAATTCAAGTGCTATTATTGCTACACTTTAATCTAGAGAACTATATCCTAAATAGTTTCTCTATATTCAAGTCTACCAATAAATTCCATATTTTTAGTGATTAGAAAACACAATAATTTATATTAATAAATCATTGACACCAATTTATTACTGCACTAATTTATAAATAAAAACTACTTCAACAACAGTAATAAGAATAACACTTAAACTGTTATACTGTTTATTGTCTTCTTAGTCACTCTGAATTTCACACATTTTTGAGCATGGGTTCTTATAATCTATATCAAATAAGAATATAATATTATTAAATAACGTACTCATCTGTAATATTACTTGGAGGTGTTTCACCCCAAGCACGTCTTGGTTGCCTTGAAAGTGAAGTAACTTTATTGTCATAAGGTCTAGATCCTCTGGTTGAAGCGGTCACTCCAACTTTGCCTTTCTCATCACTACTGCTAACAACCAGCTTTCTGCTTGAGCACCTATCAAGAATAGACAATTTTCATTAACTAAAAAACTATCTAATAACTAAGCTATCCTGTCCTTAGGATTGAAGAAACTTGATATTTCTGTTATTTCATCAAACCTGCAAATGTAAGAAATAAATTAATTCAAATTTATGCATAAATAATACCAAACAATATTAGAAGACTGAAACTATAAAATTCTTCTTTATAATGATTTCCACTTTGAGAATTTAATACATGACAGTGGTTCCTATTTAGCATAGTACTTCAACTTTAGTTATTTATCAACATGATGTGTCAATATTGCTAGAATACTTTCCACTTAACAATATACATTTTTTAATTCACTTTTAAAAGTTGTATGAATTGGTATGAATAATGAGAAAGAGTTAAAAAGTAAATTAAACCAACATTAAAATTCTGAATTTCTTTTTTATCATTTTATGTTTGAAAAATTATTAATTTCGATACCCCCATAAACTTAGTAATTAGTTATTGAAGAATATATCATTTTGGATTAATGAACAAAAATAATTCAGTTTTTAATTGTTTGTGAAAACTCAAGATTATTGTGAGCCAGGTTAAAAGTTTATATAAAACTAGGTACAACATCAATAACATAGACAACTAAGACATGAACTAAATTATTACCTCATAAATGTTCTCTCGGGTCGTGACCTTGATCGTGATTCTTCCAGTGCCTGCAGTTCAGTGCGCCCACCATACGTGAACTTGGAGCCAAGAGGTAAAGGTAAATTACGTCTTCGCACAGCTGGAGAATGAAGTCTAAAAAAGGTGTGATGTTCCACACAGGACTTCCAAAGTACCTTACACGATCTGTATGTGACCATATTAAAACCTAATAATGTATCATAACTTTCACTCTGAAACAAAAACATTTTAAAAACAATTTACCTTGCTAGACTTTTTCAGGTCTTCCTATGAAATTCGACAGTACAGATATTAAAAAGTACAATTGTATAGACAAAATTACAACTTAAACTTTACTGTTATGATAAGAACCAAGATGTTTCACAGGGATACAGAGATCTTTCATAATAGCTTATGCACTATAGTACTAGGAAAAGTGTACACTGGATGTACTTGGATGTCTCCTCCATTCACCATTTAAAAATTAACAACCTTCAGAATAAAGAGTTCGTTATCTAAAGAGATAAGTGATTGAGGGATGAATGAAGAGGTGGAAATGGGCAGAGGTACAATGTAATAGTACTAAAAGATTAAAATAAAATACATTAGCTTTTCATTTATGCAAATTACTAACAAATATCTATTGAACAACAACAATTCTGGAGGTTTTAAGTGTAAAACCATTTAAAAATGGAAGTAAATAGATGAGCTACCTTTAAACCTGTAAAACGTATATAGCTTCCTGCTTTAAAAATACACACCAGTTCTCTTCTAAGTTGGATAAAAAACTGCTTCCGTTTGAATGATATTTTGACAATCTTTCCCCATGAAAATGTGTTAATTTTTACCCCATTCTGGAACACGACTAATCCAATGGATGTTACACCCAACTGCAAATCCTTATTACTGGAATCCTGAAAATTATACTCAATTAATATTACAGTTATTTAATGATATTATAAAAATGATAATTAACAAATGGATTATTAGAACTGTTCAGTAAAATGATAATTTTAAAATATTAATACTTTCACTCATACACCCATACATCCCCCATTCCCCTCCACCCACCCTCTCAAACAACACACACACTCACTCTCACCCTCTCCCTCTCTGATATTTAATGTATTTAATTTATTTTTTAATTAATTACTTTAATTTTTAAGATTTAATTTATTTTAATTTTTGTCATTGAAGTAAAAATTATTTATACCCTCGCTCTATGTAAATCAACACCGTACATGTCCAATCTTTTTGCATGGTCCAGAAAATTAAATTCAGCATCTGCTGGTGTCTGTCCTCTGAAAAATATAGATTAATTTATAAAAATATAATTAATACTTTTCTATTTAAATTTTTATTATTTTATTCAAACATACAACATTATATTAACTGCTATCCAGATATATTTATGCCAAATGTGAGTGATATTTAAACAATTTTTATAAATGATATTTTGACAATGTGAAGCAACAGAAAAAACTGATACAATTTTTAAAATCAAAAAACATACTTATGCAATTTGTGAAGTTCTGCTATTTTCTTTTCCATCTCTTCTGTCTGACCTGGCATGAGCACCATTCCCGATAGATATTTAGGACCATGTTCATCAGGATGATAATCTCCTAATTCCGCTGAAACATTTTAAAAACACAATCCTTTATAATGCTTTATCCTAATATACATATATTTTAGCCGATTAATAAATAGGAACAAATACCTAATTTACTCATGAAGAAAAATTATACATTAAGTAAAATATTATTAAATGTTTTCAATTTTTAAACACAGAACACTAATTATTCAAAATTTAAATAATAGGCATTTAATTATAAAACAAAATGGCACAGCAACAGATTCTAATGTGTCTGCTTATTAAAGACAACTGTAATTCCAAACAAAAGGACTATACTTACATTGTACTGTATAGCTTGCTAACAAACAAGCAGTGGATGGAGGAACTACGAGCTTCCCAGTCAAAATATCCTTTCGAATCTGTAGGTAAAAGTGATAACGTGTGTATTCTTCCTGCAGTTTACTTGGATCAGACACATAAAATTTCACTCTAAGGTAGAAAACACCTTGTCCTAAAAAGTAAACAATTACACATTTGTTTTCATCCTTATTGATTTTAAAAGAGGTTAAAACAAAATAATAATTCACCTCTCATTTGTTTTTTTACTGGTTTTGCTGGATCGAGCCATCTCTGCAAAACAAATACAAATTAAGATTATTCATAAAAATAAATAAAAATATAAAATAAATGTTATACAATATAAATGATAAGTTGATAATTATGTTAAAAGGATAAATTATATACGCATAGTATAATTCAAAATATTTTAAAAGTTATAAAATATGTATGCTTTATTTATTTCTACGAATTAAATTTCAAAAGTATAAAAGACCCTGAAACAATATAATCAATTACCATGAAGTCCGAATTGGCTGGAGTAGGAGTAGCTCCATTATCAAAAAATTGTAAACCAAAGTAATGCTTCTCAACAAGTTCCAAATGCTGAAATACTAATTCTAGGAGTACATGACCCTTAGCTCTTTTCTGTAAATTAACATTGAACAATATTAAAAATAAATTAACAATAAACAAATATCAACCTATTCAAATGGAAAGACCCAAAGAGAACTGAAAAAAATAGTATGTATTGTTGTGTAAAATATATGCAACATTGTTTTCTGATTATAACCTACACTAGTTTACAATGAGTACAATATAACCTAGAAAAATGCAGTGCTATGTATTAAAGGGGGTTCATGAGAAGTAAGAATAGCAACACTTTCTTTCTCCACTAGCATATTTAATCTTAACCTGAACGAGTTTAGAATTTTTGCTAATACAGTAACATAGTTAGGTACTTACACATGATGAGGCATCCTGTTAGCATTACCACTGTTTCAGTTAATATTGAACGGTAACAGTGCAGTGCCTACAGGATGCTCCATCAGCACTGGAATCCATAGTGTTACTGGCAGATCACAGAGTAATTTCATCTATTAATAAACAGAAGATATAATTTTTCAAGGGTTTTAATTCGCTAATTTCTATGTGTGTAAAAGTGATATAATAATTACCTCAAGCTGAAATGTGTTCTTAGTCTCATCGAGGAAGACTACTGTCACAGTAAGCGTTTTAACTCTTCTATCTCGAGCAAGTTCAGTCGCCCTCACATTGTATGTACCACTTGACCCACCAAAAGCACGCCGCGACACACTCTCAATCATCGCTCTGATATCTTCAACTAAAAATTAATATATTTATTTTTAAAATAGTACTAATAATGTTCACTCGCATTAGTTAAAGATTAATAAAAATCTGTTAAGCACTGAAAAATTCTTTTCATGTTTAACCAGCACTCAAGCACAATCTACCTCATATCAATGTCCGTAGTGTGAAAGCTGATAATTGGTAGATATTTCATTTATACATTCAACTCTGTGTTATAAACAAAATTGTACCCACAAGAATGCAAAATTTCTGTCACTGTCTATTAGATTATGAATTAAAATCTATGTACTTTACAAGAATAAATTATGTAGAATATTTCAACTCTTCACTTTCATTTCAATATATTGTACTATGTAAAATATCCAAAGTAAATTTTGTACTTAATTTTATATTTATTTACACATGTATGCCAATATCCTTACCTGTCAACTGCACAAAATTGTATTGCAAATTGTTTTTGTAATATTCAATGAAATCATATAGTAAAACAAAAAACTATAGTGATTTCACTATATGATCATATAGTTAAATCATATATTGTTTCATTCTATATTCTTTACTGATAAATTTGCAAGAATTTAATTTTTCAGGTTTGAGATTAATATAGTAGTAAATATAGTTTATTAAAAACACGAGAATTATTATATCATAAATGATTGAAACTTCACAGTAACTGCTTCAAGAATCAAATTATTTACAAGACAGTACAAGTGACAGTAACAGTGCAGTAAGGATGCCCAAAAAACATATAAAGTGCCAAAATGACTAACACCACTACTGAAGATGGCGAGCATCCGAGACCGGTCTAGCAAAAGAACAAACCAGCGAGAGGAAGGAGATAAGAACCCCTCGCAGATATTATTAATATTAATATTAATTTGTACACTATTTTCCAATCCGGGGGCGGCGATTCCAATCGCTAATGAGTTCCAAACATCAATTAATTCTCACCTCAGACACGAAAATAAAAATTAAATAAAAAAACAGGTATTATAAACTAATTATTATATCATAAATGATTGAAACTTCACAGTAACTGCTTCAACAATCAAATTATTTACCTCAACTGTTTTAGATATCAGTCAGATATAGAGACATGATTATCAAATCAAAAAGATCAATAAGTAAATTTACCTGGATCATAGTCCTTCCTGTTCACTTATTAGTCTCACAATAATTGCAACCTGCCTGTAAACAGACAATTAAAAGATATGTATTAACTTTTCCAACCTCATTATCTTAAACATAGGAAAACAATTAGAAGAAATTTTTCAATAAATACTTCAACTAGGTGAAAATATTCCAATGACAATAATAAAATATGGCCAGAAATGAGCTGCTGTAAAATTACAGATACAGGTTCACAGCGCCTACAATTATAACCTATCCAAAATCAATCAAAAACAATTATTATTTCAATACGAATAAATTGATAAGTTATGTACTGTAATCGGAAGGCCTTACTTGCAAACTGAAATTCAAGATTTAACTTATTAATGGACGCAATAGCAAAATGAAAATGGTTTCTAATGAAACCTACGCACTTTCCGGCCACTCGGTTTTAAAATTGTGTATGAGACTGGAAGGCCACTCATTGATACGGTCTCTTTCACTATTCAACGGAACCAATTAGTGCATTAAACTGAAATTAAACATCCACTTAATAGCGATGAAATGAACACAGAATTACTCTTATCGGTAATTACGCCTGTAACGGGAATGTATTAATGCAAAAGGCACTGTTGTGTATTATCTAGAAACATATGACGAAACGCGCTAGTTTCAAAATTTTCTACAGGTAATGTAAACAATCTAACTAGGCTTTTTACGTTATTCAAATAGATCAAAATTAATTTGATAATTTAAATTAGTGCCCTTAGATGTTTTTCGACTTGAGTTCAATCACCAATTCTTTATTAATGATGAATTCTATTCGATTGAGAAATTAACAACTTCAAGGTTTTTCTCGGGGGGAAAAACGGAATGGTTAAATATCCTGAACGATTTTATCCCTGCTCATTTCTACTAAAATACGATGTAAAATTAGTTAACAACAAGTAATGTTGCAGGAATTTACTGGTCAATTTATATTTGTCCTTTTCTGGATCGCAAATCTTTTATTTACCGCAAATTGAATTCACTTAACACGGACTTTGTTCGTTGGTTCATTTCAAACGGACTGTCGAATTTCAAAAATATTAATTCGTGCACTATTTTCCAATGCGGGGGCGGGGATTCCAATCGCTAATCAGTTTCAAACGTTAATTAATTCTCACCTCAGACACGAAAATAAAAATTCAATAAAAAAACGGCTCCGCCAAAAGAAACTTGTATAACCATTTCTACCAGGCTCTTTCTGCAAATTACATTTATTAATAACACATAACAGGTAAAATGTCCTTTGTATGCATATATACAGATCGAAATGAAACCACATTTAGTTTTATTTGTACAAATATCTAAATATAAATTTCAACTATTAAAAAGTACATTAAAAACCAATAACTACTCATTATATAACGAATTTCGGTATTGTGAGAAGTACACTCTTGTAACCTGTTTGTGTTTTTAGAGTTACATTATTTAATTTTAAAAAATTAGGATCCTACAACACGTTTCATTCATTGAATTGCTTTCTATAATTCAGTTCAAATTGATTTGCTCTTGTTCCATTAGCCGATTGTTTATTTTCATTCATAAAAAAGATAAATTGTAAGCACGGAAAGCACGTGCAATATAGCCTTAGATGCTAGCTGTACTTTAAATAATATATAAAAGAAAGCATGGAAGGGAGAAATGAGAAATTTTGTCCCAGCAAAGGGGGTGGGTATTTTTGAGATGACTATCAACACTATAAATACTGTGCTCCTTGTGTGTAATATATATGCACTATCTCTGAAGTCACTTTTAAATACGAATATATTTCTAAATTTTAATACACCTAAACAAAGCTCCCAGATCTGTGGGATTTCATGTCATATAAGTGGTAAACTTTCTTTCCCCGTAAGTCTGTGATTTGGTCGAAAATAGGTTTATTTCTGACAAATATTAAATTAAGAATAAAAATAAAAATAAAAACAGGCATGAGCAAAACGCCATCTCCACACATAATAGTGCATATGTATAAATTGTGCTGTTAACAAAAAAAGAAAATAAGAAATGCACAAATTATTGAGAGATGGGTACATATTGCAATATAAATGGGTACATATCTCAATTCAGTAATGTAGCATTGTATCCATAATCATCATTACATTTTAATTTGCATAACCTTATATCTACTTCAATACTTGAAAATGGTTCTTTATTGTAAAGCCATCATAACCGATCTACAGTATAGTGTATATTGTACACTTCAATACGGTGGATCCTTGGGAAATGGTGGCTCTTAATTGTATTTGTCTTACATATGTGGAATGGGTATTTTTTGTAAAGAGATACAAGATAGACAGGGGAGGAATGAAAGGCTATGGTGGGAGTGTATCTTTATAATGCGGAAAACCCGACCAGTTGTTGGCTTCTAGTTAATTTCAAATGGCATATTCAAAGAAAAGTATCTGTTGATATTTTCTAAAAAAATTAATACTGACAGTAAAATTTGCATTGTAGAGAAAATACATACTAAGGAAATATTTTTGACAATAATGATCTTGGTTAATGGTATTTATTTAAAATCCAGAAATAGGTTGATCATTAAAGTGAAATATTTTATTCATACATGATTTATATAATGAATTGTACTAATCTTTTACAACTATAATGTATTTTTGACTTCATATAATCCTGTTACAATTGTCTATATAAAATTAATTGCATTAATTACTATAATTGGAAAAAATTATGTAGAAAATAAATTCACCTCATTGAGTCATTCACCTTTTTAAATTAGGTCTATTTTTGAACTGATTAAACAAGAAGAACAATGAACAAACAAGAACAATGATTAAATCGCTGCATAATTAAAGAATAATAATAACAATTCATAATAGACTAGTAATGCCTCATCCTCATATATGTGAATATGCGGTATGCATATAGTCCTTGAAGCATTCCCATTGATAGAGGAAAATCCACTACCAAAATAATGTCATAAACTAAAATAACTATGAAACTACAGATAAATTTTACCTAAATATTTGTCCAGACATATTGAAGTATTTGTTTTTTATTTCTACAGAAAATCATTGGGCTACATCATTACAGACAGTTAATTCTTGTTTTTGTGGAAAAAGTCTTAGTTTTTAATTATTTTTCTTAGATTGGATCCATAAATTCATAAATAGATAGATGGAAACCATATCATATGGGTGACAAATTTTCATACCCTTTTGGCACTATGTAAATTTTATAGCTCTTTTGAATTGTTCACTGATTTATTCAATATTAAAGTGTACTTTCATGTTATCATACAAACTATCCTATTATTTTCCTAAAATCGCATATAATAGCTAAATAACATTATTGGCATTATTTATACACATGAGTGCTCAAAATTTAGTTATAGTTTGTATTTAGTACGAATAATTGAATATATTGAAATGTTTTTCCATACATTTTGGAAAAAATATGAATGATGAATAATAGCACACATAAATAAACATTAAGCAAAGATATCAAAAACAAAGATACAAAAATATAAAAGCCAGCATTATTTTAGCCAAGGTCATTATATTCACATTCTTCATAAAAAATTTCATCCAGAACTGCACCTGAAAAATCATACAAAAAGGAAATTAATACAAAAATATATTACTGTACAAAAATTCTAATAAAATGCTGAATGCTGCAAATATATTATTACAATGAAAGCTTAACATCAAAAAGCATTTTCAAAGAAACATGGTATTTTATTTGTATATAGTGTATAGACTTGAATTAAAATGGATTTAAAAAATTGTTTAAGATTTTAACTATGATAAGGTTAAAAGACCAGAAATAGAGGAAAATAATTATATTATTTACTAGTTGCTTCCATTATATATTTTCATATTCCGAATATTTCTATTTATAATAAAATTATAGCAGTAATTTTGCAGTTTTCTTTACCTCAAATTATAGCACTCTTGATTAGGGGAAGTATAGCTTTCCAAGGTATTTATAAATGAATGCCTCAATGTTTCAATGTGTCATATGTAATTCACAAAGTTTAGCTTAAAGTTGCAAAATCAGAACAGTAAATCAGTAATTAGTTTAAGTTGTATGATTTGATGGATCTGGATATGATTGTATGGTTATATTAATTGGATCTTGTGCTGATAGATATATGTGAGAGCTAGACTGTAATAATAAAATATTTTTGCTTGGTTGTTCTCTCTCAATCCCTCTGTATCCCCAAGGAAGGTGCATGAGTGAAATGGCACTCAAGAATACACATTGTGTATTGTAATAATATGATTACATACATATATATATGTAACAAGCATTAATTTCTAAAGGAGAGAGGCAAAGGCATAGGACCTGCCAAACAAAATGTCATGAATAAAAAGTACCCAGGTTTCTTCCTCTCTCACCGCCACTCTAACCCAAACAAAAATTACACATATATTCAAAAAGTTGTAATGTATTTAAATAATGAGTATACCTTTTTAAATCGAATTGAACCCCCTTCTGTTTACCATGTTATCGGAACATTTGTACGGGAACATAACGCCCGCGAGAAGTATATCGGATATGGCCTTCAAGTCCGGTACGCATGGTGTAATGACGCTCACTATGACGTACGGTACAAAGCAGAAGCTCGCTATCCACCAAGAGATGAGTAGCAGTACCAACAGCCAAAATATGCCATTAAACAAGGATCCTGGATCCTCACCACCTGAACCCATGATTTTTCTAACTAAACAACCAAATTAACTTTAATTAAAACACACTTTCACTATATGCTTGAAATTCCAGAGAAGTCTTTATTTCTAAATTAATTTTTTTTTTAAATTAACATTTTCACAATATTATGTGAATGTACAGTATAATGTAAATATCATTATCTAATGATATAAAAACTTATCATGATCACTTATCGTCAGAGTAGTCACCATTACAAAAATCCTTTTCCACTAGTCACCATTTTCCTTATGTCTACACCGAACCAACTGTACATTAATTCACTCTTTCCTCTCTTTGAAATGTAATACATACAGAAGTATTAAAACACAACAAGTTTAACAGCTGCAGTTTCTCCTCGTTTCATGCATTTCTAATTTATCAGGCCTCAAGGTATAGCTTTCGAAAAACTGAAACCTAACTTCTCTGAACGTTGGGCATTTAGCAACAAAATTAAAAACAGGTTCATTTTTAAGTAAATACTATGGACGGAAGGGAAGCAAATGAGAATTTTTATTTCTCATGAGAAAAGAATGTTCCATCTGGCGATCAAAAGGAAAATTTGAAAATTACCAATACTCAAATAAATCTGGTGTGAGTCAAGCACTTTTCGTAAGGACATTATTCTTATTTTTAGTCGTAAATTGCTATAAAGGGTTTTATTTGTTTATGAAGGCGATATAATATTTCCAAAAACACGAATATCTCCTTCCCACGGGAAAGATATATACATTTATCATTTTTAAACATATAAATGCAATTGTATAATATATAGTGGAAATGTAATCAAATAGTGTAATATAAGACACATCAATATTATCTTATGAGAACGTCGAAAATATCTATGAAGGCCGTCGTGGAGGACGCCGATACTATTTATACCAGGAATAGTAATACCACTCTTTAATTTTTATTTTATGTTAAGAAAATAGTTATTTTCATACTGAATGTAAACAAGTCCCATTTTTCTTAATTCCTAACATTTTTTTACCTCAACATTTAGTAGCACAATATCATGTCTGAGACTAAACCAGTTCCTACTTTTAGCCACTACCATTATAATCTGAAGGGAAGAGTACATAAAATCAGTTATATTAAATAAAAGTTGAAGTTAAATTCAGAATTAGACCTTGATAATTTACTCCCCAAAGAATATTGGGTTTTTTCTGTATTATTCAAGCAAAGAAACTGCATTTTTGCTTCTAGTATGATTAATGGAATTGGGCATAACGTGGGCAACTATTTGAGTACAGGCACTTAAGAATAATGATAGGAATGCCATTTGCCTTGTCTGTCACTATTTTATTTTGATATCGAAACAGCTCTTATTTGGAAATTCGAGAGATAAATATTGAAATCTAAATTAGGTAACTTAACAAATTCCATTGTGTTACAGAAAAACTATTCCTTTATTGTATATAGTATATCAGTCCGACAATTAGATATACAGTGATATATAGGTATAATAAAATATGTTCATTAAATGAGTTTTAATTTCATTAAATTTAATTAATTTGTTTAAATGTACAGTAAGAACAAATCTAATCCTTACCAAAAAGAAATAGCTGTATGTAAACAATATTTATGTAAATAAATCAGCTCAGAAAAATTTCTTTTCCTACAATAAACACGGTGTGGAAGAGTGAAGAACTTATGAACTTGAGCAAGACCGTCATGTCATGACATTTGGTATAAATAAATAACAAAAATAACTGCAAGAGTTGAACGGAAATGGTGACATGAAAGTAAATTAATTACACTTACCTTACGTACAGAATTTGGACAACTGAGCGCCGTTTAACAGGTGTGTCTTGACCACTCCTTTTTTCTATTGCCAGTAGACAGTATTATGTAACACGCTAAAACGGGATGAGCTGAATGGGACGAAAGTGGCTAAGATAAGCGTAAGGCAGAGACAAGTACATAGGCACACTAACTAGCCCACTAATTGGACCGTCTCAGGTTTATATGCCGCCGTTCTCCCACTTCGTTCGGCGCCAGTCAGGGATTATGACGAATTTTGAATAATCCTATAGACGTACAGTAATCATTCAACTATGCCACAGTTATAAAGGTGTATTACACCGCTACATAATTCATTTTGAAGTGCTGTATCAAGAGTGTAACTAGCGTATTTTGAAATTTATCTTCCACTTGCTTGTTTCAAACTTGCTTATGCCTTTAAGATGAATTTTTTGGCGTAGAGCCAAGAAAAAAATATTTGGCGGAGGGGGGGGGATGCAAAAGGTGTTATGTGACCCCCTTAATCTATGTTGAGAGAAACATTATTAAATGGAACATATATTTATCAAGTATTAATATTTTATAATTACTTTAATACTATTAAAATGTAATATTACAGTTTTATTGTTTCCATAAATAGTCAAAACAAAACAATCATCTTTAATAGTTATGTTAAATGCTACCACCAATTTCACACAGAAAAGAGAATTAACAGAATTCTTTTATGCATTTCAGTTCAATTGATAATAGCAAGCACAATCTTTCTTGCAGACGTATGTTTTTATTAATTTTAATTTACTGAATGAGCTGTACTATACACTGTAGTTTTTACCATAACCAAAACTTCTTCGCAATTTTCCTACCGAATTATAACTTTTTTTAAAACTTTATTTATTGTACAATCAACCATATGCCAGTTATAGGTACAATTGCAGTTTGTTTGATTAGTTTCACTCGATAAAGGGGCCATCTAGTGATGGTACTTTAGACATGGAATTATAACTGATGAGATTATTTCTCTCTTTCATTGCTCTCTAGTCACGCGTCTCATCTTTGCTGCGACCTGGGCGAACTTCGGCCGTACCTCGTGAGCGTGAGGAATGTTTGTCAGGCCCCGGTCTAACCTGATGCCGATGTCTTCAAACATCACACTGAACATTTCGTCTCTGTAACCCACGTCATTCTACTGCCCTGCATTAAGACTCTCGGTTATCTCCTCGGGATTTATCGCTTAAGATACTTACAATGTTTTTCTGAGCACAGTTTTGAAGATGTCACTTCTCGTTTGATATCATTTCTGCTTCTACCAAAGACGATCTCAGTGCCAAGTCAGCATCAGAATTGTTTTGCTGAAGATTGTCGTCGAGGAGGATGATCCAGAGGAAGGGGACTAGGACAGATCCTTATGAACTCTTCATCTATTGTTCAATCTCCTGCTCGGTGCCTCTAATAACGATCTTCAGATCGCTAGGTAGGATTGCACCAGGCAGTAGAGGTTACCAGGGCGGCCAGTCAACCTGGTCAGGATGGCCGGCCACCAAAGAGAATCGAGGGCGGCCACTATATCTGTAAACAAGACGCCACGAACTTTGACCGGAGGTAACGTGAACATGCAACTAAATGTAGGGCGTCTTCGGTAGGGCATCCTTGTTAAATCCATATTGATGTTCGGATCCATGGAACTTTATACATTTTCCTGGGCCACTTTTTCCAACACTGTGCCTAATACCAACAATAAATGATACATCAAAAAAGGTTAAACACAAAAGATTATTGAAACAATTGTATTCAATCCAACTTAATTGGTTCAAACCTCCTGATACGGAATGCTGAGTCTACCTGTATTTAAGACATACACAATGATCGGGGGAAGGGGGCTTACCTTCGAAAGTATTTTTGATGAAATATGATGTACTGCTTAACAGACATCTTGGCATATACACTCCCCAAATGTCAACAGGAGAAACTTATAACAGCATGAAGTGCTTCCTTGATAACATACAGACCCACTTGCAGATATACTGAACATTTAAATAATACTAAGGTACTTAACAAGTACAAATATAAGTTTATTTTGTAAGCATACTCTACAGAGTTAAATATTTATAATTATTTTACCGTTTTTAATGTTTGAATGATGACACCACCAGGAAAGAAAAAACAAACTTCCAGTTTATCATATCCTGATTTATATTTCAGGGTAAGTATAAAATAAGTCCAATGATCAAAATATCACATTACAAAAATCTGGTAAAACATATCCATGTTTTATACAAATAATTTACAATGTGCTTCTTTAAAACTTAATACAAATTAAAAAGGATCAACAAGATGTAAACCAACAGTGCACTGTTCATTTGATTACAACCAACTAATAAAATTAAAAAATTGTATTATGTTATTAAAATGAAAGTATGGTCAAATGTTTTAACATAAATATTTTATGTTCATTAGAAAACAGTAAAATAGTTTGAATCTAGTTCTTGCATTTTAAACGTTTGAGTGAACACCAATTAAATGTTATCCTGTCAACAAATGTTATCCTGGTTTTCTTATTAATTCAAACTGATTGAAAGTTTTCTCAAATAAACAAAACACTGTAGTCAAACTTGCATGTCAAAGAAAATATCAGTACTGTCACTCTAAGGCCAGTTAAAGTTTGTTTTTACAAAACTAACATAATTAGAAAATGCCCCACAAACCAAATGAAGAAACATTCAAATTTTGATATTATTAGCAAATAAAATAAGTTAATTAAATGAGATACTATATTAAACAAAACCTAAATCATATTTATACACCCAAAAATTCATAAATAACACTGGAATAACAACCGACTTTCTTTCCAACTCTGATCATAAATTTAAAAAAGTAACAATATGTTTCAAAGTCCCATATTACATCATAGATTACAGAATTATTATAACTGTTACAATCATTGAAATAAGAATATTGATACATTTTTATTTTCTAATCTAACAGGTCTGAATTTCCATCAAACAAAATACAAGGTAAATGGGTTCAATTAATATAATTATGTAAATGTATAGTTTACATAAAATAAAAAGTAAATAGATAAAACAGAAAAATGTAACAATTACTTTACACCATATTTGCAATAGTAACAATGGACTAGTAGTACAGTTCTTTAGAACTAATTTATAAATCAGAGTTTTACAAAAATATATACATTACCAATTTGTACATTTTTAATTATATTATTACTTTTATGGTATCATGAAAAAAGCAAGCCATATAAAATATTACTACATTCACATTTTGATAGTAAAATATTAAGTAAACATATGTTCCTATATACAAAATCAGCATTATAATATTAAAAATGGGAATATATAAAAAAATGAGCTTCATATTAAGCCCAATATTTATTATAATGTATGCTATTAAAACTATATAAATTCACTTCCAAAGAACCAATTTTTACACATCAACCTTATCAATGGGTTTATAAAAATTGAATTTGTTATTAATTTATGTCTTTCTATATGTACACAATGTCTGCAATTGTAAATCACTAATTAATCTGCGTAATATTCACTCCTAAACTTAAACCACATTTTCTTGTGTAGTTGGGTTATGCAAATTCCCTTCAATACATCATTCGATTTCACCTCCAGCTGTTTGAAATCTGGAATTTTTAATATTGTAAGGTAAATACTGAATATTTTCCCCATTTTTCAGATTGTACAAATAAGGACAATTAGTCTTATGATAGTTTTACTAACAATTAGAATAATATAACATACTTTGTATGAATAATTTTAATTTCATTATTTTCTCTTTGACCATAGATATATTTTTTAGAATAAACAGTTTTGATATCTCTTTATGAAACTTTGTAATGTGTAAAAAATATTCTCTGAGAGATTAGATACAGAAATACACGAATTTGAATTTTTTCATAAATGGTATATATATATATATATATATATATATATATATATATATATATATATATCACCATATCAACAGACCATTTTTTTCAATGATACAAATGAGTAGTGTTAATAAAACAATGTTAATATGACTCACTTATCCAGTTCAAGTGCAGCATACTGCTCTTCATCAACCTCTGTAACCATAAGGTTACCATCAGGTAACAGAAGTACGACCCTTCTTGGACCACCTGTAATAATTTAAATATAGGTTGTTTGAACAAGATATACAAAATTAAAAGTTAATATTTCAAAACCAATACTCCAGATTTTTAAAATTTTGGTCTGACAGAGCCTGATAAAACGTCAATATAAACGCATGGTATGTATGCAACAAAAACAAAAGGAATAAAAGCATGACTTCCCTTTTGTGATTAAAAAATTGTATATTGGCAGTTTGCTTTAAAGTACTAATTTCATAGTTATTTTACTACTAATTCTAAATCTGAAGAGAGTGGTTGAAAATAGTGACATTCATTTTTTTAATAGGGCTAATTTTTTTTTAATAATTTTTTAATGAAACTTCACTCTTACCCACATAGGCTGACATGACGATTTTAATAAGTGATGTTGAAAATTTATGAAAAAACTTCCTGACTTCCACTCAAGTTTATGAAATACAAATAGAGAATTTAAAAAAATATATAGATTCGTACATATGATACCCACATTCTGGATATGGAATTATAATTAGTAACGAATATTAGTTTTAAGAATACAGTAGTGAACTCATAAGCAGTTTTTGATAATTACAAATGATAATAATGGTGAAATAGGAACTAGGATAGTTCAAAATCAACCATCTATACAACCATGTACAGTAAAGTAATAAAACTTGAAGGTTAATAATACCTCCAGGTGCAGGTTCTCCAGCTTCAACAAGTTGGGCTACAACTTGACTTTGTGGATCTTCAGCACCTTCACTTTGTACCTGAAGACTTACAATTTCCCCATCTTCACCTTCTTTCACATAAAACTGAGTTTCACCTTCACCTTCGCCTCCCAAAATGTTACTCTGTAAAGTCAAATTGTTTGCTGTTATACAGAAACTATGGGTATAAACTTTAAATTAACTAACAAAAATTATAATACAATCACAAAAAGAGATGATAAAATGTGCAATTAATATTAATGATCATACATTGTGAGTGAAAATGTGTATTTACTTTCTATAAATAGAGAAATTTTCATAAGAATTAGTACAATAGTACCTGACTCATGTGGGCAATAGCATCAGCGTATGATGGGTCTAATGTCAATACAGCAGTATTGTCATCTGCATCTTCTCCAGTTGTTACATACACACATTGCTGTCCATCTTCACCAGACACCAGCAATGTATTTCCTAATTCAGCATTACTAACCTAAAACAATTATAATACTCACAATGTTATAATGTATAATTAATAAATGCATTACTAAATCAGAGTAAAATAATAGTAAATAAGTCAATAATAGAATTTATAAGACAAATATTTAATTTCTATCCATTTAAAACAATTTAAGGAGACAATATTAAATTTATAATTTTGTAAACAGATTTGGTAGTTGTGTCTGTCATCTAAATAAAAATTCCCTTCTATTGCTTCTTTTTCTCAAAACCTACTATCACGGGCTTTTGCTAGTACTGAGTGCAGTTAAAACTTAATCATAAAAGCCTGAGGTTGTTCTTCAGAAAAATCTTGAATAAGGGTTAATATTTCAAATTATCCTAATTGATGTGTTAATAAATAAAAAATATTAATTTTGCAAATGTTATTAGTTAAAGTAAACTACCTTATAAATAAGCCCATCTTCTCCAGTAATAGTTACTACATCGGATTCATCAACTTTTGTGTCGACAGTTTCTAAGATTTTCTTCGGTGATACTGTTACTGATCCAATAGAACTACAAAGATATGAAGCATTAAAATGGTGTTTCATGTTTCAATAGGTGGTGTTTTATGTTCAACATATTAAGATTATCCCATACCCTGGTTTAAAAGTTTTTTTAAGAATAGCATCCTTATTGTTTAGTTTATTAAGATAAGCAGAGGTTGGAGAATCTGAAGGATTTGAGTCCTCTGTCTTTGCTTTATCTGCTTCCACATCTCCTTTCTGTTTCTAAAATTAATCATTTTATAAAAAACAAAAATTATTGACATTGGAACAACGATAGATAACAGTAATAATAACAATCAGAAAACCAAACGTCACGAATTACTTAAATTACAGAAATAATAGCTTCTGAAAAATTGTTATTACTTCATCATTTGGTTCAACTTTGTCCTTTTCAGATGGTGGCGGTGTAGCTGGTTTTGGTGATGGTGGTGGTGTGGGTTCAGGAGTTTTCTCACCTTCAGCTTTAGCTAAAACTTTTCCAGTCAAAGGACACAATGTTAACGGTCGAGGTGGACTCTCTGGTTCCAATGGAGGTAGGTCACCTATCAGAAAATAAGAAATGATGATATTTTCCTTTACTAATTTACAGGAATATATATTAATAACTCCATTAACAAAATAACACTGTACCTATTGGGAAATCATCTGGCAGTCCTGGTTCTGACTCTGAAGTATCTGAGTCTTGTGGAAAATCCATAACTACACTATCACTATCCAGCAATTTTCCATCCTTTCCTTTACTACTAACACTTTCCATATCATCTGAAACTAAAATATTAATTCAATTCACAAGTTTTTCCAACTCATTAATAAGTCAATAGTTTAATAAGAAAAAAATTATATTTAGGAAGTATATTATCTACATTATCTCTCCTCATTTGTACAAGCTGAGACCATATATTGCTTTCATTTTTAACCTTGATGTAACAGTTCAAAATAATTATGCTTAAAAAATAGGAAGATAAATTCAGTTCATACATTTTTAAAGATTGAAAATGTAAATTAGGGTTCAATTTAAATTATTGAAATTTTTAATAATTAAAATATAGATATCTAAATTTATCAACATAATGTTATTGTAACTGCAACAATTTAGTAAGGGTCGTAACAAGACAGAAGATTGCAAGAGTGCTGATATTTCAAATTCTCAAACAAATACCTTAAATCTGCAATGTGATGATCACATAAACATTTTTTGTATAACTGTTATTAACTTTGTTGTATACCTGAACTTGCAGTCCCTTTTGAAATACCTCCTCTGCCTCTAAATATGCCACCTCTTCCAATTCCCCCTCGATTATTTTTTGGCCCTAATATTCTCTTTTCAATTTCAACAGCTTTTCTCTAATAAATAGAAACAACGGTTATGCTTAATTACTTATTCAATAAAATGATTGCTTATTCGTTACATCTAAATTAAAAAATAATTACATTATATTTCGATAAAAAGTGCCTTGAATAAATTAAATGATTTCTCATGATTATTTTCAAACTACTTGATTGTAATCTAACTGCAAAAGAAATAATTTTATAATGATAGCTATAAAAAAGTACCTGTGCATTTGTTGAAGTATTATTATTCTTCAGGAGCGGAAGCTTTGGCCTGTTGTTAGTTGCAATGTTAATTTGAGATCTTGCTACTATTCCACTCTGTAGTACCCTAAATTATTCACAAAATACATTTAATAAATTAAGGTAAACTTTAATAAATTATTTAGAAGTTAATTTTAAATAGTCATTTTAAACATAACACAAATATGTAATTCAACTGTGAATGTACAATTAACAGAATGAAGGAACATATATGATGGGGGATAGTTTAAATAAACTATACATTGTTTTAGTAAAATAAAATTATTTTTTCAGTAAATAGGGAAATGTTAAGTTCATACAGTTACCTTGCATTTGGATTTTCAACACGAATCATTCCACTAGGTCGTGGATTAGGAGGCCTTCCTGGACCTCTTGGAGTTACTCCTCCACCACGTAATATTCCAGGATTCTTCCTTACGATTCCAGATTTCTGAGTTCCTGGACCCTGATTTTTCAACATTATTACTCCACCTTTAGGAGATGTAGATGTTTGTTTGACGGAGCCCTGCTTCAGTGATAATGCCTTGGAAGGTGATACAGAATCGAGCTTGATTATTCCTGATTTATTTGACATAATGTAAACACCTGATGTCAAATTAGGAACTTGGCTTGGATCTATTTTCACAACACCTTTCGCATTTGCTACAAGAACCTGAAAGAAAGATTAAGTCAAGTAACATTTTTTCCTAGATCCCAGAAATATTTTAAAATCAACATTATAGAATTATATATTAAAATAATTATAGATCTTTTTTACTGTTTCTTATATAGTGTAATTAGGTTACTGTGGCCTGGCATCTTGAACTCTGATACAGTTGGTTAGGAAAATTACTACTACTAATAGCTACAGAGCACAGAGGTCTTTATGTTAACTTATAAACTAACATCCATGCCATACCAGCAGATTTGAACTGCTGATCACTAGGGAAGATACATACTCTACACCTGAGCCATTGACGCTCCTACCTAATAAAATGTAATTATCTTCAATTAAACCTCAATTCCACACATACCTGCTGATTAGCAGGACTCAAGGATGATACTTTCTTAACCATCGTCTTTTGATTCAGAAGGGCAAGAGTTGATTTTGTTTTGTTCGGATCTCCCTCATCTCCACTAGACTCAAGACCTAAAGCAGCTGCTAAATTATCATTGGTTCCAGTTCCAGTTCCATTAGAAACAGGATGCTGCTGTTTTGACTGAGCTACTCTGCCTCTCCCACGCTTGACTATCCCTCCACTTCCACCTCATTACAAAACAAATTCAATTATTGCAAATTAAGGGAAATATTTAATACTATTTCAACACTAATGGTATGAGAATAACCCAGGCAAAAAGTGGTGGTTTTATTTGAGCTAACTGTTTTGAAAAATTACTGTTCTTTCAGTGTAATAAAACAATTTATAAACGACAATTTGGGGGATATATTCTTTTCTCGGGAAATACATATGACATTATCAGTATACTGACATCAAATTATAATTTTCAATACAGGGAAAAAGTTATAAATTAAGTGCTTAATGGTACTTACCTTTTGTGTACAGAACATGCCCCCCTCCCATCATACTGTCTTCACTATCAGACTCCAATTCTAGTTTAATCCTTTTTGAATTTGGATCTTCATCATCGGAATCTGTGCTTCCAAACTTTCTTTTCACTAAATCAGTAAATGAGAACAAGCCACAAATTTAATTAGTTAACACAGTGATTGTAAACCAACACAAGGCAGGTAAATACTAATTTATTTCAAATAAATGTTAACATAATATTATAATTTATATAATTGATAATAATGACTACTTAATTATTAAGTAAGTAGTAAGTAAGTACTATTATTAGTAAGTATAGTTTTTCAAACTATAAAAATGAAATAGACAACACAAAAAAAATTAGAGTTGTAACAATGAATGGTATACTTACTGTCTAATTCAACATCATCAGGTTTAATAGATCCACACCACGCTTTTACTTGATTCAGAGCTTTCTGTTTGCTGTGCCTCACTGGGCGTCTAAATATGTAACAATTAGCTCAATAGTATAAACAAAAACAATGCAGGATAATTCAAAATAATAAACATGCCAAGATAATAGTTGATTTCTTTATATCTATGAACAAACTGTGCAACCTCAATACATTAAGCTCAATTTAACCGAGCTTAACCCAAATATCCTTATACAGATTTTTTGTTTGCAGCACCAGATTTAATTTCAATACTTTGAAAGGAAGATTAGAATGCTCAATCATAAAAATTAATTACAAACCCATATGAATTAAGACCACTGGGACCAGCTTGATTATTTTCAGTTTTTCTTGAAGCTGCCCCTCTGTTTTGCACAGATTGCTTTGCTAACGACTGTTTGGCTAAATTTTCTTCAAAGGCCTTCAGTAAATGCTGACATGCCTCCATATTTTCAGCTGGTTCCCAAGTGTTCTGTTCTCTACACAAATAAGTCAACAATTATTTATTTATATAATTTGTGTTATTATTTATATTAATAATATTTATTGGTTGAAAATCAAAAGTATGTGGATAAATATAAATTCATGTTGGTTGACTCAAACAAGAAATAATACATTAATCCAGAGATCGTCAAATTCCAAATAATTTTTACAACAGGATATCTCCACTAAATATTTTAATTATTAAACACTCAATGAGAAAAACTACTAGGCTCAACTAGAGTCAACTTACGATGGATATCCTTCCCACTTAATGAGATACTCATATTGCTTTTTCCTAGGATTAAAGCGCCTTGAAACAATTTTCTCAACGACAAATTCTTCCTCCTGAAGCATCATTTCAGATCCATCTTGAGTCTGAAAAAAGGGTCAAATAAACCAAATAACTGTCAAAACAACATTTCATTACCTCATTCCAATCAATGTCCTGGATCAAATACAAATCAAGGACTGAAATAATTAGGTGATCAGAAAAATTATTAAAAGACAAATCTAAACTTTCAATGATTCCTGATATTTACAGAATTGATTTTTATAATTAATAAATTATAATTTAACATATTAAATTATAATAAATGTATGATCCATAAAACTAGTACTTTTCAAAACCAATGATGTACAAATTTGAGAAAGTGCATGACAGTTTGTTTACTATGAGTATGATAAACATAATTGTCTGTACGTATATATGTATGCATATTAAATATTTATTTATAATATATATACATGAAATAGCAAATTTTAATTAACTATATGTTTATTACTTTTTGTTAATGTAGTTATTTTAATGATCAGTTTCTATAATATTGCAACAGATAAACAAATATGCAATCATTTCTTAATTTACTGGCTGAATATTCAATATAATGGCAGTGTTAAAATAATAATGGATGAAATGATGTGGAAAAGTGGAAACAATCAATGATTATTACAAAAAACAGATTTCCATTCTGTATTAAACTTCCAAAACTAATCTCAGCATTAGAAGATTTTCAGACCATACTTTACGAATGGATGAGAAATCTATATGGGAATATTTAATTTTTCTTCAACAAAGTCTCTATGTACACAGATTATACAAATAAATAAATAAATAAATATATGTATGTATGTGTGTGTGTTAGTCATTAGTTGTAATTGTTTCATTAGAAACAATTAACGAACTGATTAAAATTTTCAATAAAACATTAAAGCATTTTCATTTGATATTTACAACAAATGCCTATTTCATTAAAGAACCTAGTAATCATGTATCCATTAGAATATCAAAAAATGTCCTCAATATGTCAGTACACTTCCCCAGATATGTAACTCAACTTGAAAATTATATGTTATATATAATAGGTTTCAGTATTTAATGTAATGATTTATCAGTAAACAATAAAATTTGTGTTATCTTGTAATAATTATATATATAAAAAAATTATATAAATTATATAAAAAAAATTATACAAAATGTGTAAAAAAGATACCTTAACCCTACGTATTTTGGTGCATCCTAATCTTGGTTCAATTTCATTTTCCTCCTGTAATGTAGTTCACAAAAAGGAAATTAGTACAATGCAATAATTTTGATTTGAACTGTGGTTATTCCAAATATAAATAAAATTTCTTAATTCATGCATTAAAGAAAGGAGAAAAAATAGAAACATTTAAAACCCTCCAAAAATGTTCAAATACAACAAAGTATAATTTCAGCAGGAAACATAAGTAACCTTTAATTAACTTATTAAACTATTTGAAATATCCTATTAAAAAATAGAACTTGTTTCCATCTTAATAAAATCTATTAATAATGTGTCTTCTTAAAGCAACCAATCTAAGAAATGGGAAAGTTCAACCCTTTTGCAAATTTGTAAATGATTACAAATGGAGCTAAAATAAATCCAGAAAACTCTTTAAATGTAAAATGTACATGAATTATATAAAAATTAATAACATCACTTGTTTTGCTCACACCTTCTATTCTAACCTTCCTTAAGAAAAAAGTAATAAAATCTGTAGGTTCATATTTTACTAAATACATTTTCTTCAAACATTAAGCATTAAGAATATATACACCTATTTCTTCCCTTAAGAAAGCCTAAGGACATGGGTTTTTTGGTCCATTGGGAGCATCAAACTTGTTACCAGCAGGCTCATGGTCTCAATGATATATATATATATATATATATATATATATATATATATATATATATATATACACACCATTGTTCTATCAGTATAAAGGATATAAAGGATCAATAAATATTATTTTTTTCACCTCAGGTTCCTTGTCTTGTGAACTATCACCATCTTCTAACTGATTCCTTATGTTTTCGATATCTTCCTTTAGTCCTGTAAATGGTGGAGGATAATTTCATTATGATATTCTTAAGATACATACTTAATATGACTGTATAAAATGATTAATGATGTACTTTTCTTAATGATGCCTGATGATCTAATTTCTTTTATTTCACCCATGTGGTCTCTTTGCACGAACTTTCTCATAATAACAGGTTTTTCTTCCTCACCTAAACAAAAATAAAGAAATTATGGAGAAAATTACAGTATATATGTTAAAAATAACAATGTATAATTATTTTAACAACAAAATATAATAAATTCTTTAAAAATTGTTTTTCATAATCATTGCTCATATATGGTAATTGGAAGCTTATGGCCAGTCATGCACATGTGATATGGAGTGAGCGGCTTATATCTCTGATCACGATCCCTACTTACAACTAACTTACAAACTAACGTCCATTGTATACAAGCGGATTTGAACTGCCAACCTCTGGGTCCTAAGGCATATGCTCAATGCAATTTATAATGTACAAAAAACTTTATTTTTTATGAATAATGCACAATGCCCTGAGATAGTGAGGACCCTTTTAAAATATTTAAAACTTATCGAAAGAAACTTACATGCATTTTCCACATATTCTCCTTTTTCAACTTTTTTCCCAAACTGAAAAAAAAGGAAATGGTTTTCATTATTTAAATCCAATACAATTTATTAATATAAACTATATTTATAGTTACAATTATATCATAAATAATATAAATATATCAGCAAGATAAAATATAATCTTAAACATGTAAATTAAATATGATACTTTTACCTTATCTGATGGTTTTGGATAACCAAAAGTGGTAAAGTTCATAACAGTTTCACCAGCAGCCACCCAAGCATTCCTTATTCTTTCAGGCATTTTACACCATTTTTGATACAATTTCCATGAACTTTCTTCAACTGGAATCCCACCTGATGAAAAAGTGTTTTAAACATTTATTTTCTAAGAGCACATACATATAATATACACAAATATACATATAAAAATAAAATGAAAATTTATTTGTTCTTAATCCATAAAATATATGAACTTACGCCTAGTCACCTTTGTTTGGGCATTTTTCCACAAAAGAAAAGCCCAAACTTGAGGTTTGGTTTCAGCAATATTTCCGTGGAAATTAGATTTCCGTTTGCATTGTAACTTATGTCTATTAAAACCTTCAACAAAGTGGAATACATTATGGCAAGATCCACAAACCAACACATCCAGTTCATTCAATTCATCCTGGGCAGCTGAAAATAAATAATACAAACAATAAATAATTTGGAGCTAAAAACCAAAAATCTAACTTTACCCATAATGAAAAGAAATTCTAAATCAAAATTATGCATAACACATTTGTAAAAGGTTATTCATATTAATTCATACTTAAAAATTTAATAATGAATCAGTTATTCATTTGGATACCAGTTTGGCATTACTATTCAAATGCATTTAAATGTGTTAAGACTATTAGAGACAATATGTTTTTTAGTTCATATTAAGTGTAACAAGTAATAAGTTTTGCAGGGCTCATGCCAGTATTGATGTATTCGGTCATGATTATTAGGGGATATTTAATACTATTCTATATCAACAGTTTAATAAACTATCATTAAATGTGTTTCATATTATAAATTTAAATTCTATTGATCATATTCAATATAATATTATTTTAAATTCAAAATACAGAATATACATCTATTAACCTTTCATATCCTCGATGTTGACTTGCGGATTTGAATTGAACTGAGACTCATCATCTGTGTCTTCTTCTGTTTGTTCATTTTTGGGTGGTGCAGAAGTGACCGGAGGGCCAGAAGGTGGAGGCTGAATAAGTTCATGAGTTTCTTCTGCAGGACTTACATCCATTTTAATAGGTTCCTCTTCAGGAACTGTTGTCTGAATGAGGGTTACTTTATCGCTCATTTCTTTTTCCTCTGCCTCACCCTCATTTTCATTTGGCTCTTCAATCTCCTGCGCTGTTTTATTATGTTCTTCGGTTGTGACAACAGCTTCTGTTGGAAATTCATTCACAACTTCCCCCCCATTTTCTATTGAAAAATAACACGGATAATTCGGATTACTTAATAAATACAACTAAAAATTCTCCACACTAATGGAACTCTAATAGAAACTCCACAGTATTAATGAACCATGAATGATACTAAGGAGTTATTATTATTAATACTGAAACAACTAAGTCGAAGACTAAATTATTTAAATTTAGTTCTGCAGAGAAAGGTGGAGCACACAAAACAATGACAAAGGGTAGATTCTTAATACAATATAGTTCAATAAGAATCAGCACATTTGAAATACAATAAAAGTACATAACCATTAAACAAATTTCTAATGAAACAATTGGATTAAACTAGTAATGCAATGTAACTGATTAAGGATAAGAGCTATTTTCAATTGTTTAAATAAACAAGAAAGAAAAATTTCTTTCTTTTTAAAAGGAAAAAATTTATAACCAAAAGTTATACTGCAATATTGCAATTAATAACCATTAATGTACATATATTTTTAAATAATGCTTTTTCTTTCTACAAGATTTAATTTTGAGAAAAAAAGATTATTGCCAGACATGATCTGATATTTTAATTTATACTGGCAAAAAGAAAGAATTAATGGGTATGTTACATAGCTATTATTTGGACTGTGGAAATACAAACAAATACTTATATTTAATATTCTATGATGATAAACAATTGCAAATAGGGTTAATTACAATAATACAGCACACCTAAAACCTTCAATCAACTTAATAATTCAAGAATTTTTATGATACAACCCTAACAAATTCAAATTACAAATTAAAATGTAGGATGACTCAACGATTGCATTTCTTAAATCCAAGTTAAGTTAAATATAATAGCTGATTCCTAGTAATGAGTAGAACAATTCAAATTATTCAGTACATTATGTTCATATCAAATTGAAAATTCCATTCCAAAGTACTGATTTCATTGATACAAGGATGATCATTGTAATGAAATTATAATGTATCAAAATTATTCCCTAGTACTGGTAAACATAAATAAACTTACATACCTTCTACAGTTTCTTCAGGCTTACTCATGACACTATATGAAAAACATCCAAACTGTTAACAATATAACGCCCTTGCTTCAAAGGACTACTACGTGAGAGTCGAATTTTACGATGGCTAGAAAAAATAAAATTCAAAATTTTAACTGACATTTCGATATGCGAGAAAGAAATTAAAAATTGATTAACTTTAAATTAAAATGTAGAACTGTTGCCAACTTCATGTCTGATCAGAAAATGGGGTGCACACGCAAACGGCCATATTATAAATAATCACGTAAAAACGGAAGACGCCAACTCGTCTTAAATTAGTTTGAGAAAAAAATACACTCCAAAATAATATTAGGATAAAAACAGTACAATTATTCATGCCAGGTAACACCGGATTAGTTATATACTATGACCCGACATAGTGGACAATTCCCGCGAACACATTTTCACGACCACCTATTTAAGCAAGATGAAAATACAAGGCACTCTCCCCAACTTCGGGAAGAACACTAAACTACCAATGCGTATTGAGAAATAATAACATTTACCGAGGTTTGTTTATTTCGTTAATGCACTCAAACACAGATACAGAATTATTACACGGGCCAAATACGTAATATCTTCATTCAGCTTCTAGGACACTTACAAATTGAGAAAAATTAACAGTGCTTTTCGTCGTATACAACCAGTTCATCGACAAACTCCAAAATGGACGATGAAAGCGTCATATCAAATGAATGCAGCGCTGCTTAAATGAGGCTTCTCGTGTCAATATTGAGAACTAAGCACCCGCCAAAATTCCAAACTCAAATTTGATATTTAATTTATAAATTATGTAGTCCTTATAGTTCGTAGAATAAGGTTGAGCATTTACAGATTCACTGAGAACATCTCAGAAAACATTCCAATAGTTATTATAGTAAATTATGACAGTGCTCTTAAAAATAAAAATGTTCATTAACTTATTATCAGAAGTTAGAATGACACAAACTTTTTCAACTAAATGGAATACTATCGAAGTTGATAATAATCGAGCAAGATCAGTCTCGTAACTGAAGTAAGGTTAACCTTCCAATGGCTTTGTTTACGTCGGTGTCCCAGTGTAGTTTATGCAGTGCCGTTTCTAGTTTGTTTTAACAATTTGGATTTATTCTAAACTGAATATTTTTTTTTTGGTTTACTACATTGAAGGACAATGGCTGATGAAGATGATATTAAAGAGTACCGGTGGGAGACAGGTTATGAAAAAACTTGGTAAATAACCTCATGCGCATTATCGTGTTGAACATTTAATCATATTTTCTGTACTGATGACGTACATATTACTTTTAATTAATCAATTCAATAAATTCAAAGAGAACCCTTTTTAAAATTAGTGTTATGCCTAGTGTGAGTCTGATCATGAGTAAGTCAAGCATAGTTTTATAAAAATCATACTTGATGTATGCCATTGATTGGCATTTTAAATAAATACATATAGTTTTTAATTTCATGTTCCTTCAATGCATTTAAAATAATTAATCCAAATATAGTGTGTTAATTAATTGTTTATATTTCAATAATGTTTTCATAATGTCTTTCTAAGAGAATATGACTTAATTGGCTATTAAGCACCATATTTATTTTACTGAAAACAATAACTTGAGTAATCCTGAATTAAAGAAATAAGAAAAATGGCATTTCCAGTTCATTTCATCTGTAGTCTGTGCCTATTATTATTGGATTCTCTTGATAGGTTCTGGAATATATTCGTATTATAATAACAATTATACATTATCGAAAAAATCAATCTTCATACAGGTGTTTTCATATTCTCATATTTTTAAGTTTCAATTTAAGGGAATGCTTGTTTATCGAATGAATTCCAACTGCATCATATTGGAATATTTTTGTTTAATTATTAGGGAAGCTATTAAAGAAGATGACGAAGGCAATTTGGATGCATCTGTGGCTGAAATTATTCAGCGAGCAAAGAGAAAGAGTCAAATGGAGAGAAAGGGACATACACGATTGGGGATGATGCGTCATTTATATGTTATTCTTGATGGATCTGATGCAATGCTTGATCAAGATTTGAAACCTACTCGACAACTTTGTACATTAAAGGTATTTTGTATATCCGACTAGAAATATCTCTACTTTTAGGACCAACAAATTTAATCAGTTTTCCTGCGAAAAATTTGTTTGAGGACTAAAAAATTATTGATCACTGAGGAGCATTTAATGTATTAACAATGTAGTAAAGATGACATAATGATTATGACCTAGGATACTACAAGTCCTTTTTTACAGCATAACATTTTTGATATGAGCTAACGTACATTATTCTTCAACATTTTAGGATGAACTGTCAAATACTGCTGCTTCTATTTGAAAATGTATATAATCCTCAAATCATGACTAATCAATCTTATATACATTCATTTGTTAAGTAAAATGTATGTATACCTTCAAATTTATTTATTTTATTTGTGTTTTCTGTGTAATCTTTTTTTAGCTCTTGGAATCCTTTATTGATGAATTTTTGTATGAAAGTCCCCTCAGTCAACTTGGTTTCATCTTGACACGTAACAAACGGGCAGAAAAGGTTTAATACTTTTGGTCTTAATTAATTTATTATCAGTATCTAATATTGTTTTGTTCAATAAATATATTTTAGTTGGTAGATTTCAGATTTATCTGGTAATTGCAAGAAACATTTAGAAGCTCTGAGGACACATTATAGTCAACCATCAAATTGTGGTGGAGAACCATCATTACAGAATGCTCTAGAGCTTGCATTGTCATCTTTGAAAAATATGCCTTCCCATGCTAGTAGAGAAATATTGATCTTGATGGGTAGTTTAACAACTTGTGACCCGGGAGATATTAACAATACTATTCAGGTATAGACAATTTTCAGGAATGTTGAATGCTATTATTAACATTACTATTGCATGTAGGAAAGTATATCACAATTCAAGTTCTAGTCGCGGAAACCTTCACTCACTTATAAGATAATATTACTTATTATTGGTTCAAGAAGCTATAATATAAAGAAAAATCTTATAACAATTTATTTTCAATTTAATGAATTATTATGTGGTACTGCAAATTGGATCTGATTGTATTATATATTAGCCGTGATATCAGTATTATCATGATGAGTATGTCTTGTGGAGTTTCATGGCTACAAAGAATCTTTTTTTTTTCTAATGCATTTCCCTGTGTATTTAGTACGAGTAGCAGACATTGTAAGCAGTAATTAATTTACCATTTATTTGATTATTTGTCTTCACTTCCCTTTGACATAAAATGATATAAGCAATGCCCACCTACTTTAATTTGGTTGTTAACTTAATTATTGGCAGTAATAATTATTATCGAAATAACAGTATTCAATCAGTTGAGTTCTGGGGCATTGTTTTAAATGATTTGGCAGAAACAAACTAGTTCAGTATATGTAATTTTTGCAACTTGATTTCAGAATCTAAAAACTTGTGGAGTAAGAGTGTCAGTGGTAGGAGTAGGAGCAGAAGTGCATCTGTGTTCTGTCTTGTGCAAGACGACGGGAGGAAATTATTCAGTGATTCTGGATGATGTTCATTATAAGCATCTTTTGCAACAACAGGTTTTACCTCCTCCAGCAGCAACATCTGGTAGTGACAATGCTTTGATTAAGATGGGTTTCCCACATCATGCTCCTACAGACAATAAAACAACATCTTTAGCCATGTGCATGTGGTCTGTAATTTTGAAGTTCATTTTTTAATGAGATTAATGCGCACAGTAAGCATAGTTCATTAATAGATAGAGAAAATACATTTGAGCTATATTATAGATACTTGTGATTATATACTGATTGCTTATTACACTTGAAATTAATTTTATTATTTTATTAATTTCAGTCATTTAGACAGTGAAGATTGCAGATTGGAGGGTGGGGGTTATCTTTGTCCTCAGTGTAGAAGTAAATATTGTGAATTACCTGTTGAGTGTAAAGTATGTGGGTTGACTCTTGTATCAGCACCCCATCTGGCACGATCATATCACCACCTATTTCCTATCATCCCATTCAAACAAGTTGAAATTGAAACTATAGTGCCTCAAGTAACCAATTGCTTTGCATGTCGGCTTAAATTTTCACATGTCCATAAACATGTAAGTATTTACCTAAGAATGCTTTTAAATATGTTGTAATGAAAAATGCTTATATAAGTCTATGTTTTTATGTTTGTGTATGTGTGTACACAAATATGATTTCTTGAACACAAATATGTATCTACTAATATTGCACATTGATATAATGTTTATAAAATGTAAGTTATACATCAATCATATAATTGTAATATAAAAAATAGACAATTGATGTTTAAAGAAATTATTTAAAGAAAATTAATAAATGTTCATGTTAAAAATGTGTTTCATCATTTATCTGATACAATAGAATTATTAGTTTTTCTTTTCAAATGTATGAACTCATTTATGTCAGTTATTGGGTAATAACATTGCCAATAAAAAAATATACATTTGCTATGTATAATATATTTTTTATTCCAGGTTTACCAGTGTGAGACATGTACTAATATGTTTTGCATAGATTGTGATATGTTCATACATGATGCATTACATACATGCCCTGGATGTGCCACAAACCAGCAAACATTTCTAGCAATGATGGAAACAAGTAAATAATGTTCTCTTATGAGAACAGGTCATTATGTTACTTATTATTGGATATCTGTACTGCATAAAACCTTGGACAATGCAAAACATTTTATCAACTTGAAATGCTCCAAATAAATTTGTACAAATTTGTTGTAACAAATATAAATTTTAGAAATATATTTGTCTTCATATTGAAAACAAACATTTTAAGCTACAATAGTAATAGCAATACAAATATGAATTATATCTTAAATAATAATAAATATCAGGTAAATATTCATATTTACTAAGAAGCATTATTGCAGTTCTAAATAGCAAACGTTCATTCCAGCGACATAGACTATGATTTTAAGCCCTGAATAATAGTTTTGAAATTTTATTTGACCCTATCATACTAAAAAGCATTACTGGAGTACAGTTATAATAATCATCAGAAAATAATTGAGCGGTGAAGAAATATGGGATATATTAAATTAATGAATAAGCTGACACATCTGTTATTAGAAGATGTAATTGTAATATTATTTTTCATGGCAAAGTATTTTTACATTATAATATGATTCTAATGCTTATAAAGACAAACATGGTTGTACATATAATTTTGGGAACTAATCCATTAGAAATGAACAGTTCTAATTCAGTGATTGATTATTTGCAAGATAATTTTGCAATGAACAAGTCTTGAATCAAGGTTAAATAACTCATACATGTGAAATTAAGTATACTTTTTATTTGTAGGCATGACTCAAACTTTGTATTCAGATAAATTCTACAAAAATAGTACATTTCAAAATATTAAATAATAAATAACAATAACACTTATTTAATAGGGATAATAAAAGAAAAATATGTAATAAACTTAAGAGAATTTTTATTGATGTGATTAATAAAAAAAGCAGAAAAACTTTTTTTTTGTAGTTATTGGTCTTTTTTATAGAAAACATGAATATTTTGTGTCATAAATTATTACATTAAAGCTTATAAAATCACTTTTGAACCATGCACCAAAAAACCTGCATTATGCATAATTAAGCTTTATAAATAATATATAAGGATAATACTAGGTACATAAAATAATTTCATACAGAAATAATTTATACTATTTTTTTGATTTATTAGCTGTAAGTGCCTTTATCCTTCCATCAAGATTCTCAATATTTGATTTCAAAATAGTCAAATTGCTGGCAAAACTTTCTTCAATCCGTTGCAACATTTCCTTATTAGATTCACAGCATGCTGTTAACACTCTTTGCAATGATTCAAGTTCACTTAATGACTTGGCAAACTCAGTACCTAAAATGGAATTTATGAATTTAGAAATTTATAATTATAAACAGTATAGTATAAACAGTATTTTCACACACATTTGGCCTCTCATAGACAACTAATAATACATGAACTGTGTTTTTGTAGGTTAATTAACTTCGGTAAATGTAAATGTCCTTTATCCCCATTTTCTTAAACAAATATTATGAAACTTAATGTACCCAACCTTCATCCTCTGGCACATACGAAGACCACAAAGAAATTATTGATATACAAACCCTGTTGATGAAGAGCTTCCAATGCAAGCATTCTTTCTAATGCTCTAGGTAACACTTGAGACATGTCTTCAGTTGTTTTTGCTAGCTCATAAAGTTCAGCAATCTATTAACAGTTATTCTAATATTATTAAATATCAAAATTACTAAATAATTTGTTCTATTATTAAAGTCCAACATACTAGGCACTATTTCACTATAGAATTGATTCTATTTTTCAGAAGAGACACATTTCTTTGAGAAATAGAAAGGTTTACTGCAGATGTACCTAGAAGTGGTGTACTTCTGATTGTGGAGAAGAAGCATGTGTGGGATTGTAAGGGGTTGATTGCAGTATTGACAAATATAAAAATGTGTTTTAGATGTAGCCTTATAAGTTTAGCTGATGTTCTATTCAGTACTATTGTTCTTGCCTGGTAAATGTGAATAAATAGTAATATTCAGGGTTGACAGTGCAGTCTGGTTGTATTATTGGTTTTGATTCCATAGGAGAAGATATGAAGATTTGGTATAACAGTTAGATTTGCTCTTATAGTGATTTCAGTCAGTGTGTGGCTAGTGTAATGAACTGTAGAGTGAAATGTTTTTGAAGTAATGCTAATGTTGGCAGATGTCTGAAGTAAGTTGATTATAATGTTATATATGGGTTGGTGAATAAGTACATGGGATTAGATTTGTACAGCATGTCTGTTATTCATAGCGATACTGAGTATAATAATCTTGGATCCCCTAAATAATATCATTCATTCATAATGGCAGTTAAAAAAATTAAGCAAAATTAATGTTAATATATAACATAAACCAATTACCTTATTATCCCTTTCAGTGTTTGGAGATCCAACAATGGATGCAGATCTTTCTGCAACTTGGTCCAGTTTTATTAACAAATTTGAGACTCTAGCTTCTGCGGCTTCGAGCTGTGTTGGCTCTAGAAGAGCTGTCTTTCCAGCTACCCACCTAGCAGTTTCCACCAAACTTTTGTCCCCTCCACCAACTCTACGCTACAATAGTCAATATATATTAGTGTAACATATGTATACATATGCATATATATATATATATATATATATATATATATATATATATGTAGTAATAGAGGCTGATAAATAATGTTTATAGTTGCCACTTTATTAGCCTTTGTCTATCCGTTGTCGGGGCCCACCGAGCAAGAGTTCGGCAATCTCTTCTCCCGGCTTCTCATGGCCAGATCTAACCTTGTCTCATTTATGTTACTGAATTACAATATAGGTTATAGTACCTGGTCTACTTAAATATGTATATATGAATAACATAACCTAATATAATATTTTACCCCATTCATACTATTATTTGCCCATTTTCTGTTGTTATATACATAATAGGCTCATATAAATATTTCAATACTCACAACTGCAGATGGCGTAGTTGAAACAAGAGAATTAAGTCTATTGACTTTAGCTTCAAGTTCAGCCAACCTTGCAGCTTGAATCAACTGGGCTTGACTAGGTTTAGCATTCACTTGATACCTTACTTCACCATCTTGGCCTTTTTCAGGTATTCCTTTAGCTGTAGTTACTTCACCTTGCCATGAACTGCCTAACTTCTCTAACTGTGACAAGAGTTTCCTAATAAACATTAAAATTTAAGTATAGACAAATTTGATTTTTAACGTATTAAAAACTCAAGAGACAAAAGGAAAATATCTTTTCCTGGGTTCACTTTTTAAAAAAGAGTACAATAGTACAGCAACAATGTTCATAGACACTGCTGCAACACATTTATAATTACAAGGTTTATAATGACAAAGCAAATAATCAATTGTGAAAAATGAAATTATTCTGTAGAAAAAATACTAATTCATATTTATAAATTTGAACAAGCAGTGTAACCGTTGCTTAATTTTAGATTTTCCTATTATTCTTGTGATTTTCTGTTTCCACTCGCTACAGCCACAGTAACAGTGCAGACAGGATACCCCACTGGCAACTAATGGCATCCTGATGATGAGGAGATAATGCATACGACCAAATCAGTGAGTAGAAATAAAAGATGGCCAGAATGAATGAATTACAAACTCTCATGGACTCAAACAAGGTATCTTAGATTTTATTATTCCAATTAGCTTGGGGCTGTAGTGACAGTATGAAACTAAGTTCTGTGTCCAGATTACTCAGCACTGTACCCTAATTACATGAGGAATTCAGAGTTATAGCCGGAGAACTCTCTTCTGGGTACTTAATCAGACATAATTCCCAACCAGTATTACCATAATTCTGTTCTAAGATGTTTAATTGTATTACTGAATGTTCATTACTTTTTCTTTGCAAAGTTCATCAAACAATGCAAACAAAGCAAATGACTCTTAACAAAAAACTAAATTTTAATTACTGGTCAGATTTAAAAATGAAAATATTATAATGTAAGTGCTAATCGCTCATGAAGCCAACACTTAAAGGCTAAATGTCGTTAAAGCACTAATTACTGTATGGCATTTTTATACAAGGTAAACAATAGTTCTACTGTTTACATTCATAACTCTTTAAAGGCCACACACATGAAAATGAATAATTTTTGAGTATTTCTAAATAAAACATCTATATGAAAAACGTTATACTACTTTAAATGCTGTGTAGTATTCAATAAACAAAAATAAAGAAGCATACTTTAATTGAGCGCCTTGTGGATCTGTGAGATTGCCAATAACTTCAGTACCCAAGGACTTTTCTAATCTCAGACCCTCTAAATGTTTAAGCATAGATTCAACATGAGTAACCATTGCACTTGCAGATTCTTCCTTTGTTTCATCTGTCTAAATAGTAAACAAAATTTAATAATCCAGGTTATAATATAATATTCGAAAACACATACACTTATATGTGCCACAGAAATAATTAAATATATTTAATTTTTCAATTTTTGAATAATCTTTATTTTATTTTTACCTTCAGGGATGAAATTTCTTCAAGAAGTTCTTTCATTTCACACTGTAAACGTTGATAGCGCTGAAGAGGAGTTTCTTTATCTCCCGAACCTGCCAATTCCCAATCACCAGACCTAAAATAATGCTCATAATTTACAAACAATTCCATAAATAATATATGGTTTAAAAATTAATTAATTAATTAATTTTACCTGGCATCATATCCTGTCCTATGTCCTTTACTCAGTCGGTCAGAGAAATCAATATTTGCAGGATTCAATGATTTATCTTTAAATTTTGAAAATGCATCTGGAGCACTAATGTGCAATCTTTCAATAGACTCAGTCTCCTAATAACAAAATGGACTAGTATTATTTTAACTTTAAATTATAATATGAAACCTCAATGTACTTAAAACTAGTTAATGCAAAAAATATCTATAGATTTCATTCTAATATAATTTATTAAATGGGTATAATCACAACTCACTATGATTCCAATCAAAATAATTAACAATGATAAAAAATAAAGCCTTATTACTCAAATAATATAGAACCATGCCCACATATAGAATATTAAATAATGAGTACTGTGAGTTATACTTTATTTTGCAAAATTTGTGAAACAAGTTCCCCTTACGTGTAATACAATCAATAAAAAGGCCTTAGACTCCTTTAACATTAACATTATACAATAATATATTCATGTTATAACCACAAAGACATTAGTAATGTATGAAAATAACCTCATCGGGTTCCTCTCTTATTTGGTCGGCTTCAGGTAAATCGCTTGTCTCGTACACATCTGGCTGATCATATGCCTGTGAAATGTATTTTAGTCAAATAACTAATAAACAACTACACGAAATACGCACTAATGTTAAGTCAAAAACTACACATGTAATCGCAAATAGCAATTCCCTTATAGTTAAGAACAAACATTTTCATTGGAAATAATATACGTACGATTCCCGACAAATTCGCGTATTTTGGATCCGCCATTTTTGATTATTTATTATTTTTAACAAATCTACTACTTTCTGTTACAAATAATTCACACCAGACGGCCCGTCTTGCATAAGCCTCTGCAATCGTACACTCTTTTCGACATACGAGGTGAAATTATATTTTGTACGAATATTAGTTCTAGCATTAAGTCTAGTTCTTAATACGAATATTGAATATCAATAAATATAATGGAATAAATTATTAAATCAGAGAATGCTGCTATATATGTATATATTTTCTTATTTATACTGGGACTATATAGTGAGAATTGACATGGAGAAGTGACGTGTTTCCCTACTAGATAGCATTGCATCCAGAACAGACTAATCGTTCACAGTTCCTTCTCTTTATTTCCTTCTGAAGTATGTAACTGGATTAATTTTAACAAAACCAGAACATTCAAAATTATTTATGATTAATTACGATTATTTTAAGAATTAATTAAATGTTACATTATTGATTATTTTATTATATAATCTAACCTAGATTCCCGTTGTTTCTGGTGCGCTATGAAAGAATTATTAAACTTCCAGCTCTTTCCTTCTTTAAAAAAAGGGTGTTTGCCGCTTCCATGGCATGCGGGGCCTTTCTGGCTCTGTAGGGTATGGCTATCAAGACATACTCAACACATAATTTTTGTGCTGGAGGGGCTGTTGGCTGACTACATCACTGGCGCCCCCGACATAAATTAAACTAAATGAGTTCTTAATTAACTTTTCATGTAATGTCTCTTATGAAATAATGTCTCTTATGAAAAATATTCCTGATTTTGGATTAGAGGATGTCTATATTGCTTCTACTTTTGGACAAAACTTATATGCCTACAAAACAACAGTAAAAAACTTAATAAGAAAAGACAATAGTAAAAAAGGGTGTTTTGGAACAAGTCTAAATAAACCCTTTTGAAGCTAGCCAGTAAACCCTTGGAACTTTCAATCTCCTAGTAATTTAAAATAGTGAATTACAAACTATTTTTCACACTTTCCCCAATGTTCAAATTTCCCATACCACATTGTTTTTTATTTTTTTTCACTCTCTTGGGTTTTTTGTCTATGACCACCTACAGATTTTATGTTTAAAATTGTATATTAAGCAGGTCTTTGAAATATATTCTAATTTTCCAGCAGAAAATTCAGCCCAGCCGCCATCTGACCATTTAGGAAAGAACATGACCTAAGGTAAGTTGAATACCAATCTTAATCCAATTATTTTCTTAAGACCAGTTTCAAATATTATTCCACATTCAAACATATTCAATTTGTAACTAGTCATATTCATTTTGTTTATTTCATTAAATTTAAATAAAAATAAGTTTATATCTTTTAAAAAATATCAATTCTTTTATTACTTATTAATTAAATCAGCAATGCACTTGCATGATCAAGTAAAAAAACAACTTCCAAGTAGTATAATAAAAAAATTTAAAGTATCTTTAAATAACATTATGATTCAAGTGATATTTTTATTTTATTGTAAGAATTAAAATTAAATCATGTCTTCTCAAGATACATCAATTTGAGTAATTGTAGGCATGCAAATGATAATTTTTATGCTGTACGAGGAACTGAGGAGAAGAATAAATTTGTCTCATATGTTGATTGAAAAATTTTTCAAATTTCAAAATGGAAATTTTGTACTTTATCAGTTTTATTATATTAAACTTAGTGTTTCTTTTTCAATAGTTAATTTTTATCTTATTCCCACAGTTTAAAGTATTACAATGACAGAACTTCTATAGCTGACTTAGTTTAAATTAAAAAATGTGTTAAAAGATGTTAGTCATTCTTGAATTCATTTGAAATTCATTGATTTCATTTTTTGTATATCACCTTTCCAGAACAATCTACAGGCGTGCACCTGGTTATCACCTGCAGTGTGTGCGTTCACTCAGTCAGTTCTACTTTTATAAGTAACAATTAGTGCCCAGTTAACCACAAAAGCTATTTTCAAACCCCGTATCATTTTCTTGATTCTGTCAAAGATGACAGATCAACGAAATTACTAAAGATATATTCTAGGACAGGAGAGCCCAGAGGAAAGGTCCAGGAGGCTAGTAGCAACAGCAGCTGCAAGAAGAGCTGGTTGCCAGGCAACTCATAACAAACGACTCAACATGCAGAAATTTCCTGGTCTACTAGCAATTACACTGAAGGGTTTTAATGGAATTCAAGACAACAAAAAACTTCTAAACATTTTATTTTAATAGATATAACCAAATTAAAAGAAGTTTATACAGTGATGAAGAAATTCAACTGGTATTTACAATTGAGGAATTTTCACATAGTACTTGGCTTGTTAACTGATCACAAATGAGACATCTATAAATACAGCTCCCTTATAAAAGAGTACCGATGCAAGCGTAACAAATGTAAACTGTATGCTTGATGGGTTAATTGTATTTATAGATTTGTGATATAATTATACCAAATAGTTAGTTCAAAGTTAGATCACTTAATGGCTCATGCATTATCCCACCGACTTTTTTTTGCTTTCCGATCTGGTAAAGGACCTTTCCTTGCTCTGGGCGTGCCATCAGGGTTATCAATTGTTTGTTCCCATGTGTTGTCTTCTGCAGCAGTGAACTACAACAAATGATTAATCTGAATTAATATTTTATTCTGACAGTAAAGTGGTCTTCATTAGACATAAACTTGAAAATATATCAATAGGCTGTATGTAGACAAAGTAGAAAAAAATAATTTCAAATGCCAGAAATCCAAATTTTACAGAAACAGATTTGAATAAATAAACTTCCATACACTTGTATTATTATTCTACCTGATTTTGATACTGAGCTCTGAATGCTGCTTTCATAGCTTGTAACCTATCCATGCCGGGACCCCGAGCTGACTTAGTCATTAAATCAGAAATACTCATTGATGACCTCGCACCCTAGATAAACAATAACAAAATGTGTCAAGAAAAATTAAAATTTTTAAAAGTTGTATAGTTTCATTTATTAATAAAGGAAATTATAAACAGAAATTTGATTTTTTTTTAGTCAAAATTAATTAAGAGTTTTAGAAGGATTTATTTGGAAATCTATTTTATCTTACCTTAGATCCAAGCTCCTTGACAGTAAGCTAGAATTAAAAAATCAAATATATAAATTAATTATGGTTATAAATGCATCTATGTTATATATAGCTTAAAAACTTAATAAATCATAATGAAACAAATATTTAGTTATTACACTTGTGCCCCAAAGCTAGTTTATTCAGTGTTACATGGCAATAGTATTATGACATAAACATAGCCTGTTGACATTTTTATTTCAATAAAGAACTGAAAACAAAACATCTTGAAGTGTTTGACATTGTCAAAACAACAGCCTTTGAATATAGGGCATAAGTTTGAAGATAAAAATATATTTAGTAAATACCTGAATTTATTAATTTCTAAAGAAAAATGATAAATGTTTTCTTATTTTTATTAAATACAAAAAATGATTTTGTTAATATTCTTTTGGTAATATACTTTATATATACACTTATAAATACTACTAATCAAATAGAATATATATTTTAATACGTACGGTTTTATTTGTTTTGATTTATGCAGATTATTTCTTCAAGACAGTGTTGCAGTGTTATTTGTAATCATGAATTTGTATTTGTTATCATGAATCAATATAAATGTATTAGTGCAACATTTTTTTAAACAAAGAGAATTATTATACCCTATCTTGCTATACATAATTATTTTGAATTAAGTCTTTATTATACCTGCTGCGGAGTATCAGAAGAACCTAGGCCTGGTCTTTCTCTGAATCCTAGCCCAGCTCCACCAACATTTAATGACTTTCCTTTACCTGACTTAAATCTTGACTTCCGAAACCATGTGCTCTAAAATATAAATGAATGATTTATATAAAATATAAATGAATTTAATAACCAAAGTTTAATAATTAAGATATTCAATGGAGAATTGATGATATAAGTGTACATCATGATTAACAACCAAGTACAGACCTGCATTGCAAGATCTAACAAAGGTTTGGGAACTTCCTGATTAGCACCTTCTAAATTTCTTACAAGATGTCCAGCAAAGTCCTTGTCAGCAGAAGTGACTATTGTATATGCTGTTCCTTTTTCACCCGCACGTCCTAATTGGAAATATTAAAGTTCTAATATTTATCTATATAATAAATCATCAAAGACATATTAAAATGGTAAAAAGTAATAAATAACAAAAGAAATTATTTTTACACAAAAAGATTATCACTAACTTCATGTTAGATCAAATAATATTATGGACAGAACCTTAGGTATGAATGGCTATGGTTGACAGTAATACTCAGTATAACGCAATCTGACAGGGCATTTTCATTCTGGTCATGGAAATCTTTGCTCGCTTTACAATTGCATAATAAAACAATTATTATTACTTTAAATCAGCTTAAAATATGATAATGTTATGTTTTTAATTCATACTTACCTGTTCTACCAATTCTGTGAGTGTGAGTATCAATATCTCTAGCAACATCATAGTTTATAACTGTTCTTATGTGAGGAATATCCAAACCTCTGGCTGAAAAATGAGTATTTATATTAAATTGGTAGGTTTTACTAATTCATCTCAATGATATGTTATAACTGCTTCAAAAACACTCAAAAATTATTATCAATCTTCCAAGCTGGATTGAAACTGTTTCTACTACAAGCAGTCAATGCGTATACAAAATATGATCTGGAGCAATTCTTTCCCCACTCAACGGATTGACTGTGAAGAGATGAATTAAAATATTTTGGACCAACTTCCTTAGGTCCCATAATTTTCCCAAATCTGAGAATTTATTTTTGTAATTATCACATAATACTAAACCTGGTTAATCTTAACCAGAAACAAGAGAACCATGCTATATAATGGGAAACTAAAAACTAAAATAAAAATAAAATAAATAAATGAACACAACAGAAGTATTAGCTAAACCATGCAGTGCTGTCTAACAATGGGCAATGACCTGCTACATCAGTTGCAACTAAAATGTCCACTTCTTTCTTCTTAAATGCTGTTATCACTCTGTTTCTTTCAATTTGGTCCATATCACCATGAATCAAAAGAACTTCTATCTCTTTCACTTTTAGCTGATTTGCAAGCTCTTCAGCATTTACCTAAATTCAAACACAATTCTATTTTACTTGAGAGGTTTATAAAGTAACATAAACTGCTAAATTTTTGAATGAATGATATATATATATATATATATATATATATATATATAAATGGACACTAGCCTTTTTGGTAACAAATATTAGAACACTGCCTCTAGATGTGAAATCAACAAGGTGAGCAAGCAACCATGGCAGCTTGTTTGTAGCGAGTAGGACAAGCATAATTTGAGTAACATCTTCATTGGCTTCACCAGCATCACCTTGGACAATCCTTACTGGATCAGTAAGAACATCCCTCGCTAACTTCTCAATACGTTTCTTGAATGTGGCACTAAAGAGCAGTGTCTGCCTCTCAGGCCTCACATGGTTGCAGATAGAACGCACTTGGGGCTCTGTTGACATTTTAATTTTATGACTTGCATTAATGCTCAACTCAAATTTATGTTATTTATAAAATAATTCTTACTTTAATATTTATTCATACCATTTCTAAATACAATTAATTTGTTTCTTTGGTTAAAGAGTTTTCATGTTCCTACAAGTACAGGGAAATACATTCATTTAAGGAAAATAAATGAAATTGGTTATGTGTGAAGAAACATAACAGCATGTGCTAGCTAAATAGAGGTGACTGAGAAAGATGCATTATTATAAAAATAAATGGTTTCAGTAAATAAATACAGAAGTAAAATGTGTGATGTTAACAAAGTAGGATGATAAAGGCTACATATGAATAACAAACATATAACAGTCCTATCATAGAAGGTAAACAAACTGTGCTGACCGGAATGTTCATTTGTAAATACAAGCACAAGAAATCTAAATGGTATTATTAATTATTTATGAATAAAATTAAGATTACTATTAGCTACGTACTAACAAGCTATTATTATTGTTATTGAATAAAACTTAAAAAATAAAATTTAAGAAATTCTTGATACAATACACCTGTTGGAGGTTCCTTGTCAATACATAAAATGCACACATATTTTATTGGATACATATTATATAGGATGTTTTCAAGACTTACACATCTCATGAATGGAGCAAGTTATTTACTTTCAATTGTCAAATTTCTATCTGTGTGAAGATTTCTATTATTGTGAATGCTAATAATTTCAATGAAATTTATTAAAATACCTTAACACAAAATAAAAGAAAACTTCTACAATGCACTTAATTATATTTGATCTATGGGTTTGATGATTTGAACATATTTTTTTTCAAGGAACAAGGGACAAGGTGCAAGGAACAAGTATTTCATCCCCATCCATTATCACTATATCTAACTTTTAACTGTTTACACAGTTAAGTTTTTTTAAACTACTCATAACTAGACTACACTAATAAAATAAATGCATCAAGCTCTCACCAAATCCCATATCAAACATTCGATCGGCTTCATCCAGAACTAGAAATGTAACCCTTTGGAGGTTTGTGGCTTTCATTTTAACTAGGTCAATCATGCGACCAGGAGTGGCAACTACAATCTCAGCTCCTTCTTCTAGTGCTTTTGACTGCTCCCATTTTGATCCACCACCATAGCAGCAAACAACATTTATATTGTACACCTTCCCAAATCTCTTAGCTTCATTATATATCTGAAATCAAAGTAATTATATTTTGTCAATATTAATAAAGATCAAAAACTTTCTACATTACACCAAATTATTGAATTGCAGTAATTGCATATAGCAATGTATTGGAATCAAATTTTAAGAATTCATTGTCATTGAAATATTTTGTAGTACAAGCCACTGCTCAAAACTAAAAGTGATGATCTGTGTTTATACATTTTAAGCCTTTTTCCACATTAGGTGTCTAGAATTTAAACTAAATAATTTCAAAGTAAGAAAAAATAAATGGCATGATACTATAATAAAGTATTTACCTGCTGTGACAACTCTCGAGTTGGAGCTAATATGAGACCAATTGGTCCATCATTAGGTTCAAGCTCTTTCTGATCCATTATGTGGACTAGCATTGGCCAGATGAATGCGGCAGTTTTACCACTTCCAGTTTTTGCAATACCTAATCATAACATAATTGTATACCTACAGATCAATTGTCTATAGACAGTTATATAGACACAATACAATTTTTACAACTGTTAATGAGGAAAATTAGTTATGTTTAGATAAATATAAAAATTTACCAATTATATCTCTTCCAGAAAGAGCAGCAGGTACTGCTTGAGCTTGAATTGGTGTAGGTTGTGTGTATTCAGATTTCCTCACTGCTTTCATTAAAGCATCATCGAAACTAAGTAGGATTTGAGTGTAAATAAAAATTATTATAATTTTCATCTTCATTGCCAGCTGTTACATTTGAAGCTAATAATTACAACTGAATCAACAAATATTATTTGATGCATTAGTTTCAGAATGCATTTTTAATAATAAAAGTTTTCAAATGCAATGATTAATGAAGTTATAGTTTGTTTTTTCAAAACAAAATAAGACGGTATGTGTTATAAATGCTAGTCAGTATAGTGATACTAAAATATTTCTAATATTCAATATTATTACCCAAAATGAGCAAAACTAGTAACAGGATGAGGAGGATTTGGCCCTGATACCCTGATTCCAAGAGTTGATCTTAATTCAGCAACTTGTCTTGCATCCAACCCTGCTATTTCATCATGCTCTGTATAAAAATTCTTCACAAAATCTGTGTACTCTATCCCAGAATGATCAATTGAAGGCAACGGATCGATGATCTACCAAACAATAAGAAATATATACAATAATAGTCAATGTCACCAATGAAATCAAATTATTAAATTATACCTGAATGTAAATACGTAACAACACCAATATGTGAATAAGACTGATTACTTAGAACAGAGACAAAAAATGATCCCATAAATGATCCAATAAACAATTAGTACAAGTAAAACACAAAAACAAACCAAATAAATATTGTACTAATATGGTGAAAAATAGATAATTAATTTATATAGATAATGTCATACTTTTTTCTTGGGTGCAATAGGGTTTCCATCATCATCATATTCAATTTCAAGATCAGATTCCTCATCTTGAACACCCGCACGTGGATTTTCCTCCATGTATCTACAGATATATTATATGATATATAATTATCACAAAAATACACTGAAGGTGCCATTTTAAAGATTTAAAATAAATTTTTTTATTAAGAATACATTTTTTTTTACTAAAATAAATATTATTAATAGTTCTTAACACATAACACATTATAATGAATGTAATCTTTACCTGTAATAGGACTCTTCAACATCTTCTTCTTCAATATCATCTCTTATTCCTTTAGCTTTATCTTCTTCTCCAATTTGCTTTGGACATGACTCTTTCTTAACCTAAAAAAACCTATAGTTAAACACTACCAAGTAATTTATATACATTCTTAGTAGACAGACATATATTTACATTATATGAAACATAATATTATAGGAAATAATGTTTAATGAAGTACTTTTAATATATATAAAGTTCCTTATTTTTAAAACAAGTAGTGGAGAATATTGTTCTTCATTTGTATTTATACGCTTGGAGTAAAAATATTTGTTCTCTACTATATATACTAGGGAAGTTAATTGCCTTTAATAAATTTATGCCCTGAAATTTGTTACTCAAAATGTAATACATAAATAAAAATATATCAATTTGTTGCAAAGAAATGAACCTCAACTTAAAAGTACCTTCTTGTAGCAGATAGTCAACACTTCTGATTCATACATAAAAATATCAGCAGACAAAGTTGTAGCCAATCAGAATAAAATCATGGATCAAAACATTTTCTTAACCTCTACCAATGAGTACAGGTATATTCTATTTATTCAGAAGGAATTTTGTAGTTATTTTCAAATCACAAACATAAGATATATCTAGTGAAAAAAGAGCCATATGCATTAGACAAAGCTCTTAAGTGTGTTGGGTGCATTTCTGACAGATACAGAAATACAAAAAACCAAAGCAGTACATGTGTTTGTGTTTACAACAAATACTTAATCAGCTCATCCAGCAACCAATTCATTAGTTATACCTGTTGTTCAATTCCTGCCATATAAGCATCTAATGGATCTTCTTCATCAGAATCAGTGTTTGCAGCAGGTGGAACATTTGTTGGACTGCCTGGAGCTGGAATATAATCCAGTTTTGGAGTTTCATCCTCCTCATCAAAATATCTATAAACATAGTTGAATAGGAAACTTAATGAAAGATTCATAAACAAAATCGTATTAAAAATAGCTGTTGAAAAATAGAAGAAAACAACAAATATGATTTAAGAAACCGTAAAATATAACTTTACTTGTCTCATGATATCAAGAAACTATGCATACTATTTCAATTTAACCAGATCTAAATCTAGTATTAAATTAACAGTGTACACACATTTTTCGAATCAGCAGTGATAACTGAACTGTAGCACTAGTGGTCTAAATTTTTCAAAACATACACCTTTGGCCACTTTGCTGTGTAACAAATAAAAGATTAATACTAATATTTACTCACTCTTCTTCAGTCTTTGATCTCTTCTTCGGTATTCCCCATGTTGCTGAAAGTGCATTTTCGGTAATTGCTGTCATAGTGGAATAACCCTGTTTACTAAAAGCACTATTTGGAGGTGGTGGAAGAGCAGCAGCTCTCTCTGCTCTACTCATCATCTGAAATCCTCCAAACCCAAATCCACGAGGCTTTCCATCTCCACCTCGGTGATAGCTCATATCTTACCTATAAGCAGTACAAATTGATCAGGAGAAACGAAAATATCATATAATGTATAAGTGAAAAGTAAAAACATTCACCTAAAACAAATATAGTGTTTATTAAAGTTTCATGTAAATATTATGACTCAGGTTAAATCCAAGAAAATGTTATTAACACTGATGGTAATATACAAGGATAAAAAAGTGTACAATGCTACAAAAGAATAGGCTTTTAGTGAACATAAAACAATTAAAAACTATTAGTGTGTTCTAAAAATGTGGACTTATTTTGTCTTCGGTAACTATAATATAAATATTCAAGTACAAGATTGGGGGATAGATAAACCGCTAGAAGTGGGTACTAATTAAATTGACTGTAATAATATTATTAAGAAACAAGTGGTCACTAACAGCAGAGAACAAATAAAAAATCACAATTTCGAATAGGTTCGAACTAATCTAACAAAAATCAAATGCCAGATGTATAAACTACAAACACATAACAGGTTTACCAATAATGTTGCACGCAGTTTGGGCAACATTCAACATAAAACGGAACTACATTTTATAAATCAGCATTTACAGTGCTGTCCAATATAATAAATAATATTTACATTAATTGAAATATGAAAAATATTTCTGGTAACAATAAACTATTTCGAGAAAATTATGTTTGATAAATTTAGTTCTTTAAAATGTTTAATGTGAACAAAGTATACAATTTAATATTCTGGGTTACAACATCCTAGTTGAAAAGACTATGCTTCACGTAACTTTTGAAAACAGTTTAATTGAATGACCAGAAATTTAACAATCTAAAGTAAACTCCAAGAATAAAATTTGAAAACGTGTTAATGAAATAAATGTTAATGTAGATAAAATATAGGCTAAGGGTTCTCAATTTTATTATTTTCAATTTGTTTACTTTACTTTATTTTTATCAATATTTTCGTGCCATAATTATATAATATATTGTATAATGGTTGAGTCCGCGGTCTAGGTTTCATATTTGATTCACTTACTCTCTTCTCGTTTATTACAAAACATTGATTTGTAGATGCGTTTATGATATTTGAAAAGCCCCAGGACGTTATACTTCCCAGATATGATACGTCAATAGATTAGTAATAGTTATGAAGCGTTTTATACCGCGGACTTTATTAGTTCAGTGCATAGTTTCAGAGAAATACGGAATTGAAGTAAAGGGAGTACTGATAGTCTTGATTTCTGTTAGTCATGTAAAATTATTCTTTAGAATTTTTTTGTTAATAAAACATACTAGAATCCTTACTAGAAATAAACAAGAAATAGTTCTATCAGAATCTCAGTTGGGGGGGGGGTGGGGGGGGGTGTTGGCCCCGTGCTATTTCGGAATATTTCCTGTGTTCTGTTTCAACTTACACATATAGTTCAACAATAAAGTCAACAAAACTAATTGATTCATTATTCGTCAATTTAGAACAAATTAGTTGCTTTCAGTTGCTAAATTTTATATAAAATAAAAAAATAATTTTTTAAAAGTCCTTAGAATTAATATTGCACTATTCCTATTGATCCAGTTTGTACACTACTAAATATGTACAACAATTTGCGGTAGTTGTTACATCTAAAGCTCAGTACATGTTAACAATAAAATATGAACAACAGGCTATATCTTAAATTTAATTTGTTAAATCAAATAGCAAATTCATTCGTTGTTATAGTATGTAGATTATTCCGTGCGTGCTAGTATACGCTATTAGGGTTTTGGTATTTAATCCGGTAACATTTAAAAGGACCCTCCATTATAGATATGATTCTTATTCTCATCTTTGTGATTCCCCTCGGTGGTAACTATATTACTACTGGGATCATTATGTTTACACGTGCCATTAATCTATTTAGTGCGGAGCGTGCCGGCTATCTCCCTCATTCTTAATTAACCCAGTAGAGCTGACTAACAGCACTTCAAATAAGCACTGAGCTATCGATTTCTATAATTTGCTTCGCTACCTTTGTGCAATAACACATTTATTATAGTATGTAAAACTTAAAAATGGCAGTCGACTATTTTGCAGTTATTATGTTATGGTTAATAAATGAGTAAATGATTAGTGGAAGAATTATTTATACCGGCTTAATTATTCCTAAGGCTATTAAAATGTGATACCTTCGTATATTTTTAATCGATAATATTTTCGTATAAGTGGCCATGACATTCTCTTCGGTATTCCCTTAAATCGTTTTATGGATTTTAATAGATGTGTTACACTGAATAACGCTCGAGAAGACAGTAGAGAAATAGATAGTAGACAGAGAACAGGGAATAAAGGAATGAAGCATACGAGCTAGGAGGGCGTAGACATCGCGAGCCAGCGAACCTCTACCACCTTAGACTTTCAGCACGGTGATATTGAAGAAATATTGCCAAGAGCGCCGATACACAAAAGATAAGGTCAGAGAAGGAGACAATTTATAACCCAACACCAATGCGAAACTACGCCCTAAGACGCTGACTGGTACTCGGGAGGACCCGCCAAGATGTTGGGGATCTTTAGACCGAGCATAAGCAAGTTTCTGGGTTGACCTGAAGAACACTTAAACTAATTATTAAAATGAAGCCGCCCATAAACGTGTCATGTGTGAGTTATCAAAACGTAAACTGATTTGGTTCATAGTTGAATTGGTACTTGGTCGACACATTCTCTCCGGTAAAGTAAAAATTTGGGAATCGATTTGGGGCGGATTTGATTTTTTTATCCCGCAAAAAAAAGAATCAGCTTTCTAAGAACATATATATATATATATATATATATATATATATATATATATATATCGAACCAACTACTGAACGTACAATAGGTTACATTTGATAGAATAAGAGGTTGATGTGATTTTGTATTGTGTTAAGTCTTGAGCTGTGGATAGGATGGAAATGGGGACGAGCGGGAAGTAGCGTGGAGACGGGCAGACTCTAATTGGGGAGGCTAGGGCGGCCTCTAATTCTGGAGGCGGGACCGGCCCTCAATCAACCCACCTTTCTCGAGCCCGCTTCCTGCGCCCTCAACACGGATATCCGCCGCATCGCCTTCCCACAAATCTTCTCCTTTACCCTGCCAATACCTGTCGCCTGCAATTGTCAAGGTCGAAAAAAAGGAAACGGACACAAAGAATTCAGTGTCAGCAGGTCCCATTTCTATTGGGCTCAAATTAACCAATTAGCCCCACTTCGCTCGAATGACTAATCCGATCCGACTCAGAACTCAGCCTCTGCTAACTGAGACGATTATAGCTTGGTTAGTTTATTTGCAATAAGGCAGGAACCAACTTTTGTATTTTCTTCTTAAATATTCTTTCTAAATTAAAAGGATAAATATCGCGGATCGGAGGCAAAACGTCGCTAGATCGATGCTGGGGGCCACACTTTTGTTGCCGACACAGGCAATATTGAGTCGATTACAAATTGACGCTTTATTAGGAAATAACTGTAACGCTATTTAATGGAATAAATTTATTAGATCGTTTATTTGTCGATTATTCTTTTTATTATTAGTATTTGTGTGTTATTTTATTGTATGAGAACAAAACAGGGAGGCGAAAAGGAAGTCGGTTGAAGAAATTCTTAGAATACGACACGCACTTTTTGCAAAAACGACATGTGTGTTTCGGAACCGACGTTTTCTGTTTTGAAGTATGGGTTAATGACGGGAAATGGATACGACAGGACCATCTAGTGTAATCATACCGGTATGTCACTTTAGAACTGTGATTATTTGAGCCCTGTCTGTGGTCCAAGGGGGTCAGGCCATTAGGGCGACACCGCTTCCATTTTACAGCCCGGGTCACTGCTATCCCGTCCATACCTGTACTTCCGTTGCAGCTTTTCAGTGGTATCTAATAGTAGACTGTAAAATCGAAAGCGTCGAGCTTGTTTTTAATTGCCGGAAAATATACTTCGGGAAGAGATTAAATCACATCTTCAACGGATCTTCAAGCACATTAAATTAATATAGACGTTCCGAGCGTCTTAAAAGATAGTTTAGATAAGTTTCGAAATTAATAAAATAATTACGCCGCGTAAGTTCACATTTTCGTAAAAATTGTTTACCGGAATTTACGCTCGATTTGAAGACAAGAGATTCATCGAATGGAACATAATATTATTGTTGTTGCTCGTTTAATGTGAGCCTTTGCCCCGAACACAAAATAGGGTGATTCTCCGGTAGTAAAACTAATTGTATTTGAATTAACTGTAGCCGGAACGGTGAACCTGCCGGATGAATCGAGCCCATTGAGTAAGTTGTTTGGGGGTGACACGGCTCGTGGCCCACGCGACAATTGTCCCGTCCGTCACCCTCCTCCTCTATGGCCCCATATGGCCGCCCAGTCACTACCACATGCCACATCAACTTTATTCAATATACTATAGCTGGTTTTCTTCCTACAAATCATATAGTAATCCGATTAATTACAACTATATTTTATCCAATTAATTTAACGAATAAGCAAATTCGTACTTGTAGTACACACGGACTCTTTGGTGTAGATGAGAATGCATATATATTTAGTTACACCTTTCCAATAAAAGCTTGGCGATATGACACGTGTTATAATTACACAATATACTATATTTTGCCTACAAGTAGAGGATGTTTCGTGTGAATTAACTGTCTATCTCTGAACGGTGATACGACAGTTTGAATTTTAAGTAGCCCTCAGTTCGTTTTCGCGAAGGAATTGATTCATTTGAAAAATTATGTTAGGAAGAAACACCGCATCTCTGCCTATGGGATGAACATCAATACAACTGGCTATGAACACCTTCTTGTTAAAAGTGTGGCGCTTATCTACACAAGATCGGGACATGGCCGGTAAATCTTTTTAAAATGGAGCGTATTTAGCTCGAGAGTATGGCGGTACAAAAAGCGAAAATACCGGCAATGGATCGGGCTCATAATTTTGTGCCTATCAACTATAAATAACATTATTGTGTTGTTAGGAAGACGACCCCGTGGGACTTGGGGCCGGGGCGTGAGGGCTGGCAATCAGCCAACTTCCCCACCGCCTACATTCTCCTAACTGCCTAATTGGTTTCCCCATTTTGCCGCCCGAAATGAATTTCTCATCCAATTCGGTCTAATTGCATTACCTTCAGTCGTGGAGGGGTTCCACGTCTTACAACTTACTGAGGTGTAATAAATTGACGTTTATCAACATCCGGTTCACTTTACACCTATAAGAGAAACTCTCCCGTCGGTAGAGCGATTGATTTATTTCTTTTCGAATACGAATACAGAATTAATTTCACTCCAACTTATTAACTTATTAAAATCAGTCAGATGATGTGAAACCCTGGCTGTGTTCTTCGAATGTATTTATTTATAAGACGACATGTCACTCTGATACTGAAACGTGTAAGTTTTCAATGGCACCTTTGAATATATATAATCTAAGCCTGCAAACAGTCTCGGTGGAAATTCGATTAGTTTAGTCCATATGACGTCCGATATGTTTTTCTGGGGCATCGGAAATGAGACTTATTTCCAAGTTCATTATAGCACAACGGGTGTTTTCCATTCATATTCCTCCGTGTAGTTCGAACCCGTAGATTCCATTGCGAAAACAAAAAAAACCCGTACAATTACTTTTTCGTATGTCGGCTTGAACCGATTCGTAAAAGAATCTATTAACCCGTTTCGCGCATTATCGCTTTTACAAAACGTTTTCATGGTCTAAATATTGTTTCTATATAATTGGATACTAGGATCCGATCCGGTTGGCAGGTTCGGTGCCGGGCTTAAATGATATTGTTTTATTATATTATGAGCGGCGGTATGAGACTGGCTGCCGGCTGGTGTGGGCCCGGAGTGTGTGAAACGCGTGTCCCGGGCGACGCAGGCAGAGCTCACTCCCCAGAGCGGCGGGTAATTGGTTCCCGATTAGGGGCTTACAGAGGGCCCTCGCTCCCGCCACCCTCCTCCCTCCTCCCTCCTCCCTCCACCCTCCACCCTCTCTTTTCCCTCCCCCACTTACCCCCCATACATAATTGACGACTCCATTCAGCAGTGGCCGGGTGGTCGAGGCACCGGAGGTTGGCACATGTCACCCGGCGCTTCCCGACCCGATCGACAAACTCGCTTTTTTATGCGGCATCCACCCTTCAACCAAACAAGCTTTTATTAGAGACAATACTGTCGTCGTATTGTGCTCACTTCCCCCTATTACGATCTCTCGACGGGGGAGGGTAAAAAAATTTATTAGCTAAAGTTAGCCAGAGTTAAGTGCGACGAATTAGTAGAAACGTTTTCTATAAGACGGTAGATAAACATACTTGTCGCGTGTAATAAACGTACTGTCGTTGGCGTGTTACTTGTTTTGACGATTGTAGCGTGAAAGTCTCTCAAAATACGCGTTCTCAAAATAATCGTTAGATCACTGGCGGACGACTCACAATCGTAAGAACTCGTAAATATATTCGCAAATGGGAAACTCCTCCATTCGATTGGTGATAAAGAGTGTAAGCGAGGAGTGGATGGACCGGGATTACACGATCGAAAGATATAAATTAGTGTGTGGGTAAAAGAGGGGTGTTTGGCAGAGATCGGGGAGTGGAGTGATATCTGTGCTCGGGGGGTAGTGGGGTTGGTGTGAGGGTGCGGCGTGTGCCCGCCCTCTCTCGACCCACGGGTATCGTCTTCCAGTTGTCCGGCTGAGCGGCTGCCGTTCGCCCATTTGACTCCTGTAGTCCGCCCCCGATTATTTCTCTCACGTTCCCGTCTCTCCCAGTCGTTGTCTGTCCCCTGGGCATTGTCGGCGCCCGCCAGCCTAGTTTTCCTCTCAATCGCTCAATTACATTATGCCAGCGGCGCGATAAGGCCAGATGTTGCCGGAGGACAGAAAGCCGCGAGAATATTTTAGGATAATAGTGGGAAGTAAGAAGGACATTTGGAACATAATCCGTAGGGCAACCTGTCGTGCAGACATTTCTGGTACGGTGATGAGAATTTACCTAATGTTAGAGAAAGACCGATATTTTATATTTTTAATTTATTCTATATTTAAAAGAGAGGGATTTTCTACATTTAATCCCCGGAGACGCCCATTTTTTAAATAAAAAAATGCGATCGATTATATTCGATGGTAAATATATAGTGAGATAAAATATCAGTTATTATTCTTTTAGATAAATATAAAATAATATTATTTTTGATTAGAGTTAATCGAAACGAATTAAAGAAAGTGTTTTACGAGAACTGAGGTAAAAAACTGTGACGGGAAAAACCAATTAATAAAAGTGGATAGATGGTATGATCGTAAAATTCTAAAAGAATAGAGGAAGGGAGATGTCAAGAACCATTTACTCATGACGGACGGATTGCAGACTCCCTTTCCCTTCTTACTGCTAAGGAAGGGAAACAAAGGGCCAGATCAAACCTTTTACAGAGTGAAACAAATCAGACAGAAGATTGACTTGATTCATATATGTAGGCTTCAGTAGTACAATATGCACAGCTTGACCTATGTTCCGAAAATTGAAAGGGAAAGAAGTACGAGTACGTTCGTTTGAAAAGCGGGCCACGTTTATCGTTCAAACACACTTGTCAATCGCAAGATTTTTCCACTACACTAAGAATTACTGATAATATATATTGAAAATTCCGAAAGATTTATACTTCGCGACAGTTTAGAACTACAAACATTTTTCTAGGTTTTAACAAATACACTCTATCGCGATGATTTCCCGAAATAAGGTGCATGCTTATTTTGTTGTTTGTATACGTATCGTGCACTTTATATTTTCATATTTATATAGTTTCGATATTCTATTCAGTAAGACAGTTGAGAGAAATAGTGCATTATATTCACAAGTCCTAACAGGACTGTATTTCGTAGCAAAAATATTTCTACATTGATGTCAACAGCCTGGACATTGTTGTGGTTGATATTGTTATATATAACCATTATAAAATAATAACATTATATATAAAGGTTAAATGAATAGTTTAATTTATGTATAGAAATTGTTATAAATCAGGTAATATTAAAATATTTTTAAAGTGTATTTTTAAGATATCATTCCTTAGGTTGTACCATTAAAAATATTATTTAATTAAATTACAACGAAAGATTATTTTTATTAATTACAATCTATTATTGTTTAATGTTTATAATTATATTGATAAGTGGTGAAGGTTTATTGTAATATAAGCATATAAAATCCGGTTTCTGCTTCTCCCATTTTGAGAAGCGTTTTATCAGTAGATTATTGAAGCAGTTGACGAAGCATCCTGTCCGCACTACCGCTGTACTCATTCAGTAATAGAATTTTTTTCTCGTTATTTATATTAAGCCCAATTGTGGTTTCCCCGTTATGCGCCTAATATATTATTCTCTACATTATTGCATTCAGTCGCAGTAACAGCGGGATGAAAGTTCATTCAGAATGCCCCATCGGCAACCGACACGCGTAGTCGTCTCATTAATTTACGGACAGTGAGGAACACAGTTTCTGTTATGGTTTTCTAGACTAGATTATATATGCGCGTAGATAAAGCCAAAGGCTTCGCAACATAAACACTGTAGGCAGGATGCTCCCGCCGGTAAACAAAATTCTGCCTCACTAATCTACGGAACCGGTTTAGCATAGGACCAAATAGGTAAGAGTGATACCATCAACCAACAGTTAACTTTAACTGCTAAGGTTGTATTGAAAATATGTGCGTTGTGCGAAAATAAGTTACATATTTTACTAATGTTAAATTTGACTCTGTATCAGAGTCGGAAAATATCTTTAACATTTTGACTTTCTTATTAATCCTGTCGTAAAACAAATCACATTCCATTAAAAAGAAATTTGAATTAAGGACCATTACTCCGGTATAAATTTCTAACCTAATTACATTGCTAAATTAACCGACGTAATTATTAAGAAAATATAATGCGAATCGGGCGTAGTGGTCGGGTGTCGACCATTTGATCGACAGTGGTTATAATAACTGCGGCTTCTGTATGAGAGGTGGCAGGGCGGTTTGGGAGGGAGGAGCCCTCGCTGACATAGCTGATGTAGTGGGCTCTTGACTAAGCCGGACAACTCTGCCTCCTCCTCCTCCACCTCCTCCTCCTCCTCCTCCTCCAACTCCACCTCCTCCTCCTCCTCCTCCTCCTCCTTCGCCTCTGCCAATAGTGGTGGCCCGGCGGCTGTGGTGTTAGTCCGGGAAGGTTCGGAGGTTGGTACGGGGCAAAATCGGTCCACGCTTCAACCCTTCAGCCCGGTCGACAGCCACAGAATCAGCTTCGAGGACCCCGATAAACTGAAACCACTTACCGCTTATTTCCCCAATCAGCTCCCATTTTCCGGGATTTCGGCCTATCGATTCGCGAATCGGGACAGTGGCGATCCTGAATCTTGAACAATTAAAGAAATGAAAAATAAACGTCTCTACGACGACCAGAAAGCAATAACGAAATAATTATTCCAGATTACCTTGACTATAATTTCCGGGCGCTTTTAGGTGTTGTACTGTCTCTTGACTTTCCATTTATGCTTCGTACCGAGGACACTAAGATCAGAAACCTAGAATTGGGCAACGTTGGTGCATTATTATTCCTAACACATTTGGGTTTGTCCGCAGTGATGCCATGTGAGTTGTTAGGTCCAATCTTAGTTCTCACTTTGGTGAATTTTATATACTACTTCCTCCGTAAATTCCGCAAACCTACCTGCCCAAACGGAAAATACTTTTTAACTTTGAATTATGAAGGATGCTGTAACACGTTTTGTTGATTGCGCCCAGTTGATTGGGCTTATGTAAAAGAAAATTTATTAAGGTCGGAGTTCCATGAGATCGGAAAAGGATAGATCTCTGTATTTGAATAGAATTATTGTTCGTGGGGTATTTATTACAAAAATATTTACGAATGGTACTATCTGTACGCTGCAATAAATATGCCCCTGATTTGGGCTCTGGTGTTTGCTTAGAATATTGAATTCGGTTAGTTTACGGTCCCGAAGTTGTTGTGTCCGTAGTTCGGGAATCAGAGTTAGAAGTCTCGTGGGACGCGTTCCTCCAATTGAGGTTGGAGCGGGGCTTCTGGCTCTCAGTGTGTTTGCAATCTTGCAAAGTGAACATAATCGCGTCAAAGGACTGGACCGGCCCTAAGTTTCAGCCGCCTAGAGAGAACCAACTTCCACATTTCCGGGATGAATATTTTGCGAATTCTATCGGGATTTTCTTATTTTTTTTTTTAAACTCGATTGGAGCGAATGAGTACAACAATTTATCGCTTGGCTAGTTCCACGGTACATTCACAAGAGGATAGCCTTAAGGCCATGTAAATAATACTTCGGTAGGTAAATGGTGCTCCAAATTTTATTCAGTAGAAATGGTTTTCAGTGTAATTCTACTGGCAATTAGGTATAAGGCTCGAGCCGTTTTTCTTCGATCTCTGTTCATTTTCCGTTTGAGCCGAACGCATCACATCTCTATTAAAAAAGAACTCTGTACTGTATTTTGTTTCATTGCCATAACGCCTCCGGTATTGGTGTTATACGATATCGTCTTCAGATTTTATGTTTGTAAAAAGGCATCAATGCTGAGTGATGAATCCACTTTTTCTGCGTTACCATAAAATCACGAAGTAAATTAGTTGTTATCTCCATATAATCCTTGCGACTATTATTATCGGTGTAACGTGATAACCAGCAAATGAGGATCGTATTTCTTTCCATACAAAATACTTTTAATCACTTAAGTGTAAAAACATGAATATATCACACGACAAATGAATAAAAGTACTACTTTTCGGGTATTTTCTCTTGTTAGAATCTTGAACCCATTGTTTAAAATTGGCCAAAATATTAAACTTATATATTTACGTATACAAATATTTTTTAATTAAATGTCGAAGTATCGTAAATATGTTTTCATAATAGAGAATTCATATTTGAAACGTCGGTCGTTATTTATTTTACAAACAGTTGGCGTGGTGGTGTTGTGGAAGCCCGGTAACAAGGTATGTGAATGGTCTGTGTGGACACTACCACTGTTGAGTTAATGACTTTTCTGGGAAGACCTCCGACGGAAGGCAATTTGAAGGGAAGAGAGTTGAATGCTGTTCTCACATCTACCTGGGGTCTAATTTTAGTCCTCCTGTTATTACCACTCACGCTTCGTGTCCCGACCACCTCACTTTTTAGGTGAATAGGATTTCGTCGTTTCCTCTGAGAAATATTTGACTGTCCTCAAAGTCCAAACATACGATTTTAATTTACGTTATTTATGTATTTATAATTTAATACGTTTTAAGCTTCTCTTCTTCGGTAAAACATAACTTCGGTTTGGTCATTTATTTTATCATCCTTTCTTGACTAGTGTCCCCGTACGAGCGTTATCGTATCACAATTTTTATATTGTATTGACTGTATCGTTTTCATATTAATTCGTAAAAATAACTTGGAATTTAAGTAAAAGGTTATTTTCTTCAATGATATCGGCCTATACCGAATGATAATTTAATCTTAGAATCGCAATTAAGGAATGTGAAGGAATGTTATTTCAACATTTATATATCTTTTAATGCACAGTGTAAGCAATATTATACAGCAACATTTTAATTTTTATTGAGGTATTATAAACATGAATTCCTTGTACTGGTTTCACTTTCTTTCATTACTGTTTGTTGTTAAACATTTATTGAGGAACATTAAATAGTTGAAACACTTTTCTATGATACACTTTCGCAATTTTCGAAACATCGTATTTCAAATTAATTTTTAATACAGACACCTAAAATTGCCGTCTAATAAAGTTAAATGTTTAACTAATAATTTAAAATGTTAACAGCAAAATTTCGGTGAATTTTAAGGATAATGTGCTGGAAAAACATTTGGCAGGTATAACAATTTGCTGTGACGCCATTGAAATTTTTTACTCAATATATACTAAATTGACAAAAATTATAGGCTTTATATACAGTTTTCTGAATACTATTTTTTACAAGAATTTAATTCCTTATCATTTATTAAATACAATGTAACATTTACATAGGAATAAATTGATTAAACAATAAGTAGTAATATCGTATAATATCATTGCTCTATTATCTAACACTAATAAATACATTTTTACAATTAGGAGATGAGAACAAAGGGCTCAGTCCTGGTTCAGTGCATTAATGTCTTTGCGTCATATTTACAAACTGAATCGCTAACTCCTTCCAAGTTTCTTGATTGCACACTTATATCACCCAATATCATAGTACATATTATTAGAATTTACTAGAAAGCACTATTCAGTTTATATTAATCATCGCTGAAGCATAATATTTACAGTACAACTTTAAATTAAAAATATTTATTTAGTGAATATAAAATACATGTTTTTAGTAAGATTTAACTACTTCAAAACATACAAGCATAATAAAATGGAATGTAAATCTTATAAATAAAAAACCTGTACTGAAAATTGTAAACGTATCGACAAACTGTTTTTGTTTAGGAACTAAGATCGAGAGTCATTAGCGGCGAGGCTGTTACACATATTTCGTAAAAAGAAAAACGACTGCTACAAAGTTTGAGCAGTGATGTCATATAGCGTCGCCAATAAACGTGTATCGCCGAAATCTATTTTAGGGATTTGATAAAATCACATTTTCGATGCCCAGTTGGGGAAGAAATATTGGCAATGAAACTTTATTAAATGAACTAAACAAAACTAATTTTAGGACTACAATGAACTTAAGCCATGCAGGAACTAGTAGGGAGATCCAGTCTTAGAAAGTTATACTTAACACTACATTTTTATTTTAAACTTCTTTCTTCTGTACTGAATAATTATCTATATTTCAAATACTTTAAGTAATAGTAACTAAAACCTGTGGTGTGGTGTGGGAACGATTCCAAAGAACAACGTCTTAATCACAGTTGTAGATATAGCCAATCCGAAACAGTAGAAGGACTGTACAAGTATTACATGCCAAGTAAAGCAGTTTTTCTCCACATATTTATTGATCGCCAACATACGAGCTATTTCATGTGTTTCGTATATCTTATATTACACGCCTCTATTTATTTTAAGAGTCGCATCTGTATCAAAGTTTCATTTTCGTTTCATTTTGATATTATATTGTCGCTTAATGGAATATTTTATCCGGCTCCTATTATATAATAAAATTCCCTAAAAATTATTTTTGTTTCGAAATTTCATAGAACGGTTCGAAATTTTAGTGGCTTAAATATTTCATTAATAGCCCGCGTTGGGGGTATTAACGTAGATTTATGTTTGGTTACGTTAATATTACGTTTTCATAACTATTCGCCTTTAACTAACAATATTCGTTATTATATTAAAATTCAATCGCTTTCGAATAATAGCAATCGGCGCTCTTTCGTCGGAATATTGTCAGTTCAAAGGTACTTTACGTACATCGGTAGTTTCCCATATTAAATATATTCTTCGCGTTAAATAGACGCTTTTAACGCACGATCGCGAGTATAAATTCATAATAAGTGTACATTTCAGTAATAAGTAATATTACAGGGTAGTGAGCGGAACAAGGGAGGAGCTTTACAAAGCCCCTAATTGCAAAGACCTCGAACTAAATTTTACCGGTTATTACAATATAACGAAAAAGTAAGGATAGTTCGGCGCAGATTTAAACGTCGGCATTTCGGCTGAGCGTTTTAAACCCGTAAGACTACACTTTCTATATTATCTGTCGGATTGAAATGTCATTCTCGGCGATAACACACCGGAATCACGGGTCGAGTATCGGCGGTCGGAGACGCCGACCGGACTCTGTAGTGCGAGGATGGACTGGAGGTTGGGCGTCGGTTGATATTAACAGATGGGCGATGCTATGGTCTGGTACTGGGCTGTCGGCCAGGGCTGGGGTAGCCTGGGTTCCTGGGGGGGCGGGGCCGGGGGCGGCCCCACCTGTGGCCCCCCGCCCCCGTACAGCCCCTTCGAGAGAGCCTCAGCCTGCAGAGACATCATCAGCCTGTTAGCCGCCTGCCTCTCCGCCTCTCTCTCTTCCGCCGTCTGCCGCCTTAAACACAACACACACACACACATTCAATTCTTGACCCATAAACGATTTTCTACTTTTATAAGAATTAATTCTACATATATATTACTTATAGCATTATCAAGTATCAAAATGACGTTTATCGCTCAGTGACTTCCGGTGGGATGGCGTAATACTGTGGGAAGAACCTCGGTTAGCAGGGGTTGACCCCCAGCTATTCCGGTATTTTTCCTGTATTAGGAAATCACCCGAGCGAGCTCCCGTTCGGTTCCATCATCAGGTTCCGTCCGACAGGAGTCAAAACGTCGGAAGCAGACGCCAGAGCCGGAGTTGGTTCCCACAGTATTACACTATCCTACCGGCAGTTCTGATCGCGGAAACCTTCGCTCACTTAAGACTAACGATATTTGCCGTTTCATTGCCCGGATTGGGAGTGAACGGGAGGAACTTGGGAAATCTATGCGATATTTCCGGTAATATACTACATCCGTTAGAGGGATTGGAATTGCTTTGGTTCTGTGCTAGAACAGTTTCGGAAACAGGCTGCCACAGTGACGGTACAGTGGCAGTGCAGAAGGGACCGAGTTGATGAGTGACCGATGGAATGCCAATGAAGATAGTGAGAAGTCGACTCCAATCTCGAATAATCGTGTCAACGGTTGGGGACAGAAGATTGCAAGAACGACGTTATAACTACTGTTATTATTTTTGTAGTTGCGGATAATTGTTCCATCTCTATTTTGGACAAGTATTCGAGAAATTAATAGTGAACCGATTTATCATTTAATAAATTATACCCGATTCGCTACGTCGACCGTTGTACGTTGTATTCGGACGCCAAACAATATTCCATTAGGTCGGTGGTGAGCCACAAGTTAACGCTGACAGGGTGGTGATAACCGGTCTTGTGAATTATATATGAAAGAGGAAATTGTGCTAATGAGCGCTGCTAATAGTCAATATGATCGGTATGACAGGAGAAGTGGAGGGAGCGGTACCGGTTCCGTCCCATTCTTCATTATGCATGCGATTCCGGCCACCGGCCACACAACTCAGTCGTTAGCCAATTATGTATTACGTTAGAGCCAGACCCTGACGACAGCCGCTCTCACCATACCGTTCTTCTATAACTTAATCGAATTTTAAAATATAAACGCAATTTCAAAGTTAGTTTTAGGAATTCCAAGTTTTTTAAAGGATTAGGATACAATAATAGGAATAATATCGTATTATAAATACATACAATATGGACAGTGGGTAATGAAAATATCGAGACCCTGTATTTTATATAGAATTTGGCTCGAAAATCGCATTGAAAAACGGGAAACACCACCGAACGGTGGTGTTAGTTATACCGGCAAATTAAAAACATTCTTCGCGGCTTCCTTATTTACGGTCATACCGTCTGTGAAAAGCCCGGAAAGATACGAGACGTTGGACGTTCTCTCCGAGCTTTAGTCAAAAGCACATTATTCCCGAGCGAAGTTAAATTCGTAATGAACAAGGCGGGGTGTCGGTAGCAAGCGGAGAGGGGGGGGATGCGTACGCGACTAGGGAATGCCATTTATGAGGTATAGCGAGGAGCTAGCACTCTCATCCATATTAAGAGAGAAAAAAACTTTGCATGCGGGTGTCGAGGGAATGACTGGGAGTTAAGACGGGGCGAGGAACCTCCGAATATTTGTTTGAATATTTCAGCTCCGAAAACGGGCAAGTGACGTAGGCCGAACGGCGGCGGCCGAGGATGGCCGGCGGCCGCGCGGGCATCGCATCGCCCAACCATCTTTATTATTCACTCGGTGCCTTACTCCTGAATAATCCAAGCGGCTTTTAAACTGTCAACTTAGTACCACACCGGAGGGGGGACCGATTAGGACCGTTACTTTTATCAGTTTCTCTTCTTCCCAGGATAAAGCAAGTACCGGAATATATTATTCATCCTTACCGATATATTCCAGTAGCTCCGGATTAATGGGATAGATAGATAATACGAAACGACTCGGGACAATTATCGATAAGGCGCCGTGTCTATTAATATCACCCCCAAAATTGATTAAATCTCGAGATTCTAAATGTAGTGAAATGTATTCTACATATTTGTAGGAGAAAGAAAATAAAGAGATAAAGTTAAATATTTAAACAATCAGCGCGGGTGGAACTTTTGTAGAGGCAAATTTTTCCGACATGGAGCAAGTTTTGGAGCCTCGGCTTTGGGGTCGGGTGTCTACCCCGAGATGGATAAGATTTGAGTAAACCTGGAATTAAAGTCGGAGCGGTTTATCCGGCGATCGTGTTCGAATGCAAGTTGGGTAGGAGAAGTTTAATAGGGGCGCAGTTTGGGAAGCGATTACCGGGCGATGGAGATGGGTTTTCTTGGTGACAGCAGGTACACACTGTCACATTATATAACTTCGTGAATATTTATCCGTAAGAAGTGGGGCGGCACTCACTCTCACTGCCACTCTTCATTTCGGCGGGGCTTTTACGCAGGCACCCCCCTCCCGCCCCCCTCGCCCTTCCCACTCTTTGAAATATTTACTATCGGGAGTCGTGACCCCCTCACGCTTCACCACCCGATTTTAGATTAACGCTCCGCTGGAAAATCAAACGTCCTCCGAGTTTTAAAGAGTCTTGTCTCCGGCTCCATTTTTATTTTACAACGGCCTCTTTCGACTCTATGAATTACTTCATTGCGTTTGAAATGTTTAAAAAGCTCAATCAATTTTGGTAAACGTTATAAAGCGGTACGAGATGGTTCGAAATATTATCGCCGGTTTGATATTTCCCGCAGTTCCTTGACATTCGACCGCGGCTCGAGTTTTTCATCTTGGCGGTAGGAAGAGGCGAACTGCGTATTTATATTCAATGTGCGTGTTAATGTCAATACATCGTTAATACAGTTTTATTAATTACATCTCAATTACTGATGCTCTTCGGGTGTTGACTTGCTGGACGGCTCTAGATTTGGATTTTCCGAGAAGAACTCTTCGTGTAGCGGTTAGGAAAAATAAGCCCCGCTCTGAATCGGGTATATCGGCCCCTCTTGTCGACAGTAGTGTTGAGGGAGACATGGGTCGGTTCCTGGCTGTTGATGCCTATAAGTGTATTAAGGGTGATCTTCGTAAAATTTGGGACAGTATATGGTAAAATATGTCACATTAAATATAGTTTAAAAGTTATACGACCGAATTGACTGACGCTATTTATTATTTATTGGAAGTCAATCTTTCCCACTGTTTGTATCACCTGTGCATTTTTATCGCAAAATACAATTAAATATCTACATAACATAAAAGCCGAAAAAATGATGACCTACGGGTGCACACTGTATTTGGGAAAAGATAAGTAGTCAAAATCAATAATTTAAATGGCAGTCCTGTCTTAGGGGGATATTGAATAGTTAAACTCCTGTTATCGTAGGCGATTTTATCATATATTTTTTGTTGAGAAGTAAAAATCTCAATTTCCCGATTCATTATAAACGATAAAGTAGGGTTAATTTTATTTCTATCCGCATAGGTGTGTGTAACGATCTCTGTGAGTCTGTGTGCCTAATTAGAGATAGTGAATTATCTTAATAATCGTTTAAGGAAATAACTAACATAAGTTCCCTTCTATGATGCGCCATTAATACGGTTCTATATCTAACGGCTGAGTAAATGTTTATTAGAAAGAATCTTCAGAAGAAATAAGTAATTAATCGATCACATCATTCCTTAAAATTTGTTTCTCGGGCTTTCACCTTGGCGGAGGTTAGGTCACCCGATAAGAGTTTTATTCGTGGTTACGGGTTACGTTCAATAAATTCAGTCCATTTAGGTTTGGGTTATGAAGTTATTTGAAATGTCTATGTAGAGTAATTAAGGACTGAGATAATGTGTTGCATGGCTGTCGCCTATACGATGAGTACAGAAAGGATTCGTGGGTCTCAGATTTTTATTAAACCGAAGAACTCTCGAAGAAATATTTTCGTGATTTTAAAGCCTTCGCCTGGCGGTTTTTTTGACAGCGAACAAGGATAAACGGTTAAATTGAATATTTGGATGCTGCGACTGATCAAGTGGAAGATAGTCAGAACAAATACCCCGCTGCCGGACTGAAAAAAGTAAAAAGGGGAAGCTGAAAGAGGAAAAATGAATTCTCCTTGACGTTCCTAAGAAGTCGTCATAAGCTGAGAGAAGAGGATGAAGAAAATTGAAAGGAATGGTACCGAAGAGTATGAAGGATCAAGGGGTTTTTCACTCCTGAAACTTCTTAGAGCACTCATATCTTCGAGAGGCTTAAGTTGCGTATGACGTCGGGCAGTACTGAAGGAATTCCTATCGCATAAGACAAAAAATAGATCAATCAATTCGAATATCATGCCTACGATTATGTATGAAGGCCTATTTAAGGATTATTTTTGCGATTAATATAAAGAATAAATCCAATAAATAAATAATGTAAGCGTTATACTAAATACTACCGACTTCTTTGAGCTATTATAATGTGAAACCGCGACTCGGTTGGAACAAGTGGGTTCTATTAGCCAGGGTGATGTTCGGATGATTGAGGTTGTTCGGAACATTTAACAAAACGAACGACCGAACGACTGTCACTAGAAAGAATGCGCGAGGAAAAGTCTAAGGGAACGATTGTTTCAACGGTGAGCGTGTAATGACCCAGTCAAAGCCAATCACCGATACGCTCTGAAGGAGGCCACCAACTAACTTGTCTCCTTTTTTCATAGCACACACCCTTCGTATTATTGGAAAATATCTTCTGAAAAATTATAATTTAATAGTTCAATGTCGTAGTTGTCACGGGCACAAAAAGTTGAATTCAATGGCTAATCAGAGGTCTCAAATGAAATTATAATTAATTCAGTTTACATTATTATTCTGCCAGTATTTAATACTAATTTTGTTTATCCTTCTTCAAAAATGTTGAAACAAGCATAACTGATTCTTATACTGGAAAATCAGAGTTGTGACTTAAGGTCGCAATAAGACACTGGTTAAAGCAAATTGCTGTTAAATGATAAAATTGTAATTCCCGATTATAAAAATTTCCTACTGGAGGCTTGTGAGTTTTAGTTTAGTAAGAGCAATGTTAAGTTCAAGGAACTAGGGGGAATATAAATGTTTAATTTTCCGTTTATGGTTAGCGTTTATGGTCTGGCTGACGGCTATGTTCACACGCCATTGGTCACGTCACGCTGTGCTGATTCCGCAATGCCCGGTCGTTATAAGTGGGTTTGGTTCGGGAAAAAAGACTAATATTCAATATGAAACGTTTCTTTAATCGTTGCACCATTACTTCGTGTATATCGCGCCTTTTCAAAACCTCAATACACTATTGTACTTTTGTCATAACGAAGTGCTGAAATTCTTCTATCTTAGAGTATGTTCTGGAATATTGAACTAAAATTCGTTTATCGAAATTTAAAATAATTTTCGCGCGTTTGTTTCCTTTTCGCGTATAAGTGGATAGAGATTGGCGACTGAAATGGCTATTTATAAATAAATTAAATTTAGTTATTATAGTTATTATAAGTGATATTCCATGATTGCATTTCTATATAAAAAACATCGCGTTTAGCTTGTCATCCTTAAAACAGAAAGCGGAATTTTAGGGTGGGAAAGGCAAAAAGCTCCTCCCACCAGTCGATATTGAATTGTTAAACAGAGCTGTAAAAACACCGGGAGGGTTTTCAATTGGAAATATTTTCAATTTTCTAACGACCATTGCATTGAATCAAAATTCAATATCCCGGTGGAGTAATGAATAACACAAATTTTCTGGCCACGGTGAAGCCCAATCCCATCTATTGGCTTGTTTTCGGACTATATAAAATTTGAATGGGGACACGGGGATACTGGAACTCTGGATTATTTTGGTTCAACAAAACCTTTTTTTCATCGCCCCATTGAAAGATTGAACTTTTTTTCATTCGACATCTATAGTATATCTGTATGTAGTAGTATTTATAAAATTAAATGCTGCCTTCGATTAAAAGAAGATTGGATTAGGGTGCACTAAAGTTTATTTGAATTAAGTTCGTGAATTGTTTAGAGTAGTTGCAGAAAGTCAAACTCCTAGTTTTGTACATAAAGAACCTTTAATGCATTTATAAGATCGGATGTGAGTTTATAATTCGTCTTGCTTTTACTTCATAACGTCATTACATACTGCGCATAATTAAGGGGTGACGCAGGTAATGAAAATTAAATTTAAAACAGCACCGTTTTGCTGACACCAAATTCGATTTTGTAAACCATGATATAAGTTCACGAAGTTTATAAATGGAGGTTGCAAAAATTAAAGATTATTTAATCCGAAAGGTCTTTTGTATAGAGTACAAGCGTGGATATTTTTTAGCTACGCTAAAAGCTTTAAGTTAAGGCCTTTTCAGAGCTGACTGTTAAAAGGGGCTAATCTTAAACGCACGGCAGTGATTTAGTTCGGTTGAGGGGCGTCGGCCATAAGTCAGTCGGCAGTGACTCGTGGACAACTCGAACTGGATGTTTTATCGTCGAGACGTTTTAATTGGCCTCGTATAATTAACTCTATAAGTAACTGACACTGCGTCTGTATATAATTCATTAGCAGCGGCTCGCTTATCTCCGTCCGAGGTCCCCGTTCTTTTCAACTCGTATATCGAAAGTGATCTTATACACGATGGCGATGAAAGGCGAGTGGCATTCGACCCGCCGCACGTGCTCCTTTATAAAAGCCCCGGCCAGTCGTCGGATAGAAATCCGTTGGACCCATTATGCAGCCCGCAAATTAACAAGGACAATGATCTAATTCTGAAGATAACTCCCATTAGATGATAGAGAATTAATTCCACAATTTTACATTTATATTGTAATTCTTGGCCGCATTCCAACTCTAAATATTATATTATATATTCGTTGATATGTTAAGGTAGTAAATAATTAACGGCTTCTCTGAATTAGGGAATTACAGATCGTCCGAAACGTCCCGCGTCCCATTCCCGAAATATTCCACAAACAATAACATTTATGATACATTGTAATGTTTAAATATAACATTAAATTATTTCATTTCGTACAGCTTTATTTGTGACTAACGTAATGTGAAAATGGTATTTTTCCGTATTTCATGTTCCATTAATAATTTCAGATACGTAATTGATCGTCTTCGAGGATTTTTAATACCCTCTCTATTTAGTTATTCTTTCCATTTTATGTCTGCACTGGTCGATCTGGTCTTATGCTTATCCCAGCCACGTTCAGATATAAGGGATTAGAAAATTGTTATGTTCTTTAATTTTATTAGAGGGCACTATTCAAGATTCTTATTTCTGAAATAATAGTCATGTAATCAATACTGAAACTGTAGAAATTCGGCTAATTTCTTGAAATAATGTCGCAGAACATCGTGGAATAGTACCATACGGGCTTTTCAATTCCTTCGACCCCGTATATTGACCACAAGTGTTCATTTTGTTACCCAGTTATTCTTAATAATTATGCAAATTGTAGCGAATCGTAGTTAAATACAGCGAAAAGTGTCCCCCTAAGAACATGTTTCCAAATATAACAACAATTAAACCGCATTTTTAAAAGTTTAACCTTTATTTCTGTACATCGGACACTACATAGATTAAATATTTTTTTTTATCTCCTTTAAGGTGGATGCAAGTCACTCAGATACGTTCGGGTTATCAATAGTCGAATGAAAGAAAAAAGTGTACACGGAATAATTAATTCGTGGCTTTTTTGGATGGATAATTTTCTAGGAAAGAGGATCATATTTTACTCTTTATAAGTTTTTCCGACCTAAATAAGTTGGCGGAAGACAAATTATTGATCTATTTAACCAGCTACAAAATATTCGACCCGGTTTCGAAGGAAGGAAGCCTTCTTGAACAGAAGACGAACCGAAACGAAAGACGGCGAAGTATCGAAAGGAATTGCATGAGAGTTAGAAATCAAATAGCTAACTGAAATACGAATCAACTTTTCAAGACTGCAATCGATTAGAAGATAACACGGGCTTTTTCCTCTGCTCTCTCTCTCTCTCTCTCTCTCTCTCTCTCTCTCACTCTCTCTCTCTCTCTCTCTTTCTCTCTCTCTCTCTCTCTCTCTCTCTCTCTCTCTCTCTCTCTCTCTCTCTCTCTCTCTCTCTCTCTCTCTCTCTCTCTCTCTCTCTCTCTCTCTCTCTCTCTCTCTCTCTCTCTCTCTCTCTCTCTCTCTCTCTCTCTCTCTCTCTCTCTCTCTCTCTCTCTCTCTCTCTCTCTCTCTCTCTCTCTCTCTCTCTCTCTCTCTCTCTCTCTCTCTGTTTTTGGAAGCTGGAAACAGGAGGCAGGTTGGCAGTAAAGAACAAAGGTTGGTGGGGCTCCGCCTTTTCAGCACGTATCCTTCTATATTTTAACAGCTCGCTCTCTCCCTGTTTCTAGACACCGGAACTCGTGTTTCCCCGCTTCCCCCTCGCCCCTCGCCATCTCCCAGCCAGTCACGGGCCCAGAGAGTTCATTTTGGGCCCCACCAACCCGTGTCACTGGTTACAATTTCGCCCCGTCCTTTCCGGTGTCAATAAAGCTGGGCCGCCCTCACAGGTACGGGAAACAGCTTGAGTACTCATCGACACCGAACCTATACGATACCGCCGTTTCAACATTCCACTCGGCGCGACTATCGCGTGTCTCCCGGAAAACTAACGTTGTTAATTGGTTCGACTTTTGAAACGCTAATTCGTAGTTATTGAAGGGGGAAAATATTCCTACTAATACTGCGGTCATTGCAATCTTCTGTCCTCGCTCCAGAAGCCTGAAGTGGCCTCGTGATAGCCGTAGGCGTCAATACGCTTATTGTTCATTCGATTAATTCATTCAACTATAATTCACAAGTTAAGATACGGATGTGGCGCAACTCGTATAATTTTTGCGAATCCGAAAGCTAAAACGTTAGCGCCAATCTTAGAGTGTAACGGAAAATCAGTTCGGATAAAAGAAACCCGTCACCGTTGATACGTTTGATTCTAGCCCCCAGATTTGTTCTAGCGGTTCGTTTATCGTAAGGTATTGAAGGAGATCTGGTCTGAAATCAATCCTGGAGTGAGCAGTAGCGGTTGGAGGAAGTGGGAGGCGGGGTGGGAGGAAGACCACCAGACCGGAATGATTGGGCTCTCACAAAATGGCCGACAACCCCCCGCCCACTCTAATTGTTCTATCTCTCTCTCTCTCTCTCTCTCTCTCCCTCCCTCTCTCCCTCCCTCCCTCTCACTCCCTCCCTCTCACTCCCTCCCTCCCCCTCTCTCTCTCTCGTGTTTTAGGTCTTAGACTAACACCAACGTTACCATTTCTGGCCTCACATACCCGACGATTACTAACGAAATTCGGGTTTACTACTTATTAACTACTGACCAACAACTATTCGATCCTAAAACTATCTGGTTCTAAGATTTATACCGCAATTCCAAATTTTGGTACGACATTCTGATTTTCTTCTTTATTTTTCACTATATATAAATACATTAGTATATTATTATACTATACATTAGATATGACAGAATATCAGAATTCAATGATGTGTTATTTCACGTAGACGCGTTTAGTTATTTAAAATATGCTATACATTAGTTATTTTAATATGTCGCATAATTTGTTGTAAATAAATAAACTTGTCTCATTTTAATTTTTCACACCGGACAATCGCATGGCACGTTAGGCTACTATGAATAAAAAATAGATGAATGATTAATACGAATGGTTCTCTAATCATAAATGTCTTTTTGGTCCTTGGTGTATATTTTATTCCTGACCAAATTATAATATGATAGGATAGATTTCGTGCAACAATACGAAGAAATCGTTGTTGGAATGATAATGGTATTAAAACCATTAATATACATCCGACTGTATACAGCCGATTATTGGACGTCGCCCTGATCATTAACACGTTTTCCGTCGAAATTGCTACCTCACCAACGGCCCTTGTAAAAATGATTTCCATCGGACTAATAACAATTTAATTGCTCCGACGCAATCGGCGTCAAAGCCATAAAAGCGAGAGGGGGAGATCAGAAAAATGAACTCTGACCGAGTTTGATTACACAGCGCTAAATGTAAACGTTTAATAACTTTTTCCCTTTTTTCTCTCTCTCTCCTGGGGACCTGCTTTTTGAAGCTGATTAACTGCCACTTTCAAAAGGCGAGCGGGTAGATGACTGAATATTGTTATTTCCTCGGAATTGCTTTATCTCTTGCAAAATCCAAGAGGCATTAAACAGTCCTTTCTCTGAAGTTTCTGAAGTCACTTCAAATGAAATTAATATTTCGATATCTCTCTAAATGCGGGTCACACCGTGTAATCAAAAAGCAAATTGACTTGCCACCCCCCTCCCTTTGTTAATATTTACCAGTACTTTATGGGCTATTTAAACCTAGCTTTTATCTATCTCTTAACCTAACATTAAACCCACGCATATCGCGGTAAATCTGGATGATTCCTGTTATGATTGCGGTATAATTTATTGCGTATTTTAATAATAACAGCCTCATTCAGTACACAACATCCTCCTAAATTATGACCGGATGTGAGGTAGACTCAATAACAGAATAATACTACAAAATTTGATGAAAAGTTTTTCTTCGTATCACTTTGTGTTGAATTCGATTCTTAATTACGTATTATATGTTGTCATTTGTACGGTACTGATAATAAATGATTCCTACAAGGTAGCTCAATAATGTTTGAATAGTTGTGATTAAGGGAAAATTCTCAAATAATCTCTATTTATGATTTACTTATCCGGTTACATCAAATTATTGTTTTGAGAAGTGGCCCTTGTAGTCAAAGAGCCTAAGCATTAAGGTTAGAAATGCGAACACTCATCTCCTGTTATTGTTATATGTAATATATAGAACGCAACAGTAAACTGCTTGGTGTCGACGTTGATCTCAGGTTATAATAATTTTATATGATTTGAAAAGTACAGTTGTATATTGAGGTCGTCGAAAATTACCGAATTATTAAACAGACGCCGAACGACTACTAATGTCGGTATTGAAATTACCGACGAGCAAAATTACCTTCATAAGATGGCCGAAAAAACTGGCTCTGATTCACAATCGGATAGTGACTGAGGACAAAATTCCTCGTGTCTGTCAGATGAAATCAGGCGTTGAAAATGTCAAGGCGATATAAAACAAACATAAAACCGCGGCGGTAGTTGATTAAATATTGTATTATTAAAACAGGGGCCGAAATCAGAGTGGAATATAAAACGGGATGTGGTCGCGGTTAGCGAGTCCCCCTGGGTGTGGCACTCGCAGGTAAGTCCTTCGCTGGAAAGCAATTGCGGTCTGAAAACGGCGATTTGATTTTCGCATTAACCAAATCACAGCCGCCCCGGCATTACGCAGCTTAATAACGACAGCCGCTAAAGAGAAGGGCCATCGTTTCGAATGAAAGCTCCCCCACCTGGAAACATGTTCTACACGGCCTTGGGCCGGTAATCATTTTCTCATGATTGCCTCTTGCTTCAAATATTCATGTCAGCGACAATACCAATTACCGAGAGGAGCTGACATCTGTTTGCGATAACATTTCAACATTCCCGCAACGAACGATTTATAATTTGTAGCACGATATTCCGATATCAGTGCTTTCACTATTTCCGTATCGACTAGATAACGATGTTTTTATAAATTCTACAAACAATCGTATCCCACCCTTCTTTATTTCAGAAATAATTTAATAAGTACAGTAAATTTCTGTGAGGGTTTGCATGTTTATTTTCATTGTTTGTAACAAAATTAATTTTATAAATTTATATACGAAAATAGGTATTGTATTGTTCTAATTTTTTTTGTTACATCGACAACAAATACAGAAAACGTAACTTTTGTTAGTGTTCTTAAAATACAAGATATCAATGCTTCATATTAAAGAAGGTTTAATGTTAATATTGGATATATATATATATATATATATATATATATATATATATATATATATATATGTAACGAAGGTATCAATATAAGGCTATTGATATATACAATATCATTGATTTATTACTACGATTGAATTATATATTTTCGATTACAGAAAAACTTGGTTCTAATATTGGTGCACAGTACAGCTCAGATATTAAGCAATAGCTTGTACTAAATCTCAAAGAGAAAACCCTGAGGGCAACCCGCCTACATAATTTAAAACAGCGGAATATGGTCAAGTTCCAATAATACTGAGTCGAAGATGGTCAGCGATAGGACGAAACATAGGAAACATGTTAACCGGTTCCAGTTTAAGTTACGTGTGTCAAAATTACCAAGCTCAGAAAAAATTGCCCCTTATTGCACGACGTGCACGACCTCGCCTGAACGCCCCAACTAACCAACGTCTTACCAACAAATTACCGAGAGACAATTTAGGTAGGTACTCTCTCCCCACCGCAACAATTTCACTGGCAATTTCTTCCCCTTTATCTCGAAAATCTCACTGGCTAAAAAATTACGTACTGCTAGGACGAGGTTCCCCACTATTTCTCAGGTGAAATACAAAATTCAAATGTGTACTATTAGGCAGTGATAAGCGTACGTGATAGTGAAAGTGTGCTGATACAGTACTCGTGACATCTTTTTGAACTGTAAAGATATAGTTTATATTAATATATAAACTGCTCTGGTTATATATATATATATATATATATATATATATATATATATATATATATATTTATATTCTCACAACATGTTATTAGTCACATTACACAGCCGATTGTACTGGAATGCGTTTTGGGTGTTATAACTAGTACTAGGTTTAATTAGTTATCTTCCTTTTACAGATCGATATAATTTAATCAATGGCAACGGTAATTGTCGGAGTATTTTCAGCGCTCAATGTATTCCAGAGACCGGTCTTCATACCTCTCATACCCTTAAATACCATCCAATCGAATTTCGGTCCCACCTAGTTTAGTGAAAAGGAAATTATTATCCCGAATATAAAACTGAGTAAAAAATAAGTAAAAACAAGTCGGCCCCATGGCAGGCAATAAAGTTGATTAATATCAGCAAAGAATTTCCGGACTTAATTAAGTCGTTTAAAGCAGTAATTTAGTAAGGGGCGTATCCTGGCGAAGCTGAATATTAATCAGTTTTAAACCCTCTTTAATGCTCCATCATTCGCACGCCTGAATTATGTCTTATAATATTGTATATAACTTAGTATAAGATATACTTTGCATTTTCGTTCTAAAGTTTGTTCGGTTGTTTGGAGTCGTCCGTTACACCGTATTTATGTAATTACAAAGAAATATCGTTCAGTATGTATAAAATATAAATATACGGGAATAAAAATGGGATGTGGAATTGAATGCGGTGATCATAATTACTAATGGTTAATCATGATTAAATAAAGAGCGATAAATGTTTATACCAAGAAGTTGTAGTTATTATATTTAAAAATGATTCCACCAGCGTCTAAAACTACAATATATTCAGAAAATGTCCAGCCTCCTGATTCATATTATAACGTCGGCTAATAGTTTCTGACGGAAATATTTGTTTAAAAGAATTTCCGACCGAAATGTTATTTCAAAGTTAATGTAATTGGCGAGAGGAGGGGTACAAGCAGTGAGCTATACCGCGGGGTTTCGAATGTCAATTAAGCCGGGTAAGCGAATTAAATAAAATCCAATAAAGGGTTAACAACGAAAACAGGGTCGAAGGTGTTTTAAATATGTGTGTGTGTTTATTGATTCAAAGCCAGGTTGAATGGAGTATGGCAGGGGATGGCTTTGCCAGCTGGCTTTGCGGTGGGGCGCGGTGGTCGCAGCCAAAACCCCCAATTAATGAAGTGAAACTCGCTTCCCAATATAATTAAATTCGGAAACGGGGATGCTCCGCGGATGAAATTGTATAAAATGAGGGTGTTTTGCGAGAGCGGCCTTTGCAAAACGCCTTTTAATAAAATTAATCCTTCGTACCGCCCGATGGAAAACGAATTTAAACCACCCACCGGTGGAACCGAATTTTATTTGAAATTGACAACGGCCCGCTCTAATACCGAATACAGTGTCAGTTCTGCTCTGTGACATTTTGCCATATTACGAACTCATTTAGAGGTTTATTTTAGAATCGCTACCGGTTTTTTCTGGGGATTTAATAGTTAATTTATGTACATTCCTTTCGATTACTATATAATTACGTCCATTTGTGTAATTTTGGTAACAACTCCATTTGTTATTGCTTTTTAAAAAAACTTAAAGTAATTTAGTGGGAACACTTGGAAAAATGTAAACTCTGAGGTAAGCGATTGATTGTTCTTGTTTTCAATGCAATTTCTTACTCTGGAAAAGGTCGAAGTAAGCCGTTGTCCGGTAAAGGGCTGACGTTAGATGACCGTAGCCTTGTTCAAATTATAGGGTCGATACAGCTATTGGACCTCTCGCCCATAGTCGGCCTTTAAAATCCGACCACCTGTTATTATTATAAACTGTCGGGAGGTTTTGTCGAAGGTGTTAGAAGGTTGTTCGTTGCTCAACGGACGGCAAATTCTCTCGTTAACTCTCCCCCATAACTCTAACATTTTTAGAAAATTTCATTAAGATGGCTGTCTTGGAAGGATACTAAAATGATATTCCATAAACAACAGAACTATTACGCGACATGATGTCGCCATAAATATCACTCATGATTCACTTTGTGATTCGACTTGATCATTTCACACACGATGAAACCGGAATAGGACAGGAATTAATTATTATTCACAGCTACCGTTATTCGTCCGAGTACTGCATTATTTCTACGTAATTTTGGTGCAACCAATACCGAATTAATGTAATAAATCTGCCCGATCAGCATTAGCGGCTGCATAATATTGTTTGGTCGAAGGGGGGGGGGGCTGCATTGTTGCAGATTCAAATGCGCAGAATTTTAAATGGAGACACAAAGGTGCGAAACGACCCATTTAAACATTTAACCAACCCCCTTTGTGAAGCGACTAACTAGACTGAAATTACGTTCTCGGTTGTATAATGAAGCTATTAATTGGGCCGGTAGTGAACCTAAACCTTAATTGACCGGCGAGAAAATTAAATAGTCATTAAATCCATAAAGGGACACGGTTATAATAATTGATCGGTTCGTAGATCACCGAGTGAAGCGAATAACAGCTTCTTTATATCAGCGTTTATCAACGGCGAATTCAATTTGCATTTAATATTCTAGTACTAATTGCGATTGTAGTCTATTTATTTTTTCGGATAAATCATGATTTTAAAATAGCAAATCTTAACGATAATCGAACAAAGGCCCTTATAGAACTCATCAAAAATTATTCAGTACCATCGATAAATCTTCAACATTCTCTTGCCGATAACCAGGGCACATTTAGGCGCCCTACTCTTAACTCTAAAATATGAGCGTCGTTAGTCCTCGATGACGCAGTCGGAGGGAAAGGAGTAGGATAGGAATAAGAAAAGAGATAGAAGAGAGAGGGAGTGTGTGTGTTAGAGAGATAGAGATAGAGAGAGACAGAGGGAGGGGGCAGCGAGCTTAGCGAACTAAGTTGTACTATAGTCCCCCACTCCGACCGTAAAGGTAGACCACACACACGGGGATAGACAAGGCGGTTAAAACATGGAAAGTGTTAGGCGCGTGTGTGAGACAGGTCGGTGGGCTGCTCGCTAAGTGAATTGAAGAAGACAGGGCGCGTGTGTGCGGTAGGTTGTGCGTCACTCCCTCCAAATTGCCCCCCCCCCCCAGCCACACCCCGCTCTAGAACAAGGCGGTAATAACATTAGAGGCCCCGGCCACCCCCAACATCCACCACTTCAACCAGCCCACAATCCTAATTCCCCTCCCTAAAGTCCCGACCAGCCGGCTACCAGAAGGCGGAGGACGGGATCATCTTGTCTTCTCTTCCTCCCTCCTCCTTCTCATCCCTCTTTACCGGCTCTCTCGGTCCCTCTCTTTCTTTCGCTCGGTGGGTTTTATCGTGTTAGAGGAACGCCGCGAGAGGAGTATCACCACTTAGAGCATTATGGCCGGGGGCGGGCGGGGGGGAGACCCCGCAGAATAGAGTCGGTCTTGATTCTCACCGAACTCTATAAACGACGCTTTCGTTCCTCTACGCGATGCTCTTTACCGGATATTGTCCCTTACTCGAGTGACCCTAATACAGACGAGACGTTCTTCTTTTGAAACCTTCGTCTTCATACGACGCTTCGCGTATAAATTTCTAAGCCACCGATATTACGGGCGCTTAATGGAAATAAGTGATAACGGCGCGTCGATTTTTTTTTTACAATTTTTTAATGTCCTTACCGGCACGAATGTTACTATCCAGACGCCGTCGAATGACGATCGGAGCGGAGTTGTCGGAACGATAATGTTATGTAAATGTCCGGGCGGCATAACAATTTTCACGATTTCTAGAAACCGGCATATTACAATAGGGCACGAAAACGTTACTCCGCCTAGAGGAATACCGGCAGAAGGGCATTTATTTCTGGAGGCACGATTTGTCTTTACCCGAGGAATAAAAGTAACGATCCCGATGGCACGACGCGGGTAACGACGACGAAAAGGTCGATTGGCGGTTGGTGGTTGGTGGTCGGGGGGGTTGGGGGGGTGGGGGGGGTAGTCGGAGCCGATGGCCGGCTCTATGTTTAGGAGCTCAAAGGACTGGTGACGAGCACCGTGTTGGTCGTGACTCTGTCGCCGCTTACCAATTACCCGCCCATTACATAGACTCTACATTGTTCGCTCTACCATTAGCAACGATAGCGGCGAATTATTAATTAACGTCAAAATAAATTAAGGTGGAAACGCTTATTGTATTCCGGAGCCAACATTTAATATTGAGTTGTTTATCTTATTTATGGACACTTAAAAAAATACCTTGCTCCCGAGTCCTTTTTCTAGCATATGATCCATAGCGCGAGGCGTTGAATGAATGCGAAAACTAGTACGGTATATTTACTACTTCCGGAAGTAAAGAACTACATATTTATCGGAACCAAACCTGTTTAGTTACTTTCAATTTCCAGTAAAGAATTTACGGTATTTATAAAGTATTTTTTAATTAAATTCTACGTCTTTACCCTTGAAACGAACAAATTTGTAGTAACACTTCATTAAAACGTATATGAAGCTAAAAGTAGTGTCTTATACATCATGATAGGATTTTTGGAAAGGAATAAAGGAAATTTCTTCCAGGAAAGTATTATAATGTCATTATAACAAATGCCGCCATTACTGAGGTAGATTAGGAGTTTGTGGTTGTGAGGCTTTGCGGCGCCCGTTAGGGGTCCCAGCCCCACTAAAAGCCTGGTCAACTTGATATCAGTCCTCTCAAGTAAAGGATTCCGCTTTCCTTTGTGCTTCTTTTATTTTCACCCTCCCCAATTAAAATAAGCCTTCCGACATCCTCTTAGTTTTAAACAGGGAGCTGTTAACAATCTAGAGTAAACGTTCGTGATAATTACCTGGAATATTATTCGTTAGTCATTTTCGCGAAGGGTTTTTACACAACCAATTGATGCGCGCGCATTTTGCTTTGAAAGGCAACTTTCCTTAAGAAATAAAATGTTTGAATTAATTATTTGGAACTCAAACTGCCAGATTAACATTCGGTTTTATAAATTATCAACCAACTGCCTTTTCTACCTGTAATTTGCTATCGGTACTTCTTGAAATTATTATTGTGGAAACAAGTCCGACTCTTACATTGGCGTTGTCGCATACCCTCAGCACAGAATATATCGATCGTAATGCCCGTCATTAACTCATTGTAATCTTCATTTTATGAACATTTAAACAATAAACGATATTTACTACTATAGCGGAAGTTGTTATATTTATCTTTGGTTGGGGAGGTCATGGACCATTTTTAGATACGCAAAATCTAAATGGGACTAGTGGAAGCACTCATTGAGGTTGAGGAGTGATTCATCCCGATTATAATCTGCATAAACCGCATCGTTTTTAAAATTAATTTTTTTAACATAATAATTGTTACTGACAATTACCTATTGCCAGGACCAAAATAGGACGTATAACTATTTCTAAAAGCTTATGTAGGTACTTTTTAAAAGAGGCCTAATACTAGACAAATGCTGTTTAATTGCATAACATAATATAAATAAACGGTCTCCGATCATTCTTAGTAGGAGCCGGATAATAATGGGTTTACTATATATTTTAAAGAAACAAGTACTTGAAATGAATCGGCACGCGGTTTAAATAAATTTAAATGTTTCAACTATAATTATACAATCAAGTCAACTGATCGCCAATCAAGTTAAAATTAAGGATTGGGAGTCGGTATAAATTGCAGTATCATTTGTAATGCCGAAGGAAATGGCTAAATAACTAATTGTGGTTCAGAATAAAATTTTGTTAGACAGGGTAATTATTAACATTGAACCGAGGAGAGAGAATTCAGTATGCGTGTCCGTAATGTTGGACGAGAGTGTACGAGAAGAGGTTTGCTTGGACTGTACAGGCAAGAAGACAAGGGACACAAGACGTCCATTAGGACGGGGTCCCCCCACTTCGTGCTTTTAGTAATTAAAATGTTACAGAGTGGAGTAACAATTAATACTAAGTGGCTCTTATCTCATGTGGTCCAAGTTAAGAAGGAGGAGAGGCATTAGTAGTAGTAGTAGTAGTAGGAGTAGTCGTAGTAGTAGTAGTCGAGGTGGTGGCGTGCGGGGGGGGGATTGTTTCCAGTGTGAAGGATGACTTTCAGCCCGAGAGTTCATGCACCTAACCCTATTCACTTACTCTCGGTAACCTGTTTTCATCATTATCTACCTCGTAAATACTTTATTTAAACTATGTAAAGTAAAATCAATCTTAGTATCAATTACAAACACCCTATAATACAATACAATATTACCGTGGTAAAAATAAATCTGAATATATATTGGAAACATTTTCCCAAGAGCGGGGAGTCGCAAATTTTCCTTATCCCTATAATGACTTATTAATACAGAATAAGATGTCCGATAATTATAATGTAAAGGTCTGGGATTGGTCAAGTACGAGTTTTCGCAATTAGTCGTATCGCTCACTGCAAAATACAACTACTCCCAGACAACGGGATTCGTAGACAGAACAATTCATTTTATTTGGTAGCCTTGGTGCATTTATAGTATCGTTGAGAGACAATATCCGATAAAAATAATAGTAATAAAGTATAAAATAAGATGTAAGGATGCCATCTGCCGTTTAATGGTGCAATTGAACACTCACCTCCATTTGGTGCGCCTGTTTTGGAACCACGTTTTGACTTGTGCGTCTGTCATTTTGAGGGTTTTGGCGAGGGCCGCTCTTTCGGCCGACGCGAGGTACTTTTGTTTGTGGAACCTCTTTTCCAGCTCGGCAATCTGGAGCCTGGTGAACGATGTTCTCGGCTTCTTTCTCTTGGGCGGTGTCCTGTTCTGGTACGGATGGCCTATTCGCCTCGTCATTGGGAACGAAGCTGAAAACGAGGAAACAATAATTATTTATATCGAATTTGCGGGGGCGAAACGTGAGTCCTTCAATAATCGGCAGACTTCGCGGATATGAGACTCAGTAATCCTTGATGGAAGAACAATAATGATATGTAATTTGGCGTTTCTTGAGGCGTGTGAATGACGAATGGCGATATTGCCTTGAAATGGTTCGTTTCGATAGATCGATCCGCGCTCGATTCAGTTACGATCATACGATCCTGGATCACCACGACCCGTAAGCATCATGAAACGGGAGTCACCAGCCCATGACGAAGTCACCTAATTTGTATACATTCAACCGATGAAATAACTAGACAGCCGTCCTGTTCAATTTTGTGTTCCTAAAGGGGGGCATTTGGAAATTGAAATGCGGTGCGAACGTTTCGAATAATAATGGAAAAGAAAGAATTATGCGATGAGAAACAAAATATTAATTGGAAAATAACGCTATTCAAATTTATTGCATCTTATTTGTACGTACTACAGAAAGGTATGTTGTAAAAGTGTCGAATGTGGCCCATCTTGTCTACATACCATTTACATAATTGCACGCCGGTTGACTGGGTGAGACTAATCACAAATGTTGAATACAGTAATCGTCGTCAACATCAACGAATAGGCGACATGTTTTAAGATAGGGGGTAAAACGTGGGGCCATTAATGTCGTAGAGTAGTAAGGCTATTTCGTCCGATAACTAGATTCTGTGTTTGTATTTTCCATCTATCCGCCACCGTCTTTATAATTCTGACGAGGGTTCGCAAAGGGCAGAAGTAGTAAATTGGTTTTCATATAGTCGGTGTATGTTTACATTCCTAGGGTTTCAAAGCGTATAAAAGAAACCGTAGTTGTTTTCGTTTATTTATTCCGCTCCGACTAATCAACTTTAATTTCGTGCCGTCTCATTTCCGATAATAGGTGTACGGTGGCTGTGTTCGGGGGGTCATTCTTACGCGGTAAACGTTAGGGGTTTCACTCCTTTCGCGGTCGAGCCCTATTATTCGGAGGTATTTCTTTCCACAAATGAGTAGGTATATTAAAAATGGCGACTGGATCGGTACAAGGATTCATCAAAATGTTAGGCTGTGACTATTTGAAGATTAGAATCGTGTATTATTAGAGGATGAGGGGGAGAGAGCAATTTCATTTGGCCCCCGGGGATCAATTGGGTCTCTGGTCTATTGGCGGGGGTGAGGTGGGGGTTGGGTAGACTTTGTCGAATACGATTAGTTACACGGCTGTGTGGAGGGGCGGGGGTGGGGTGGTTAAGGAGCGGACCGACCAATGGTAGGTCGTCCTGTAATGAACCCCCATCCGGATTGGCGCCCCCACCACCCCCCCACCCCGGCCTGCAGGCTGGGGCCTGTTATTAGCCCGCCAGCCCGCCAGCCCGCCCGCTCCCCTCGCCGCGGTACTGCCCGTATTATCGTTAATGACGGGGCATATGTTGCCCGCCCGCTCACTGCCCGACTGTAATGGCACTTCATAATGGCAGACTTTAACATTAAGGCCCATTATAACGTGACTGCTTCGAGATCGTGAGCCCTCGCCCTATTCTACGCTCGGTTTATACCTAAGTAATTAACCGTTAAGCGTTGCCGCGACCTAACCCGCTAGTTTCTGTAATTGCTTTTAGGTGTAATAATAGTCGGAAGGTATGGGGGTTTAGATTAGCTCGTCACGGAAACATATATGACCGGAAATTAGCGACTCTTTTCGAGTACTATTTAGTGATTCTTTTTTGTAATAGTCGATCTATATCGTGAATTAAATATTACGATACTTTTGATACTTTTTTAAAATACATTTCATAATATCTGACTGGTCTGTTATCTCCGATTGAGCAGAACGCACATTTAATTTAAGTGCAGAGACATTCTGCCGTTTATGCATTTCTTTAAAATACCGCGAGCCCTAAACACGTGTTAAGGCGTATAACTGAGAAATCCCAAATTGCGCCTAAAATCGAACACAAGAAAAAAAAACCTGTGTTTTTCCACGGAGAAATGTAAATGGTTGAAATATTTATCAGTGAAATTCTAGACAAGCAAATTACGGAATGGACCGTTGGTGACTGGTGAAATTGTGGTTATTTTTCATTGTTTTAAAAGCGATAATTTAACAATTTATTATAAGTAAAGTTCATTAATTATGTGATATAATTGTAATTAATTATGTGATTAATAAAACTGTAGTGAAGAGACATATATCATATCGAATGATTTGTATTTTATGCTTAGTGGGTTCTGCACTCGTCTAGAGCGTTTTCCCTATTTACTATTTTCATGTATTATTCATACCGCTTATGTAAGCTAATCACTATTGTATAAACGATAACACCGTTTTTTTTTTTTCTGGCTGTTTTCTTTGGTAAAAAATTGTAATAGACTTTAGTCCTACTCCGTATATTTACGAATTCAACCTGCGTGACCCGCGGCGACAATAAATATAGGATGTCTATAGAAATCTAGACGTCCGTGAACTGTAATTTGAGTCCTGCAGTGAATCATTCTTCTCTACGATGAATTTATGACAACCGTTTTTTTTTTTAATTCCGTTACGGACTGACGAGCGAATCACATGATGTGAGTATGAGAACTTAATTAGGAACTTAGTAGGCCTGCCAATTTTCTCTTACCTACCTATCGTTTCTATCGTGTAGGCATCTAAATTTTTCCAAATCGAATTTCGATCGGACAGTTCAGTAAATTGAGTCCGTAATTCCGCCGGTGACGAGTGGAAAAAAAGAATTGTATCACGTACAACGTGCTTAACCGATAGAAACAGAGCTATTCTAAATCGGCGCATTTCGTAACTGGCGACGACAATCGCGTGTCTCTGTTACAAAATCCCCCACGTTGTCGTAATACCTTTGTAAGTGGCTAACTGTAATAAATCTTTAAAGCCATTTCAACGATTTGACGACAACCGATTACCGCTCATGGTGCAACTATTCACAAAGAGCGGGTCGGGGCCGTGGGGGCGTGGGGTGTGGGGTGTGGGGGCGTGGGGGCGTGGTGGTGTATCACGAGATAGCAGCATTACATGTGATTGGTCTTATCGATCGACCAATAAAACCGTATCCGCCAGCAGTTAACTTTTCGAATATAACTTTTCCGCTTATCCATCGGTGATTTATTCTGTTTGTATAAATGATTATGGTTCCTGAATAAACAACGAAAGACAAAAGCTTATTATAAACGTCAGTATATAACGTTATTATATAACTTAAATACGTGTAAGATAGATTGTACATTATATGGCAAGTATTTAAAAATTTTCATTTACATAAGCAAAATCATATTAAGCAACTGAATCGCGTACTACGAGTCGAAATTAAAATAGAAAATTATAATTATAATACGGTATAATTATAACTTGTTAATTGTATAACACGTTAATGAAGTCATATTGATGCAAAACGATTTATAAATATGAGGTACTATATTAATTTTTTCCTCGTAGGGTCAAACCTACTCCATTAGTGCCGCATTAAGCTCGAAACATATAGATGAATATTGTACCAGATGCTGTACAATAATTGTACCAATACTAATAGGTATATGGCGTTCTAGTCATAATGAGCTTAAAAACCGTTCGTAGAATACTACCCAGAAATTACTTTCCCTTCCCCTTGGTTCAAGCCGTTCGCCATGTGCCACTAGTAATTTGGAACAATCACAAAAAAAAAGTTAGGAGATAATTTGTTTTGTGGGGGTGGTGCAGCCATCATAACGCTGTTTCTACATTTTAGTATTAGGCTAACTAAACTATTAGATTTACTACTTCCCCTGCAGTCAACACGCAAAATTGTTTGAATCTTTTCGAAAACCTAAGTCCCTCGTCAGAAGATTACCTAAGATTATTAATTTAATTAGATAACGCTACAAAGACTGGGATAAAAAGTGTTAGATGTACCTTTTCTGAAATGCAAGAAGTTTTATCATATGTGCTACTTTTTGAACACAGAACAACCTAATGAAGATATATTTTATGTCTAGACTCGTTTATTCCGCTGTATTCAATATAAAAATTCATACAGTTGATTTAAGGTTGAAATGCTTCCAAGTTTAATTCGTTTAAGCCAGACTTTAGCGTGAACAATTTTCAGCTTCATTATTTTTTCTTATAAAAAACACGAATTAAAATAAGTGCAAGGGAGAGGTATACGGACGAGACAAGGGTTAAATAGGAAATGTTCAGTTTTAATTAAATGGTAATGAACAAACAGGGCCTCCGGGTGCCGGCAGAGTGAGAATAGGAGTGCGCCGGTGGGGTCGATAAAATTAAGAAGAAGGGTTATTCCGCGATGAAAAAAATTCAGATTGCTTCCCCACTTTGCTAGGTGAGGTGGAGGGGGGAGGGAAAATAAGTGAGAAAGAAGAGTACGAGCGGAGGGGTAAGAGAGACAGAGCCAGAGGGCCTTCATTAGTTCCATAATTGGTGGAAGAATTTTTATTACTCGGGACGTTGAGAAAAATGAAAACCTTAATTCATTTTGGAAGTGGGGTGTGGTGGGGGTGTTCTTCCATCGCTCTTCCGGCCTTTCCCCGCCCACCGTTTTAATGTTTTTAACATTGCCAAGGGGAGTTTTAGCCGGTGCCGGGGAGGTGGAGAAGTGACAGAGGGACGGACGGTGGGGCCCCCTTCTTCTCTTTTAAATATTCATTGCGGCCTTCTGTGTGTGAGTGGGCCACCCTCTGTACCGGGCTGAGTGTCGCGAAAGCAATTTGCGACGGAGGGCGTAATTTGCCAACAATCCGACTGCCATTTGCCGTATTGCCCCCGCAGGCGTCACCTCGCCACCCCTCCATCCCTCTCCAATTATACCGCCAAGCGCTCCTACCCCCTCTTAATTAATCATATTCCACCGCTCTGGTTTATTCGGCCACTATTTTTTATTTCAACTGTCCTACCTCTCACTCTCTTTCTCCCTCTTTCCTAACTACCTTCCTCCGATGCCAATTGTTCAACCTTGTTCGTTTGTTTCGCTTCGTTATTTACCTTTAAGTATTATATGTAACATCTCAACTCATAATCTTAATCTATCCTCTCCTGCCAGCCCAAGAATATAAACTAAACTCCTCGGAATATTCTCTGCGCCCTCCGTATTCCTTAGAAAATGCTCTCCCGATGTATTAATGAAGGACTTCCGCTTGTGTGAAATAAAAAATTTTTATGGTAGACGGTAAAAAATACTTTGTGATGATTGCAACATCAGAAAATTTGGATGTGCATAATCGGATGTGCAAAATCGCCTACCATTAGTGGCAAATCCGTACCTGTATATAATATTGTTAGAACAATATCATTGAAAGTAGCGCGACATCGGATAAATATAATTCAATCTGTGTTCTTTAAATGATGCTAAACATGTCTTTCACAATATTGGTCTCAATGGAAAGGGCTCCGCTTAATAATTAGCCTTTGTCTCATTAATGTTCCAAAATGAACTGATCGCGTTCCAAATTTTAATTGAATGGCGTGCCAAGAACTCCGAGTGCCACTGTCCGTAGGTTGCATAAACAGAAAAAACTTGAAGATATAAAGGTTTCACTTTTACCGCGGTCGGACAAAATTGAGCACAGTCTGGCTAATAATTGAGTGGACGTTGCCTCGTCAGAGCTCCACCGTGACCGAAAGTCAACAGTTTTATTTTTGGACCGTCGGTTAACCGCGCCCGTTACCAATACAAAAACCTATCTGTGTAGAGAAAGTTTCAGAAACATTAATTGGGACCTTTCTACTATTATTAACCGTGTTTTCAGCCAGTCTTATTCATTTCAACTGCCAGTTATTCAACCTGGATAATGATCCGAGATTTATAAAAAAAGAATCCCTCTCATAGCTTGAGGCGATAATTATATTAAATATTAAACCTTATAAATTAATACTTTATCATTGATCGTAATTCTAATTACTTGTGCAGATTGCGTTCTTCGCCACTCATAGCTTATAGTGAATAAACCTATTATACCTATCTATGTTTATAAACCAGCATAACGTTAGCATAATTGTACGAGAAAATTAAAAGAAACAAACACACAGGCAATAGATAGATACTTTGTTAATAATAACGTCGTTATTTATAATTTAAAATGATTCGAAAATCTGTTACCTTATTACGTATGTTGTAGATTGAAGGTGGAAAGTGCCATAGGGAGGTTTACCCTATCCACCTTACACCTTCATAGATTCCCCGATATTATATTGAAGGTTTTGAAAGATAGACCTTACAGCGGAAGCGGTAAGAAGGGTAAGTAATGTAAGGGTAAAGTAACCGCCCCTAAACTTTAAGCAATACTGCTAAGTGCTGCCAGGGCTATGGCCAGTATTTCCCTAACTTGAATATTAATCTCGAGTATTGGGAAATTTTTTTTGCCGATCCCACCGCTACCTACAGCCCCGCGAGGAACCCCAACCCCTTATTCCGGACGATATGAGAGGGGCGTTTTAATTTTAGAGATTGCCGCAGAGCGAGAAAAAGAAAGGGGCGAGAGGGGGATGAGAGAGGGAGAGAGAGAGAGAGAGAGAGAGAGAGAGAGAGAGAGAGAGAGAGAGAGAGAGAGAGAGAGAGAGAGAGAGAGAGAGAGAGAGAGAGGGGGCATGAGAGAGTTGAGTGTGAGAGGGCCGGCCGGCTGGCTTTTCGAAACGATTCGCTCGGGCCTTCATCTAAATGAAGTTACATCCATTCTGTTTCTTTTTTCATTCTTTCCAAAAATTATTCCACGCCGCTTCACCACCATTGATGTGTTCTCGGTACAACACATTTTCTGTGTATAAAAAAATATACATCTCACCTTAATCTTATTTTCTGCCGAGATCTAAAACCTACCACGATTGTTATTAGACGGCCTTGCAGATTCAAATTGATCAAAGAAGTAGATGATTTCCCATCTAATTTATTTCATTTTATATACATAGCAGAAGATGAAATTTAAAAACTGTAGTAGAAAAAGTGGCTCAACTGAAAATTATGATTGTTCTTCGGGTATCATTTAGTAAGGGAAAGTAAGTGAGTTCTGGTTTTCATAATTTATAGGAATCGGTTATTGAACCAATAACGGTTCAAGAAGGTCTGAACTGAATTATTCAAATGTGATGTTTGTCTCCAGTTACTACACGTTGTCTCGGCTTTCACGCATACGGACGCGGAGGCAGGCACAAACCCCTAATTGATATACCTACCTCCATGGAGTGAGTACCTCTCTCCGACCGCAATACAACCGATTAGTGGGGTTTTGTTCTCCTCGCGTAGTCTGAGTCACTTTGTGCCGCTCTGTGCTACAGCTACAGCTAGTCTCGCACTCCTATAAGGACCCTTACACCCAGAGTAATCTGGCATTTCATTCAAATAACACAAGTCTAACACAATCATTCCATTCTACTTGGAGTGTTCTAGGTAATAGATAGCTCGGTTAATTCCATATATTCGACATCTAATCACAGTAGACAAATATCAGTATCAGTAAGGAGGCTATTCAATAATTGTTGTATGGTAGGTGATATTTTTTATGAGAGGGATAGGTAATAATGTATCGACTTTTCGACAATCCTGACTTAAATATACGGATGTTCTGGTGGTCATTAATTTTTATTCTGTCTATAAAATTATAAAGTTATAACAGTGGTAACTCCAGGTATCTAATATAAAAAAAATGAGAATCGGTTAGTATTCACTCATGCAGTAATGCTTCTACGAATGATATTTGAAAGATCTATTCGAAAGACCCACGGCTCATAATTGCTAGAATGGTTTTTCCAAAATTCAGTGAGTTGAGAAAAAACTGCCGGTTTACTTTTTCTATTTAGCGACACATTTATCGTCTTCGTGTCTAATAAACTCAAACATGCAATCCCGTTTATGCGGTTAAAAAAATTCATTTACTGTCAGAATAGCAAAGAACGTATTAGAGGAAACTCTAAATACTATAACGATTATCTAATAGGAGGTGTATGTGGCTAAAAAATTAAAATGTTATCGATAAGAATAACTATAGACTTTTCCCATAATTTCCTCTTTCGGAGGAAGTACGCCTATATAACTTTGTTCGTACATTTTATATAAGAAATAATTACCGATTTGTGGCTATGACGAATTAATGAGTATTTAAGAAATGAATAGAGTTTCGTGAATGTCTCAAGGCATAAAATGGTTCTTGGCGGGCTGGGACGTCAGTGTTGGGCTAACAAACGGCCTGACTTGTGTTCGCCGATGCGTTTAATACATTTTAGTATATTTCAGGTCTAAATCCACCGGGGAGGCGATCATCCCATGTTTTATTCATGAACACGGGAGCTGGATGTAATGCGACTCTCAGGGCGGTGAGTTAAAGCCCCGGCTGTTTACATGCAAACCCAGGTCTCACCCTACCGAAAAACAAATATCGAACAGATATTTCATTCCCCATAAATACTCTTTTGGGAGCCCCGTCCAACATATTTATACCTACACTTCTACCGGGTCGAACATCCAAGATTGAAATTTTCCGGTTGATTTTCCCCCGCCGGCCATTTCATTCCTTCGCGACTACAATACCTTTTGCATCCAATAACTTATTCCGCAAGTAATCGCGTTAATCATTACCGAAAATCAAATTGTAGACTGAATCGGTAGATTGTGTCTAATTAATCTTATACATTAAAAAATGAATGCTATTGCTTCCTAACTGAATTAATGAAAAAAGTGCGCGCGATTAATTAATTAAACAACGAATACGAAGACTTAGTATAATTTAGAAGGTGAAATGACCCTAAGGGGAATGGAATGTTGAATTAGTATTGTTGGGGGACTAGTAAATGTTAAATGGCTTGTTATTCCATCTTTGCCGACGGTCATCTACATAAACACGAATGACAAAGAACGGAAGAGCCGGGGAGGAAGCAATTACCAACAGGCGATAGGTAAGGAAGAGGGAGAGGCCCTCCCCAGACACCCAAATAGGGCCCACAGAGGCGGTAACTTCATTCCTTTATACACGAAATAGGCGAGATACGGGGGATTTTCCTGTCCCATTTACCTATATAATTAAACGCTTTAGAGACCGATACCACATTCGCAATACCGATAGGTAATTTTTTCAATAGGTTATCGCTTAATTATTATTTTATTCATCGTATGGTAATTGCTTTGAATATCCAATGCGGTGATATATTTAGTAAGTGCAAGTTTTACTCTCTGCCATCATTTAACTACTATTAAATCAATTCAAAATGTGTCTAAATCATTACATTAATTACCTACGTAAGATATTTGTCAAATAAATTTACGTTATGTCTTTATGATTTCAATTATTCCGAACGATTTACCTTTAAATTAATTCGCCTTTCGATTAATAACGTGCTAATATTCAAGCGACAAAGCGTATTTTACATTTTAAATTCTCTTTTTTATTGGGGAAGTTATAGCGAAAATTAGAATTAAATATTCTGTCGATATGCGTTGAATAAATTTAAAAGTAATTGCCAAGATGGTGAACAGTGCTATCTAATCGTAGATTTAGTATTTAAAATAATACAGCCTTGGTGGCGTATCGTCGAAAGTGTCCATAATTATCAGCCCATAACCCACTGACGTTAATGAACACAATAATTAGTTCTATCAATAATTATTTGCCTATCTTAGCCGTCATTTTCTGAATATCAAATATTAGAGACTTTGTAATTCTTGCATTGAAAAGTAACTGTTTTACATTACTTTTTATATTTTAGCGTCAGTTATATGGCTAAATTTAACTTGTTGAACATCGGTAATGAGTTAATTGCTCTTCGCTAAAGAATTTCTTCTGTACTTTTTTTTCAAAACTGGGCTGAATACTCGATTTATATGGTTAAGGTTTATTTATAATCACGTCCTTTTTATTTATTATCTATGTAAACACTATCGCAGGTACTGAATCAACTGAATAGGTTAGGGGGAATATCGGGAACTAACTGACCGATACGCTTTCTATAAGGAGTTCGGAAGATGATTGCGGTTTAACTTCGGTTTTCTTATAGCTCACGACGAAAAAGCACCGAATAGATCTAGTGGTCTGTAGAAGCGGAATAAAATACCGCTGATCGTACTGTTGTACTGGGCCTTGGCTCGAAACAATAAATGAGAAAACAGGAAACCACATTTTATGGTAACTGTGGACAAATTTGAACTCGATTCTTCTTTATGGAATCTATCGTTACAAAAAACGTTATTAATTTAACATAAAACTGAAGTACAACCTTCCGCCTTTGACGTTTGTTCTAGTAATTTTCACTTAACGCATTTTTTCATGTTATTTAAATTATTATTATATTATTTATATATAAGATTCTACGTTTCACAGCGCCCGAAAAGATTTCTATTGCACTTGTATATAATGTCATAAGTCAGCTTATCGACCTAACCAGTTTTACATTTCTGCTCAAGAAAGACATCAGAAGAAATTATAGATGTTTCAACGCTCGCCAATTTACCATAACAAGGTATCAAGCTGTGGTCTTGTTTTTACCCTATTGAGCGGTATTAGATCCCATAATTACCGATCGAGCATAACCAGGGTTGTATTTATATTTGACGTCGATAACGGAGTGGAGCCAGTGGCACTTGGACCGTGTACATCAGGTATTTTCTAGTGTATTAGTCGATGGGCTACTGGGCCGCTATCGTCCGGACCCCTTTATTTACATATACAACTGTTCCGAGCACTTTCCTTTTTTTCTCTCTCCTTTCGGCCCGCTTTCCAGTCGACACTGTTTTATTGTTATGTGCGCCCTGGACAAAAGCATCACATCGCTGGCTACGTCCACGCCCGCGTTTCACTGTTGGTCGGTACTCACCCGGATCAACTCAAAAACATTCCCGAAAGAATAAATATTGAGATTCGAAAAAAAACAAGACAAAAAACGGGTGTTTAACTTATATTTTCTAAATTCGACATTCAATTTTTGGACCTTCCGCAAGTCCAGAACTTGACTAAAAAAGACGACATATATAATATGTACTTATGTAAATTAGTACGAGTGTATAAGTATAGTCTGTGTAATAAAAAAGAGACCATGAAATCGGTCGAGTATCGCCTTCTGATTGTTCTTTGGGTCAGTAAGTATAACCCTTTAACATTAGAACCCTTTGGGTGTACAGTAAAATACCGTTGCGGGTTTAATTGGATCATCTGTGGGCAGAACCGTCGAGTGGTCGGGGCCGTTCTCGACCTACTGAGCTTGCTATCTGTTATTTTTTGTAGTGTAAACGGTAATACTATTGTCGGGCAAGTGAGGTGGGGACGGGGCCGACTAAAAGGTGAGGTAGGTTAGTGGCGCCTACGGGCGATACCGCCGATATCTGTGAGAGGTTTCCCTTGTTCGGCCCCGTATCGACTCCAGACACCGCCCGGTCTAGACTCCTCCAGTCTAGACTGGGCACTGTTAGATAGTACTACTTAGTTCCCACTTAAATGACCCTAATTAGTTTCCAGAGGTCTAATCACTTGTCAAAACCTACCACGGGACCCCTTAAAACGCTCGGTTCCTATATGTGTCGCGGTGTAAAACCCCAAATAACTTCCGCTTTGTTCAACGTTTAGTTTATTGGAGAGTAGGCAGTGTGTTAAAAGCTTCTCTACTGATACTTACGAAAAAAACTGAGTCAATTCGACGCTTCCTACTTTACTTGCTCTTGCAGTAGTGCGTCCTAGGGAATATTAATTTAGCGTATTGAAACCACCTCAACAACGGGAAAGAATACTAGGAGCTTAATTGGGACTACGATCACTATTGCGATCCACTGTTTCCACTCGCAGCTTGGGTCACTGCTGGGCCGGCCTCTCGCCCTCGTCAGTATCATCGCGCAATGGACTGTTGCTTTCGTGGTGTATTTTGGTTGTCGGTGATGACGCCCAATACTAGACTCCAGTTGTTATCTACGCTATCGCAATAAATGACAGTGGCGGTGCAGAGAGGATGGCGAGAAGTCGAAACGGGTGTGGTTCAAAGGTGTAGTGTGTAGATCAAATAGACGAGTGGAGACCGCAGGTATGACTTTATTTCAAATCCTCGCGGACATCCGAATAGGCGTCCTATATTAATTAGGAACATGCCCGTTGTGTACGTGTGCCGGAGTCGGTATCACTCTAGTATCGATTTATTTATCGAGGGATCACTTTTGAAAGCCGATTCGCAAGTGTGGATACGCGTGAGGGAAGATCGAAATCGGAGCTGACGATAAAAGTGGACAAAATATATGTTCCTAAATAAAAGGGGCGACGGAAGGGAGGGTGAGGGGCGGCAAGGTGATTAAGGGCGGCTGAAGGATGGGTTTATAATAATATTAACCTGAGGGGGGCCACAGAGGAGGGGCTCTGCGCTCTAATTGGGGCCTGTCGCCAATTAGCCTTCCCCATCCATTCATCTTATCCGCCCAACACTCCAGTCCATATTATACCTACCGGTTTGTAATAAAATATTCCCTTGTTTTCGGAAATGGCGACGACCTAACCCCACCCGACGGTGGGGTATTTGCTGAGTGTTGCATTTTTGAACCGGATTCAGAACTACGAATTACCCGGCCTCAACCTTTTTCTGTTATTGAAAGGGCATAAATATCCGCTATTAATGGTTTGCGAAGGACTCAATGACAATAGAAGAACATTTTTAAACAAGTTTACAAGTGGGATGCCGAATAATATACACGTTCCCAGTAATCTTTATTTTATGTCATCCGAAATGAACGGGTGAGACCACGCGCTATTATCTAATAACTACGTATATTATGGTCCTCAATAGTATTAGGGCCGACATAAAACAAAGCATTCCAGTGTTGAGGGACAATAAAAGAGTCTAACGCGTTTACTGGACCCAGTCGCTCTGTGTACGGTAAACGTTCTCGACTGTTCCTTTTGCCGGTACCGCTTCCCCTGAACTGCCCACCGTTCAGTCGCTAACAATGAGGTGACGTATCTTTTGCAATTTTCAAAACTTGACAAGTTGACAACCTTCAACAACTCACCAGTTCCGGTCATTGGGTTCATATGAAAGTGGAAAGATCTAATCTGTTTTCACGGTAGGATAAATACTAACGGCTGCCCTCAGCGCGGAACTATATTTCTATGGGAGGGTGGTAATCGATCCCTGGAGTAACCGGCTACCCGCTGGAATCGGTGTCAGGCTTTACTACTTTATTAGTAGCGGTAGAATAACGCTGCTTCAACCGTTTTCTTTTTCCAGAGTTGGTTTTACATTTAACAATATTGGGAGTTATCCGGGCCGTGTCGAAACCTCGAGGGAAGAAGAAGGAATAATATTTCCTGCAAGAAATAACGCAATGAAAACATTTACGAAGCAAACATTATATATATATATATATATATATATATATATATATATATACGTATGACAGAAAACAAAGTTTTCCCCACAAAGCGGGGTTTCAGGCCATTGTTCTAGCTTCTACAAATCAAGCCGATGATTTCTGCGTCAATTGTAGATATAATAATAATAACTGTTACTATATTCTTCGAAGTGAAGAAGTGTAATCGGACCGGATGTTCTCCGTGTTGGCTTCGGCCTAACACCGTTCGACTCTCAAACGACCGCCATAAATGCCCAGTCGTTAATTTTTATTAATAGCAATAAAAGGAGGGGCCGCAATCCTGCAACACGGGAATCGCTTTCGCGACAATCAAATCGTAAAATACTAACGGTTCATTAATGAGCGGCGCCGCCGCGACGGGGCCAATGAAGAGCGTAAAGCGGATATTCAAGAACGCGTCTTTGCTCAATGTTCGCCTGAAATGGCACAATTATGTAAATCCAGTATCAACAAGCGACAAGTCGTGAGGTTGGCTGAGACAGAGAGGATAGAAAAGAAAACCTGATGCTTAAGTACTGAAATTAGGCTCTCTACTGTAATATCTATTGGCTGCAATTATCGGCTCGGCAACTAATTAATGTTAATATAAAGAGAAGTCCCATGCCAATGTCCCGCCTGTCTCTTTTATATTTAAAAGGCTAATAAATATTGATGAACTCCGCTTAAACAGTTTCAATAAAATAATCAACTTCGGATCGGACGAATTAAATTACATCGTATAAATTAATAAATTAACCGATAGCCAGCCGACTCTGAAGCCGGCGAGAATTGTGCGCTAACAAGAATGTATTAATTTTTTTTGTTACTGGAATACTTCGAACCATTTTTACCAGAATTTCGTAGTTGTTTCTAGCTTTTAAGCAGTATAGACGAAGCGGACGGCTACGATTCGTATTGAGCCCTAACAGAAGGTTGACTTAGACTCTGCCAGCCGAGCTAACGATTTCGCCAAAATACCACCGTCATTGCTATTCACTAGATACGGTTTAAACTGGGGACAGTCAAACACCTGCTGCAGTTCAATTTGCAATGTGAGCGTGTCGGCTGGGAGAGCCCGCATGTCGGCCTCTAAAGCGCTAACTCTAACTATACTGATACCTTACCGGTAATTAGTGACAAACAGCGGCTGTTTGTACTTTATTAAACCTCTTAATGTTTCCGCTATGCGTCCGCAAGCCATGGCTTCACCGGGCTCATTAAAGTGTTTGGCATTTTAAAAAATGTTGAAAAATAAATATAACTTTTTTTATAATTGGGCGGATATAACCAGTTTCCTATCTGCCTATTAAGGTATACAGATAATTCTATATTGCATCGCAATTAATTATTATTGCATATCTTAATCACGCAAGTTGAGTATACGTATGTTTTTATAATAAGTGAGACTAGATGTAAACCCTTTGAAGATTTAAAGCTACTGAAACTGATATTGGGAATATACATAACCGCGATATTTATACTGTGAACTGTGAACATTTGGTGTGAACAAATTCTATGGGGAGGGAATGAGGCCAACCAACAGTAACCAGGTTCCTTGACTAGTTTTGCAACGGTCCGAGGTTGACCCGATAGGCCATTGCAATTCAGTCAAATTCGCTCTCCATCGTCGAGAATGTTCAACCGTCGTCTAATTTTCGTAGCACTACTCGATTAATATATAAATAACATGTATCTTATTACGATACCGATAAGAGAAGACCTTAGTTTTACGAGTAGTAAGAACGATAAAAACAATAATTATTAATATGTACCGCGACCGAAATTGTAATAAGAAATCCTTCGTGATCTTTAGTTGCACGCTTTAGAGCACTAAAGCACAATAGATGCATTAAAATGGCTAAAAGGCTATAACCGGGTTTCAACTTTTATACTCAATAAATGGAACTTGTTCCAGCATTCCATCTATACTGCTTACCCGGATTTTTTCTCATATAAACTAAAAAGAGTAAAAGTGAGTTTTAATATTTAAGAAAAGCCTTCTATTCATAGATATTTTTCATAGATCACTTGCTCTTATGTTAGTGTCAGAATAGATATTAAGGTGAAACACAAAAGATTGCTAAACCGGCTAGATAGTCGGTCGTTATTACGTTTCTCATTTCCTGAAATAATTTGTCCAATCGTCGCAAATGCCGACTTGTTTTAAAAGCTGGGGCTGCGGCCTTTGCCGGATTTGTTGCGCCCCACCATCGGATTCCTACCGGATGAGTCAGAGCACTATAATTATTATCTTAAAAGGTTCTCTAAATACATTACCCCTTTTCAGATTAGAAAATAATTTTAAGGCCTCCCTTGTCCTCTTGAAAAATGGTCCTTCCCCCTTTTTGTCTGCCAATACCACCATCAAGTTAAGCCTCGTCGGATCATCAAATAAAATCTAATGATTTGGTATCAGAGTTCATAAATATTAATTCATACGGATAGAATTTAAGTCTTCCATACATTCCGAAGATTGTTTCTAACATACAGGTTCTAACATTTAGTTGTATGTCATGTAGATATGTAGTTATGCAGAAAATAGACTATGTGGACCCCAATGAGTATGGTAGGGACAAGTAGGAGTTAAATATTAATACTCAGATACGTCATGAAGAATAATAGGCCAGTTCTTCCTGAAGGATGGCCTGTGTATCGAAGAAATTAAAGTTCACTAAATGTCTCAAACATTAACTTCCCCCTTATTGTTGTAAAAGCCGCCCACATTAGTCAGACGACCCAACAGGTGTTGTGAAACTATCCCACGTGAGCGTTAGTCGACAACTGACTATGGACACCTGGCAGCTGAACAAACTCTCTTAAGATTTCCAGTAAAATGTTGCTAAATAAAACATTGTTTAATTTGTTGCATAATCATAAACATTAGTCAAATGTGATAAATACCAATAGAGGCTCAACTTTACATAGATCCTCTGTTAATTTCTTTGTTAATTTTCTAAAATAAAAAAAATAAACTATAATAAATTATTGAACTATCTAAAATTCTCGATAATAAAAAAATAACTATCCTAAATAGAGGTATATTTAAGACCATGAAATGTTGTTTGAACGTAAAATTAAACGCAATAAAAAATGGGTACAATTTTTTTTAAATTGTTAAATTTAGGTAAGGCGAATTTTTATTTTGAGGGGAAATAATTGCAATAGGCTCACATCAGTGACATTCATTTTCTGCAGAGAACTGACTCATGTTACAGTATATCAGCTGCCAGGTCAAACAATATTCCTAGGTATCGCGGTCAAATATATTATATTGTATTTGTTCGGAATATTCGTATAAGGAATAAATTCGTTATATAAGAAAGTGAGATCAAATGCGGGATAATTTAAAGCGCACTGTGACTGAATTAGATCGGGCCGTATTTGCGCAACCTCAAACAGAGAGGCCCGTCAGGCTCTCGGGGTTACGTAACCGATAAACTGTATACCGTGACCGTGTTATCAAAATTGGCCCCGGACAATATGTTAAATTGACCGAGGGCATAAAATATTGGCCTACCACTTACAATATTAAATGCCTAATATCGTTATAACCCGACGGGAGTTATAATTCAATAAGCCCCGGCCCGGGCGGTACCCGTTTTTCCTCCGCGCCAACAATATGCCCTTAATGGCCAAGCCGAGACACAACCGGGTTGACTTCTGCCAATTATTACCAAATGTGATATTGCCTGGTATATTGAACTCCCGCGTCACGATGGCGGAAGGCCCTGGACCTACCTTCTGCCGAAATAGAGACACAGCCGTCAACATTTACCGTGAACACTGTGGTACGGGTTTCTCATTCAGCACTAGTCGTGTGAAGATGATTAGTACTCAATAGTTATAAATCATATTTTTTCCAACCGTCTAACTATTTTATGTTGTGGCGGGATTAAACGGAATCATTGAAAATGTCCCAATGTGTTGACATGTAGAACTAGATTCTCAAGTAGAGGAAATAGGGGGGTTTGAGGGAATGTATGTGTCTTGCTAGTGGGATCAACTTCTTTCATAATTAGATTAATTATAATTTTTAACAATTGGAAGGACGAGGGAGGATATAGAACCAATATAGTTTGGGGATGTTCACCGAAAGGGACGTACAGCGGGAATCGACATGCAGGGCTTCACTAATTGTGGACGGAATGCTACCGAAGATGACAGGAAGTGGAAACCGGTCTATCACTAGACCGAAGCAGCGAGTGGAGTCAGAAGATCGCAAGAAAGGTGTAATTAAGAAAGGTGTTTTTATTAAGGTGTCCTTAATACACAGAATTGGCCATATGAACGAGAAATTTAATTTAATTTTATATTATCAGCCCTCAATTTTTATTTAATTACGTTATATTATTTTCTGAATAACTAAATATTATTATTCATTAATTATGCATTCAATTTTGCTAGGTTTCGAATAAAATCGTTATATGTTGAGCTGGCTCCGCATGTTATTTAAACAGACAGTTTGAAACGTGAAGAAACTGGACTCTTTAAAACTAACCTATTTTTACAGTAATTTATCAACATGGTGTCGTTCCATGAGTATTGAACCAAAGAGTTAACAGGGTACCGCATTGTCGACCGGGAATTAGTTCCTCGTGTCAACACATTGTAACCACCAATAGTAATCATTTAGCAGCACTAAATCCACTGATAAGTATCGGTAGTTTTTTAATTAAAAGAATGTACACTTACCATGTAAAATGAACCTATCCGCTAACGAGGAATATTTTCATATCTTTCATTTATAGCGTAATAAAATTATGCCGCATAGAATTATTTTAATTAAATAAGTGAATTAGTTTTATATCATAGAAAATATACAATAAGATAAGAGAAAGGGTGTATTGTGTCACCTACTGTAAGAAAATAGGCTTCATCAATCTAGATTTACTTATATTCTGCGATAACATAAAACGTATGCAAAAATAAGGGACGTATTAATGTTTAAAATCGTATTTCGAAAACATCCGCTATATTTTAATAATAACAATAATATTTCTAATTTGATTAAATTCGCGTAATAAGTTGAATGATGGCTATTTAATAATAATGAAAGTCATGGGTCGGCACTGGACGACCGATCAAGCGACAATGAATTCAGCCAAGTATAATATTGAATCGAAGATCAAGGCTGAGTTCAGTGAACCCAACATAATTAAAATTGAAAATGAAAATATCTGTGTTCGGATCTTCCGCATCTGTATATTGTACAAATACTACGATGAATATTATTAATGAAAGATCATTTTTTTGAGGTATCAGTTTTTTGGGTTTACAATTATTGTCTTACAAAAACAGAGAATAAATAGTGTCAATTTGTAGATGAACGGAAGATCAAAGTTGCATACTCTTCAATATATTAGATTAAAAACTCATTATTACTTGGTAGTACAAAACCCTACAAAAGAACCTAACCGTTTGTTTAATTATGTTTATTATTGGTAACTTATCTACATATAATATCGTAGATATTAATTTTATCATGATTAACGGAACGTACCATTCCAGAATATTGTCTGCTATTAAATGATTATTGGAACTTCAGTACTGTTTTAAATCTGTCAAAATATTATTTTCTGTATATGGCGTGACAATGTTACGGTTATAATAATTATCACATCGGTTTTTAAATAGAGTAATTATTATAAGGTAACGAATTTAAGATAATGCACCTTATATTACGAACTTACGTAATTCATCGAGTAATTTAATAATTTTTCTTGTAACTTTATGGCCGTTATTTTACAAATACCGGTATAATCAAAATTGACGCTCCATACTGACATTAAATGTCACAGTAATTCACGGCGATCTAGTCGAAGAAATCTCTCGCCCCCAACATATCGGTCGAGTAAATACGGGAACGCAATTTAAATAAAGTAAAGTCGAGTAATCGGTCGAGTAAATACGGGAGTAAATTCCTAGTAAAGAATAATTAATTTCGCACGAATTATGTATTTCTTTCTTAAAATCGGGAGAAAATACCGCGCGAATACTCCGCACCTTTCTTATTGTAATTAACGATTACGTTATACTTTATTCGATTAATGCTCATAATATTAACATAGGGAAAAGAATTTTATATATGTATATATATTTTCGAATTCGATAAAATAGAAATGTTCGCGTCGATTTAAAAATATTTTAATTCCGTTTATTCTTATATATAAGGAACCGTAAACCGAATAATAGTAAAACTTCATAGTTGGCCGTAATCACTTTTTTCCATACGTTTATACTTGGTTCTCGAGATATGTACGCCTTTGACGGTTGTCAGTGAACGTAAATTATTACCTGAAAGTCTTTCTTTAACGACTTGGGAAGCGAATGCGGCTGCAGCTGCTGCGGCCGGATTGTGCATGATAGCCGGGTGTACCAGCCAGGGAAGTGGTGTGGTCCGAGCGAGGGTGGCGGGGCGGTGGTGCGGGTGCGGGTGCGGGGCGGCTGTGTGATGAGGCGGGGCGGGTGCGGGGCGGGGTTGGTGTTGTGCCTGAGGCTGGTGGTGGTGGCCTGCCGCCCCCTGGTGCACCCTCTGGGCAGGCACCCTTATCACGCCGCACCTCCTGGCCGGGTCCTCCTCCTCCTCGCCCAACAACCTCCTGATACTGAAAGCGAGCGCCGCGCCGCCCCCTCCACCGCCCACTCCGCCACCGCTCTGTGTCATTTCCATGTCCTCTTCCTCTTCGTGTCCCGAGTCCACGTTGATCTCTTGGTCCTCCTCTTCGTCCGTCATAGCGGTGCTACCTTCGGACGAGCCTCCGCCTCCACCCATCGTCTTTCGTGCTCTTAATCGGGGAGGATTAAACACACAATCACCGCATCGGGTCGGTCACAAAAGAACACACCTCACTTTTTCCTCTGTCGACTGTTACGGACGGTGGTCTCGGAACGACACGGTTCGGTCGACTGGCCGGGAGATGACTGGGGAGCGGCGCGGCGGAGGGCGTCTCCCCGAAGGGGCGTTTCTCCCCTCTCCGCGCTCCGCCAATCCGCTCTCTCTTGCCCGGTCCGCCTCTTACTTTCCATTGGCCCTCACTCCCACCACCCCGCTAATCTAAGCCGCTATTAGCTTCTGCCGCTCAATCATGGCATTGAGAATCTGTTTAAATTTAAAGCCCGCTAGCGCCCCCGCCGCCTCTTTCTCCGCCGCCCCGCGGACCCCGTATTAATTACGACCTCCCTCCGCCCCGCTCTTCTAAACCCGAACGACCCGACAAAAGCGGTTTCCCCTCCTTCCCCCCTTCCGCCGATAGGGCGATCGCTTATAAAATTTCTTTTAAAGCTTACCGTTCGCTTAACTTTTTACGATATTAAAGATCGTAACGGGTAGCCGGATCATTTCGTTCATTGGGGAATTTATTAATTTCTGTTTAGTGCCCGATACTTGATTTCAGATATCAAATTGCTGTATCACCGATCATCGCCGAGTCTTACCAGAATTGTTTTAAGGTGCACAGTGTCAGTGGTGATACTGTAAAGTACAGCAGGTTGAACTCCCGTGTTTTGAGAGCTCTTCCGATCTATCTCCCACCTGTGAGTATCTGACGACACCTAGAACTGCCCGGTTGACCACTCCCAACTTACTCTTTAACAATGATAAACAGTAATTTAGACCCTTAGATATCACAAAAAATGTCTATTACCATTGTGCCCATGCCTATATAGCTTCATTGCTAGCCAAGATACCGTAATCCTATAATATTTATTTCTTGTTCTTCTTGTTCATGTTGTTTATTACTCTAATCTGTTCTTCCGCTTATTTATAATTAAATTGAGCTATATAAATACTCAAATGTAAATTTGAGTGGTTGCACTGACAATAGTTTTAAGGGATCGCTAAACTATTACGTTAACTTATAATAAATCAACTCCTCATTCTCAAGAGTCGGGTTCAGGTAGCTGAATGTTCCGACACACACGTGAATGAACACCCGACTGTTCCTTCGTAGCTCCAGTCTCGAAGATAACCGCTCAAGAACCCAACACGCCACATATCTTTCGTTTTTACTGCGAGCGCCACGTAATTATTATGTTTTCCGAATTTATTGGGGGCTCTGGTTATTGTTATCGTTATATTCCATAAAATAAATTGTGTACCAATTGTTCTCTAAAGAAAAGGACGAGTTGGGCGTGGTTGCTTTCAGGGTAAAATCCACAGAAAGGAAGATGCTTTTCTATTCTCAAACGCGGCATTTCTGGCTAAGTAAATGAGTGGGCAGGCCACCTCTCCGCCACTTTTACTTTAGGCACTTCTTTTTACGGCACATTTTAATAATACAACGCTGCTTAAATATTTGAAGTGCCCCGCGAGACTTTAGTGCCATATCAACAGTTAGGTTTTCCTTCAGTAAAGACTACATTTTCGGCACCGGTTATATTTTCTAAACCTTTATACTTGAATTTTTATAAGTACAGTGGGAACTATCGACAGAGACTTACAAGATGGGGACAAATTAATTCATTGAGTCGTCACTTGAATACGATAGAAGCCGTATTCCGATTAATTCACGACATAATATGATTTATAAAATGACGAATTCTTTTACGTACAGACAGGCTAAAACAAGGGCTGACAATCACACGCTTTCAGATACGGATGCCGAAAACGTTTATAATAGTTTTCCATTTATGTGAGATTTTCAGAATTCGAAGGGGTCATTTCTATTAAAGGCGGAGTGATAAAATGGTTCCAATACTCCTACAATATCGGTATCCAAGTAATACTAAAGTGACGTTCATATTTGGCACAATGGGACGAAGTAAGAGGTTATAAAATTTGTAGTGGTGTCAATATCTATGAACTCTTAACGCTGGGACGATTTGAAAAACAATTATGAGTGGGCGAAGTGAGAAGGACAAGTGGACGAGTATTTGTATCGTGGGTAAATTTTTTTTTCAGACCGAATGGGAGAGCCCGCCCATAGAGTCGACAATGAATAATTCCCGTTTGCAAATGGAGCTCGGTGAAGGGGACCCATTACTTTGGTGGGATCCCTCCTGCCCCGATAAACTAATTGTCATGTCTTATTCAGGGCCGGGACCCGGACGACTTTATTCGCCCATAAATCGAGGGGGGTCGATGACAGCCCTTACTTGACGGCCCTTGATTTTATCGGCCAACCCCCCCTTTTTTTATTTCCACTCTTGGGACCGCCGTCCAGAAAAAACCGCACGCCGTTTTTTCAACTGAAATAAAGACACCGATGACTGACGTAAACGTAACCGCAATATCCGGCCGCGAGGAAGCGAACAATTTTTAAAATAAATGAATGAAACGCTTACTAATCATAGGCTCTTTAAGTTACATCCCCGTAATAAACTGAACTACTAAAGTTATTTGAGACTGCTGTTTCTGATGTCAACGGGTGTCAAACAGGAGACCCGAAGAATGTCTTCCTCTAACCTTAATTACCAATTACTTATTGTCAACTAGCCTAGAAAGGTATAGGATATCGAGTGTACTTCTCGTTCATTGCAGCTGCCCCCTCTATTACAGTATTATACTATCTTATAGAAGTGTGTAATAAGCCCTCAATACTACCGTCAATATCATCTGTAATCAAATTTTATCGCTCTAAATGGAGTGGAAAAACGCTCGAGTCAAACCGTCAATTGGAGTGAATATGGGATGAAGAAATCATATTCCCTAGAGCCATTGTTCTAATTCTTCATTGTTCTTCGGCGCCTTTTCCACGGGTCGATAAACTCGGTCTTTAATTTGCAGAGTTACCGTTACCGACGACATCGTTCGATAAAGTGAACCGTCTGCATCGATGCAGGCTTGAAAAGTCCAACACTGTACGACGACCTCGGTTTAAGAACCACAACTGGTTAGAGGAGCCAGGCGGTGATGAAATGAATGCGGCCACCTCTCCAATAAACCAGTCAGGGTTGTGTAAGAGAGCCGGCGATCGGTTTGTTTATCCCACCATAAACCGGGGATGAGAGCTCCCAACCCCCCCTTCCACCCCCACACCGCGCCCTATTTTGATCGGTGCCCTTTTACGGCCCCTCTGGACGGTACTGATAAAGCGCGAAAGGAACCGTGAAAGGCCGAGAAAAATGTTGGCCAATTAATCCCACGATATTGAACCTAGGCCTCCTCTGAAGCCGAAACAAACTACAAAACCACTCAGGGCATCGACATGACCTTTTTGAACATTAAGCCAATTTATTCGCTGTGCCGATTCGAAATTACTAGTGCGTATATTTTCCGTTCGAGAGAGAAACTATTTTCAAGATAATTCCATTTACCTTCCAATAAGGACTATTATAGAGGGAGAAATGCAGATTGAGTATAAAATTATAAGTAAAACAAGACAGGCATTACGGTACATACACAATACATAATTCGTTCCCTGGATCTCGTTTAATTTAAACGCTTTTAGTACGTCGGACCCAATAGTATATACAATTCTTCTATTTTTTAGTCTTTTCTCAACACCGATAGGGTCGCCGCGCTCCGTCCGTGAGCAATTCCAAAGCTATAAACATTTTTATCGCGTCCAATTTATCAGATTCAATAAAGAGAGGTCTCCGTCGTCGACAAATGACTGGCCGGCTCTTATCTCCGTGAAAAATTGCAAAGGACCCGAAGCATTACGAACCGTTTTTTTTGTTCTACGATTCGGGGTTTACAGGTACTCGCTCCGCGAAATTATACTTGGCCAGAAAGGCCAAAGGCCGTTAAATTACCAGACGCGAGCCACTCGAAATAACCACCGTCCCACCAGTTGTTCCAAGATCAATCCTGCCCGACCCCAACACCATCCAACAATATTTCTTTCGTCTTACGTTTAACAACTTAAAGGCAATTATTTCGACGATCGCAGGCATCTATAAGTGTAGTTTTCGATGTCATCCTGCCTAAACAATTAACCATATAAGGCGATATTTTGCAATGAGGATATTTATCCTGTTTTAATTTGAGTAAAATAATACATTTTGACAGAAATATGTTTAAATATCGTATGTGTAATGATATGTGTTATGTCATTCTATAAATAACTATAATAAACTATAATGTTAACTATCCATCCAGTAATTAATTGTGATCCTATGTATAAAAAATAAATATCGTCAAATCGATCTTTATTATTCTAATCTAGAATATTAGAATCTTAAAATGTAGGGGATATTAGAATTTATCATAGTGAAGGCATCTAATTCCGTATTTGTCGTTCCGTTCGAATTTCGTAAAATATTTAATCGGAATCGAAACATTCGAATTAAGATCGTTCCTAGGCTATCGATATAGGCGGTCCGTACAATAAAGGCACTGTATAGGTCATCAAGATTTAAGCCGGGGCGAATAGTGCTTACTGTAGATTGTGGCCGGCGGTTCTAATGTGCTCCGTATCGGGTCGTAATGAAATTTAACGTTAAGCCGTAACACGGGTACGTGCCCGGTGTTCAACGGGGGTGTTCCACCTCTTTCAAATTGGGTCCCGAGCATTGCCCCCCGCCCCCGGCTCCTCTTTTAACCAAGAAATATGTCCGCGCCCACCACCCTCATACCGGCCCGCCCAACACGGCCACGGCCCCGCGCTAACAAACGACGGCTGTAAAAGCCGAAAGGTTGTGTGTAATGTAATTGGTCCGCCGCTACATCAATAATTGGGGGAGCTCTCGCTTGTTGTTCCAGCAGTTGTATTGTTGTCTGCGGCGGTTGGGGCGGGGGCGGGGGAGGGGGCGGCGTTGTGCCGTACGTGCCAGGAATGCCGCCCCCCGGCCCGGAGTTATGGCTTCCCCCTCGCGCCCCTTCAATTGCCCTTTATTGTCGGCCTCTTGCCCCCTTACCCGGCCTCACATTTATCAAACCCCCGCCCGGTAAATATTACATACCGCCAACCTGCCCGGGCTCGCGACTCGATATCGTGCATTAAGGCGGCCATCTCCGGCCGATGTCCCCCGCCCGGCCACGGCCCAATCACTCCGGGGCACCGCTTTACTGCCCAATAAATTATTGCGGCCGAATCGAAATTACATAATGCGTCGTTTTCCGAGGATTGCGGTACGATTCGGGACGTGATTGACCTCTACTAGTAGTTGAATAGCAAAGCAGCTTCTTAATCCGGCGGACACGTCTTCCCTGCGCTCCCTCGGGGAACACGTGACCGCTCCCCAACTTCACTTCGAACACAACGCTATCGCCGTCTTCCTTCGATCTTTAAAATTTAAAATGCTTAAATTATTTTTGGAAATATTTACGGATAACTTTGATTCTTGTATTATATCGAGACAAATTTAAAATGCTTAAATTATTTTTGGAAATATTTACGGATAACTTTGATTCTTGTATTATATCGAGACAAACAACAATAATATTTGGCTTAGACAGAAATAAAATTGTCGCGATTGGAATTTCTACGTTTTTTAATGCCTCGTTAATTAATACTCAGCGCTATTGTGAAACGGAATTGTAAACGATAATGTCCTGTGGTGTTATCATGATATGATCATTTAAAAGAATATGTGAAAATATGTCGAATTCGTCGGAATGAAAAAATGAACCGATGTTTGTAAGTCATAGCTCCTAAAGAGTAAAAACACGGCACGGAAAAAAATAAGCCTCGTTCTACATTGATAAGAAATCGCGGAGTTGATCTATTCCACGTCCTTTAGCGAAAAACTGCAGATTAAATTTATTTTACTCTCCGCTAAGTTGAGTTTCATGATCTTAGCCAATAAGGGTTACGAGCTTTTCCTTTATTGTGGCCGCAAGTAGAGGCGTGGGGTGAGGGAGGGGGGCTAAGAGGTTAAACTTGGGCCGTATTGATTTCATACCCATTTCCCATTAACTAAATTGCCTTTTCTATAATGCAAATTTAACATCTCGATAGAATTACCGATCTATTCTGAATCACGTGGCCCCGTCATTGCTGGCGAGATAGCAATAGTTGTTTGCACAATTAGTTTGTCGTCGTTTAAAATTAAACTGCTTTAATCTTCAGAAGAACACTTACCCTCTAGTCACTCTAGTCTCTCTTAAAGAGATGTCATTTCTGATGTAAAATAAAATAACGATATAATTTCTTGCCCTAATATATTATACAAAGAACTCTACTGTACGATGTGTGTATAGTTTATGACTAGACACTGAATATTAGATATATAAAAATAACACCATCTACACAACTTTAACGCTTTATATTTGTGTTATATATTTCGTCATATAATTTAAGACTCCTGCCATGATGTTCGCAGTACTATTCTAATGTCAGAATAATATTATAAGGTTAATTGTCGTACACGTAAATCTAAAGCTGTAAATTTCAAAAGAATGGGAAAATGGAATCCTTCCCTGGGATTTATTTTAATAAAACCATAAACATGGGAAGACACGAATAGACTTCTGATGAAAACATAGATCTATAAATTAGTTCTATTCAGTAATGGCTTTCAATTTGGTTAAACCTTGTGAATTTCATCCGGCCGCAAATTACTTTCGAACCGTGCCCAGACTTTCATTCGACAGAAGCAAAAATTACCTTTCACAGTCCGAGTCACATCCTGGAAGAGTACACTCTGTATTGCTTTATAATGCAGAGATTTGGCCCGAAATAATGTAAAGATTCAAATAAAATAGCAAAAGTCTGATCGATTTAACCTGTTGGCTTTGTCTAAATTGGAACAAAGCACGATTAAATAGTTGAAATTATTCGATCTTGCACATGGAAGTATTGTGCTTCGAATTCGTACGGATTTTATACCGAATCTATAAATATAAACTAAAAACGGTGCGCCGTCGAGAATAAACCGCACTCCGGGCTGTGATTTATTTAAATGCCTCTTTTGAAATGTTCACTCGCTCTATATTTTGGACGACTGATCTTCAGGGCCCGTAATAACAGCGCTATTCGCGCAGCGTTCTGACCGCAGGAATATTTTATGGGGTTCCGGCAGTAGTTTATTTATGGTGAGTCGATCATCCGGATTAGATCATTCTGTCAAGGTAACCGTACTCTCGGTAATAACACTGACCGATGGGGTGGCGGGGGCGGTCCAATGAAATGGGCCCTATTTATTTGCCCAGCCTATCCAATATAGCTAAACAGATTTTTTCTTTCTGTCCGAGCGCAACGACTACAAACGATAAGGGAACGTGTCTGTCCCAGATGGAGGGTCTTAGCTGCTGTCTTCTCCCCGCGGTACGCACTCCGAACTAAGATATATTGAACCGTGGTGGTAGTTGAAGCTGCCATTTGAATCCGATCTGTCCTAACGATCTTGCTCAAGACCTACGCACAACACATTTCCGCCTCAAATCGATTAAATTCCTGTATTAGCGCAGCGGGTTCTTCCTCAGAGTGACTTTAGAATTTTCATTTCCTATATATGTCCTGCCGCACATTGAACATTGAAATTTGTTAATGTTTCAGAAGAGAACTGAGATGTCGGAATTGTGCGGTAGAACTGGAGAAACGAGGGAAAAGTAAGTGGTAAGAAAAGACTGGAGGGTCGGGGATGTTGGTAAGGGAATTCGTATCGGCCGGAGTGGGTCGGCTTTATTGGTCTGGACACTGGGAGGAGGCCTCCCGCACCAAGCTTTGATTCTATTAGCCGCCACCGTCCTCAATTGGAAACAAACCTTCCCACTATTCCCTCTTTTACCCGCCTCTTTATTCCAGTTTTATCGCTCGTTCCCTTCTTTCCGGCCGTTTAGAGCCTTCATACATCCTTGCAAGACTTTTCTTCCCGTCCGCCTATCGTTTCCCGGCCTCCAGTTTATTCTCTGGTCAATACAATAAAAAATCTATCTGGTTGTAAGATGAGAAAAATGGAATTCCCGTTTAACAATTTTAAAATGTAACTTTTTAATTGGGAACCGAAATGAGTTTGTTACTCTCCCCCCCCCCCTCGTTCTCTAGGTCCTTATATAGAATTCCTTTATGAAAGTTACAAAGTAGAAATACGTACTGACGAACACCGCAAAAGGAAACGATGTTCTATCGTGTTCGGTAAAACGAGAGGACATTTTCGTCGTATTTTGTGCTAAAAAGTAATGGAATAAAGAGAAGGGCGGCGGGGAAGGCCATAAAGCGCGTAGCCCCCATTAATAACGGGCAGTTTTATAGTGGGGCCTAAACCCACCATCCCCTCCCCCAAACCTAACAACCCGGCCAGCTCAGGCCATAGCCGGCCGAGCAATTAACGCTACTGAATTATAAATTGATTAAATGCAATGATGGCATTTTACTACTGGAGCCGGATAGAGAAGGAGGGAGATGCAGAGCGCAGTAGGCAAGAGAATAGTGTAGAGGTTGGAGGGAGCGGCAATAAGAGGGAGGGCCTGGACCCCGGTTGGACTTTACTGCCTGAGAGGCCTGAATTATTCAGTCCCCGTTGTATGGGAGGACGGTTCTTCCGCCGGAAGGGAACGAATATATTTTTCGCCGTCCAAACCGCAAACACTTGAGTCTGTACACTGTTTGAGGGCATTTTTTACGGATTGCCCAACCCCGGCCGATGGTGCGCGGACCCTCCCCCTATATAAAATATGGTGGGGGCCCTTCTGAGACCGCGCAGATTTCCTTATGCGGCAAAATATTCCAAACGAGACCGCCTCCGAATATTTACGGTAGTACGGCGTTTTCTACTTTCGGAAAATATTAAGAAAATCGTTCCCGCTTTTTCCGCGGGATATATTCAACTTATTCCCGATTACTTTACTGTTTTTTAACGGTATCGCGTGTTCTAAGTCATTGGTCACTGCGTTCACTAATTTTACTATTCGAACCAGTTAGCGAGAATGATACAGCCGCGTTTAAGGGGATTCGAGATTCATTTTCATTCGATGTAAAGCAAAAGTACTGGAACGCCAACTTTCCTTTATCTGTTGTTAAGGTACAAATGACAGATGTGTTATATCGGTAAGGGACAAAAAAATCAGATAATTACTGAAAAAAACGATCGCTTAGTGAAGGTAGAAAGGATGTAATGACAATAAACGTTTGTAGGAAAAAAGGTCATAAAAAAAAAGGTCACGACTAAAGAAGGCAGTTAGAGAAGGGACATGAAACGTTCAGATCTAATAGTGTGGTGTGACCGGTCGCTATAAAGTGGGCCTTGTTATTACATGTAGGATCTTGTGTCGTAACGAAACTCACCGAGTATTATTAGGAAGATCCACGACATAGTCCGTCCTAACCCGGGCCGCCCCCTCGCCCACACCCATTATCTTTGTTTCGGCTCCGTAATAGATGGTACCGACTTCCGCTCAGATTACAAACATATTACCTCCACCGAACGACTCTTTAAAAAAGGATTAAAGATCGACATTCCGAATACGTGTCGTGGATTGTCTTATGGCCACGGAGAGAGTCTCTCACAGGGGCGCCCCAATTCGGTAATGTTGACGGAAAATAGTTAGCGCACCATTTTATGTAATATAGCAGGATATACAACCGGAATATTCAGATTGGTGCCCCGATGCCTACCTTCAATTACAATTTTTACCCGAATAAACGGGAGGAACTCACAAAACTCAATAGAAGACAAAAATATTGTTTTTCTTATAGCGTATATTATCACTCAGACAATTATCAGAAAATTCTCCGTTAAATGATATTCGATAAATGAAATCGAAGAAGAATTTGTTTATATATTTATAAGGGTTCGATGTACATTTTCCGATGGTGAGTTTTTTCGGGTCAGAAACAACGCCAGCTATTTCAATTTTAATTCGATGGTCGGAATTTTAATTATAATCTACGAACTCATTTATTCAATTTCGAGAGAGACGGGCCAGTAGATAGGTCGGTGGCGGGGAGGGGGTGAGCGGACACGCACACCGAACACCAGAGGAGAGTTCAAACAGTGACGTGTGCACACTGTGATAGTGTTTATAAAGATGTATTATTCAGGGATTCCGTGCGTCCGAGGATAGCGAAAGGACAACCACAACTGGAATAGGAGGAGGGATCAATAATAGATATGGCCTATATTATAGAAAGGCGGGGGTAGTCCGGTCCCCACCTAATAAAGTGCCGTCCCAGGGAAAGGGGTAAGCCGGGGGCGGGTAAGGGTAACGGGGTGGCGGTCTGTGGAGGAGAGATAGAGGAGGAAAGAGATATTATCCTCGGTTTGGCGACTGTAAAAAGGAGCGGTGCGGTTGGGCGGACTGGTGCCGGTTTGTTCTTGCATTATGAAGTGGAGTTTGGGCCGGTCAGAGGATTGGGCGGGCGAGGTCCTGCCGGCGTGGACCGCACCGCGCCACCTTTCTATTATTCACCCCCGGCTACGTATCCTCTCCCCCTTCTTACCCTCACCCCGGACCCGGGCTTTAAACGGGCCGCGGTCTCCATCCAGTAGGCAGCAACGAAAAAAAGCACCCCGCACGCTTTTGAATCCGAGGGGTTTATACCCGTTAATATTTCATATCAAACAGGGGGGTTATACGAATCGGCGCCGAGTTTTGAAATATTTCATGTATCCGTTGCGACCGTTCTAATTAATTTTTGCGAAAAGTTACCCTTTCGAATTAATAAGTGTTTTACGATAAACAAAATTAAACTGTAACTCCCCGTCGCCTTAGCGAAAAGAGCGACGCGAGATCCGACGATCGATGTATACACGCGGATGATACTAAAGTATGAAACTAATGATAACGCGCGAAGGTATAGGACTTACTCAGACTCGGCCGAGGATTCGGCTTCCATCTGTGAATACGTCGGTTTAAGTATTCAGTTTATTAGACTCTTTGAGTCGACGGCCGGATTTAACGCTCCCTCCCATGAATAACAAATCCTCTTCCACTTTCGGAATTATTCATTAAAGGCGCGCCCTTAAAGGTTTTAATTCTATCGCGAGCTTGTTTCACTGCCGTCTTAATAGTAGACTTGATGTTGACTTCTCCTATATTATGTATTTTTTACGCCGATGGAAGTCATTCCTCGCCTATTCGTTGATAATGTTACTCGAATTGATCGAGCCGGAGGAATGCGACCGTCCGTTTAGAAAATTATGTTTCCATTAACGACAATGTTTTCTCCAGTGACCACTCTGTTGGAACTGAGCCATTAATTGTGGCGGAATAAAAGCTCTCGGTAACTACGTTAATTCCCGGACAGATTGCGGGTCGAATCAATTGCACGGATGAAGGAAGAACGTGAAACAATTCTAATGCATCTCATGCCACTTTTGAACGTCTTATTACAGACCTTCAAAAGTGGCATGAGGAATACATGCTCCCTCTCTCCATAACCCCCTCCCCTTCTCTCTCTCTCCCTCTCTCTCTCTCTCTCTCTCTCTCACACACACACATATACGTGCCCGTGTTCTCTGCATTGGTTCCAAGGTTATAAACCGTAATAGAATTATAAAGACCCATGAACTTCGCATTACTTGGTCTGTAACATGGAGGCTTTCCATTGCCATGGGATTATACGTGCTGGCTATCACGACACGAGGTCGCGTGACAAATAGTGGTTATCGCCAGTTTCTATCTGTTTCTCGTAGCGCCAGCTCTGTCCAACAACGTCGACTACTTTTTTTCATTTGTAAGGAGCTGTACTCATTAATCTCACAGTAACACCCTTTACTTTGTCACTAAATTTATAAGAGATTCCTTTTTTAATTCATGTTTACGTCCGATCAGACTATGCGTATGACATTTAGAGTTTGACTGCGAAACGGAACTTTACGAGCTTAATATCGATATTATTAATAAATCGATCGTTACGGGCAGTATTTAGTTTCTTTAGGTCGAAGAATGAAAAGTAATAAACATATACATCGGTCCCGAAATAACATTAGCTTAAGTTAAAACTGGAAAGAATTTGATAAAAACCGTTTACCGAGGGTATACGCCTCGGAGGTCTACTTATTGTGAGTTAGCGTGAGTGGCTCTGAACATGTTATGTAATGATTGATTGGTTCAACTTCCTCTTTGGCACCGCCCTCGTCACTGGTTTTCGGTCGTTTTTAAAATTTGTTCCGGGCCTTTTTCGCACGGACCCTTTTTAGATTCTGCGCTTTTAACTAAATTGTTACGGAACGTACAAGTGCCAATTTAAATTTATTACAAAGTCCGATCAAAAATTATTTCGAAATTAAAAGTAATTAACGGCGTAAATCAAAAACATAATTCTTGGGATTAAGATTTGTTTCTTATGTATGTTAAGTCCGTTAATGTATCGGTTTCATTTCGATCGTTCCTATTTCATCCGACCCTTTCTATTCTCAAATCATCGAGAAAGATCGTTATCAGTCAACAGTCGATTAATTAAATACGTACGTATTATATTAAATCAAACCGAGTCGAGTAAATAATTAGCGGGGAAATTCAGATTCGTCCGTTTATTCTTTCTTCTGGCAGCTGTATCCGCGTTCGAATATTCGATAAATCCCGAACTCGTACGACACATCTCCTGGGGATAGTACCACAACGGTAGGAAAAAGCTATATTCAACATTCAGGCACCAATCCGTTTTAGCCTCTAGGGAGGGAGGGGCGGATGTTAATTGGGTCCGCGGCCCGGGTAACTGGTGCGATGGCCTCTGATTACCTATGGGAGAGAGTGAGAGAGAGCAGGGGGCGGGGGGGGGGGTGGGCAGGCGATGAGAGCGAGAGAGAATGAGAGAGCGAGGGGGAGGGGGTTGTGCCGGGCGAGCCGAGTGGAATTGTAGCGTTAAAACTTGAAGAACAATCCACTTGTAACAAATGGATTCAAGCCAAATTGTGCCGGGAGAACGCCATTTCTCCGAGCCAACTCTCGTGCCCCACCCCCGCCTCCTTTCTCCCTAAAGCACACAATACAAATACCCTGTGCGGACACTTAATTTGTTTAGAGCCCCTCCTCTCAGCCGGGGGGGGCCCTCTCCCTCTCCGCTATCTCCACCGCTTGCTTGTTCTCAGACACTCTCTCCCTCTCATTCTCTCTATCCCCCCCGCTCACCCGTCTCTCTCTCTCTCTCTCTCTCTCTCTCTCCCACCTACTGTATGTTGGGGGGGGGGGGGCCGCCGCAATACAAAGCCCTCCGTTTTTTGCCGAGGGGGTCGGGAGTGCGCGGGCCGGCGGTATCGCGGCCGAGGGGCAACCCGGAATTATTGATGACCGTTACAAATGCTCCGGCAACCAGATTAAATGAGACCGAGCCCCCGACGAAACAGCACCGCTTCCCGAAAACATTGCTATTTCTTGTTCTCTCCGCTCTATCCTGCTTCCTTTCCTGTCTCTCTCGCTCCGCTCGTAGCCCCTATACTCCCCTCCTTCTCTTTCTCCGGTTCTTATCCCAGTCGACAATTGGTAGTTTAACTCCTCTTTCCCCTCTCGCTCTCACCATTCTTCCTTCAGCCTTCTTAACCAAATCCGAGGAACAAAACTGGGCGCCGAAGCCGCCTCGAGGTCACATCGGTTCGTCCTACGAATGCGATATTATACGGAAATGTACATTACCGACGTCGAATTTTTTAATTGTAAAATGTATAATTCGTTTCAAGTCCGGTTTTATTTATTTTTAACTAACTCTTACGTTAAACAATGTGAAACTAAGTTATAACGTCAGCCAAGTCGTAAGTTGGCCAAAATCTGGATGCTGCAATTTTTTATTTAATATGAACAACTAAAACGATTGTTTGAGAAAATTTATTGTCACGACAATTACTAGTTGTGACTCCAATTCACTCTCTCGCTTTGGACTTTTGGGGGTGTACATTATATATTCATAGAGTTTTTGGGTGGGGGACTCCGACATGTTGGCTCCAGCCCTCCGGCGTCGGTGTCGCTTCAATTAGAAGCGTCTCGTGCATATTTCAGACATTGCCCTCTGCCGCTTAGAGTTTCCCTTTGGCGCTACCGAGGTTATTGTCGATTCTCGAGAATTAAAAGTCTACCCGCCGAATAGCAAAAGAACAAAAATGAAGACTGCAATTACCGAGAAATTAACCCCATTAACGAGTCCCTTCTTAAATAAAGTGGATTATCTTTGAGTGGTACAAAGAGGGAAGTATAAGCCGCTTTTAATCCTTAGTTCTCGCATTTTCCTTAGTCGATGTACCATTATAATTAGAATTTTACTCCAAATACGAAAACATTGGAGAACTATATATCTCAATATGAAGCGGTTTCATTATACATTTGTGGTATGAATGTGTGGGTGAATAAGTTTTCAGTCAGATAATGTTGTATTTATTATGAAATATGATCGAAGAAAAAAATTCTATAATTATCACTTACTGTGATTTCATTTACCATCCAACGAAAACAATTTCAAATTAGATTTACTCAGCGTGCTTCCATAAATTAATATTCAAAAAAGAGAATCTTTTTCTGGCTATATACACATACATACATAGTATGTACATATATATACAGACTAGCAGATGAATTCGAGTGTTAGTAAGTAGTATCTTGTTGGCAGATATTCGATATGTAGCACCAAGGGTTGGAAGTCTACGGAATGAGTCTAACTGAAGAACAATCAACCGAGGTGGAGAGGTCTAACATCTAGCGTTGTACCAAATACTAGTTGTTAAGATGACAGGGCAATATGGCGGCTGCCGAACCAATATGGCCGACGCCATTATGAATTTCTTTTTTACACCGGCTTGGACTCTATACTCGTCTCTGGCGGCCGTAATGAGCCTCTCAGTCACGATCCACCACCAGCCGCCTCGCCGGCTACCCGCCTCAACATATCTCCTTAATATCCTAATAATCGTTCCTTCGTGAAAAAAATTCCCATCCGCTTTCAACCTGGGGTTTTTCGGAGCCCAGCCCAAACTCTTTATCTAGAGAACTATGAAACATTTTAAAAACATTGAAACGTACTCTTCTTATAACTGCTGGCCGTTGGTAAGCGCCGATTCTTGGAATATATAATAGTATGGATTCTGGACTATGCGCTAAACTTAATTCAATTCTATTAATTGAATTCCTATTCCTGTATTCTCACCCGTTTTGTCAACCGAGTCTTGCCTATAGTGATTTCACGGGCGTGAATTACTAATGGAAAAAAACAGAGGAAGAAGAGGATAATAGAATGATAAGAAAACTTCTTCTTTGGCACCTATAGATGAGTCTTCAGTGCCTGATTGCGAAAATTTAAAATTGCTAGAAATAAGTCGTGTACGTACGTTACTATTGCCGAAAGTGGCCGACTTCCGGTCACAAAATCCTGTTTAAGAGGCCGAGTCGTAATAAAAGTAAATTGTAAATATGCCGATCCGTACGGACAAACGGGAAATAATCGAGTAACGTTCCTAAATAAACCCGGATTTATTTTAACTTGGTTTTATTCTTTGTTGGTTTTATCGCGTTGTATATCGGCGAACACAACTCGCAATGAGTCAATGTCCCAATGTAGGTTCGAAGCTGCAGTGAGCGCCGTTTTAAATCGTTTCAAATCATATTTTCCTGGTAGGGAATTCCGTATTAAATTTAACACATTTTAAATTCGTACGTGTTACGTGTAGTGTTGGGGGGTCAGCGGTAATGGTCGGTTCAGATTGGGCGTGAATTATTGAAAGGGAGCCGCTGGGGATAAATGAAACCCGGTACGGGAGGGAGTCCACGTTGTTGGCCCCGCACAAAACTGATTGGTTAAACGCAAAACTGCAATCCGATCCGTAAATAATTAGTATCAATTTAGTGGTAGGGGCGGGCGGGGGTGGGAGGGGGTTGTCCGCTCATAATCAATATAAATGTAGCCGACGGCTCGAGGTGCTCGGGCCCGCCACCCCACGTTCGTTCCTACTCGCTTTATCGATACTAAACGCTAACAACATTATTTCAACGGCAATGTACTGCATTAGGCCGTGAGTTCGTAAACGAAAATAGCGATACAAATATGAAACGGTCCAACCTTTCAGCTAACTGAAAACCTTTCGAATCGGTTGAATTGTTTACTGGCCGAAGCTTTTATTGTGCACTAATGTTTATTTCATATTTCAAACATTCTGAATGGTGGTACAAATATTAGTACATACCCCAATGACGTTTCCTAGTCAATTTTTTTCAATTTTCCTATTGAATGTTTTTGAAACGATTTTCTTTTGAGAATGACTATGTACATACAATATAATACTGGTTAAATGTTTTTTTGTCATTGTATGAAAAGTAAAATTTCATACAATGACTTCCACTGTTAATAAACAACAGTTCTGCTCTGCCTATTAGTGTAAATAATAACTAATAAATCTAGTTAGCTTCTGAATGTAAAACGTGAGTAACTGTTTGTGACATACATTTATGACTACCTTCATAGTACATATTATATTTTGCATCATATACAATACAAATTAATGTTTCAAATGAAATTTGGACTGGTTTTATTGGTTTTGTATCTGTAACCAATCATAATTCAGTAAATAATTTCCGAGATAATAGAACTAAGGTCGTCTTCTTGGTTGAAAATAATAGGTTCATTTATTCTTTAATGGAAAGGGAGTATGGGTCGGACACTCATTACCCACATTTCAATTGGAAAGTAATGGCGAGCTCATTCCTAATGATACGTTTGAGAATCAACCACTCGAAACTGCCTGCCAGTAAAAAAGAAATATGCCTTTACAGATAGGGAAATAATATTCTTTATATACTCTGCAGAGTTTCTTTCGATGCGCTTACCCATAAGCTCAAACCTCTAAGGTGTTGTCCCTTAGTCGATAAGAAAACCTTTTTGACTTATTGGAAAACTGCAGTTCCTACTGCAACGATTTTTTAAGACGGACAACTTGGGAACCTTTCTTCAATCAGTCTTCAACCATATCGCCACTATTACTGATAGTGGCAGCCTTTTAACTGCACTGTTGATGAGGAACAATGGTAATAGGATAGAAAAGCACTTACTGCATCGAGTATATTAGAGTATATTATTAGATTTTTTGGTATGTTTAAATCACGGGTGGTCTTCTTTGAGGAGTCTGTAAGGAACGTTTAGGATTTCAGGAGATGGTATGGTTTGGCCAGTAGGATTAGGGTGGTGTGCAATTCGAGAGTAGAATTTGTCATATTCAAACGGGAGTTCAAGATGTAAAGTGAGATTGGAGATATCCGAATAAGGTAGGTCGGATAATACAAATTGGACGACATCATCGAGGATTCAGTGGGGCGGAAAGGGACGCACACCGTATGAATTCTTCCGCTCGAAGTGTTCGCCACACAATTCTGAGGCAGACAACAATATCGGGGGGCTCTTGGCGGGTAGCGTTTAATCAGTGAGCGGGGGTTGTTGTCGGGGGTTGGGAAACAGATGCCGGGGCCACCCCCTAGCACATTACCAGTTATGACAGAGACAGAACTGTTGGTGGGCGGTGGCCGGAGGCGGGGGGGTGAAGGGCGCGTCCGTTTATAATTGCCGTTAGCCGCCCCGCTCGGTCGGGCGCTCGATAGAAAAATAATCTAATAATAAAATGATTTTCCCCCGCTCGATTTAAAAATGTTGGCCCTCGGGCCCCGCGGGGACCCGACTAATTTCACCGTTCCCCACTTAGGGCAGCAGTGGAGGGACATCTGACTTTGGGGAGGCCCCCTCCTCCGCCCCCAACGCCATGTCGACAACCAATATCAGCCAAGTTACTATGATTAATTGAAAGTTTGCCTTGTCTCAAATTGCTCCAACTTTTCATAAAACGAGGTACGGCAACTAACGTCCCTAGAGGTTGCGTATAAATTATTGAAAATTCTTGTCATTCAAAATGTTACCAAGAAATCTGAATCGCAAGCGCGTCGATAACTATCAAATTAAGGAGTGCAGGGAAGTGAAGGGCTGAAGGTATCCGCTATCATATTATTATTACTATCTAAAGTCCGGTAAGATCGCGTACTACTTTGGAGGGAATCCGGGTGCCATGTGTTGAACCGCCACCTCCGAATTTCATCCTGGTTTTGGAGAGCACTTTTTTTAATGAAAATTAATTTTCGTCTCACAGCACAGGTATATTAACTTGGTACCTTATTATATTAAAATGGTAATACAATTAATTTGACAATATAAAATAAAGAAAAGTTGAAACTACGAATATTGAGGCCGATGAATGTTGTTTCCCCTGAAAGTCGAAGCGGAGTGTGTCTCCGAATCGCGGCAAGTGTTGAGGCATACATTCCACACGACAGTGGGCATTAATGTTTTACTTTTATTCGTTTACCCTTTCTTCGAACAAGAAGATCGGGGCCGGGTTCAGGTGTTCCGTTCCGTCGTGGCGGGGGACTTACTAAAAGGGATTAAATTAAAACATTAAACCGTAATTTATAGGGAAATAATTTATGATCCCATTGTTTTAGTTCTGGGAGTTGAGTTAGTGCCGTTATGGGTTGGGGTGGCACACCCATTACTGGGCTCTCTACCGGGCTCACTCATTTAACGCTAAGTGCACCCTCTTAAATTTATATATTCTATTTATCAGAGCTCGCATTCCCTTTAAGTAATAGATCTTCTTTATTCGAAACATTAACATTAAGAATTTAATGGAGCGCTAGAATTATACTACATTCTATCTATTATTAAATGAGTAGATTACTGGAAAATCCAACTGAGCTCTGCCCAATACGGACGGACTATAATTCTACCGAATAAATCGATCATAATAAATAAATAAATAAATAAATATAATAAATAAATAAATAAATCAAAATAATTGATTATATTAAATACGAAAATTATTTTTTGAGAGAATTCAGTAACATAGGAGCATTTAGAAATTTCATTCTTCTTCAAGATTATTGCTTACGTTCCTCCACATTCTTCTGTACCCACTCGCTGAATTAGTAATGTTCCCGATAGCTTTCAGCTTCTCAACGTATTCAATAGCGCTTTGTCAGTATGTTAGTGAAGCCGGTTGGTTACCGTTGGAGCAACCTGTCTCCACTGTCCCTACAGCCAGTGGTGACAAAAGAGTACAAGAATGATGATATTCCAAGGCCTAATCGAATATCAAACAGATATTCTCTAATTTATATCAAAGCAAAAAGACTTCATAAGATGTAAAGTGCATATTGCTATACCAAGACTAAAACGAAAATAAATTTTTTCAAACTAGGTCTTATACAGAAGAAAATATACATACGAATACACCTCAACACTTTGAGATAGGTAAAATATTCAGCCTGGCTTAAAAAGGTTATCTCTTCGGCTATATCTAGTTGGCTATATTCCAGTAGATTAATAAACTAACAGATAATTTGTTAATTAATATAACTCGGCATTTAGGTGTATGTAGAATTTAAGTAGGCGCGTATAAAGGGAGAGAGTGAGAGACGAGAGAAGAGGGAGAGAAGAGAAAGAAGGGAGATAGAGAGAATGATAGAGAGAGAGAGAGGGGGAGGGGGGTAGAATGAGAAGGGACCTTTTTTCAAACCAGGTGTCTCTCCTCCATTGAATATTTGATGCAGTTTAAACTGGGAAAGTTGGTTCTCCTCCCGCCCCACCATCCGCAAGACCTTCCTAAACCCCTTATATCATGAATAATATAATACCGTTTACATATAAGTAGGCTCCAAGTAAGCTCCCCCTGTTCGACCTTGTTCTAATAAGGGAGACGCTACCCCCGGCCCAAGTGTTTAATGTAATGGCATCCACCCATTCCACTCCACGGGACTCGCCCCTGCGACACAATTTTCCTTGTTTCCTTTAAGTAAAACGACTTTTTTAAGAGGACCACCCTCCAAACCTCGAGTTTAGTCTCCGGCTCCATTTTAACTTTCTAGGCAATTTAAAATTTCTTCACTACCGAAATTCGACGCTTTTTCTGTTTTAAATTAAGGGTTTTTTAAATATTTTTTCCAGTATAAGATAGACCGAACCCTGCCTTGATTTTCCTTTATTCAACGAAATGACCATTTATGTAAAGGAAAAATTACGTGATCAAGAATAGGATAGATTTATGTGATTACTATATTCAATAATATATATTACATACATAGATTACATGCCAGAATTCAGCGGGCGGGCGGGAAGATCATCTTTCAAAACATAATGAATAATCCTGAGAATTAACAAGATCAGTGGTATAGTGAAAACTAATTACTTTGGCTGTCTAGTTGAATTAATAGAAACAGTTGATACAATTGAGTAATTACTGAATAAGATTATTTATAGTGATTATAACTGGGGATTGCGGCCGCCTCTCGTTTATTCAGTCGAAGTTAGTTTATTTGCAACTGAAGGAAAATTCACAGATGTATAATTAGTTGATTCCGGGAAAATTGTGTGAAACATCCGATTGCGGTTCACCGAAGCTTAGTGATTAAAACGTGGCGACGTAAACGCTTCGATCCGGGTTCGAATACTGTATAAATGTTTTGATGTGTGCTAATAAATTGTATTCGAACTCAAATAATGTCATTTTTGGCATTAATCTGCGATTTCAATTTTGGTGTGGGAGCGCAGTTTGAAGTGCTCGGATTGAACGTCCTTCTGGTATCTCTTTCAGCGGCCGGCTAATCCTTAATATTAAACTGTCAGGAGTGGGACGGTGCACAGTATAAATGGAGAGTAAATAAAGCCGTATTAAAAGTGTTTTATACGGGTTAGGAAAGGAGTGTGTGGCTGGGGGCGGGGGCAGATAGCCCGGCGATGGGTCTCACTCGGGCCCCATTTAATGCCCTAATAAAATTACTTTAAAGCGGTGAGATAAAGTGAAAAGCATTCCGGCTGTGCAGACACCAACATTTACTCGGCTTGCCCCGACTGTCCGGTCCGGAACTTCTCCCGCGCTCCCGTTCTTCCTTTAGAACGATAACAACCGAATACATTAGACCGATTTGGACCAGCATCGACACCGATACTGAAGTATTTTGAAATAACGAAATACGATAAAAATATTTATGTCTACTTATACTTACATGATTATACGTCTATCTATTTAAAAAGAAGAAACTTTAATACGTAGTAGGCAGGTTATAATTTTTAACAGACATAAAAATATCCCCGTGAGCTACCAATAGCTCGCGGTCTGCAATTTGCCGACCACGATTTTTTCCCCAGTGATCTAATATCTCTCAGTGAAAATATTGTTTTAGAAAATTAATCTCGATTTGGAAGTATCGACTATCTCCTTCTCCATAACATTCCCCTTTTGCGGTTGTCCTAATGCAACTCAAGCTGTGAAATTGCTTTATGTATTAAATTACAGGGCCAATTTTATTTCTTACTTTCCTTCGGGTCTTAACAACGAAAGATTCCGAGATCTGAATATGAAACATGCGATGAAATAAAATCGACACGCCATGTTTCTTATTAATACCTAGTAATAGTATAAAGCGTTGACTTAATTATTAAAGATTGTTCCAAGGATGCTGTCCTATTCGCGCTACCGTTAATTTAATACTGAAGGGAATTGAGCCGCGTTCCCCGGATACTCACATTTATACGCCTTTAGTACTAAATCTTTTCATTCTTAAATAGAATCTTCCGAGTCCGGTTTGAAGCTGGCGCCAGTTATTGTTATGCACCAAGTTTGCCGGCTATTAATGAAAGGGCAGCTCGACGAGCTCTATCTGAACGGTGACCAGTCGTAACGTTTCCATTAGCGGTCCTGACCGACTGGGACGGGGTGGTGGTGGTGGTGGTGGTGGTGGTCGGTGGCTGGGTGGTTCTCCTGAGTGGTGAGTGGTGACCTCGTAAAACCCGAAATAATCTCCTCCTCCTCCCTTTCTCTCTCCTCACTAAATGTGAGAACTAAGTAAGCGCCCATTTCTCTCTCCTAACAGGCGAATGTCGTCAATCTAATTTTCTGTCCGACCAACTATTTTATTTGAAATTAGCGTTATATTTGACTATTTTTATTCTTAATAAAAACATCCTATTTCTAGCGACATATTATGTTATTCTTACAATATAGATGTATAACTAGTCCTTGTCCAGAGGGCTGCGAAGTAAGCTTCCCAACAATCAATTTTGAAATCTTCTTTTTATCATCAACGAAAATGTATACCAATGTGAGTAATGGAGTTTGCAAGTTATTGCAAAATAAGACTCAATACGCGTGTGTATTAATCCAAAATTAAATATTTAAATGACACACCGTGTATATTTAAACGCGGTAAAGTGTTTTGTAAGAAACATTTTTCGGCTTATCGGTTAGAGCGCCATTATCAGAGTTCAAATCCTATCGGATTCAATAACTAATTTAAACCTTAAACCGTTTTAAGATTTACGGTATTTATCGTTTGTATATAGTATCAGTTGGTCAGTTGTCCAAACTGATTTAAGAGAATAGATGGATTTTATTATTGAGTTTAATCGCCAAGAACCACAAAACACCGGCAAAGTAACAGTTATATTTGGACGCTCCACGGTCAGCGGACCCGAGTAAGGCCCGCTATATTACTTTCCGAATAGCCAAAACCGGTCTAGCCCAGTACCAAATAGAGAGTAGTGGTATCCTTTTAACATTCTTTTGTCCTCTCCTATTACGTGCCGCTCAGTGTAAAACAAGTGATTCGGATATTTCTATTCTGTATTCGAAATTCGTAATATTTAATATTTCCCGAAACGTTTTAAGCTCTTATGCGACGAAAACCGATATATACAATATGTCTCTGGATATAGAGAATATTTAAAACGTATTAGTTCAACATACCTGTTTTGTGGTCTGCGAGGGGTTGGAATACCCTATATTTGGTGTGTTTCTGTCTCCTCTCGCCGGTTTGGTCTTTTGCTAGACCGGTTTCGGCTGCTCGCCATCTGTCACAGCAAAGATGACAGTGACAGTGCAGTGAGGATGTCCAAGAAAAATCCAAAGTGGCAAAAGTGACTAACACCGCTACTGAAGATGGCGAGTAGCCGAAAACGGTCTAACCAAAGACCAAACCAGCGAGAGGAGACAGAAGCACACGAAATATACGGTATTTAAAACATATTCTTTAACATATGAAATGAAATCTAGTCAACAAGGATTCCTGGCTGTGGATCGAATTTTCCGTCGAACGCTGGTTCGAATTCATTCTATTACGGTTGGAATGCGGGCCTTATGCCGGGTCGGTTGGGTCGTCCGAGGGAGGAATCAATTGTATAATTGAAATCAATTCGCAGTAACGATCGGAAATGCAATTGTCGAACAGTTAGGAGGGGTGGGGGTGGTTGGTTGGCTGCGGCTAATGGAGGTGGCTTGTAGCCGGAGGACCCCACCGCCTGTGTAGATACACCGGGAACACAGATTGGGGGGTTACACACTCGGTCGGGAACGCCGCCAGGAATTAAATTAAATTTTAACAGACCGTCCTCGTGTCACCGCCCGGCCGGACTATGCTCGACATTTGGGGCCCGATGTATTATGTATTATGTATGTGTAGGCCGGGAGGGGTCGACTGCGCCCCCGAGTCCCATTTCAGCGGCCCACCCGGCCGGCCCGATAATAGGCGGCCCCGCTGCTCACGAGGCGGACGTCACCATTACGCCTCCGGCGATACCGTCCAAATTAGCCCGCACAATCCCGACTATTACCACCGGCCTTTATTTCATTTAACCCATCCGATAGGGAGGGGCCGCCATCCGACTTCGGTCTCCTTTCACTTGTTCCGCAACCACCCCAATCGGTGGTCAGCGAAAGTTATACTGATAATGCATGTATCCCTTCTACACTAAGTTATTATTTAGAAGATTTCATTAATTATTTTAGCGGCGATTCTGGATACGTTTTAATTTTCGAAACTGACGTCCAATCCACTCACACGGCTCGAACGTACAGAAACACTACTTAGACTCCTCGATACAACTATTACTTACGAACAAATGAATAATTTACAACTGTATTTTGAAACCGAACTGAGTTGTGTGGATACATCGAGCCGTCCAACTCCCGCAAAATTCAATCCGCAATCCTTCGTAAAGTCGTTAACGTCCCGCCTTATGTGTCTAACCGCACGGTCCGATTGAAAGTCCCGTTCGTTCGCGAACTAGCGGCTTCCCGATATAAATAAATCCTTCCGTTCCCAACTATCCCATCACTCCGACTATCCTTTGATTCGACGGCTTCCTGAAAATCTCGAGCCACGCCTTAAGAGTAAATCGCCACCTGATTCCCTCACTACCTTATAAGGGCAAGAACACGAGTACCTCAAAAGTACATACGTGGTATCAAATCGCGCTGTCACTGAATATAATTTAAAAATTTTAGACGTCGCTTAATAAAAATAGTAAACTTTAATAACAAATATCGGTAGTTTTTTATCCTTAATGCTATCTGGAAAAGTCTGGAGAGGAGACATGAGTTCTAAAGACGTGTGTTAAATATGCTACGTGTAACCCTTTATTGCTTTTTTATTGATTTGGGGAAATATTAGGTGTTCTTCTATCACGTTTTTAAACTGAGAAATGTATAATGAATCAAACTTATGTTATTACAATGTACCAAGTAATACAAGTAATTTAATTACAGAAAACGAATTATTTATTTAGACCGAAGAATGATTTAAATTATCACGAAGAAATATTATTAGGACATATATTTAACAGACCTACCCAATAAAATTTAATGGAGGAATATATTAATTTTCGTGTGAGAGAGCGGTTACTGTTTCGAAACCTATGAAAAGCAGGGATTTAATATCCCTGTTTCTAAATTCCCTGAAAAGTTGGTGTGGCTAAATGCAGTGAAAAGAAAGGGAATGAAACAGCGGTTGCTCGAAAGTAGAAAGCATGGAGACACGGAATTAAAAGACAAGGAACCGCTCGTTTTTTAAATTATAAAAACAAGCAGTGGCATTTTCAGTGACTTGAAAAGATTTAATGATTTAACGACTGGAAGAGAAATAGAAATCTCGGAGTGATTATAACAAAACAGATATTGAAATGAGGAACTTTTGAATGTAATAAAAAAACTGGAAACCGATGTAATTTACAGCTTAATACAGATTGTACCTGCTGCTGTAAAATAAACACAATCAACTATGTTCAATATATGTTTAAAGTATACAATTCTTACTTTTCCCTCTTAGTTATCTACGTATGTTTTCATATTATTACACGTAATACTATCCATAATGGCAGTATCTGTATCTGTATCGCAACATAGTATCGCGGTTATCCGCGATCCAATTTTAAATAAAAATAACCTTCCGTTAAGTTATAAGTAATAATTTGACCGATTGTAAAACATATTTAGTATTTGGAATATTTGCTGAGGACCGATCTAAAAATATCGAAAATAATATTGGAAAGAATGGTTACATAAAGCATGATAATCTTCTTAATGCAGTAATTCCTTGTGCGTATGTATTACTTAAGTAAAAGATCTAAAAATAATTTATATATATATATATATATATATATATATATATATATATATATATAATTGTAACGACTTCTAAATGACGAAAAGGATTCGTAAAAAAATGTATTTCATTAATTTGAAGTGCAGTAAATTAATGACAGGTTCAATCTTATTTCAGGAATTAAATGATAATTACATAAAATTATCCTGCAAATGCGTATTTTATTAACCATAATCAAATATTTCACTTTTTATTAACGACAAAAGAGTGCCAGAGATGTGATGCCAAGAATTGAGGTATGCATCACTGGTAAAGAAGAACACTGCGCTATCTAACGGATAATGTCAAAACTAAGTGCACCGATTTCTCCGGCGCAAAGTTAAAGGTTCAATTTTAATTAGTTTTAGATGTGACTGTTACAGTTTATTGTAATTAATGTCAGATAAAACAGATTTATATTTACTTATTCTTTAATAAATATATTAAACAGTTATAGATTCACTTCATAGTATTTGTACTATTTTATTAGTACATTAATATTATTGTAAACTATCTGTACATTATATATCCCAGATAATGTAACAGCTTTTGCTTTATTTTTATCTAAATAATCACATGAATTAAATGGGATATATGTACTATGAATTATAAGGTTTATCTGACTTAGAATTTAAATTTTTATATTTGTGTTGGAGTAACCTGCTTAATGCACATATTACAAAGTATTAATATAAAGACATAAAAGAGTTTTTGTAATATTATCATTGTGATATAATTTATGAATTGACTTGTATATTAAATTTATTTATTTAATAAATTTGAGCTAATAGAACTATTTTCATAAAACAATCAAAACAATATCGATATTTACTTATGTGTATTCCACCTTTGTATTATAAAAGACAAATATTTCCTTGTTTCGTTAATAAAATATTCTGATCCCAAATGTTGCTACATTTATATGTAATAGAAATATTGGAGAATGAAAATAAAAGTCAATGAAAATATGATGATGCCACAAAAATTAAAGGTGAATTGTCAAGAGAGGGATCCTTACAAGAATGGTCTTCCACATCACCAGAAAATCACATCATTTATGTAGTGGGGAAAATAAATATTTTTAACAAGCAGAAATAACTGTAGTGAAGTATAGGTGGAGTAGGTTGTTATAAGTAATAAAAAAATACTTTATTCAATTGAATTTGCTTTTATTATTGCTGTGATATTATGAAACTTACATTATATGTTGTTTGAATGTTATTCCTATAATAAATACATATAGTACTATATCTAAAAGTATAGAATAGCTATTATTTGAACTGCAAACTAGATTATTAGTAGTAATAAATACTGTATCAAGTATTAATATTACTCAATAATTAAATACAAATAACGTCTAGTTCAACGATTACTCAAAAGATAGCGCGCGCATTCTTATGTCGTACTTCGTCATTGGCTCGATTCGATTCACGCTTCCATTAACATTTTAATCCATTTTAATCATTTTAATCCTTACCATTGTACCATTTGCTAAATACGAATCTAAAACATAATTTCAGATAGGTTTAATTAAATTAATTAGCTCTTATATTGCCTAGTCCTACATCAAAAGCAGAATAATCGAGAGAGATGAAAAAATTGTATGTCAATGTTTTAACACTAGTCTAATGTGATTTATGCTTGAGTTTAAACACAAGTTCTTTTTATTAATGAGCTAGTTAACAGCTGTGGCAATGACTTTTTCACGCGCTCTTCTTTTATCGCTCTCGAATAACTGCGGGCTCATGTCAAAACATATGTTTCTTCGCCCCGTTCAAAGAGCAAACTTGCACCACGATATAAATTCAAATTTATATCGAGTCCTCGAGAGTTTGTAACATCCGGTTTTCACTCGCATAATTGGTCTTGAGCTAGGCCAATTTCGGATTCTCGCCGCCGTCAGTAGCAGAGGAATTTGAGCAACGGTAGACAGCTATATTACTGGTGAAGTGCTACCGACAGTGGCGAATAGTCTAAACCGGTTCAGCTTAGGCTTATTTCAAGAGTGGTATTCCGAACTCATACATTCTTCTAGATTGTTTTACCCACTATATATAAAGTCACAGCAGGATAGTTACCTTGCAGGATCGTGATGCAATTATAGTAGGTTCAATTCCTAACAATTGAAACCGGACTCGTTTCGGACGGGAAATCGTGCAAAAGATATTTCAAACAGTATGTATCCTGACGTTAATATAGGGCAAATTATTGACGAAAGAGGCCTATCGGACAAAATAAATCGAATTTTATAGAACACGTCTGATTAGGGTGGTACCGAAGAAGTTGAGCCCGCCTCTAAAGAGAGGTCAAATTCCCCCCGGTTCGTACATCCCTGAATCGTTCACTAGTCGGCCAACAACCGAATTATTGCATATTCTAAGATCGATATCCTTTTTTGTCAGAGTGAAAGGGAGTCGGAAACATTGGCGCTGTTCCGAACACTTTTAGATTGCTCGTCACGAAAGGCGGGTAAATTGGGCTGGAAATTACGTTGATTTGAAGGCGGCATCTTTAAACTAACAATTAGGCTAAACGTCCGAATTATTTAAAAATCAATCTCGCGGGTTGTTACAATTTTGTATGACGTCCTAGATATTTTATTTCTCTTACTAAAATAAATTATTAATACTGTTATTTTTACCTTTTCCTTTCGCCGTTATTCAGAATCTGCATTGAATATGATCACGGTAATTTCGGAATTCATATGAAAAAGACAGGTTCAATGATTTCAAGGTACCTCCTCCTCTGTTTACATTATGCGCAGATTTATATAACTATCCATCATTAACTGAGGAATCCTTGACTGTTTTTTTCGAGCAGGTAATTCTACTAACGTTGCGCGCATAAATTTGACTTCCCCTATAATTTTTTCTTAAAAGATTTGGAAGCGTAAGTTTCTATCGGATGCTAAGTACCTAGTTCGGTGCCACTAATCTTCGGTTATGGTGCTTTGTTGTTGAATTACAGAATCCGTTTACCACCAACGATATTTATTCAGACAACTGTCCCGTCAATTTATATACCTTTTTTCAACGGTATGATATATACCTGGGGCTAGCGCTGTAGGGGTAATCAGGGATAACCGCGGAAGGCGTTCAGTGAGAGGACGTTGGTTGAGCTTTTCTCTCTGTACGGGTTGGCGCCTAATTATATTCTATAGGAAAACCTTGGCGCTAGATCCTGTTGACAGCTGTTTTGCAGATGTAACTCGAGTCTAAAAACATTTCGGAACAACTCTTTATAAAAAAAAGGAAAAAAACGCTATTTAAGGGTCGTTTTTAAATGTGTTTTCTTTTGACGACAGGCCGGTTACATTTGACGTATCCGGTCTCAATATTATTACAGAAGAGGGCGTTTAATGCTACGTATGCGCGTCAACATAACAACTAAGCATATGTATTACTTTTTGCTATTGATGTTTCATATATCAGCCGTCAATAAAAGTAAATATTTGTTTAAAAACTAGAGAAAATTTGGTGAGAATCGGAGCAGCCATTCACGTTGTACAGCGTAGAGGTCACTGTTGAACTTTGACGTGATCCCGTGACCTGGGAACATGTCGCGAAACGTGTGTGTGTGTGGGTTAGCTGTATACGTGCTGTAAATTTGGTGGGAATCGGAGCAACCGTTCACGTTGTACAGCGTAGAGGTTACTGCTGACCTTTGACGTGACCCCGTGACCTGGGAACATATCGCGACACGAGTGTGTGTGTGTGTGTGTGTTAGCTGTATACATACCGAAATTTGGTAAGAATCGGAGCAGTCGCTCACGTTGTACAGCGTAGAGGTCACTGCTGATATTTGATCGGACCAGATTGTCACCTAATTTACAGCACTTAAACAGCTAATCCCCACACACGTTTCGCGATGTTCCCAGTTCACGGGGTCAGATCAAATATCAGCAGTGACCTCTACGCTGTACAACGTGAGCGACTGCTTCGATTCTCACCAAATTTACACTAGTTTTTAAACAAATAATTACTTTTATTGACAGCTGATACAATAATACAACAATAATAACAATGCTCACTGAATATAGACTGAATGGTCCCCTATAAAGCCTCTGAAGGGAATTGTTCTATCTATATAGCAGCGCCCAAACATTTCACGTGCAGTGCAGCCATCTGGCGGCGATTTTACGAATTAAATACCCGAAATGGCAAATATTTTTATTTATTACGACCTTTGACATGACCTGTGACCTGGAAAGGTGCATTCTTGACCTGACCGGATGCACGCTGAAAGTTTGGTGGAAATCAGTTCAGCCGTTTGAAAGTGCATAGCGAACACAAAGAGAGACAAACGCCATTTGACAAATATTATATAGATGTAAGATAGATAAGTGATTGTGTTATACTTGTTGCAGTTTGGTACATGGAGCAGCTGATATTCTTTGCAGCGACTGTAATTTCGCGCCAAATTTAAATTTAAAAAATGTTTTCGGGAATATCTAATATTTTAATTCGATGGTTCCGGTTTTGTTGTTTACATTTATCATATAATCAATCTAGAGAGTGTAAACAAATTATTCTATTACAAACTGCGGAAAAATATAGTGTATAATGTAAAACAAACGCCCCCGATCTTGAGCTGTAGATAAGCCGTTGATTGTTCATAAGAACAACTGGTTTGTTCCGCAGGAGAACATATTATGTTAGGTTCCTGCTGATCTTTAATTGCGTGTCTAATATTTTAGCGTATTCATGTTTATTACCATTAGACATTTCTTCGGCATTATTTCCGTAATTTTATTTACACCTAGAGCTCCAAAACAGTTAAAATCGAACGGATTTACAATATAAGGAACTTGTTCTACACGTCTAGTTTCGAATTTATGTTCAAATATGGGCACATTTTTTCAAATTGTACCTACCGTTTGATTGAACTTTAAGCCTATACGCTTTGTAAATTTCGGCACTTTGTCGAGTATGATACCTAAGTTTATTAGTTGTATTTTTATGTGTTTATTGAAAAAAAATCACCAAAATGGAAACCATACATACATTGCACATATAGATACAGACAGATACATGCACATACTTTAATAAATTTTTGTAGCTTTGTTAAGGCGGAGTCGGTAGAGAGGAGCGAATATTCTGCCTATTACCGAAAAGTGGGCAGGATGTGTGTTGTTTTCTAAATCTGTAGTGAGTTTGATCGGTTGAGGCAAGCCAGCGGCTCTGTGTGTGTATGTATGTATGTATGTGTATATATACATATATGTGTGTGTGTGTGTGTGTGTGTGTGGGGCGGCTAATAGCGACCTCCCCTCCTTCCCCTCTCACCAATTTCCCTTTGATGTTGGCCGCCTTGCCGCCCCACCTGGCTCCCTCCACACTGCCACAACCCTAATTGAATATTTATATGCCGGGGCCGGCACACGCACACACACACACACACACGCGCGCTCGTCAATTAAATCGAAAAATATCCGATACTGGCGGCGGATTTGTTCTCCTGCCGGCCAGATTATTATGATATGTGTGCTCTACTTGTACCCCTCCGAGAGTTATAGCCCTTACCATATCCTAATGTGACGATGCGCTGAAACATTTTACATATTCAATGCAGCGACGATCCGTTTACCCCATATCCGTCTCAAAAGAATCGATTTAAACCGAAAATTTGGCCTCAAAACGGACATCAAAATTGACCTCGAGTAACAAACTCAGAATACACAAAGCCATACTCCTACCATAGAACTACGGGGTTCCACCGAGACATCCGACGTCGCCCGCAACTAGAGATTCCAGTCGAAACTCCTTCCTACCTTCCTTAATGCTTAAGATCTCCTTAGTCCGAAGCCGTAAACTGTTCATGTGTCAAAAGTGCCGTCATTGCGTGGTCTCTTTTATCGAGACATTCGCGTGAAAAAAAATACATTCAACATTTGTACCTATAACTATATGTAGTTGATTGTACAAAAATAAAACGTAAACAAAATAAGCGACGACCCGTGAGAAAAATTCCCGTCCACCTATAACATTTCCGGTACAGTTTAAAGAACCGGTCAAATTAACCAAAGAACATACGTGTCAACGACATTATTATATCTATAATTTTAATACTACGTTTTGAAATGTCTTTTTATAGACTTAAAAATGTGTTACTCCTTTTTTACTGAATAAAGCAGTCGACAAAAAAGTGTTGATTCACCAGTGCAAATATTGATCACAATTTATTTGTTGCGAATTACTTTGGTTTAATAATGCCTGGTTGTCAGGATGCTAATTAATATTGAAACATGTATCCAAAAATTTTACATTAATACGAAAATTAATTAGTTATTATTGTCCTATGTAAAAGTATATGATCGTTATGAATCGTTCAGTACAATGGACCTCTCGAATCGCCTTTCTCTCTTTTAATGTTCTTTTCTAAATACCTATGTTCCCTAAAGTAGCAATCCTCCTCATTACGAAAAAGTCATTCAACGTTATTTTGACATTAAAATATCCGACGCAATTTGTTGTTGTTCTCGAAACATTCTCAAGAGAGTGCGAAGTAATGTTGAGCTCGGAAAAAGAAATAAACATATATATATATATATATATATATATATATATATTCTCATAAACGAGCAGAGATCTAATCCAACCAACTAAAATTATGTTATTTCAGAAACATGAAATACTTGAGATCTACAAAATAGAGTGAAGAATAATGAATAGAATGTTTTATGTTTAGTACTTTATAGTATATATTAAAAATTATTTGCTAGCGTTTGATCTTAGCACACATTTTATATTTGTTTCTATTCAGTCTCTTGGTAGTGGATGGATGTCATTCCGACTGTTCAGAATCAGTTGCCATTTCTGCCATCGCTGATATAAATATATTCATGCTGTACAGGTAATATACTGCAAATCAATTTATAAGTTTGATGTAGCAAACAAAAGCGGTATAAATATTAATGCGACTGTTTCAATCGTAAGAATTTTGTTTATCGGAATTCGTTTATTAAGGTAACAACCTTAAGTAAACACCTCTTTGAATAGATAATAATTCCAGAAAGGATTCTGACTTCCAGCAAGTGTCTATCAATGGAGGAGTTTAATATACCGAGTTGGAAGAGTTGACCACAAAATATTTATCAAGAGGATACTCGTTATAGAGACGTTCATTCGCACTTTTTCGTCTCCTTCAAGTATAATAACAGGCCAATTAAATAAGGTAAAACTTATTGCGTCTCGCCATCCTCCACTGTTACTTGCCACATTTAGGAATCTAGTTTTAGACATAATTGAGGTTGAAATAGGTCCGAAAAACCTTCATGCGCTTCAAAGCGTCATACTGTATGATACGGACTATCGCGGAGACAGATGGTCTATAGAGAATAGTAAACAACAACCCTCGTAGCTACTAAGGTATTAACAGAACTCTTATCAGGGTTGCATGGAATGAAGGTGGAATGAACATTTTAATTATTTAAGACTCTTTACAAGCCTAAAATTAATATAATCTGCAGCTATATGAAGTGTTTTGGCTTTACCTAAGGTTGTAAGGGAGAGAATGAAGGAGAAAATCGGTCGTCCGCGTGTCTCTGCTATTAGGTGACCGAATGTTGTTGTCGATGACTCGTTTTGTTGGGGGAATCTCCGGGTGATGACAGCCTCAGACTCGGGCTCATCCTCTTCGGTCTTCTCAATCACGAAGCTCCTCCACCTGGCGTCCTGCAGCCACCAGTGGTCCCCGCAACGTCCGCTCACGCACACGTAACTGTCAGACACTTCAAATATAATACTCATTTCGCTAGATAATCACACAGTTTTAAAGCGTCAATAGACCGGACATACTTGCTCCAAGTCCAATTACCGCCGGCTGAAACACAAGATCAATTGTACAATTTTCTCTCGAATAATAATCGCATTCGTTTGGCTCCTAACTGCGAATCTACTGACGTGAGCCATTATAAAAAGACGGGAAAAAACTTGCCCCCCATCCAGATATTTTGATGTCTGTATCCCCAACGTTCAGACTTTGAAGAAATAATTAATTTCGTACTGCTCTATTAGTTTAAATCAGGTTATGATATTTCAGATAGTTACCTGTTCAAGTAAGGTTCGTTCCGCAATGAGACGGCTGTGAGTCCCGCCCAGAGGCACATTGCCAAAACAAGGAAGGGCAACGCTGACAGCATGAATTTCCTCGATTCCTTTAAAGGAGAAAAACATGCATAAACTCTTAAATTGGAGTATTAAATAGAGTTTTATGTTTAAGTCGAAATTTTCGGTTACATTATTAATCATTAATACCCGAAAAATATAGAATAGTCTTGGTCAGGAATATAAATTTTACCTGAACGTATGGCGTGTGAAAATTTCCAAAAATCAACGTATTTAATATTTGACACTGTAAAGAGCGGTTGCAAAAGTACTTACTCTAAATGAAGCAGTGAAAGCTAAAGTGTTAGCGAGCATCATCAAAAAAACCCAAGTGAACAACAGCGAATAGCCAACTGTAAAGAAAACAAATTGCCACTTGACTCCCAGATTACGAAGATTAGAAATCATTCCACAGTAAGAGATTATATTACCAATTACTCATTCCCAACGTATTTATTTAGCTCCCACATATAATAATTATTAAATATTACCTACGTAAATTCACAGAAGTGAAACTGAAAGGGTTATATACCATTATTTTAATATAATTACGAGAGTACGCGTAGAGAGCATTAAAATTCTAATAAAAGTAAGAAAAGTCAGGTAGACATGAAACATAATTTCCAGGAAATCGTCAATTATTTTTTAACAACGATCTCATTAAATGTATTTATAATCTATCGGAGGAAAAGTTCTCAGGACAAGGGGCTGGGAAGGTCCGAGCACAGCTGAAATCCTGCCATAACTTATAGCCGTAACAGCTTTTTATCCTCCATCGGAGAAGGCTGGGTGTTCCTGGATGTAAGTAGGGGGGAGCGAGCCATTATTAGGGCTCATCAAGGGGATGTTAAGTCAGTTTCGTTTTCTAGTTAGGAGCGAGCTGGTTGGTCGATACGGTAATGGGGGATGGCACCTGTTCCACCCCCCGTCACTCACTCTCTCTCTCAGTCTCTCTAATTCTTCCAGTTGCCCCTCGCGGCTCTTTCACAGGGGTTGATTCCACTACAATTTTCATCCCTACTTTGTACGCGATCCGCCTAATATCTTACCTACCTAGATCGATAATTACAATTAGAAATACTTCCCCTTCGCTACTGTTACGCGCACATCAATAACTCGGATCACTAAAAAGAAATATACTCGCTTTCCAGTCAATTCTTCGATTGGTTGAAATTTGTGTAAAGTTTTGGAAATTGAAAATGAGTTTTGTTTATTGGTGCCTCCGGTTACCTTAAAATATTTCTAGTTATACTCTATACCAGCAAGTATTTTAACTATTACTATTTTTTGGTTAGACAATAGTTACTTTTTGTCCCTATATAACATATTTGTGGTCGCGTGCACCACAAGTATTAAGTAAACTGAAAAAAATGAAGCGAAAATGAAAATGAACGGTAGTGACATGTAAAAGTTCAAGTAGTTTGAGCATTCGTCGCTAGATAGGGCAAATGGTTACTTTGGGTACTTGCACATTTCACCAGCTATGGTCAATTATTGTAATATTAAAAATGTATTTGGTGACTGTTAAGTAATTAATGTAAATTAGTTTTCATTGTATTTATTCCTAAATATTATACTTATTAAATTAGTATTACTATACCTACTATACAAGTATAATAAGTTAGAAGAAATAATACTACTAAAAGAGGCACTTCATTGACTCAAATTGTTAACATCATGAATGCTATAACAATTGGATTTTACATAATCAAATATTGAAGAGGTTGTCATTGTCACATTAAATTATTAATAAAAAGTGTTCACAGGAGATGTATGAAACATGTTTAGAGTTTGTGTATTTTATCCATATTATGCTCACATAACTATATAATGAAATGGATTTATTGACAGTTCAGTTGATTATAGTCTTACTTGTCCTGGATTGGGATGGAGGATAAATGACAGCTGAGACATTTACTAATGCCGTGGTCAATGTGGCAGTCTGAAACAGACATTAATTAAATCATAATTGGAATGTTTACTAAGGTTCTTTACTTTTTCAATAATACCTAGCTGATAAATTATTTTTTCACAACAGTAATCAAATTTAAAGAGAACTATTAATCTGTATGATCATCTCCTCCCTTCAGAATGACAGCCAATGTAACCAAAATTGATAAAGAATAAGAATTAACTGTGACTCAATAGGATTGAATTATAATACACTTATAAACTTATTTTTAATTAAACTAATAGTTATCTGTAAACAATTGTTTACTTACACATTATTGTGTAATTATGCTACTCCATTATAAATTTTTTATTGACAGAGGGTCAAGAAATGTGTATTGTCGTTGTACTATGTTACTTATAAATTGTAAGCCATCTTAAGACTATTAAAATTATTAGTTTCTGACAACAGTAATTTATTGCCTGGTAAGATGAATCATAATGCTGATGGATTGGCAGAAATTATTCCAATTCCAACGCAATCGCTTATATGAAGATATTCCGTTTTCAATCAATGTTTGTCTTAGGCTAGGTAGTCGAAGTTCTCGAAATCAACTTATAAGTAAACTCAAACATATTTACGAGTACTTAGGCGGGAGTAAAAAATGAATAAAAGCATTATGTACTTTTGTTTTTACGATCTTCTGTCTCCTCTCCCTGGCTTGGTCTTTCGCTAGACTGGTTTCGGTCGCTCGCGATCTTCAGTAGCGACTGTCAAGGAGCTACTGAAGAAGTCCAGCAGCTGAGACCAGCCTAGAAACAATCCAAACCACAGAGAGGATACAGAAGATCAAAAAATTATGGTAGTCCAAACACTCCTAGACCATAGAACATTATGTACTTTTCGGTATTTTATTTAATTCGTATTATACTTATATTTATGCTCGAATATAAGGCAATATTTAATAACAGAGAACGTACCATTCCAGCAGTACATATGATAACAACACCGGCTCTGAGTGAAAATATACACAAGAAGGTGTCCTGACACATTGAATTTCGAAAATTTAGCCGTAGTTTGTATTTGTATTCGAAAATTTGTAGAAGTTCACATTTTATCGCCTTTATTGATTTGAATGCTTTGTCTTACAGATCAGATGGTCCTTACAACTGTCATCACCCCAATGCGTTATTCTAATTAATTTAACTCCAGGAAAACATAGTTTTGAAATTACGTAATCAAATAGAACAGTGAATTAATTTAAGAACCTAATATTTTCATTATAATAGTATTACATTGTTTATGCGGTTATTTACATTCATAAATTGTTAACCAGCATTATTTACAGCTGATCCAGAAGAGGTTAATATTTATTTCTAAATTACTTTTAATAAAAAACGATACTTCCCTATATACTGGCTTCTTTGTTTCTCCAAATTTACAGTTTTTTATACGGCACATGGCTACATATCATATAAACTAAACAGAACGTGTAAACAATTATATCGAGGATATTTTAGTTTTTTTCGAAACAGTAGAAATGGTGTGCCGCCGTAAGGATTATCTTCAGAATTTTGTCGGACTCTAACTGAAAACAATCTTTATTAGGCACAATCAAATCTCGCCGAAGTAAAATCGAAGATTATTGGAAATGTAATCGGTAATAAGATCACGATAAAGACTGGGAGCTGAGTAACTGTCCTCATTAAATATGTTGTAATTAAAATAATTAAGTGTTGTAGCAAAAGCCACGTTCATGTTTGCTAATTAACCGAGTGGTATTCTATCGCAAAATGTTCGCTTGTTCTGTGACTATAGATATTTCCAGCAGTGGGTGTCGTTATAGCGTATTTATATATGGAAATGCTAATCTCGTATCCCTTACCGTCAATAGGTCCGTTTTTAGTGAACTGTATTTAGTAAATATTAATGTGGACAGGACATCTCTCGGCCAGATGAACGTCACCATCGAAATGATTCCGTTTTGTATCAGCAAGGATATAAGGAAGGATATAAGGAAGGAGCAGGGGGTTGAGCCCGAGGCGGCCCAAGCCTAATGGAGGCTGCGGACCTCCCTTAATTTAGGCAATTAACCTATTTTATTCTCTCCCCTTTCCCGTCGTCCACCCTAATTACACAATCGTGTAATCTGATTCCTAATGTATTCAGTAATCGGGGAGGGCTGATAAAATTCATCGTTCCCGAAAAGCCACCGACTGGCCGTATAAATTAGCCATTCTGGGCCATTGCCGGCTCCTATAATGACGGCGGCGGCTATTGTTTTGCTTTATTTCTAGCTTTATCGCATAATCACGATCTCGGCAACGGATGGGCCGGGGGAGGGGCTTCGAGGCGGCCGTATCGTTTCTGTTAATTGCGCGAAAGCTTAAGGTTGGAATTGATTTATGACCTTTTCACGGGATGGGAGATCCAGCCAACTCTGTCGGATAGTCGTGCATCGTAGTGCGAAAAAGATTTCCGTGAAATGGAAGAATAGGTCCTGAATTGTAAAGAATAATTGTCCCAAGCAAACTTGTTCTGTTTAAAAATATTATTCTGCGGATTCCAATCCTCTACAATTCTCATTGAATATCGAATAACGCGAAAGTACGAAAGGTTTTAGTTTGTAAAAAAAGAAGCGTTGTCTAATTCCAATCTACGCTTTTTAACGCGAAACGGGGCGTAATTTAATCGGTACGAAATGATGGACGGCTTTAAATCAGAAGGAAACAAAGGGAAATAATTTAGTGTTGGGTGGTAAGGGAGTGCGTGTGGTCCTGGTGGGAGGGCTGGCCGCATTTTAACAGCCCCTCGAGGTCCGTCCCCTCCTCCCTCTCTGAGGGCCGCTCATTTGTCAACATCCTAAGCTCTTCGCAAAACAGGTGCCCTCAACTACTTCAGCCGGTCAAAATAACCATTAAGTTCACCGTAGATTTCGTCTGTTTCAGTCTCCTCTCGCTAGTTTCGTCTTTCGCTAGACCGGTTTCGGCTGCTCGCCATCTTCAGTAGCGGCGTTAGTCATTTTTGGCATTTGTTTTTTGGGCATCATCACTACACTGTCACTGTCACTTGTACTGTGGTGGTTGTCTGTTTGTCGTGTGTGTATGACAAACGAGCAGCCGAAACCGGTCTAGCAAAAGTCAAGACCAAACCAGTGAGAGGAGACAGAAACAGACGAAATCGTGAAACGGAAGCTTTCATGGAACAGTCTAAATTCTTATAAAAGAATACAAAGGAATGAAACATTCATTCACATTACTTCAAGTATTTCTTTTATCCCGATCACTAGCTTTGAAATATTCTTCAACGACAGTGTCTCTTTAACTAATCATCGTGACCATTCAATTTTGGGCCTGCATTAAATTTATATTTACAAACCATTCAATAAAATTGGCAAACTGGCGTGCATAATCGGCGTATCTTGCGGTCTTAAGGAACTCTGTGCAGAATGATTTTTCTCGACGAAATCTTTATCCAGCAGTAAGTGAGGTTCTACTGCATGGTTGGGCGAATTCAACACACGGCAAGAGCTCGTATGCAAATGGGATTGATTGCGGTCGGCTATCGTACAGGGGATATTATGTTTCGAGGCCCCTCCATTTGAATTGCTAGGCGTTTCCATTATTCAGTTCTAGTTTCTGGGACCGGCCACCGGGTGCATACACTCCTTCCAACAAAGGATCGGTTTTCAACAACAAATCTCGTCTTCATGGGAACGCTCTCGCTTCTGTCGGGCTCCAACAGGAAAACGTTAATTTCATCAATTTCTCTCGAAGAACCCTTTCGTTCCAGCACTTGGTCACAACTGGAATATTGTAATTTTGAAACCCAGACTACTCGCTAAGAAGGTTAAAACCATTATACGCTCCGCGAAGACGTACACCGGATAGAAAACCGGACCCGGTGTACTTTTTTCCTACCTCAATTCTCTTTTACGAAATCGCTTAATTCTTTTAATTTCGTCATAAATTGCGGCACAAATAATACCGTTTTAAACAAATTGCTGCTGAAAAACGATAAGGAATGATCTTGACTTCCATTAACGAAACGTTATAAATAAATCAATGTACATAATCGAAACTACTTACTCTGAAGAACCAATTTTTTTTACAGCTATTATCTTTCAATATACGGCATGAAACACTTACTGGATCGAGTAAATATTTTATTCTGACTTTATACAGGCATAGAACCTAAAGTAACCAAACATATATACACTTCGTGTAGATATTTATATTGTATTAATTAATGTCGCCCCTGTCCGATTCTTCAATCACCTCAGGTAACCATGTAGGTCAATCTTCCTGCATGAGGTACATGAGGTTGGTGAGTAGTTCAAACGCGATACCGATATCATACCGAGATTGAGTGCTAATCCATTGTCAGTATTATCTGCCGTCCATGTCACGTTCTTCGCAACGAACCGTATCTCATGTCGGGGCAAAATTAAATTGATAGAATCGCGTAGGTCAATAAATTATAGACGGGCTGACCGAGACAGAAGCTATTGTAAGAGGGCGAGGTTATAGTATTGTCTGTAGGGAGCAAATTGGGAGGGCGGTCGGCGGTAACATTAGCCACCCACCAGGTGTCTGACAGAGCCCCCAAAAAAATACAATGCCATCTTCTACAGTTCTTTTCGTAATTAACATCGGAGATGTTTTATTCGGCCTCCTCTTCAACTTCACAGTTATTGCTAACAATGGCCGGCACATGGCCCTCCACCATTGTACGTTAGGCTCGTACGGAGCGAAAATAAATCACAAGGACACGACTTCACCCCGCAGCATAGCAATCACTATAATATGAAAAAAAACACGGTTGTTTGTAATTTATATAACTAAGCAAGGGATAAGGATTGTTTAGGAAAAGTTAAGGCTTTGAGAATCTAAGTGCAGGACATACTGTCCTGTTTAAATTTTAATTCGTCTTAAAAAATTAATGCATACAGATATGGATGGTATACATAAACATATTTTTTGGCTCAATTGTTATGTCGAATTGAAAACAGCAGAAAGAAATAGCCGCGGTCGCTAGAATGTGGACGGCCATTTTACCAGTTACCTTGGAAACCTAACCCTGTTCTATCAGATTAAGTGCAACCCGTTTAAACTGAAAATTAAAATTAAACCGAAATATTATTTAATTCGACATTTGTACATTTATTTTAATATTGATTAATTTTAATGCGAATGCTGCTTGTCAGCTGAACGTTCACCAAGCACTTCAGCATTCGTATCTGTTGAAAAGTAATCGAGAGAAAATTCCTATTTCCGAAAGACATAAGTCTTGTTTTTTGTAAATGGATACGGTAGGTATTACGTGTAGGTTCTTGAAATCATTTCAACCAATGAGGTCATCAATGAAATAAATAAATTTCAGTTGTCATCCAAGCCATGCTGTTGAACAGCGAACTCGCTCTGTATTATGAATCTTCGTGTAGTTGAGAATGCTGGTATCGAATTTAAATTTAGCTTAGACGTGTCCCATTTACATTAACAGTGCAATGTGATATTGTCAACGCTCTGCCGTCTAATTGAGAGTCCAAAAACTGGCAGAAGTAGACAGAGCGGAGGTTAAGGTCAGAAGGGACCGCGGCGATGGAATTTAAAATTTAATCCGATGGCCTCCCATTTTAATAATGCGACTCGTTTTTATTGTTATTATTGGAGAGGAAGTTTTTCAATCAACCCTGGGAGGAGTCCGCCGTTTAATAACCGGCCAATTTATACGGTGGCGCCGTCGGCTCTTAATATGGGAACACTCTTAATACCTCCACTAAATACGCTCGCTCCCCCTCCTCCCCCCCCCCTACGCCCATTCAATTTATGTATTCCACGCACGGGCAACGTACTGACAAAATTATTTCTAAAATTCGATTTCCCCTAAATGATTTATCTCCAATCGAGGAAAATAAATTTTTCGCTTAAAAATTATGCAATCTTTGAACGTTCAAGTATATTGAACCCAATTGTAAACCAGCAATATATACTGGACGGTATATTGTATAGGGGCCCGTGTTCCGTAAATGAAAGTTAATGTTTTAAAACTAAAAATTCAAAGGTGTAACACGTCTCTAAATATATACTTTCCATTACGAAACTAGTTAAAATTGTTCTCTTATGGTAGCTACGTACACTGTTTGGGGTTTGTTAAATTCCACTGGAACTTGAATTTGAAAGCCTCTAATAGTGGTGGTCGTGCATTTTTAAATGCTGGTCACTTTCAGGGAGATTATTGAGGATTCCATGCGGGATAATTCCGTATCACTGTTTGCTGTAACTGTACTTTCTCTATGCAAATACGGAGAGAGGGGGATGGGGGCAGCTGTGGATAAATAAAAGAGGTGGGGCCATTAATGAGGAGGGCGCCGGCGGAATTTATTAAGTGGTTAAATGAGCCGCCCACACAATGGCACCACCCACCGCTCCGATCGCTATCGGATTCAATAATTATCAAATTTGAGTTCCCCGACGCCAGAGATAAATGACAAACAACACGGAACAATCGAATTGTAGTCGCCTGTCGGCTAGTTTCAAATAATTATACGACTCGTTGCTTCTAACTGAGATGGAGTGGCCTTTTCGGCAGATAAGGAGTTCCAGTCGTCGGCGAAGAACCGTTTAAATTTACCAACACTTTCTTTCATGGCTTCCAATTGGCAGCTGCGGCCTCCTACAAATGCCCATACGGCATTTGGGAGGGGGGGATTCTCTTGAGTCAAAAATGATAGAATATCAAATGTACCATCTTTTAATTATCGCTCTTGCGATCTTACGGTCTCTAACTTAACCGGCTGCCGATGGTGGTACTATTTTACTGACACAATTCTATTGACAATGGCGAGAAACCGAAACCGAGTAAACCTAGCAAAGGACCAAATAAGTGAATTGGAAGGGGAGAGTGATCAATTCTACCTTACAGTCGATTAGACGATTAGAAAGCCTAATCGTTCTGCCCCTCACAGGGACTTAATTGACTAAATAAGGGGTAATAATTGAAATACACGAAAATCAAGGAAACGATTCAAATATTGACATAGTGGCATTATGACTTTTGCGGACCTCTAAGCAAAGTATGTATGTGCATACTGTACATAATTTTATTAAATGTATATATTACAATGTGTACAATTATGAACTTAATTATCTTCCAGCTCGATTTTGATGAAATAACATATTAATCTTCCTTCTTATGGATCAGTATATATTATTTATAACAATAATGTTTCGTTGATAATATTGGACAGGTGAGAAGGCAGTAAGTATCTCTTTTATGTATTATATTTTCGGTATCGTTTTTCATCTTTATCACGAGAAAAAACGAAATATCCCACGGGAGGAAACCCAACCGGTGTTTTTCCTGCCGAGAGTTGTCGATTAAGGCTGTTCGTTCATTCCTGGAAAGTAACTCAGCGGAACAGCGGGAGAACAATGTACCTGTACCTGTACCTGTCTTCTGCTCGGTGGGTGAGCCCGATAATTGGAGCCCCGCGGGAATTGTGGTCGCCCCCTATCACTATCACCATCTTGCTCGTACAAACAATTATGTCACTGCTAAACGGCACAGATTTGCCGCTACAAATGCAACAGCCCCGTCTCACTCAGAGTGTCCGTCCTAGTATGCTAATGACGAAGGATGCCCGTTGTTTAAATGCTGTTTACACCGAATTATTATTAGTATTTCTCCAGAGTAAATTTACTACAAATATACTTACTGAAACATTTTATTGCGCAGACCTCCACACAAAGCAGACACAGTTCCTATCAAAAGCACAGTTCTGGTCGTAGGCCGGGATATTCCCGATATCAGATAAATATATTTCCATTCTTAAAATGTTTGCTCATTATTTTAAGATTTGTTTCCTCGAGATTTCTAAACTGAAATGTGTGATAACCGTGAAATGCCAAGACCATGCACTTTGTTGTGATGAATTTGATTATCTATTGAATATTGTAAAAATAATTTACAAACTTATTGGTGCGTGGCAGCAAATAACAAGAATTTCCCAAAAGTAAATTTACCTACAGGAGAAAATACCGCAGACCCACACACGCCTATGGATAACACAGTGCATATTATAAAAATATATTAAAAATTATATTTCCTCGCTAAACTTTCTTAACTGCGCTGAATAACGCTGTAATTCATTTAGGCAGAGAATTTTTTGATTCGATCTACGTATACCATTGGCATCGAGTCCTTCAGACGGGTACAAAAAACGCGTTTGCGGTACTTCTAAACGCGTCTTCAGGGCCGTTTCAAGAGTGATAGAAATCAGGAAGACAATTAAATACGAATATAAATCTTAAAAGAACAATATCGGACAACGAATAAACCGGTTGGCGGTAGAGGGTTTTTATCGTAATTATATTTGTTTATTACGTCGTCCGGAGTTATCGTTTAGCGTTGGGCGGCCCTTTTGATGTATTCCCGAATGTTTTCTTTGAGTAGTAAATACTGTTCCGCGAACACAAAGGATTGCCGGATTGGAGCCGGCCAAGGGCTGATTAGCCATTAGAGGGTGAGGGGGAGAGGGGGTGGCGCGATAAGGGCGGTCCGGGGGGCCCTTAAAAGAGTCGGCGGTTGGCGTGCTCCACTGACATCGCCAACCTCAGCTAATTGCCCAATTGAGCCCCACAACACCGCAACCCCAACAACCTTCACAGCTTAAAATTACTGCCAATCCGACCCCTCGCAAACTATTGCCAAATCCGTTTGAATTATTTAAAAGCCGCTGCACTGGAATCGCATCGCTTAACTCGGGTAATATAATTACGCGATAGGCGATTTCCAACTATTGCCTTATTTATTAGGCTACACGAACACGCTGTAATTAAGTCGTAATAAAAGGAACGCTTTTCGGTTGCCGATGAAGCTTTTTTGTCTGAACCGCTTCACCGATTTACTGATTGAATAGTACTTGCGATAACGAGAAGCTGAAACAAACCCTAGCGGATCTCCAAACCGGCGTTTCGTATATTTAGAAAGTTATGGTTCGAGCGTCCACTAAGAAAATTTTAATAGATGGTCTAAACTGACTTAAAATATTCATTTCGCCGAATTTTTATGTTTATTTAATACAATATGAATTCTTCCATTTTCCGAACTGCGTAGCTTACAATCCGTAGTGATGCGAATTTATCGAATTGGACGACTATTCCGGGGCAGCATAATCCACAGCGGATCGGGAAACGGCCGGAATCTGTTTCGGTTTTCGCAACTGGGAGTTTCTCAAGAGTTCTTCGGTCGGGTTTAGCGGTCCGTGGTCTATTCGGTGTCGTAACTCGGGCCGAGATGAGAGGATGGCTATCGTGCGGGTCATTGTTGTTCTGAAACGCCTTCACCAGATTACGCCGATGGCCCCCGGGCCGGGCCCTGGCTGGCGCCCCCTCGGGCTCGCAATTTGCATTCAATGGGCCATCAGGCCGTCTCCCGGTTGATTAACGGCCGGTAATTCGCGCTCTGCCGGACAATCGCTTCCTCGTCGCCGATCTTCCGATCGGTGTGAGAAATGAACTTTGCATCGCCCATTTTGGGGCCCGCTCGATTTCCCAAATGGTCATCTCTCAAATAAGCTGCAAATATAAGCCTAAGTTGTGCTCTATTTGATTATGATGATGATGGGGTTAGGTCTCTTCTTGACATTATACAATATATCCACTCCTAGAAAAGTGGAAAGACGAAATTCGGCGCGGAATAGGCACATAAATGCTTGTGCCGGGTATGACAATAACAATACGTGTTTAGTGCAAAGAAATTATAACGAATTTGAGTATCCTAGTAAACAGGGTAAACACACATACTTTTATACAGCCTTAGTTTGAGGATTATATAGCATTATTGTCAAATTAGCATTATTAGCAATTAGCATTATTAGTATTATAATTAGGATTATTTCAAATAATGTGAATTCAATTGGACCCCCTCACCTGTTCGGCTAGAGGCAGTTTCGTAGGGTTTAGACCAACTTTACTTTTGGACAGTGTTACAGTAACCTTTTTACGTGTGCCTCTTGCCCAAGGTACTGTTTTTCAGAGCTGTCTTAGCAGTATTTTACTTCTACAACTCCATCCGATACCATTATCAACGCTATAAAACAGATTGAAGTGTTCAGTAGCCAAAAATAAGAAAAGAAATATGGTAAAAATAGTTGTAAAACCGGAAAATATATTTTTTGCGTCGCTCTTTTATTATTCTAATTATCTAAATATATTTCTATATAAACATTATTCGTGTGTTAGGATATAAATCGTGGTAGGGCTATTCATAGCACCGCCTTGAAACTAATTTATGTCGAAAAACTGTTCATGAAAGTGAACTATTCACGTGACTATATACCGTCGGCAGTAGGTATAAAACCGTAGATTAGAAGAGAACTTTAATAAAATTACGGATATAAGTGTGACTGGATCGGAGGTCGTGTCTCAATTCACGCAAACAGAATCAGAGATACGACTGGTACAATTTCCTTGAATATTCCTAGCTACTGGATTGATTGTAGAGTGAAACTAAAGTGGGGGTTGATTGAGGGTGCTGGTGAGGGGGGGGGTAGGGGGCACGCGAAGAGGCAATATACTCAGCCGGCATTTTCACCCGCCGAAAGTGCTTCTACGAGGTGAAAGAAGCAAACAACCGTCGAGAGAAGAATACATCAATCAATTTGCTTACTAATGCTGACTATCCGATCGGATATTTCCCGATAAAATTCTATTAACACAATTGATAATAAATATATTATTAATTATATTCAAACTGTATAACTAAAAGAGATTATTAGAAACAAAACTGAATTTTGGAATCCCAATCTGGAAATGTCGGCTCAAGACAGCAGGGCAACTTGAATTTTGAAATGTCTCCTCAACACTGCCCGGCAACCCAATCTTAAAAAGTCCAAAAAATGCTGCCTGGTACCTTACACTGAAGACGTCTTCTCAGGATACTGTAGATTTCGTGTGTTTCTATCTGCTCTCGCTGGTTTGGTCTTTTGCTAGACCGGTGTCGGCCGTTCGCCAACTTCAGTAGCGGTGTTAGTCACTTCTGATACTTCGGATGTTCTTTGGGCATCCTCACTGCACTATCGCTGTCACATGTACTGTGGTGGTTGTCTGCTTGTCGCGTGTCTTTTTATTGTGTTTTTGGGGGATATTGTTTGTCTTATTTGAGTTGAGGGGGGAGTGGGACAGAAACACACGAAATCTACGGTATTCCAACCCCTCGCAGACCACAAAACAGGTATTCGAAACTGTCTTCTCAGGACCCTGTTAACTGATTCTTGAAATCTGTTCTCAAGACGAGATCATATAGAAAGATTTTAAGTCCAATGCAATGATATAAATAATGTGGGAAGTGGCTATCCAAGTGGCTTCTAGCTCCTTCATCGGTTTGCAACGACTTATTGCCGAAGTAACGTGAAACTTATAACAATTATAGTTTTACTTTTGTACGAAGGACGATTGTCGATTATTCCGCGGGGGTGGGAGCGGCTATCCTAATGGCCGCTTACACGGCTGCCGCTAGGAAACGGAAGTCGGTGTCATTAGGGGCGCCGTGTCAGAAAATGGCCGTCCCCTTTAATCTGCCATTTTGAGGTGTTGGCCGAGACGTATTGGCTATTAGAGTAGCTCAAAACACCCCACCACCGGCTAATGACACCGACTGTAGTTGGTAACGCGGCTCTGCTACCCTCTCGTGCGCCCCCCTGTCGCGCAAGCGTACCCACCCTTTATTTTATGGCATGCTTTCCACCCAAAAGGAGTTTAATTTATTCTTCATCGATCGCCGCTCAATGTATACCGAAAGAGAACCCTCTTCTGTGTATGTAATTTGAATACATTAATAACAATAGCGGACTCAATTAATTATTCATTGGCTACATTTATTAATTTGTTCTTCAGAGTTTTATAACCCCGGTTAATTGTTCAAAACTTTTGCGCCGAGCTATAGAAGAAATTACTACTATTTTGTCCCAGAATGGACACACTCTACATTTTAGATAATACATAAATATATGTATATTTCTTCTTGTTGTCTATTGATTATAAAGTATAGAGGAGGGGTCCATGGCGCTACTCGTACATATCAGGTCAGTCTGATTTTGTGGAACGGTTGATATATTTTGGCCGCCTCACATCACAACCCTGTCTTCTTCGTGAATGTTCATTTTGAACACGGTGAAAATGAGTAAAGGTGCTAACATCGCACCAACGAATCCAAGAATGGTCTTATTCTTACTTCTTGACGATAGTGTAACGGAATGGAAAGTAATATTTAGCTGTTAAACCGGAATGCCATTCTGATGTGTATTTTTTATTGTCGTGTGGAGAAAGCAGCGTTATTGCAAGGCGGCTATTTCTATTAGATGATATCCCGGCAGGCCCATTAGCATTGAGTTACTGCATATAGAATGCGGCTCTCTTCGGCCAATGGGCTCCGGAGGACCCATAAATTGTGTACACCCCCGTCCCCGCCTACGACGTTGCGCCGCAAAATTATTTTCGTGAGGTGGCCGCCGAGTCAAAACACGCCGTTTGCAGAATTAAAACTGATTTACGGCGCCGCGCTGTTTTAAGAACTTATTTATTAAAGTTTAAAGACGCCGCCTTGGGGACTCCTCGGGTTTAATTGAAGAGAGAGAGAGAGAGAGAGACCTCAATCGCCGCCGCGGTATGACGATGGAGCGCCCGGGGGAGGACAGCTCGCTAATAACCCCGGCTGGTCGTATTTCATATTTGTAGCAGGAGAAGAGGAAGAATGGAAGAGAGGGAAAGAGATACACAGAGAGAGAGACAGAGAGAGAGAGCGAGTGAGTGGCGAAGAGCAGGGGGGTTCTGAAGTAAGTTAGGCAATAAACCGTTGGGTGATGGCACCGGCCAAACCTCAAATCACAAATTCTTCCTCGAACATCGTGTCCAACTGGAATGCCCCTCGGTACAGGTATACTCACTGTGGAACTGTGGTATGCCCCGACAAGCCCCACTAACAACGCTACCATATTTCGGATTCAGTTTTCTGCCAATTCCAATCTGGGACATAATGAGCTTTACCTCGATAATTATTAACCATAAATGCATTTTTCTCCTGTACTATTCTCGCTTCTTTATTTAAGTAATTAATCTGACAAGAGAGTGATATTACTTAAGGGTTAGAAGGACGGTGCGCGTCCATCAAATTATTTATTAACATTACTGCGGAGCGTTAAATCGGTAACCAAATAACCAGCAACGGTTATCCTTAGTTAAAAACGAAACGTGGTGACGACGTGGTTAAAAACGTAGTGACGGCAGTGTTATTTTCAAAGTCGATATTAGAAGCGACTGGAAAATAACGTGTGTTGAACTTCCATCGGGATATTTGACGCATTATATATTCCTTATGGACATCTTATGTTCTTCTGTTACTATCACATGCAGTATTCATGTATTATTATACATCGCTAGTAATTTAGGAGATTTTTAGTTTCATATAAAATATACCTATTTGTTAAAGAGGGAGTGTGGCATCCATTCCTCAATTTTCATTGGCCATCCGAGTATCACTAATGTAGTTGAAGATGCCGTCCTACCGTGTATAATAATGGGTATGTATTACCATAAAATATTATCCGGCCGGATGGCATTAATCGGACTCGGGTCTTCACAATTTGATTATATTAATTCGAGACCGTATTAACTTTTCGATCGTAAATAACCTAAAAAACGGCAGGGTTTTCCCTTAATTACAGAAATTATGTAGAAACAATCGGAGGATTGTTGTGAACCTCTCCGGGCGCGTTAATTGTCTCCTGGTAATAAAACAGATGCTGGTCGGGCACCTGCCCCTCTCACCCCGCCCCTATTACTAGGGGTTGCCCATTCTTTGTTCCAGGGGTGTCATTGCATTTCTGGTCACTTGTTGAATCTCATTATAATAATTTAGGAGCGTTTTTTTATTCCTCCTTCTTAATTTAGTATTGTCCTTATGTCGCAGATTCGAGAAATCTTGTTCAGTTTCTTGATTATTTTTTAGCATGAAAGCTAATCGACCGGTGGGCAAGTTGGGCATATTGATACTCGGGTATGTTCTCGATTATTTCGACTGAATAAAACGTTTTTCCGCTTTCCTCCGATCTCAGCGTTCCTTATACCAAATTATGGCCGACGGGTTATTTGACTTCCTGCCGAATTATAAAGAAAAAATAAAAAGGAGAAATAAAAAGCATTGAACTGACGAGGCATCTAAATAACCACTTATATTGTGGTTCATTTCTAGTTTATTTCCTCACTTTTTACTTAATTTCTTCGAATTAAATTGTAATACATGTATCGATATATTCGTGATTGTTAATTCGTTATCATTTACTATCACTCGAATTATAGATACCTGCTCCAGCGTTTATTTGCAGCGAAATATTAGTTCGAACTATACATTTTTTCTGTATTTTTATTTAGTGGCTCAATTACTAGCGGCGAAGTATAAGTTGTAAAAGCGCTGTAATATAGATTAGCCATATTAGGGCTAATATTAGTCGAGATACGTTTTTCTTTGTTGCGAATATTACCTTTTCTGCGAGAAATTAGGGGTGTAAATTTAAAGAAGCTGTGCGAATTCATACGTTGCTTGCATTTGGGTAATCGGGAGGTGGCATCAGTCTCGCTTCCCGTCGTATAGGACGGTGAAGAATACCGGCGATTTGTGACCAGATGACATGTCTGGGTTATGCCGGTTGCGAGGTTTGATCGAGCGGGGCGCGGCCTTTCATTAAGCCGGGCCCGATAGGATAACAAGATATAAAATGAAATGGGCCCAATTAAGAGAGAGGCCGGTTCACTCAACGAGCGTTATTCGCGGGCCCACCCCGCCGGTTATCCTCACCATCGGCCGCCCAAACTTGGCCTCTTTAATCTCATCGGCCCTCTTCCCCCTTCTCCTTAACACGCGTTTAGCCCGCCGACTACACGACTCATATTTTCGGCTCAACTACACGAACGCATGACACGAACTTCAAACGCACGAAACGGAAACGCTCGAATGAAAATATTGTATAACAGGGCGTCCGGGCTTGTGACAAATATATTCTACATGCTGTTTTTATGGCTTACAGAAATCGGAGGGGTATGTATGTTTTTTACACTATATTATTGAGCCCAAACTAAATCGATCTTCAGTTTTCTGTTTTGCGTAAAAAAAATTATTTGGCGATCTCGTTCTTCGAATATAGAGAATAAAACCGACAGGGCGGGATTATAGGTCCAAAAATATAAGAATGGGCAGCCGAAAAAAATTAGTATTTCCCGTTTATCTGAATTCACTTAAAAAAAGAAATATTAATTTAAAAAATAATGGACGATATTATAGAGTTAATTAATTCAATAAATAGCCCGGAGGACCTCCCTGAGGGTAGATGGGCCACCTACGTTCGGCCGTCTTTTACGCCTCGTACGTTCTTATCTAAATTATTATGAAATATGTTACAAAAAATATGCTCGGCATTAAAGTGTTCGTTTAGGGCTCGGCCTGGCACCAACTTTTAATTAATCCATTATTTTAAAGACCTGTTATTAGGGCGGGGGCAGTACCTGTAGGCCTCGAATCGAGTCTACGCCCCGTGAACACGCCGGGTATGTCCGTTTCCATAAAATCCGCAACCGAGGTAAGCGGTTATTTTTTTTCTACGTGGACATAACTCTTGAAACTTACAGACAAAGATGAGCGGGCAGGGCACTAGGACGGCGGCAAGGGTTGTGGCAGGGGCAGGGGCAGGGGCAGGGGCAGGGGAGGGACTGGAGGCGTCGTTAGGCGCATTTTATAGCGGGAGACGACAGCGGAGCGTGGAAAGACGGGAAGGTCTCATTTTGTCGGAGATAAAGCATTCATCGTGGGCCGGTACGGGACTTCAAAGAGGCCGACCGCTCACCCATAATCGCGCCGTTCATCTTCTTTGAGGACAGTATTTAGGTACAGTCCGACAATAATTGAGGACCACCCGTGGGAGAACCCCCAATATAAAGAAGGGGGAAATTAACGCCGGTTTCGGTACCTCCGAAGTCAATTTTTTTCCTGGACGGAAATTTCTAGGAGTGTAAATTTAGTAGTTCATTATTTCACCGTCTCATTCTGTTGTCGTATTTTCGAGTGGTAGGTACCCTGTTTCTACTGGCGACCGTGATAATTTGCGAAGTCGATATTTCGATATATACCAATATAAATTTGTATATTACAGTTTTGGTAATGCATTAAATGTAAAATAGTCAACGCTCGAGTCATTCATTCAAAAAGGTATTACTAAATAACGTGCCGGGATGAGTTAATTTAAAAAAATACTTATAAAAGATTTATTAGCGCGTCAAACGGGCGCCCATGTAACCGATTTTGGGAATGATAATCCCGATCTTTCCGCGAATCACACCGAAACGCGCCTTTTTACTGAGAGCCGGCCCTCGGTGAGAATTAATTCCCCGAATAAATTTAAAATTAATATCTTCTTTATCCGATATAATATCGGCTAATCTCCCCGATCTGTTTGTAGATGACCCGAATAGTCCCCTCGGGGAGGTCCGAGACCCGCTCTTATTTTTATTATTTCCGAACAATAGATCAATAAAATTTGACGCCGCGAGCTCTCTACCAGTTATAATAGAGGTGCGTCGCGTGCGCGTGCGTGAGTGTCCGAGAAGAAGAAGAAGAAGAAGAGGAGGTTCTTTATGCAAATGTTCTTTATAAAGTGTGGCCACGCCCCGCACCCCACGCCCCACGCCTCGACTTGTTGGGACCTCACACGCGCTACGGGGCCGACACCATAAATTAAACGAAAACGTATATCATCGTGCCCCCTATCTGCATAATGCTTATATATCTTCATTATATTGGGTCGTCGCTGAAGCACGGACCACTATGCTCCTCTCCCCTCTTCTCCTTTCGACAGCGTCTTTCGTCCTATCGCCCAAAATGCTTATACTAGCCGATAGCGCACTTCTGTTAAACTCATCTAGGGCTATTCCGAATACTTTAATAGGCAACCCTTAGAAATACGGACCGGGAATGATTCAATATCAACTATGATAATGTTCACCAACTTTGTTTTTTACTACTTAATCCATTTTAATATTTCTAAATGGTAAGTCGTTAGCACAATTTGAAAACCACGTGTTCAGTTCGCATGGTATTTGCATATTCCAGGTTGTTTAGGACTTTGTATACACTTTTAAACTGAATCAACGCACTTTTAGAATTAGCAAAGCTGTCTTTTACAGTGTTAGTAACACTTTCTTCAGCTCAGCTGTTGCGTTTTCCTTTTGGTAATCGCTATTCCAACTAGCGATGTGCAGAGCACGCGTCATACATATATCGTGAGTGTTAGCAGGTGGAATCAATAAATCATTCTGGCTGGGGAATACATAGAGATGACTCAAGATCGATTAGCCACTCGGGCGGCTGGATGTTCACGTCTGAGCCTTGCCCGTCGTACTTTCACATCCGGGTTTACCATCATTCGTGTCCCTGTATTCGACGACTTCATTATTCCTCTGTTATCAGATTAAGAATATTTTATCGCGCGTATGTATTTGGAGGAAGAACGTGGTTGTGTTTCGTAGGGAGAACAGGCGTTTGTTTTATGCAGTATTTTATTTAAACCATTGACCTAACGTGCACAAAATTTAGCAGATGAATAGGGCATGAAAATCTAAAATGTTTCCCAATGTACATTTGAACTGTGTCTTGCATGAACAATTATCATTATTTTTTTTAAGTAAAACGTTTTTTTTAAATTCAAAAGAGTCTCCTTTCTTAGGGAAAATGCTCGGAAATTTAATAATATACGCTAATAATTCCATTAGAGTATGACAGTAAATTGAAACCGGTAGAAAGAGTCGGCCCGGTTGGCGGCTTGAGAGGCTTCCTAAGGTTGCGACACAATGAAATTAATTATTCAAAACTTAGCGATAAATAATTGCAGAGTCGTATGTGGTTCAAGAACCATAAACAATAAAACAACGGTGACCGACTTTCCTGCATACATTTTTTTTTCTAAATGATGTATTGCTAATGAGGATTAATTCCTAAATCTTTCTCATTAGCATAATGCGCCGATCATTAAGATTCGGCAGTGACTCTTTGTATATGCAACGGCCGGCCTGAACCGGATGACTCCCATCAAAATGAACAATAGATAAATATATCAAGTCCCCGCATAATGGACCATTAATTTAATAATGATTGGGGTTGCATTGGTTAAATATCGTTGACAAATATCGGTACCGATTATAAATGATAAGCATTAATACATATTTAATTATATCGCAGATTTAAATTCTCGTATCAAATTATTTTGTATCCGCTCGTAAATAATAATACGCGGATAATATTAATATAAAACTTGAAGTATCTAATAAACAATGCTGTTGATATCAAGTCGTTGAAATTTCACATATAAGAAGTTTGGTATATGAGAATACAATTGTTTTCATCAGTGTTTTAATCGAACCGCGAATGAAAACCTAATTTAAATTTTTTTTTAAACCTCAAAAATGAATTCATCCTTGGATTTACCATGATGAGATACGTTTACACGCTTTTCCTATTTTAATAACTACTCGGTGGACTAAAAATGTAATTTTCATTACATTAAAAGGTAAAGTGTTCCTCCTTTATCCTGCATACATAGACCTCTGTGTTTGAAGAACGCAATAAAAAGTGAAAGCCTTTCGGTGAAGTGAAAGCTAAGAAACAGTTTCTATATTATAAAGATTCCATATCAGTTAAGGTATCAAATAATTCTCGGGCCAATTTCACGGGCTGAAATAATCCATATCATATTGTATTAAAGGAGTCTAATATATTTTGTCTAATATTAAAGACAGAGAGCGTTAATGAGACAATTTGTAGTTGGGAGTTGCGTTAGGAGATTGGCGTTTTTGCTTAGCCCCGGGACCGGCTTATAGGTCCGCTCATAAATGCGGAACGAGCGGGACTAGTTTTAATTTCTTTGGCCGATATCGGCCCGTGTTAAATTAAAAGGCCGGTAAAGTGTAGAACGAAACGGTGCTCTTTAATTTCAATTTTTTAACGGTAGCCTGATTTATAGCCGGAGGCCCTGGCCCCGCCGCTCACTTGGCCCGGCTTTATTGACATATTATTATGTCTGTAACAACTCAAAAGAACCGCCCTATCTGATTGCTTTACTTTCCACTTTACTATATAAAATTATTCATCGTTCCCGCAGCCCAGTATGAAATGGTTCTTCCAGTCGTACGATTTTGATCTCATAACGAAACAGTCTAATATAAGACCAAAATATTTTATATTGCGCAGTAAAATATAATTATTTACAAAAAAATGGTTTATTCGCTGATACAAATTGATTCCTGGGAACGTTAGTTTTCATGCTGGATTGATAAACCTGTTAGGCGGTCCTCGAGGATTTTAAATATCACCCTTCTGCCACCACTCAATGATTTAGTCTTATACTTCGTGAAAGTTTTTGTTCTTATTCTATCTAGATTCCATCCTTGTTTTTTATATGAATGGATCGCGTATAACCTGAAGTTATGTCGTTATATTTGAATTATATTTGTGAATCCAGAATCCACCATCCAATGCAATACGCTGACTTAATTCAAATTTATTCCCGATAAATGTTGAAAATGTTTAATGGGTACATGTTTTAAACTATTTCTAAACTAATGGTATACAGCGGTTCGATCTTGTCTTAAATTAATTTCAATTAGCAAATACGCCCAGGGTAACATGTTATTACAGAACGTAAAACCGTGGGGTCCCATAATAGTGGCACATAAAAATGGTAATATAATAGCGATGGCCTTATAAATATCTTAATTTCGAAGATATTTAGAATAACGGGTACCTTTATTGAATTGTATATTAATTAAGTTAGGTATCGGAGTTCGGTTTGGAGCCTTTCGGTTTAATGTTTTCTAATCAGTGGTTTGAATGCGCTACCGACGATTTTAGTGAGTAAACAAATTATCGATAATTGCCAACCTGGGAGTTGATAGAGCCATAAGTTTTTATTGGCTAATTATGGGTCTTACAGCCAACCAACACTGGACCCAACCGATGGCTCAGATTCTCTCCCACAGTCCATGTTCAAAATTATGCTAACTGGATAATATACTGGGTTTGGAAACAGACCTGTCCTGAAAATCAGAAATGTAAACATAATACCCAGAACTTTATTGAGGAAATTATAAGCAGAATGTTAAGTTGAAGTAAAAAAAAATGGAACTTGTAGTTGCAATAAAATATTTTTCTCTACATGCTCTGTGAGCCATGCTTTGCGACCCAATAATTCTATTTAATGAACTGTTAGGTTTATGAAGAACGTATGTTACTTAGGAACTTTTACCTAATATTCGATGTCTGCAAGTACCTTCTACAGTATTTAATTACATAACTAACAAGCCTTAATTATATTCCATAATTTATAATTTGAGAGGCCTGATAGGATACTATCCCCTCAACTAGGAGCCACTTTTGGCTCCTCGCCATTCTGACTGCGCGTAGAAAGGTCTCACGAATGAATATATTTTATATTTTTTATTTAGATTAATCCTATTCGGTGGGTAGTGAGAAATGTAGCGAAGATTTCCATATATTGGTGAAGGTACTGGTGGTTGGCCATGGCACATAATTTTTCCCATCTTTATGCATGAATCATCAACCATCAATGGCCTCGGTCGTTAAAAAATGCCCGCAACAAATTTACACGCCCCATAACCCGGCGAAAAACAGAATTTGCCGGCCATCTAATAATAAATATTCATTTTCTTTATTAAGCGATAAAATAATAGATTTAAATCAAACATCCTTACGCCCTTATTAGGAAAATTGTATTTTATTTGCAATTCGCGGTGATTAAACACGAATTTAATTTTAGCACTTATTCTGACGCCGGTAACTTAAATCCGGCTTTCCTGAAAGAACGAAAACCACGATCTCTCTCTGAGCGAAGGGAGACAATGGAGTCGGCATTGTTTCTTGGTGCGATCCGAGATTAGAAAATGGTTATTTACCAAGCCGCCCAAGTATATCGTGAGAGGGCGAGCAAGGTAAATTGGCGGGGGTTTGGGAGGCTATTTGAATAGATAAAGTGAAGGGGGAACGGGGCCCCACTCCATAAAGCATGGCCCGCTGCCACCAGTAACTACCCCAATAGGAACGCCTCACCGAATTCCTAGTGGATCCACGTCCGCCCGCTTTCTTAAATCCGTGTTTCATTTATAAATAAATCTTTAGCTTGTAATCCTACCGCCTCACTATAATAATTAATAGCGACACTGAGATTAGTCGCGAGGTAAATAGAATATTGTAATAGTTTCCTCGATAGACAAGGCGACAGGCTGGGAAATATCCAGTTTTTTTGCTGTATATCGATACACTAGAGATGATGCTCACTCATCAATAATGAAAACATTAATTATACTTTAACGTACGTTTCTGTACCGGCAACGATAAGATAGAATAGCCAACAAGTGATTATACCTCCATTGACTACTTTTTGTTTTCATTAATTTTCAAGTTATTGGGAAATCTATGTTTATTGAATTTCGAAGAATTTCTTTGAAGAAAAAACAAAGATATTCATTCCCGGCCCCGGCTCAAACCTTCAGTCGGACCCCGATGATGGACTTTGCAGCAGTAAAAGTGGTGGGACATCGGTCTGCACTGCCTACCGACGGAAAGACTACTGAAGATTGAAAAAGAGTAAATAAGCTAGTAGAAACATATCGCAAGAACCTTGATTAAATTATTTTCTTTTTATTATTTTGAGAAATTATTACTCCCGAATTGATGCGGCTCACATCCGTTCAAAGTCCGGGCTTTCGTTAATAACAGGTTAATTTAGTTGTAGGTTAGTATTACATTTTTTTAAATTCCTTCCTATCCGATTCTATTTGATAAACAGGATGTAATCCCACGCGTGAACTGACGCTATCAGGAACAGGTGAAGAAGTGCCTGCTCCTTAATTTTAGGCCGAGGGTAAAATGAGTGAGGGGGTGAGTGAGGAAGGGCGCTATTAGGTTCTCGAAATACAAACAGAGGAGAGGGTGGCGTGTAGCAGACAGAGGTGGCCTCCTTCCTCCCTCTCCGGTCAAATTACATCCGAAATTGGCTGGCCTCCAGAGCCGTCCCTCGGGACGCCATCTTGCCTCGCCTGCCCCACCACCCTCCACTATATATTTGACCGCCTTCCAGTTTAGGCCTCTGGTTAAAAACCGACCCCGATAGTCGGCCACCACCGGAGCAGCCACCCGGGGTCGCCCACTCGACCTCCTGCCTCCTGTCTCTCCTAAACATCCTGCACTTGACTGAATCCTGTTATTGCCTTTTTTATGGTTAGTTTCGAGTAACCAATGTTACTCGAGGATAAAAGAAATGTTACCGATAAAACACTTAAAAAAGTAAATTTTACAAGTAAATTAATTTCAGGTTCGAATATATCCTAACATTAGTCTCGCTTGAAACGGTACTAAAGATTTAAAACGCTATTCCGAAATTAAAAGTAATACTTTAACTTAAAATTTAACTGCTTAATGCGTGAAACGCGTTCTGAATTTTTTATGAAAACTGGATGATTCATAAAGTTAAACTGATGTAATTGGTCCGGAGCTCCGTAAGGTGGTCTTTAGTAAATAATTGGCGGCAAATATTAGGCGTGAAACAATTAATTAATTCTACCTTGAACCTTCCCGCTTATTTATTTCAGCTCTAATAAACGTTAGTAATGCGATATATAAATTAAACTGTACCCTTATTTAAACCTAAAAATGAGTCGAAAGTCAGCGTGAAGAGAATATTTGTAGGATCGTAATACGGTAGTCGGAAACCTCAGGTAAGGAACGGAAGCAGGTAGTTCCATTTACACACTCTACACAAACGTAGAGAAGATAAACATTTCAGTAACTGAATAAATAGCTACCTGTCATATTGTGACACTTTAAAATATTTAGTTAATCGTGGGAAAAATGCGATAAATATTTTAAAGGAACATTCGCAGTTTAGTATTGAGAGATATTTATAAATCCAAAACTGCTACAACAATCACACAACAATGTATTGTTATTTTTTTATATTTCGTTATTTCTCTGCCACTCATACATGGAATGACAAACCTCTTTAAAAATAAATCGTTAGAAACAAAACCGACTGAATAGATAGACTATAGATTCCGAATATGATTTTTAAATATAATTAAATCTTTTTTATTCGCAAGGATATCGGGAAAATGAAAGAACATTAAAGACATCGCACAGAATTTCTTACCGATGCGAACAGATTCTATCGAAATATGGAAAGATTAAATATGGCGGCCGGAAAAACTCTCTTGGCCACTCATTTGTTGCAACCGGGAGTTTCGAATAGCATGTACTTGGATTACGTACGGCCCAGTATTTATTAGCGGCGGAATATTTCTTTAGCGTAAAGTCAAATCCAGTTTTCCTTTCGACCTCTTTGCGAGGTGTAAATTCCGTAACGAGCTGAGTTGGTCACGCTAATTAAAAATGGCTAATTATCGGGCCTCAAATTAAACCTAATGTCTGTCTAAACAGTGTTTCAACAAAACGTGGAATACTATTGTTACACAGAGTTGTTTGCTTTAATTTGTTCAACGTTCTGTACAGTCTTTAATTCAACAACAGATCTAATTACGCGTGGCGGCTCGCTGCCGCGAATTTTTATATGCAGAAGTAATTGATATGTTTATAATCTGAAAATAATGATTGAAACGGATTAAATTAAAGATGTAATATTACGGGTACAATTTTCATTTTATATCTTTTATAAGCCAGGATTATAAGGTATTTGTCTGTAGGTCTACTTGTCTGTTGAGTGATTTTTGACATTCCCCTACCGATTGGCATAGGGTAAATTGGCGAGTTGACCAAGAACATTGCACTAATCAGGACATTAATTATTATATTTTCCTCTTGCAATTTCTCACACAGGAGATTTTTTTAATATTCCTTCCGTGTAGAGTGGTACCTTTTATGATTTCTGTAAATGTACAACTCATCGAGTAACGCCTGCAACACTAACGAAAAGGAGGTGATCCATGTAGAAATTTGTGCTACAAAATTGACTGTCAAAGCTCGGTTATTCTGGATTTCAGGTACAGATTTCTCCTTCAAATCAATAAACAGGCGGTGGTAATGATGGATTATTCTCGTAGGACTGATCTAGCATTGTTCTGGTAGTGGATTTCCCGCGCTCGTCCCTCTACATTTTCTATATCCAGTTTAGAATTCACCAGCCTCTTATTCGTTCGACTGAGATAATAACATTTTCGCTTAAAATATCGACAATATTTTCGCTTATACTATATAGAATGTAAATAAGCCGTTCTGCTACTTTACGAACTCATCAGTGGACCCTGGGTTCAGCAATTCCACTCTTTCTACCGCAACTGTCGTGATTCCATACTGTTTAAACACATATAGACAAATGTAACATTTAAAGGAAGGTTTGAAATAAAGTTTTATTGAAAAAATTCCATTTTCTCTTTAAAAATAGAAGTCGACTCTTCGTAGGTATTAAACTTGACCCGAAAAAAACCTATAGAAAAAGTTTCGGAAGCCCAATTACCCGCGTTCAATCTACCTACAATGCGAGACAACGGCCGGGAAGCGGCGACCTCGCTAATATAATATAATATCCCAAACGAGCTTCATTAAGGGCTCTATAAAAAGGTTAAAAATACGGCGGAAAACTGGATTAAAATGACGGCCGTGTCGGAGCCCGGGTGGTTGTCGGCGTCTGCTAATAAAATTGTAATGTGCAGATTCATTAAGGACGGGCGAGGGACAATTAGCTCAGCCATACTCCCTGGCTAATGGCGCCATCAAATTATGCTGGACGGTAGCCAACCAGGATTTTCACACATTCCCAGACGGATTCTTCCCATATTTAGCGGTTTTTTGGAGTGCGCTGTCTACTAACCCCCCCCCTCCCCGGTCGTTCATCTAATTATTACCAATTACCGGGTCGGGCCACTGTTTGATGTTCACCAGCCTCTCTGATGCGGTGCCGACTAACGAAGACAATTAAGACAGGAGCTATGGGAATATTTAAACCGAATCTCGCCAAACTCTCGATTGTGGAATCGTAAAAGAGTAATGGATTCTTAAATGTTGTTTGATTCACAAGAAATAATGCTGGTTCTGTCCTGATGTTCCTTAGGGACACTTTTCCCTGAAAAGCGCCCTATCCCTTTCCTGCCTGAGATAGTGGCTGGGAAAACCCTCTCCCCCGGCCCCATGTATACAGAAGATCCGCCAAGAGTGATGATAATCACGACGATAGCGTACTCGCTAGGACAACGAATATCTTGCAGTAACAGTGCCACGTTCCGAAGCGAGACCCAAGTGGTAGTGGAAGTGGCCGCGGAATGATAGTAATGAACTTGCCAGGATCCCACGTAAGGGCGGAACGTCTTAATAGAGCGTTGTCGTGAACCGTGGACACAGTCAATTAGCCGTCGTGTTGATAGGGCCCTCTTAAGAAGACCCATTGTCGACCTCTGTGTTTTCTGTGATAACTATCGCGACGAGGCTAACACGATAGTGGCGATGTTACGCCGTCTAGCTCACACCGGCGTTAAAACAATGGCCGAGAAGAACGCGTGACCGCTGCCTAATGCCCTCCTATCCTAACATTAAGCCTACCAACTGAACTCGTACCCTTGTACGCTCATCAACCTTGAATACGGTTAAGGTAATGAAGGGATACTTTTCCGGATATACATTTCCGGAATTCCTGGGCCTCTCTATCGACAAAAGACTGACGTGGAATCCACGCATAAAGTTAAAAATATAGCGTACATAGAACCAACAGACGATACAAACTATTACTTCCAATCTAATTTTTCCGAAGATTTAATATTTTTCACAATTAAACAACATTTACCGCAGGCAAATTATGAAGGTTTCGTGCACGAACTGAGCAGTTTTGTCTGTGTCTGTAACTGAATTATTCTGAGTTGGTTAGAAAGTACATTTCTAAATATAATTGTATATAATTACGCTGAATTATAAATGTCGGCCGTGTGTCTACATCTAACGGGTAAGAACAGCAAATAGATCGATCGTTTATGGCTGAAATTAAACAATGTTTATCTTATTGTTCTGGAGGACTATTGTTCGCCGGGTAGATTGGCGGGTGGGTGGGCGGGGGCTGCCAATGATTAATACCCGTTCCAATAGGTATTCCCCCTTCGAATATGTTCTCCCTTTCTCTATCTCTTTCTTGCACACGGTTACATCCTGGGCACGGTTACATATTGCACGCACACACACACACACACTCGGGCACGAGAACGCTATCGAATCCCAACTTATTTATTCTCCGCGCCCCGGCTGTACTTCGAACGCCGCCGCTCTCGGTGCCATATTGATGAATAATAATGGCTCCCTTTATTTGAAAACCTAATGCGTTGTTTCGCCATGAAATATCACGCGAGATTGGCCTTAATCGCCGATATAACCTGGAGGGCAATTATAATAGCGGCGGCGAGTGGGCGCTAGCCCCCTCAGCCACCAACATCCCCTTACCCCCCTACACAACCTCCGTGTAATTTACGCGCTCCGACTTGAACAAATAATTTCCGCTCATTTGAATCGTTGTGTCTGTTTAAAATCCGGCCTTTACTGCAAATTTTACGCTCTGGCGAATGCAGAATAATATAAGGAACAGTTAAGGTGGGATATTTAAAAAGCCGTTGACTTTTGTAAGTGACTTATATTATTATTACACCGGTCGAAACTGTTATTCAGTTCGCTATCGTTACTGCATCAATAACTTCTGAGATACCTCATAGGAGTCCAGCTATTTTTGTTGTTGTCTTCGTTCCCCACTTGCTGAATTCGTTCTATGCCAGACCAGTTTAACTTAGGGCAAAAAGGGGTGAAAATTCGAATCTAGGTGTCTCAATTTATTACTGACGGAACGCTACTGACGATGCCGAGAAGGTAAAATTAGTCTTGGGTACCAAACCGGTCGGTGGAAACCGAAGAATGGAGGATTAGTGTCATCGGGTAACTTGTCTGTAGCTTATGTTTAGTGTAGCGTGGAAGGGGTCTGCATGTTGTACGGGGATGCTGTTTTGACTCGCGCTTATTCATACTTACACTCCAGTAATCCTGGAGAATAAATTTCCTGCTGGAATTAATAGTTCTCATTTTAATTGACTCGGTAAGAGCCATTTCTCCTCTGGTGAAATTTATTACTCCTAGATCATTATTGGAGGAAAAGTACTATGGATAATTTCCCTGATACGATGAAACTAATAGCTATATAAAGTTATTTCTAAGGTTTTAATATTATATTGTAGCTTCCCTATACGTAATTTCGAAGCAATGTCGTACCGTAATTATAAACCGGAGTAAGTGAACGGGCGTGTCGAAACGTTTGGTGTTGTCTGATGGATAGAAATCAAGAAGGTAATTGTAATTTACCCGGGCTACACGAAATGCTATAAATGCTGTGAATACAAAGCTGTGAAATTAGTATAAAGATGAACCGTTTTAATGGAACCAATTCTGTGTAAATCGGCGATGAGGGTGTCCGAATATAGCCTATAAAGAGTTTTATGACTCAATTTCACTACCACTCGGTCGTGAAATACAACCCTAATTATCCGTCATAAAATTCTCGAATTATGAAAATAATACGAGCCGTTAAGCGAAAGACCGGGCGGACATGTTTGTTGTAGGCCGCGGCGTGTTATTTAAATAATAATAATCTGAGCCGGAGAGATGTTTGTCTCGAGGGAAACCGATTATATTGGACCACCTATGTTAATAACGGTCAACTGGGGGGCCAAACATCCGTCCTCTCCGAACCATTTTATCGTGCGATATACATCCCTAATTTTACCCCCTTGTAGGGCTATCGGCCCGTATAAATATTTCGAAATCGTTCCATTGCAGGAGGAGAATAAAGCTGTAAAAAAAAATAATCAATATTACTAAAAAAAGAAGCTTCTATCGAAATAGTCCTTATATTTAAAGATTACGATTTTGAACATATATCTTTCCCCCCGAAAAAAAGATAATTGAGCGTATACTGTACAAGGAATTGAGTTATAATACTTCGTGTACGTCGCAATATATTCATCTAGCGTTGAAAGAATTCATCGAGAATATTGGAATATCAATTCTAAATGTCAGTTCTAAACTTCACAGTAGAACTCCATTCTGCCCCGTTCATATTTTGCGCACTACGCGATGGTAATAAAACGTCTTACATTTCCACCGATTATATGATTTGAAGAAAAGGTTAATTGTAATTTCTTCGACGGGTCTTCTTAATTTAACGCCCCGCGTTATTAATGCACCTTGGTTTATTCGACCGAAAATAATCGCATCGAAGTATCGTCGGACTAGCGCCAATAAGGACGAATTACAAGAGTAGACGAAATAAAAAAATTGTCCTTTTTCAGAGGGGAAATGAAGCCGCTGGAGGTGTCAATACATGGATGGGGGTGGGGGTGCGGTCGTGTGTGCACCCAAGAGGGCCTAAGGAGGAGGGTGGAGGGAGGCGTGAGTGTGTGCCAGTGTGCGTGAGAGCGTAATTAGGGGAGTGTCCGTCGGCAAGGCTGGATTAGAGGCCGCCGCTAAGTGTAATATTACACTACAACACTGGGCTATCGGCGGCGTGCGTCCGCGCGTCTGTTTGTGTTCCTGGCCGCTCTCTGTGCGTGCGCGTGTCCCTCCCCTCCTCCGCCCCCTCCTCCCATTAGCATTTATACAGCTCGATTGTTGTTCTACCGGCTCCGGCTCAAATTTAAATTTTCTCTCCGCTCGCACAATTACGGAGCGACGGCCCGCGTGACTGATTGAACGGTGGCCGCAATCTCTGTACCCGCCTTATACCGCCAGTTCATTAGAGACAGAGACAGAGAGAGAGAGAGAGAGAGAGAGAGAGAGAGAGAGAGAGAGAGAGAGAGAGAGAGAGAGAGAGAGAGAGAGAGAGAGAGAGAGAGAGAGAGAGAGAGAGAGAGAGAGAGAGAGAGAGAGAGAGAGAGAGAGAGAGAGAGAGAGAGCCCTGACTTTAACAAACCTCCTGGAAATAACGTCCTCCTTCCGATCTTCCGACCCCCAACTGTGAATAGTGCAATGTTATTTAACTGACATCAGCTGTTTGGGCGAGAAATCGGTAACGTCACCAGCCTTGTTTGGGGGAGTCACACAAAACCCGGTCGAGAAAACACAGCGGATACTTTCCTCTTATTTTGGGTCAGAAGGTTACTCCTTTTTTTAATACCTCCTTTTTTTAATAAAATTTTTAAAATTATATTCAATGACAGTGCGATTTGATAACACAAATGTTCTATTGACGGATAATTATGCCCTTACTAGATAGTAAGAAAATCACGGGGCTATTTCCACTTAGGCGGCGCTCGGGACTTTCAACAATCTTACAAGGGATTATAGATTGCAATGATTGATTTTTGTAGGAGTTCGACTGCTTGATGCATCCCGACAAGTCATTTCGTAGGCTCAGTTAGGGTTTAAAATACAGTTCTAAATAAAGTGATAGTTTTTATCTTCTGTCGTGGAGTATTAGTAGCAATTTGTATAACACCGTTTCGTTTCTTTTCAATCTTCGGAAAGTCAACGTTGTATCATGGAAAAGTGCGTTATTTCAAATTGCCTATTTTGAAATATCTCGGCCGTACGACACGGACAAACACACCCAGTGCACCAAATGAAACTTTAATGACATTTCTCTGAAATTACACTACTGCTATTGTGTAAGTAGGTTTCGACAGCGTTGACTTTTTTGAATCAGCCAGACATTTATGTTGAACTACATTACGGGTCGTGGAAAAATTAAATGACCACCTACTGCGACTCCTTAAATGCAATAATTTTCATTCAATTTTGTTAAACTTTATCTATATTGTGAAATTCGGATTCTATATTGTGAATCCGAATATGTGAATATTGTAATAATGTCTATATAGCGACGTAATTAATGTTCTTACAAATGCCCAGACCCGGTAGGTAGTATTCCAGTAGCATAAATTTTCCAAAAAGTAAGGACTGCGATTTATCATCATATATGAAAATTGTTTCATGGGAAATATAATTTCCATATTATTTACAGAAAAGATATACTACATAAAATGGTATTAGGTTTTAAATGAAAATTACCATCTTTTAGGTGCCTTCCCCATGTTATATCACTTGTTTGTCTGGATAAAGAAGCCCCCCAATGATGAAATTTTTGTCATGTAATGTTAATGTCATTAATGAACATGGGATTAAAATTAACCCCATAATGTAATAATTAAGTTAATAATAACAATAAAACTATATGGGATTATGTATTGATGAGGCTTGTTAAAACCAAATAAAAATTATCTGTAGTTGTAATGGGAAAGAGGGAAACCACCAGATACTACAACAATACAAAACAAATAATTTATTTTAATAAGAATTGCGTGGATTTCGAATTTCTGTTGTGATTGTCAAAACGGGGAGCGTTTTGCTCTCCCAACTTATGGGAGAGTAAAAAGGAAATATATTTATACTTTATAATTTACGAGTGATTTCTATTGTCTATATTCATTTTGGGCAAAGTAAACAAAGAAGTTGAATCAATACTCCGATCGGGGGTTTTTTTTGTGAGTACGCCACCCAAAACGGGTGGACCTTCAAGGTCCGCCCTCCGCTAAACTCGTTTATCATAAATACATATTGTCAGTGAATTTCGTTCAATATTTAGAGATTAATTATGGCTTTGTTGCCGTGAACTTTTAAAAGTTTCATTTTTGGGCTAGCTTTAAAAATTGAGTATGAACGGATAATATATATTAAGGTAGAATATATTTTATATGGGTTAGAACAAATGAATGGGTAGTTGGAGGGTGAGGGTATGGCCAAGAGGGACGTGCACCTGAAGTGCCTCAAGTGTGGGGCTCAGGTGCGTTCGGTGAGCGAGTGCGGCCACCTTTCAGAGCCCCATTTCAGTTTCGGTGTTGGCTTCTAAACCAGATAGGATAATTACAGCGTGTCAACAATTTTATGCAGCCGCCTTGAAGGGAACGCTCCTCTCTGCTTTGGTAACATTAACACCTGGAGTCGCGCCGCCCAACCAACGCCCTTTTCTAATTACGGATTGGATACAATTTCCCTTCCGAATATATTGCCGTGGAATTTCAGGGCCGGGCAGGTCCTTCGGGCCCTCCTCTGTCCTTTTCGGTCCCAGCTTGGGTGGCCTAATCTTCTGAATTTTCAGCCACCCTTCACGACCGAAAAACGCCCATCCTATATATCCCTATGAACGTCCCCAGATGGTGTGATAGCTATTTTTACAAAAAATAAATATCGTAAGAAAATGTTCTAGAAAATTCAGATTGAATATTTTCATTAAATTTGCCTGTAATTAGCCACAGCGTGGTTCAATTTCTTCTGAACGCGCCTAAGCAAGGAGTTCAGAATTTTAATAGAGTGGAGGTCTAGGTACCCACTAAAATTACAAAAAACATTTACTTTAATTAAACTCCAGCTTCTAATTTACCTTTGTGGATAGCTGATAGATGACAACGGTCTGCGAATGTCACCAAATCATTATATAATAGTTACCAGTCAATATTTTTGCCTCATAATGCAATCGATTCGTAAATTGATTGGCAGTTATATATCACGTCTAGGCCGATGAGTGTTTAAAGAAGAAATCCGTAATTGCCAAAGGAGGTGTACCCCGTCTAGCTCAATGTTGTACAACGATGTGCCCGATGATTTATATACAGGTCGTGTGGGCCGCGGAGAGTGCGTACATCAGATAGTAGGGAACAGTCGGCCATATTGATCCAATAGATTTTTATCTGGGCTCTTACACAGGCACACACATACTCAAACACACACACACACACACAAACACACACTAGAGCGGTAAAATGAGGAAAAAAGCCGGGTCCGATTAAAATTGGCCTTTTTCCAGGGGCCGGACTTGCAGATGGCCCCGTTTAAATGACACCCTCAAGTGTGACACACCGGCTTAGAATTAATCACACGTTTCAAAGGCCTCCACTGTGACCCGAAATAACGGCCCCCCTTACCGGCCGACAATAGCGGAACCGACAGAAAGACGCTAATCTCAATCTACAAAACGGTTTTTAAGAAAACAAAATAGAGGCAGGATACAATTAATTTGCTAACCACTAGTCAAAAAACAGAAAATCATTTGTTTTAACCCATATTTTTGAATGCCTCTGCTATTTCAGTTACCCGATAAAAATAAAATGTAAATATATTGTCGGCTGACTAGCTAAAAGGACATTTCTGCAAGAATTTTCTTATTTCTCTCTGCTTATGTAACGATGTGCCAAATTTAGTTAATATATTGTACAGGAAATAACGCTGCAATTAGGTTTAATACGTATTTTATCTTCGTTTTCTGCGATTAATTTCCGCTATCTCAGTTCATCTAGCTAAGATAAAAAGGACATATCTACCCGTATCACGTCATTCGCTGTTTCTCAAAATGTCTTTCTCTATATTGGGCGTGAGTTACGGTTTACCCTTGAGAGGTCTTAATATTTATGTTAACAAAGGAGTTATCATTAATCCAATCAGTGAACACTAAGGATCCATGTTAGCTCAAATGTGGAGGTAGTTAAGACCCAAATTAACGAACAAGACACTACCTCTACCGTAAATGTTCTTATGTATTTTCAAAATTCACGCATGTTGAAATGTTTATTTTTGGCCAGTCATTAATTATTCCTTAATGATTTAAGGATGCGTCTGTTTTAATTAATGAAATCGACTATGAAATTCAAATATATTATTCTGTTTCTCGGGGCGCAATGTTATACTTATAAACTTGAATTATAATTTGAATTATCGCGATGCTGTTCCGTGTTTTTAGTTGAAATCAATCATTTCGTTCTAAGGTATTAAAATATTATATACCACATTATATCTTACAAGAACCAGTATTAGGTGTATATCTACCTTCGTTTACATATAAAATAAATGCTAACTGTGTGACATGTAAAGGAAATTTAGTTCCGATAGGTATTATAGGACAGATCAAAACTATCCTGTCGTTTTCCATTGCAAAGAGAAGTACAGTAAATGAAGGCAGACACCGAAACTATCCTTAATGTATTCCGTGCACAGCCGATTTGAGTTTTGTTTCCTATTTGTCGGTTCCCAATTGCGGCACGAAACGTTTCCGTGTCCCGGGATAGGCCGGCGGAACGCCCCGGTTCCGATAGAATTTTACCGCTCACTTCTGATCGAAAAAGTTTCATACAGACACCTATCACTTCCACAGTTTCAATTGCCCATCGACCCACAAACGATTCTTCTCAACCGGGATCACTGCAAATAATATTAGTTCGGTCACGTGTGGCGGGAATATTCCCACTTATATTTAGCATAAGGCAGTATTTTCACATACGCGCTGGAACTTGCAGAGAGTTGGACATGGGGGCCACACGCCTTATATAAATGACGGCTGGGCTAGTTACTAGGGTGATCTGTCGCACCAAGTTCATTCTTGAAGCCCACTTGTATGGAATATGCGTATGTAGTGATGGGTTGAAAAGATTCGAAACCTATTATATTTGAAACGCGACCCCCTAGCTGGGAATAATTGCGTAAAAATAATGCTACGTTTATTCCGTTCACGTTATAATAGCTACTTGGCTAAGGAAGATCCTACTTCAATCTCAGTGCAATTAAATTTTCCCTTTTTTTTCTGTAAACTTATCAAGGTCGGCTGCGAGTTTCGTCAATATGCATGTAGGGAAATCAGGTCGATATTACCTAACCGCGTCAATTGGGGAGGCTAGCGCCGGCTATGAGAGTTAGATGGATGGGGGTGAGGGGCGGGCAGTTATTAGCGTTAAGGAAAAACAGGGGTTTGCGTGGTCCCAACGCGGCGGAGGACACCGGGATGCGAGCACTAATTGAAGCTCGGTCCCTGTGAACCTATTTAGGTTTTTCCCGGGGCGGCGTGTGTGGGGCTGGCGGCGAGATCAAAGGGAGCCGGGGCCCGCCCCCTCCGCATTCCACCGCACACCTTACAGTAGGCCTCATTCACAAACTATTGAGCTCCGCTGCCACGGCCACAGCCTCAGCCACAGCCAAAGGCACCGAGGTTAAGCCTTTCTTACTAATTAGCAGCTGAAGCTCCCTCCGCCCTTGCCTTCCCCTAAAATACAATCGCTCCTTACACTCGGAAAACCGCTGATCGGTCATTGGTTTTAAACCGAGTGTAAAAATAAAGACATTTTTTCAGAACGACAGTTGTGATCGGCTGTTTGGAGATTTTGAAATATGTACGTTCACGGGCGATTATCACCCGTGATGTTTTTGGTATACGCCTATTGGTATATCGCGACGAAGGTTGTCGACGTTGGACTGACGAGACAATGACGGTTGTTATATGAGAATTACAGGGTGATACTCCGTTGGTAACTCTTGACTATGCAGCCGGTAATACAAAATTGTAGTACTAATCTACTGATCGAATACAAATTTCATTACAAATACCGAATACAAATGACAAACCTCTTTATGTAGAGAAGTCTCTACCCCATGAGTCCGGCTGTAATGCGAGGCCGGAAAAGGCTGAAATAAAATTTTCAGGATATGTAAGTTTTTCTCTAAATTAAATTCTAAGAAGGGACTCGGGGTCTGGTGGGCGGGTTGAAGAGAGGTAGTGTTTTACAATGGAGTTTGTAGTATTGTTTGCGGTGCTTGTACCCTGGACCCTTGTTCATGGGAATGTAGGAAGCTTTGTGAGTTGTTGGGGCGCCTCTGCCGAGAGTCGGGCAATAAAACTGGCGGCATACATGAAAGGGCTCCTCCTTCAAGATGTGCCGCGTTCAAATACGCTCGCTCACACGCGCGGAGGAACTCCCTTACGGGGCCCATTTACAACTGTGCAACGAGCGACAATCCTATTGTAAACCTGCGAAAAGGCACCCTAGCCATAACGGATCGAACCTCATTGCTTTAAGGAGTATGGAGTAAATCTTAACGAATGCGGAGGTACCCGTCGCGACCTATTCGAGTTATTCTAACCGTATTATTATGTATATTCTATTTTAATACGTCCGGCGTGGTTTCAATAACAGCTAAGCCTTTAAGGATAATTCTCGGTACTGAAATCACCCCGAATGTCGTAAGACGAAATAAAACTTTCAAGGTTTAAATACAATCTGTATCGGCAATGGGCAAATAAATTTACTTAGTCTAAAACCAAGCTGCTTCTCACTGAATAAATATCTATAGAATTAAATATACATGTCATAAAATAAGGTATAAAATAAAGAATATTTGGTATCATATTATGTTCCATTGTTCATAATAAAATCTAGTATAGAGATTATCAAATATATTTACGTGCTATAGAGGCAATAAGTCTATCATTTATTGAAAGCGCCAAAAAATAATTAAAACTGTTACCTAAGGGAATAGAAATGAACGTAACGAAAATAATCATTTTTTAACGCGGTAACGCTCGCTACATAATCAATATCCTGTAATTCAGGACCTGTAACTTACAGGATGTTGTGACGGTTCACGAATTTTGTTAATCAATCGTTACCATTAAGTTTATCTACAAATATTATTGGAAGATTGACTTATTCGATAAATATTTTATGAAAAAACGTAATGTATTATGTCAGTTTCACAGCGGTAACATTTTAAAGACTCCGCCTACAGGAAAGATATTCAAAATTAGCGGGATTATTTTTATACCTGTGGAGCGACGAAACCTTCTTTAGTCGTACTCCTCCTCTCTACCCCTTGAGATTTCCGAATGTCTGTGACCGAACAGTCGAGGCCTTTGTTCCCTTCAGGAAAAGAACTACATTTAGGCTCCTTCATTATTGTACGTCAAAGGTTCTTACACGTGTAGTATGTCTTCAGAATTAGGCATTCAGCACGCTTTCAAAGGTTCCGCTAGTTGACCCCCTCCGCTACCTCTCCACGACTGTATCGCTTTTTCTAAACCGGCACGAACAATACAAATTGCCTTCAGTCTTAAGGTAATGGCGGAAGATTAGGGACAACAGTCAAAAGAAAGGCAAAAAAATATTAGGAATGTAAAACTGTGTTTGTCATAAATGAGCAATCATTTAATCCAACTTTTGTAATTTTGGTGGGAGTATACTGTAAGTATATTTAGAAGAAAAGCTAAATTCCCAATTGATTGTTTTCTTCGGTACAATTTTCCTGCTAATAAGTGCAGTACCAGCGTTTTAAAAATTTTATCGATGTAAATAAATAAGCGTAAAAATAGGCTTCATTTTAAAATTTATAAATATTTGACAGGGATGCGACTGATGAGAATAATTAGATTTGGCAAAGTTTGGCTTCCTTCAAAATCGGCTTAACAACACATATTACAGTCATAACACTTCTATAGCGTTACATCCATCCCGCGATTCCGATTTTTAAAATAATTACACTATTGTATATTTTAATAGCCGGGTCACCCAGGTAAATTTTCTTTTCCTTTCGCTATTCCGCTTCCAGGTTTAAAGCTCCATTCCGTAAGTGGATAGCTGTTTCTAGTACGCTAACCGACAAAAAAGGCCCGTTTTAACCGCGCTGTTAATCCGTATTCTCGGGACAAGGTACTGTTTACCGAGTTAATTATTCGTAAAATTGTCTTCGGGGCGTCAGAATTAAAATGCGGGCATGCGGCGGACGTTTCGTGGCCGCTCGGGTTTGAATGGACGGGCAAATTCGTGAAAGTTTCCGAAATAGGAAGGGGCCCCTCTCTGGGCGGCGGTGAATAGGGAGCGGTGGCCGGGGCGGGGTTGGGGCGGGGTAGCCGGGGCGGCCAACATCAAAGGCCTTCTCACTTGCCTCCCCCCTCCCATCTACAAGTGTGTAACTTACAATCATAATGCTATTACGGGGCCGCGTCTGACGCACACACGGGCGCACACACGCCCATCCCTCCCTCCCTCCCTCCTCTCTCCCGCCACCCCCCTTTACAATTTCTCCTGGTCCTCGGGGCTGTGTCTGCCGGTTCTTCCTCCTTCCTCCTCCCCGCCCGTCTGGGATCGTTCCCTCTCTGTCGTGGCCCCGGAGAGCGGCCAGCCCTCTCCCTCCCTCCCTCTCTCTCTCTGTCCTCTGCTGAGGAGAGCACGTGCTCCGGACGCCGCGGAGGTCCTCCTCTCCTAGCGCCGACTGGAAAGTGCCTCCGCAACACGCCCAGAACCAATCAACTTTTTCAAAAGGGGAACCTCCTCCGACGCCGGACGCACTTTTTATCGCTCTTGACGTTCTACGAACAATTACAGTCTTCACAGTATATGTATACTGTTGTCCGTGTATATCATTTGAGGTTTAAAACCGGTCTAGATTTATCATTGTCGGTTGCCGCTTATTAATTTATATTAATGATGCCCACACACTTATTCTGTTGTGCTCTGACCTACCTGGTATTTCCCACAGATTTATCGTTAATATTATATTACAGTTTCATTATTATAATTGCTAGTAGATAAATCTCGTCATATAGATAATCGAAACGGAGCGCAAGATGTACGTATTGATTTTTGAGCAATTCATACCATTGTTGTTTGCAATTGGGATTTGTATTATTATTCGAATGTATCGAACATTCGATAGTACAAAAACATAAAAACTGCTATTACATAAAAAATGTTTTTTTTTGTATTATAGTTAGTGTTCTTAGTGAAATTATTAAATGATAGTAAACAGAATGATTTTCTAAACAATAATTACAGGTCAGCCATTCTGTGTCAAGCAATTATAAAAAATGTGTAAAGGTACTATAAGGACTATATACTGTATAAGGGACTATATACTATATATGATTTCTCACCAGGTTTGACACGATAGTCGAATATTGCGCCTCTTATTTGTCGCCTTATATTAGACCCCATTGGGAAGATCATGTGCTCAAGAGTATAATGGCTATTGTTTCCTAGTCTATATAGACCTAATTTATGTAAATATCGTCTTAATTAGATTAAAGTGATTACCTGTTAATTACTATGTTTAGCATTTAAAATTTAAATTTAAAAAAATATATTTTGGAATTTGACACAAACTGATATAAATTACAAATCTTCTAGTATGTACAGTGCATTCATAACATTGTTTGTTTTTGGGCCAAAGTATTTAATATATACAAATTTGTAAATTTAAAGATATCAAACGGATGTGCCAATGAGAATTAAAAGATGTCGGACAGTCGCCCGAGTTCTTGGTTACAAAAAATGGCCGTATGGGTATAAAATTAGATCTTTCTATTGTCATGCTAATTGTGCATCGGCTGAAAATTGTTGTTGAAAAGAAGTATGGAGGCTGATCCAATTTAATATCCCGCATTCTTCGAAGCCAGTGGACCGTGTCAGAACCATGTTTCATGCATCATCTTATGACGATCACAGACGGAAATTTTTCAACGAGCGATTGTCCGAAAATGCCGCAGATAAAACGATAATACGCATATTTATGCTGGTTATATCGTAATAATGAAATTGGCCATTAACGTTACTCGCTTATAAATAAACCTTTTCAATATTTGGTTCCCCTCAGAAGCATGCTTAAAATGCAAATAAATTTAATATGTAAGGTGATCAATTTATTTAGGTTCCATCTTTCTTGCGAGAAGACCTGTTTCGCCTTCTCGACATCTTCAGTAGCATATCCTGAGTGTTGATTAGTGATCCTCCTAGTCATATGGGTTGCCGGAGAGGCATCCTGACTACACTGTCACTTTTGGACCACCTAAAAGGCAGCTCAAAGTACATTTATGCAGACCCCTAGGCCGCATAAAATGTTTATAGCCGCGAAAAATTACTTGTAACTAATCTATCTGCTGGCCGTTCTGGATTGTTATTTACTTGCAGGCTGTAACTTAGTTAAATGAAATAAGGTTCCTTGTCTTTGTCATTCTATCAAGGATATACTGGAAGGTAAATATCCCAGTTCGGTTTGAATGGAGGCGAATGTGCGTACAACGCAAATCGATGGTTTTTATAACATTTAACTCAAGCGTCGCGTGTACAATTGACATCGCCATGGCAACGTCAATAATGGATTCGACTCGTAACTGAATAAAAATCGGATACAATGTTGTTCGGATATTCTTCTTATTTAATATATTTTGTTTGAACTGAACTGTTCAGTAGCTTAGTAAAAGACTTGGATATTTTGTGTGGAGATCCTGGAAAAACGTATTAGTAACTAGGAAGTAACTTACCTTTTAGTTATACTTAACTTGTGTAGTAACTTGCTTTTAGTATAAAATAAATCAATGAACAAACAAAATTTATATACGCTGCATATATTTTAACGTCGACGATATAATATAATCGTCTGAGCATTTTTAAATTTTACATTTCGATATTTCATTCCAATATGATTTAAATTTCGAATAATAAATAACTAATTAATGTAATTTATAGTAAAAAATTTGAGTTTTAACAACGCGAATGAAATTTCAGAAATCAAATCGCGTATCACTAATTCCTCTGCCACATTTATGGGTTCGTTTTACCATTAAAAACTCCGATCGCTCTAAAGCAATTATTTTTTATAAACCAATGTTTGTTTCTCTCGAGGAACTACTGCGTGATGAAAAACTGTGACTCAAATGAATAAAATAATTCTTGTCAATAAATAAGCGGACGAAATTGCGTAATATTAGACAAAGAGTTATAGGAAATTGTTTTTCCAGTTTACAAAGACCGGATTAATAATTATCGGCGGGAAGTAGTTCGCCCTTTAATTTTAATTTCGAACATTAATTACAGGGCCAAGTAAAGGAAGGGGGGTGGGCGTCACGCCCTGTCCCCTTCAGCTGTAAAATGCCCGATACTCCGAACATTATTATAGACACGTATCATGTTTATATGCCTAACAGTTACTGACTAATAGTCAGAATCATTTACAAATATAAATAAGGGGTGACACCTCTAACTGCAACTGAGACTTCCGTCATACCATCCACCCCTTTACTCGCGTTTGACTTTTTAATTAGGCTTTTATTACTATACTATTTGTAGAACCTTCATTTATAGTACACGAGACAAACTAAGAGTTTCATAAATACTATGAAATTACTATTTCAGTAGTAGATATAAAATTTGGTCTGTCTATACCGGATCACGCAATGCCTGAAAATCCATAGATAGATAATTCAGACCAGCTTATTCAGAGCTTATTCAGTTTGTAATTATTATACACTACAGATGATTCGCAATACATTAGAAATTGACTGGGAATGTTATTGGATACACAATAGCGGTAGACTACATTATTGTAGGGGTTATGAAGTGGGCGCATAACCGTGATCTAATCGGAAAACTAACTTTAAAAGCCCCACTTCAATAGCCGACCGACCGGGGGCCTTTGTCGGCGAACGGGATGAAACGAGGGTAGTGGATTGTTTGAGTTCAACTTGGGAGGGTTGGTTTTCGGAGGGGCGTTCGCTGGCAGCTGGTGTGGTCCGCCGAGCACACACACTCACACACTGTCCAGACGCACGTACACACGCAGGCAGACGCACACGCACGCAGGCACTGCCCCAGACACACAGACCTGAGGTATAATCGATTATGTCGTGACGATGGGGAGCAGAGCACCTGGCGCCCCCCTACCACCGCCCTCCCTCGGGACCTACCTCGCCGCATACATGAACTACCCCGGAGTGAGTTCATAATAAAGTGTGTGGCGGCCCACGCTACGCCCACCTTACACGCCTTCACACCCTCCTCGGTAGGAGGAGGAGCAGAAGGAGAGGACGGCCAAGAGGACGGAGAAGAATAGAGCTAGCGGTCTCCCCCACGCCCGACAAAACACGGCTAAGAATGGGCCGCTGAAAACTGTCCCATTGCCGACGAATTGGGGCCTGAAAAAAGCAATAATTTTTGGGACCCGGGACAGCGGACATCAGCTCCCGATTCGAGACCACGCGCCATCATCGACTCGAGTCTTTTCTCTCATCACTCGCACGGAATACGACTCACCGAGGTTCTACTTCTAATTGCACCCTTTTATAGTCTCGATTCCTACTAGTCAAACGAGACTAGTAAATTTACTCCAGAGGACAATGTTCAGTATTTTTCCCAGGCCCTCACATTTATATAATCTACATGTTTTTAATTATTCTTTAGGCCTCCTGGCCTAGTGTAATGAAAGTTCCATATACCATACGGATATGGTTTTGTACGTAAATAATTAAATTGCCTAGAAACCGTTAATCACTTTTGTAGGGATTTAGTTTCAATACAATTCCTAGCGAAGCGGCGCTTTCAAATCGATGATCAGTAATGGTAATTATTCTATTCTGTATAATATAAATCGGAGTGTGTATAAGGGGCAGTTAATAGGGAATTGGGGGGAGGGGGTGAAGGTTCGGCTTAATAGTTTCGCTATTTGTGTCGGCCGGGGGCGTTGTGGGGGGTGAGCCGGCCAACTGAGGTCCTAGAAAAACAGTTTCACACCGAGCCACAAAAGCAGTTTGAATAGGGAGCCATTAACTGTGGCAGATAGCCTAACAGGGGCCAGTCTCCCTCGCCTATTGTACGCACTGGAAAGGAGGTATAGGTATATAACGTGTCGAGAACGACCAGGTGATGATGTCTCTCTCAGTCCCCGAGGCCGGGAGTCATGCGAGCCGCTCTCGGACTCGAACAGTGATCGATTCAGCGTCACTAATCGGGGGCGCTCTCCACTACCTTTTAGCGTCCGGTCGGGTCCAACGTTTCAATCGGAGGCTCCAAGTGAACGGATTTACACGGTTCGATTGTCAAAGAGCTACGTGGACATTTTTCCCCGGGACGTAGGGCCTTTAAAAACAACCGTGAAGTTCCACGCCGCCTCAACGCCCGTCCGATTAACAATTGATTTCCGAAAGGACAGGAGATGATGCCGTCTCAGAAGCTGCCAAAATGAAATGCCGCGCGTTATTCCGTGAGACAACCGATCAGTTAAAACGGCCACATTTTACTCAGTACTGAAGCACCGCAATTCTCATAAACGGAAGATAAAATGGAACTAGATTAAAATGCCGGAAACGCACTTAAGGAAACGATTTAGAATATAACCGCCCGAGAGATATTGGCACACTTTAGATTAACGGACGTGTGAATTAAAAATTGCCGATAGAAAACTATAAAATGGAACACCTATAAAGAATAATAATATGTTCGAATATTTAAATAACGCGTATATTTCCATGTATTCCGATTTATCTTGAATAATCTTGTAATGAGGATGGTACTGATAGAAGATTAACAAGAAAACCCGGAACATATGAGTAACATTATCCCATATAATCGACGATGGTGAACATGCAGTGCATTGATCAATGACCACTTACCTATTTATTTACGAATCAAATATATTTCGTTCGACATACAGCCGGTCAGTTACAAGTGGCCTACAGGCTACTTTATAAAATAATAGGACGGTCGGCATACTGTATTGGCATTATAATTCGTCAATTAATGGGGAGCGAATCAAACGCTGTCTCTATATTAAATGCGGTCTCAATAAACATTTTTGGGGACAATTATATTTAAGTTAAGAGGTAGAGCGGTGGGAGTCGCTGGCAAACCGCTTTTACCAATTAGAAACAGTTTGGTTGGCGGATGATGGAGGGGGTCGGACGCCCTGGCTCCCTTCTAATTAGGGCGCCGCCGACCGCTCTCATTTGATTTCCAGCTTTATCATTAATAAGCGGCACAACTTCACTTCAAATCCAAACTGTTCGCACGTTATTAAATTGTTGAGGCCTATCTCTGTCATTCTGGCCTAATCCTTATTCATCTTCATTTATAATCCCTCTGGCCGGGTTTAAATATCTCCGTTTAACATTCCATTGTACCGACAGCTACGTTGGAACCGGGAATGCCGGGGTTCCGTTTTGGATTTAAATAGACCCGCGCATTGTAGACAGGCTTCGTTTGAGCATATTGTGAAAATTGTCCTCAACTAAAAAGAATTTACGTTTAATTGAAATTCGGTCTGCCGACGGAATTTATTCCGCTGCGGAAAAAGCAGCTCAATCGACTTCAATAAAAAAAATCACCCACACAACAAAACCGAGAAGCCATTAGACCGGCCGTGCCGTATAACTAATGGACAATAATCACGGCATAAATGAGCTAATACTTTAGTACCGTATCCGAAGGGGGAACGCGAATTCGTCTACCAATAGGGAACTATTTCGTCCCCTTCACTGGAGATTCACGCTCCCATAAGCGCTCGATGTTATGTACAAAAGGCCTAAACACGAATTTAATGCGGACCACCCTAAACGAGAAGGGGGGGAGAGAAGAACTTCATTCACCGGAAGGGGGCGCGATGAATTTATGTGTATATATATATATATATATATATATATATATACCCCAGGAAGAAGGAGAGGAAGTGATTGTAACGCTTTGAGAGCGAGAGGAAGAGAGGGTGAGAGGCAGGGAGGGATCATTAGAGGAGGCATTGTGGCCGAGAGCAGTCTGTGCCAGAGGATGTGCCACGCTCTCTGTGACAAGCTGTTATAACTCGTGCTGGCCGTTTTATGAATCGGCTTAATTAGACTCAATTTTTACATAATTGACGCTGGTCCCCTGTCAACAAGCTGTCAGCACCACCTACCTCTAAGACCGCAAAGCCCAGTGAAGTGTCTTTCAACGTCCGGCGGGTTTTGCCGAGGGCACCAAGGGGACCAAACCCGAAACTTATCGCCGCTTTTCCGGGAATTATTAAGCGACGATTAAGTAGTCGATACATTCGAAACTTTTGGAACTATGGCTTTCGTCAGTCGAGAGGAATATACTTCTACTGGCACGAAGTAGGGAAATCGTGTCGGCGGTATACCGGGACGGTTAACGGGTTCTGCCACCGGCAGTAGAATATTTAACTTAAAAAAGTGTAACGCGAGAATATTTCATGCGAAGGAACCTTTCAGTCTGTACGGTTTAAATACAGATTGGGCTCGAGCGCTCCGGTTCCAATTAGGGGACACAAAGCTCGGAAAGTTTTCGCCGCTAACTATGCCCCAGCGGCGGCTGCCACCCACTGTTCCAAGCCATCTTATCCCAGCGAAATATTCCTCGGACTACATTATCCGGTTTTATACGCGAACTTCTCTAATGCAATTAGCCGCGAGGAGGGGGCCCAATCGTTAAATTTAATCGTCCGAATAATTTGCGATTTATCGACCCCGCCAAACCACCCCCCCCTCTAGCCGGCGGCACCGAGTTAATTTAATTAAAAGTGGAGGAACGCTTTAACGCTTTAACTTTAAAGGTTTTGCCGGGCGACGAAAGGCACTGGAACAGTCGAGTCTGAATTACCTCGAGTGGGACAATATTTTCCCAATTAATGGACAAAAAGGCGCGAAGTGAATAAGATAAGGAATAATCGAATTGTAATTCAATTGTTGTATTTGGGATCGAATAGGTAATATAATGGGGTACTTTAAATCGCAAGCCGTGTTACGCGACAAGATTCATTATCTCTTATTATTATTACAAACACTGAAATCGATTGTGTGTTAGCGAGCGAAACCCCCGAACGAAGCTGCTCAGCTTCTTTGCCTAAGTATACGTATCAGATCTATCGTCCGATTTTCGAGTTCGGAATGTTTTTATGGAATGATTCTGGGACACGGAAAACGGGCTTCAATGTTGTACCGGTCTAATTTGGGGCGTCGGCCCTGGGGGATTAGCGGTTACCGTTACAATTTGTAATATAAGTGAGTGGGAGGGGTGCGAAGCAGTCAGCCATTCGCGCCATTGGGGTGTGATCCCCCACACAAGACACTGACCAGTACAAGAGGACAAGAGACTGACCAGACAACTGACAATTGAATTGACAAGATATTCACAATATCCATCAGTTACAGGAAACGACTTATTGAAATATTTCTCAATAATATTGACGCTTGATTCAGCCTCCTCCTAATATTAACCAATCAAGAACAGATTCTTCAGAATTCCATTCTCCCGTTTCTTTTATGTCTTCTGTGCCACAGTCTTTCGATCTCATTATTTATGTTTGTTCCTCATTAATTTATCAACTCGACCATTTCGGTCCATAAAAGTTTCTGTGTATAAGGAACAGCTGTACTTTTAGAATTAATGCTTTAAGCTCTCATTATGTTTAATCAAGGAGCAGTAAACAGATAAAAATTATTAAGAAACATATTTTCATTGTTACGATAATGCAAAATGAATTTAATACGTGGCTGTATTCACCCGGACAGCTTATAATAATTACACTGAATTAGACAAACCAAACAAAAATATATCGTATTATACAATTTATAATTTCGGAATAAAAAAGTCGACTGTATTGTAATGGAGGCGAATTCAGTCTAATTGGATGAATTATGTTTTCAAATGAAATAATCATCGCGTCTTTCTAATTGTGCCGAGGGAACCAGTCCCACTGGAACTGGCCCACTGGGATATTATGCAAATTACACAAATTCTTATTATGCAAAGACCCCGAACTGTTTAAATAATCCCAAATATATTCCCACTCCGTTATTCCCGGGTCGGAACTGAAATTCAACCCCGGGCATTAGAGAGGCTCTGATGTCACTCTCTCAGAGATACCGCGGCCCGTGTAATTAGGATTGAATTCAGATTTTCTCAATGGGGGCAATTACCCTATTACCTATTTGATTCGTAACAGAATTTGAAAAGTGTAATTTATACTTATCCTATTCCGTTGTCAAGTTGATTGAACTTCCATCATTTCTTAGTCCTCGAATTTATATAGATTACAAATTTAGAATTCTGACCAAAAAACATTAATAATATCCCTCAACCTAAATGTTATAAAGGCAGTAGTATATTTCCAGCTTTTCAGACGGGCCACTTTTTAAAACCCATTAATCTTGTTCCAGTTTCACTTTCTGCCTTTACTTGGGAGTTTCACTATATAATTGACCCACAATTTCCTATATTATACCTGCGGTATAATATTCTTTTAATATCTGATTAAGCTCTACTTCGAACTTATCGTATGAAACATCCGAGTGTCTACAATTTTATTTTACGTACGATAATTAATTACAGCGATAAATTAATGTCGCCCTTCTTGAAATTTAATGAACTGCCATAGTAAAAACGTATGGACGTTGACGTTGTATTGAGAAAATATTTCGCGTATTCTCGCTTACAGACAGGCGGATCTGTATTTATAATCTATTCATCGCTAAGATTAACTTAATATTTTTTCCGCCAGTAAATTAATGAGACGGTTACGGGGGACACCCAATTTGCACATTAACTCTACTATGCAGTGCACCATGCACTTATTTATAGTACAGTCATGCATACGTAATGCATAGTTAAGAGCAGTCATTACGCATTAATTGATCTTATTAGCAAAAAACGACAACTAAAAGGTGATTTGCTAAGTACTGTCAAGTAGCTCAAGAAAACTGGATTAATCTTTTCGCAATTGGAGAAACTTAAAATAGCGTCAATGCAAATAACTGCCGAGACGAAATTGGATTAGACAGCTAATAATAATGAACTTGTATTCCTTCATAATCGGAACGCTATTACTCGGAACTATTACACGGAGCTACTTATTATACAGAGATAGGCGTGATACACGCGTATTATATAAGCATTTTTCCTGTTCAATTATTTTCTCCGACGGATTAATGTTGTTTTCATGCACGGTACAAGTACAGACAGATGAGTTTACTCACATGACCGCGTTCACATTATACTCGTGTGTTTCTCTTCGTCATGAATTATTAGCCTTACAATGGGACTGTGGCCCTATAGCCGGTAAGTGTATATACGTTTAATGATAAATTAATACAAAGTAGCCAACTGCGGAGTTCTGTTTATGGTAATTCGTCTAAATTGTTTGTGGCGAGGGCATTCTTCGAGGTAATTTACGATTGGGCCGGCAAATGGGAGGCCGGCGCCATCACCGAGTCAGTTAATACACTGTGTCAAATTGGTAATACCGAACCCGGGTGTAGACCGTTTCGTGCGCGCTGCTTCATTTTACACGAATATTTCATATTCAAATATCGGTCCGTAAATTTGTAGTCTCGCTCTGTGTTCACTTCAACGCTTGTAAATTCTAAAGTAATTCGGAGACTCGGGATTAACACGAAATTATAGGATTTATCATTTCGGGCTCGGCCTCGACGAATTAATAGCGGCGGTAACATTTCCAGGAATCGACTAGTCGGAATACGGAACGTAACATGGAAGAGTCTACTTTTCATATTTATACAATCTAATCTAGGGCACATATCGGATTTATAAAAATTAATAATAATATGAAATTGAACTTCCGTTCGTTGTTTGTCGAAAAAAATACAGAATAAAGTCGTTACACCATTTGACGTCGTATGCAATGCAGTTATCCGCGTTGTTCCAAATTGCATAGGATGCAGAGAGCATGTACCCAGTTATTCGTTTTGAATTTATTATCTGTACCTTAACGAATGTCGTTAGAGCATTCTAGAATATGTTTGAATCTGAGTTTAGAATGTTGAATGTTCTGGAATAAGTATCAACAACTCAACAACTCTGTAATTTTTTTATTTTAATAATATAAGTTCTAACTTGTAGGAGAGTGCAATGGTGTGTACAAGTTGGCATATAAAACTAATCTAGAGTGCGTGTGTGTGTGTAGAGAGGAGAGACAGAATGAGAAACTTGTAGGAGAGAGAAAAAGATTAAGAGTATGAGACAGATAGCCGGGGAATGAACGAGAGAAAGGGAGAGAGAGAGAGAGATAGAGGGAGAGAGATAGAGACAGAGAGAGTGAGAGTGAGTGAGTGAGTGAGTGAAGAGGGAGAGATAGAGGGAGAGAGGTAGAGAAGGGAGGGAAGGGAGGCAGTCAATCCAACTTAAATTAGACAAGACTAATTGGTCCGGGCAAGTTGAGCGGGCGGCCGCCAGCCACACACTGTCTAGTTCAGTTAGCGCACGGACGATCCGCACCCAGAGAGAGAGAGAGAGAGAGAGAGAGAGAGAGAGAGAGAGAGAGAGAGAGAGAGAGAGAGAGAGAGAGAGAGAGAGAGAGAGAGAGAGAGAGAGAGAGAGAGAGAGAGAGAGAGAGAGAGAGAGAGAGAGAGAGAGAGAGAGAGAGAGAGAGAGAGAGAGAGAGAGAGAGAGAGAGAGAGAGAGAGAGAGAGAGAGAGAGAGAGAGAGAGAGATGTGGGATGGATGGAGGGAGGGAGGGATATTGACATAATGCCGCCGTTTAGTGTAGGAATGGGAGGGTGGTTGGGGTAGGAATGGAAGGCGTGTCCCCGGGACCAATGGTAGTGAGGGTGAGGCGTGTTCCCGGCCGGCTCCGCCTCCCCCATCATAATTATTTCCCTCCCTCCGAGCATCCTTTTTTTTGTTCTAACGAATTCCCCCACCGCCTCTGTCACTCACTCACTCTCTCTCTCTCTCTCTTTAGGGTCTCTACTGTTGAACCTGAAAACATCGGCCTACTCAATCACTCCTGTCTGGAACTCCAGTTTAGACCTGAGAGATCGCCCAACTATTGTCATCATTTTTCCTTTTGATCTTAAAAGGTGTCGGTATTAGTCATTTTTAACTTTTAAAAATCCCCGCTAGGTAGTAAATATTCTTCTTTCAATTTTACGCCCGACTAATTTTTTTTAATGTCTATTCTCCAATCATAATAAAACATCACCGATTGATTACATAGCATTTGATACCGGTTCGAAATAATTTCAATAATTCTCGTTTTCTTTGGCACTGTTTATGAACTGAGATGACACTATTGAAGATCCGTCTCAGTACTGTAATGGTCACTGCACATTTTGATTCTAAAGTTTGTTTATTATTTTTAATTATAACCATAGATTCCTAATTCCGGTCTCTCAACAGCCCTAGTTTATTGAATACTAATCAAAAATCGTATATTCTACCGTGTTTACCATTCTAGGCATGAGATAAACGTTAAAATCCGCCATTATTACGATTAGTTTTAATCGTATCTATCATTTCCATTCGCACATGTTTTGTCTTTTAAATAATTAGGCTAATGGAGAACTTTCAATATTACTCATCAGTTATATATATATATATATATATATATATATATATATATATATATATATATATACCTTGTCTTTGTTTTTGTCGTACGATCTAATTTAATTTATATGTCATTAATTACTAGAATTTTACGGCTCATATTTAAATATCGTATAACACTATTTCTCACTAATATTTATTTACGAAATATTCGCGCATCGAATAAAATTAGGTGTACTCTAACTATAATATGCTATCTTGATCACTCTCAATACGGCTCGGTTCTTGAATCAAAATAAGTTAATTAACAAAATTGGGTACTTCTATAATTTAAATAATATAAATTATTATATAAATACATTCCAATTGAATATATTGCATATAAATCGACAATAAATTATTTATTACCGAATTTGTGGCCAGGACCATACTTAATAATAATAATATTACTTTTACTAATGCCACAAAATTTTCACTTAATATTTTATTAACATATTC